>AP027110.1:33477286-34677286 GCA_028142955.1 Pinctada fucata | reverse complement strand
CGAAAAAATTTTGACAGAGTTATGCCCCTTGCACTTCGAAAAATACCAAAATTTCAGGGTTTCCGTTCAATATCTCTTGAGCGGATTCACATATTGAAATGAAATTTTGTATGAAGACACATCAAACAAAATTCTAGGTCAAGTTTATATTTGGGTCCGATCAAAAAATTTTTGACAGAGTTATGCCCCTTGCATTTCGAAAAATACCGAAATTTCAGGGTTTCCGTTCAATATCTCTTGAATGGAGTTACATATTGAAATGAAATTTTGTATACAGACACATCAAATGAAAATCTAGGTCAAGTTCACATTTGGGTCTGATCAACAAAATTTTGACAGAGTTATGCCCCTTGCATTTCGAAAAATACCAAAATTTCAGGGTTTCCGCTCAATATCTCTTGAATGGAGTTACATATTGAAATGAAATTTTGTATACAGACACATCAAATGAAAATCCATGTCAAGTTCATATTAAGGTCTGATCGAAAAAATTTTGACAGAGTTATGCCCCTTGCACTTCGAAAAATACCAAAATTTCAGGGTTTCCGTTCAATATCTCTTGAGTGGATTCACATATTGAAATGAAATTTTGTATACAGACACATCAAATGAAAATCTAGGTCAAGTTCATATTTTGGTCTGATCAAAAAAATTTTGACAGAGTTATGCCCCTTGCATTTCGAAAAATACCAAAATTTCAGGGTTTCCATTCAATATCTCTTGAGTTGAGTTACATATTGAAATGAAATTTTGTATACAGACACATCAAATGAAAATCCAGGTCAAGTTGGTATTAAGGTCCGATTGAAAAAATTTTGACAGAGTTATGCCCCTTGCACTTCGAAAAATACCAAAATTTCAGGGTTTCCGTTCCATATCTCTTGAGCGGATTCACATATTGAAATGAAATTTTGTATACAGACACATCAAACAAAAATCTAGGTCAAGTTCATATTTGGGTCCGATCAACAAAATTTTGACAGAGTTATGCCCCTTGCATTTCGAAAAATACCAAAATTTCAGGGTTTCCGTTCAGTATCTCTTGAATGGAGTTACATATTGAAATGAAATTTTGTATACAGACACATCAAATGAAAATCTAGGTCAAGTTCACATTTGGGTCTGATCAACAAAATTTTGACAGAGTTATGCCCCTTGCATTTCGAAAAATACCAAAATTTCAGGATTTCCGTTCAATATCTCTTGAATGGAGTTACATATTGAAATGAAATTTTGTATACAGACACATCAAATGAAAATCCAGGTCAAGTTCGTATTAAGGTCCGATCGAAAAAATTTTGACAGAGTTATGCCCCTTGCACTTGGAAAAATACCAAAATTTCAGGGTTTCCGTTCCATATCTCTTGAGTGGATTCACATATTGAAATGAAATTTTGTATACAGACACATCAAATGAAAATCTAGGTCAAGTTCATATTTGGGTCCGATCAAAAAAATTTTGACAGAGTTATGCCCCTTGCATTTCGAAAAATACCAAAATTTCAGGGTTTCCGTTCAATATCTCTTGAGTGGAGTTACATATTGAAATGCAATTTTGTATACAGACACATCAAATGAAAATCCAGGTCAAGTTCGTATTAAGGTCCGATCGAAAAAAATTTGACAGAGTTATGCCCCTTGCACTTGGAAAAATACCAAAATTTCAGGGTTTCCGTTCCATATCTCTTGAGCGGATTTACATATTGAAATGAAATTTTGTATGAAGACACATCAAACAAAATTCTAGGTCAAGTTCATATTTGGGTCCGATCAAAAAATTTTGACAGAGTTATGCCCCTTGCATTTCGAAAAATACCAAAATTTCAGGGTTTCCGTTCAATATCTCTTGAATGGAGTTACATATTGATATGAAATTTTGTATACAGACACATCAAATGAAAATCCAGGTCAAGTTGGTATTAAGGTCCGATCGAAAAAAAATTGACAGAGTTGTGCCCCTTGCACTTCGAAAAAATACCAAAATTTCAGGGTTTCCGTTCAATATCTCTTGAGTGGAGTTACATATTGAAATGAAATTTTGTATACGGATACATCAAATGACAATCTAGGTCAAGTTCTTATTTGGGTCCAATCAACAAAATTTTGACAGAGTTATTGCCCCTTGCACTTCGAAAAAAACCAAAATTTCAGGGTTTCCGTTCAATATCTCTTGAGTGGAGTTACATATTGAAATGAAATTTTGTATACGGATACATCAAATGACAATCTAGGTCAAGTTCATATTTAGGTCCAATCAAAAAAATTTGGACAGAGTTATGCCCCTTGCACTTTGAAAAATACCAAAACTTCAGGGTTTCTGTTCAATATCTCTTGAGTGGAGTTACGTATTGAAATGAAACTGTTACTTTATACCCCCATAGGTTGTATCAATGCAAGTATAAAGTTGTGACAGACTTTAATCACAGAAGGGGTAGGGGGGCATTAATGTTTTACAAACATGACTTTTAACTTGTTGGTATGTAGGTCAATGTTGAAGTCACAAGGTCATTGACCTGAAAGTCATTTGAAAGGGCTTTACTAGTTCAGTATGCATGCCAAATATGAAGTCTCTATTATACAGTGTGAAACTTAAAGCCTACCTTAAAGATTCAGATAGATTGAGAAACACAGAATAAAAACAATATACATATAATTAATCCATCCAGGGGGAACAGAAATATGCCCAGGGGGAAGTTACAATGTATATTACTAGTATTCAGGATCACAGAACACTAACTTTGTGTAGTTGACATATTTCCTTGATGTTTATGCTATGTAATGAAGTAAAATTACCTTAATTAAGACTGACATTTCTTGCATATGAAAGGTACACCCTCCTCTGTGAGTCTGATCCATTCAGTTTCATCATTAATTCCAGCACACTTTCTATGTAACCATCTATCACATTTATCGCAGGAGATCCATTCGTGATCTGTATCCTCCCTCTGACATATATTACATGTGTCACTTGATGTTTCAGAAGTCAGTACTGCACTCGCGGAAGAAGAAGAAGGAGAAGGCAAGGCTGCTGAGGCACTAGGGACAGACTCTACAGATAATCCACTACCAGCTGTAGATATCTCATCAGGATATGGTATGCAACTGCTATTCAAAATTTTGTCTTTTAATGTCATACATATTTCTTCTTTTTTCTTCTGAAGGGACATTTTCAGACCATATGCCTTACACAACACAAATAAATCTTTTTTCGTAAATAACTTAGAAGTCAAATATTGAGGATTCTGTGTTACTTCAGCCTTAAGTCGCAGAAGTGAAACATGTTTACTGTGTGATGAATCTTTCAGTATAAATTTCATATTCAGTTTCTGAAACTCTCTTGGACTTGTTGACTACTTTCTTTCTAAGAGCTTTTCTCTCCTGTTTGAAACTGCAAGAAATATAAGATATTGTGAGGGATTTTCAGCTAGCAAAAATTCAGAGTGTGCTGCTAAAGTTGAATGTTATACGGAAGATATAAAGAGAGTTATAAAAGACCAGGAGCAGGTAGTTTGAAGGTACAGATCAAAATCATGCACAATAGTTTTACCCTTTAGTTCTACTAACACTTCTACATGTATAGCTTGTAAAGAAGATGAAAGAAAATGTAATTACATAGAGGAAATGCAAGATTCCTTATCTGGAAATGATGGTAAAGATGAAAAAAAATTCACAAACTGAAGAAACTGTCAATGATCAAGGTGATGTGACCCTATGTGAAAGTGACCATAAAGACCTTAAATCTATCCTCGAAAACATTTTCCCTGACTGCTCTTCAAAAATGTCTGCATTTTTGTTATCTCAAAAGCAAGCATTAGAAAGAAAACCCCATGGAAGACGATGGAACTCTGATGTAATCAGAGTGTGTTTGACCTTATGGTGTGGGAGTCCAAGGGGTTATAGGGACCTCAGAAGCAGTGGACTTATGATACTTCCATCAGAGAAAATTTTACAAATTTACAAAAATTCTGTTCATCAAGAAGCTGGTTTTCAGAAAGAAATGTTGAACAGTCCAAGAGAATACTGAAAACAGTAATATTACTAAAACTAATAATATAACTTTCATTGGAGTTATCTTTCTTTGAAATTTATCCCTTTATATTACTGAAAGCAGTAATACTATATAGATTGTCAGTTCGCTCTTATACCAGTGGATTCGGGGAGAAATGAGGGTGATTAGGAGTTGTATATCATTCAAATGTATACTGAAAAATTGTTTAAAACATCAGGAAAAATTTTTTTCCTCAACATATTTGAAGTAAATGTGATATCAGAATGAAGAAAAGGTGAAAAATAGGTTCCATATGGACATTATTTTCACTTTAAGTATAAAAATTTGTTCAAATTTAATGAATTTGTTGTTGCATGAAAGAATTGTGTGATAAAAGCTCTGCTTGTAGCTTTAAAATGTTGCTTTGTCTATATTACATAAATATGTAATATAAGGCGGCAACATTACTGTTTTCAATAATATAAGGGATTATTGTTAACAGTAATATTACAGTTAAGTAATATTACTATTTATAGTATTCTCCTGGACTGTTGAAATGGATGGCAGAAGAAGCAAAATTGAAAAATCTGTCACCAGAAGGTTATGTAGGGGGTTTAATTATCGATGAGATGTCTTTGCAACCTGATTTACAGTTCTCATCTAAAGATGGTGTAATAGAATTAATAGGATTTACTGAAGTAGTTCCAGAATCAATTGTAATGAATGAAATAAAGACAAAGAAAAAGGAAAGGAATCTTGCAACACATGCTTTTGCAGCTAGTTTTTCTGGGACTATCAGGATTCCGGTTCCCTGTCGCTCACTTTCCTACATGTACAGCATCAGCAAATGAACTATACTTACTTGTATGGAAGTCTGTTCACATGCTGTCACTGTATGGGTTCCAGGCTGAATATATCTCTACAGATGGGGCACAGTGTAATAGAGACCTCATGAAGCTGCTAATCCCTAACTTTAAGTCTAGTGAGCCAGTCACATGTAGTTTTACAAACTTCTTCTGCAATTCAAAGGAGAAAATTCATTTTATTATGGATTGTTCACATGTTTAAAAAAAAAAATGAGGAACATGTTTACAAAAGTGGATCATCAGAAAACTCCAAAAGGACTCTGACCTTGAATTCTGGACATATTTTGTGGGATCATTTCAAGAATGCATATGTTTGGGATATACCATCAAACCCATTTCCCATATATCACAAACTATCTCAGGATCATTTCAGTTTAACTAGTGAGAACAAAATGCGCAACTACTTAGCTGAAGATGTTCTGAATTCAGAAATGTTCAATTAAATGAAGCAATATAAAGTAAGCCTTGGGACTGTAGGTAAAAAGCTAGACTCAACAATTGACTTTTTAGAAAATACTAGTGTAATGATTAACATCTTTCGGGATTCTAGACCCATTATTGACCTTAGTGATTATCGCCTGAGAGCGCTTAGAGATGTATTGACCTTCTTCATAAAATGGGAAAATTCTGTGAAAAAAGACACATCTACACAAAACAAAGAGAAGTTTCTAATTTCGCATCAAACTCGTGAAGACATAGTGTCTTGTATTCTAGGATTTGTTGAATTATGTGATCAGCGGCTAAAGAACGGTTCATCATCCATTATCCCAAGTAGACTAAACAGTGATGTAGTAGAAAATCTATTCTGCCAGCAACGCACCCTACACAACGGGGCCAATTCTAACCCAACTTACCTCGGGTACTGCCGTACTACAAACTCTGTTGTATTAGGTCGGTCCTCCATTTCAAGGAAATCTAACACTGGTGGCAATGATGGTGGTACTACACTGTTTCAGTCTGAAAAGGTAAATCTATTTACAATATCTTCAAAAATGTAAAGAAACATTTTGTGTAAAGAAAAAAAAAACCAAATTGTTAATGTCAAAGTCCCAGTTCTTAACTCTGACCTTTACCCATTCTACAACAGGGACAATTCAATTTAAGGGGTTTTACAACTGTGGAGGAAACAAACCTAATTAATGTAACATACCCCTCCCTTTTTTTATAAGAAAAATAAGATATGTTTGTTTAACACAATGCACCCTATTTTCATGACAGCTATTTTTATGCCCCCCTTCGAAGAAGAGGGGACATATAGGTTTGCCGCTGTCGGTCGGTCTGTCGGTCGGTCTGTCGGTCGGTCCGCGACATCAGTTTCCGTTCAATATCTCTGGAATGGATTCACATATTGAAATGAAATTTTGTATACAGACACATCAAACAAAAATCTAGGTCAAGTTCATATTTGGGTCCGATCAAAAAAATTTTGACAGAGTTATGCCCCTTGCATTTCGAAAAATACCAAAATTTCAGGGTTTCCGTTCAATATCTCTTGAATGGAGTTACATATTGAAATGAAATTTTGTATACAGACACATCAAGTGAAAATCTAGGTCAAGTCCACATTTGGGTCCGATCAACAAAATTTTGACAGAGTTATGCCCCTTGCATTTCGAAAAATACCAAAATTTCAGGGTTTCCGTTCAATATCTCTTGAGTGGAGTTACATATTGAAATGAAATTTTGTATACAGACACATCAAATGAAAATCCAGGTCAAGTTCGTATCAAGGTCCGATCGAAAAAATTTTGACAGAGTTATGCCCCTTGCACTTCGAAAAATACCAAAATTTCAGGGTTTCCGTTCAATATCTCTTGAGCGGATTCACATATTGAAATGAAATTTTGTATGAAGACACATCAAACAAAATTCTAGGTCAAGTTTATATTTGGGTCCGATCAAAAAATTTTTGACAGAGTTATGCCCCTTGCATTTCGAAAAATACCGAAATTTCAGGGTTTCCGTTCAATATCTCTTGAATGGAGTTACATATTGAAATGAAATTTTGTATACAGACACATCAAATGAAAATCTAGGTCAAGTTCACATTTGGGTCTGATCAACAAAATTTTGACAGAGTTATGCCCCTTGCATTTCGAAAAATACCAAAATTTCAGGGTATCCGCTCAATATCTCTTGAATGGAGTTACATATTGAAATGAAATTTTGTATACAGACACATCAAATGAAAATCCAGGTCAAGTTCATATTAAGGTCTGATCGAAAAAATTTTGACAGAGTTATGCCCCTTGCACTTCGAAAAATACCAAAATTTCAGGGTTTCCGTTCAATATCTCTTGAGTGGATTCACATATTGAAATGAAATTTTGTATACAGACACATCAAATGAAAATCTAGGTCAAGTTCATATTTTGGTCTGATCAAAAAAATTTTGACAGAGTTATGCCCCTTGCATTTCGAAAAATACCAAAATTTCAGGGTTTCCATTCAATATCTCTTGAGTTGAGTTACATATTGAAATGAAATTTTGTATACAGACACATCAAATGAAAATCCAGGTCAAGTTGGTATTAAGGTCCGATTGAAAAAATTTTGACAGAGTTATGCCCCTTGCACTTCGAAAAATACCAAAATTTCAGGGTTTCCGTTCCATATCTCTTGAGCGGATTCACATATTGAAATGAAATTTTGTATACAGACACATCAAACAAAAATCTAGGTCAAGTTCATATTTGGGTCCGATCAACAAAATTTTGACAGAGTTATGCCCCTTGCATTTCGAAAAATACCAAAATTTCAGGGTTTCCGTTCAATATCTCTTGAATGGAGTTACATATTGAAATGAAATTTTGTATACAGACACATCAAATGAAAATCTAGGTCAAGTTCACATTTGGGTCTGATCAACAAAATTTTGACAGAGTTATGCCCCTTGCATTTCGAAAAATACCAAAATTTCAGGATTTCCGTTCAATATCTCTTGAATGGAGTTACATATTGAAATGAAATTTTGTATACAGACACATCAAATGAAAATCCAGGTCAAGTTCGTATTAAGGTCCGATCGAAAAAATTTTGACAGAGTTATGCCCCTTGCACTTGGAAAAATACCAAAATTTCAGGGTTTCCGTTCCATATCTCTTGAGTGGATTCACATATTGAAATGAAATTTTGTATACAGACACATCAAATGAAAATCTAGGTCAAGTTCATATTTGGGTCCGATCAAAAAAATTTTGACAGAGTTATGCCCCTTGCATTTCGAAAAATACCAAAATTTCAGGGTTTCCGTTCAATATCTCTTGAGTGGAGTTACATATTGAAATGAAATTTTGTATACAGACACATCAAATGAAAATCCAGGTCAAGTTCGTATTAAGGTCCGATCGAAAAAAATTTGACAGAGTTATGCCCCTTGCACTTGGAAAAATACCAAAATTTCAGGGTTTCCGTTCCATATCTCTTGAGCGGATTTACATATTGAAATGAAATTTTGTATGAAGACACATCAAACAAAATTCTAGGTCAAGTTCATATTTGGGTCCGATCAAAAAATTTTGACAGAGTTATTGCCCCTTGCACTTCGAAAAAAACCAAAATTTCAGGGTTTCCGTTCAATATCTCTTGAGTGGAGTTACATATTGAAATGAAATTTTGTATACGGATACATCAAATGACAATCTAGGTCAAGTTCATATTTAGGTCCAATCAAAAAAAATTGGACAGAGTTATGCCCCTTGCACTTTGAAAAATACCAAAACTTCAGGGTTTCTGTTCAATATCTCTTGAGTGGAGTTACGTATTGAAATGAAACTGTTACTTTATACCCCCATAGGTTGTATCAATGCAAGTATAAAGTTGTGACAGACTTTAATCACAGAAGGGGTAGGGGGGCATTAATGTTTTACAAACATGACTTTTAACTTGTTGGTATGTAGGTCAATGTTGAAGTCACAAGGTCATTGACCTGAAAGTCATTTGAAAGGGCTTTACTAGTTCAGTATGCATGCCAAATATGAAGTCTCTATTATACAGTGTGAAACTTAAAGCCTACCTTAAAGATTCAGATAGATTGAGAAACACAGAATAAAAACAATATACATATAATTAATCCATCCAGGGGGAACAGAAATATGCCCAGGGGGAAGTTACAATGTATATTACTAGTATTCAGGATCACAGAACACTAACTTTGTGTAGTTGACATATTTCCTTGATGTTTATGCTATGTAATGAAGTAAAATTACCTTAATTAAGACTGACATTTCTTGCATATGAAAGGTACACCCTCCTCTGTGAGTCTGATCCATTCAGTTTCATCATTAATTCCAGCACACTTTCTATGTAACCATCTATCACATTTATCGCAGGAGATCCATTCGTGATCTGTATCCTCCCTCTGACATATATTACATGTGTCACTTGATGTTTCAGAAGTCAGTACTGCACTCGCGGAAGAAGAAGAAGGAGAAGGCAAGGCTGCTGAGGCACTAGGGACAGACTCTACAGATAATCCACTACCAGCTGTAGATATCTCATCAGGATATGGTATGCAACTGCTATTCAAAATTTTGTCTTTTAATGTCATACATATTTCTTCTTTTTTCTTCTGAAGGGACATTTTCAGACCATATGCCTTACACAACACAAATAAATCTTTTTTCGTAAATAACTTAGAAGTCAAATATTGAGGATTCTGTGTTACTTCAGCCTTAAGTCGCAGAAGTGAAACATGTTTACTGTGTGATGAATCTTTCAGTATAAATTTCATATTCAGTTTCTGAAACTCTCTTGGACTTGTTGACTACTTTCTTTCTAAGAGCTTTTCTCTCCTGTTTGAAACTGCAAGAAATATAAGATATTGTGAGGGATTTTCAGCTAGCAAAAATTCAGAGTGTGCTGCTAAAGTTGAATGTTATACGGAAGATATAAAGAGAGTTATAAAAGACCAGGAGCAGGTAGTTTGAAGGTACAGATCAAAATCATGCACAATAGTTTTACCCTTTAGTTCTACTAACACTTCTACATGTATAGCTTGTAAAGAAGATGAAAGAAAATGTAATTACATAGAGGAAATGCAAGATTCCTTATCTGGAAATGATGGTAAAGATGAAAAAAAATTCACAAACTGAAGAAACTGTCAATGATCAAGGTGATGTGACCCTATGTGAAAGTGACCATAAAGACCTTAAATCTATCCTCGAAAACATTTTCCCTGACTGCTCTTCAAAAATGTCTGCATTTTTGTTATCTCAAAAGCAAGCATTAGAAAGAAAACCCCATGGAAGACGATGGAACTCTGATGTAATCAGAGTGTGTTTGACCTTATGGTGTGGGAGTCCAAGGGGTTATAGGGACCTCAGAAGCAGTGGACTTATGATACTTCCATCAGAGAAAATTTTACAAATTTACAAAAATTCTGTTCATCAAGAAGCTGGTTTTCAGAAAGAAATGTTGAACAGTCCAAGAGAATACTGAAAACAGTAATATTACTAAAACTAATAATATAACTTTCATTGGAGTTATCTTTCTTTGAAATTTATCCCTTTATATTACTGAAAGCAGTAATACTATATAGATTGTCAGTTCGCTCTTATACCAGTGGATTCGGGGAGAAATGAGGGTGATTAGGAGTTGTATATCATTCAAATGTATACTGAAAAATTGTTTAAAACATCAGGAAAAATTTTTTTCCTCAACATATTTGAAGTAAATGTGATATCAGAATGAAGAAAAGGTGAAAAATAGGTTCCATATGGACATTATTTTCACTTTAAGTATAAAAATTTGTTCAAATTTAATGAATTTGTTGTTGCATGAAAGAATTGTGTGATAAAAGCTCTGCTTGTAGCTTTAAAATGTTGCTTTGTCTATATTACATAAATATGTAATATAAGGCGGCAACATTACTGTTTTCAATAATATAAGGGATTATTGTTAACAGTAATATTACAGTTAAGTAATATTACTATTTATAGTATTCTCCTGGACTGTTGAAATGGATGGCAGAAGAAGCAAAATTGAAAAATCTGTCACCAGAAGGTTATGTAGGGGGTTTAATTATCGATGAGATGTCTTTGCAACCTGATTTACAGTTCTCATCTAAAGATGGTGTAATAGAATTAATAGGATTTACTGAAGTAGTTCCAGAATCAATTGTAATGAATGAAATAAAGACAAAGAAAAAGGAAAGGAATCTTGCAACACATGCTTTGCAGCTAGTTTTTCTGGGATTATCAGGATTCCGGTTCCCTGTCGCTCACTTTCCTACATGTACAGCATCAGCAAATGAACTATACTTACTTGTATGGAAGTCTGTTCACATGCTGTCACTGTATGGGTTCCAGGTTGAATATATCTCTACAGATGGGGCACAGTGTAATAGAGACCTCATGAAGCTGCTAATCCCTAACTTTAAGTCTAGTGAGCCAGTCACATGTAGTTTTACAAACTTCTTCTGCAATTCAAAGGAGAAAATTCATTTTATTATGGATTGTTCACATGTTTAAAAAAAATTAGGAACAACATTTTCAAAAGTGGATCATCAGAAAACTCCAAAAGGACTCTGACCTTGAATTCTGGACATATTTTGTGGGATCATTTCAAGAATGCATATGTTTGGGATATACCATCAAACCCATTTCCCATATATCACAAACTATCTCAGGATCATTTCAGTTTATCTAGTGAGAACAAAATGCGCAACTACTTAGCTGAAGATGTTCTGAATTCAGAAATGTTGAATTAAATGAAGCAATATAAAGTAAGCCTTGGGACTGTAGGTAAAAAGCTAGACTCAACAATTGACTTTTTAGAAAATACTAGTGTAATGACTAACATCTTTCGGGATTCTAGACCCATTATTGACCATAGTGATTATCGCCTGAGAACGCTTAGAGATGTATTGACCTTCTTCATAAAATGGGAAAATTCTGTGAAAAAAGACACATCTACACAAAACAAAGTGAAGTTTCTAATTTCGCATCAAACTCGTGAAGACATAGTGTCTTGTATTCTAGTATTTGTTGAATTATGTGATCAGCGGCTAAAGAACGGTTCATCATCCATTATCCCAAGTAGACTAAACAGTGATGTAGTAGAAAATCTATTCTGCCAGCAACGCACCCTACACAACGGGGCCAATTCTAACCCAACTTACCTCGGGTACTGCCGTACTACAAACTCTGTTGTATTAGGTCAGTCCTCCATTTCAAGGAAATCTAACACTGGTGGCAATGATGGTGGTACTACACTGTTTCAGTCTGAAAAGGTAAATCTATTTACAATATCTTCAAAAATGTAAAGAAACATTTTGTGTAAAGAAAAAAAACCAAATTGTTAATGTCAAAGTCCCAGTTCTTAACCCTGACCTTTACCCATTCTACAACAGGGACAATACAATTTATAGGGTTTTACAACTGTGGAGGAAGCAAACCTAATTAATGTAACATACCCCTCCCTTTTTTTATAAGAAAAGTAAGATATGTTTGTTTAACACAATGCACCCTATTTTCATGACAGCTATTTTTGGTATGTAGGTCAATGTTGAAGTCACAAGGTCATTGACCTGAAAGTCATTTGAAAGGGCTTTACTAGTTCAGTATGCATGCCAAATATGAAGTCTCTATTATACAGTGTGAAACTTAAAGCCTACCTTAAAGATTCAGATAGACTGAGAAACACAGAATAAAAACAATATACATATAATTAATCCATCCAGGGGGAACAGAAATATGCTCAGGGGGAAGTTACAATGTATATTACTAGTATTCAGGATCACAGAACACTACTTTTGTGTAGTTGACATATTTCCTTGATGTTTATGCTATGTAATGAAGCAAAATTACCTTAATTAAGACTGACAGTTCTTGCATATGAAAGGTACACCCTCCTCTGTGAGTCTGATCCATTCAGTTTCATCATTAATTCCAGCACACTTTCTATGTAACCATCTATCACATTTATCGCAGGAGATCCATTCGTGATCTGTATCCTCCCTCTGACATATATTACATGTGTCACTTGATGTTTCAGAAGTCAGTACTGCACTCGCGGAAGAAGAAGAAGGAGAAGGCAAGGCTGCTGAGGCACTAGGGACAGACTCTACAGATAATCCACTACCAGCTGTAGATATCTCATCAGGATATGGTATGCAACTGCTATTCAAAATTTTGTCTTTTAAAGTCATACATATTTCTTCTTTTTTCTTGTGAAGGGACATTTTCAGACCATATGCCTTACACAACACAAATAAATCTTTTTTCGTACATAACTTAGAAGTCAAATATTAAACGTCTTCAAATTGAATAGCATCATTTAAGAACAGATAATTTGGCAGCATGGACCAGACATGCACGTTTCGGGTACTTAACCCTCGTCAGTGATCCTCAAATCTAAATGTAATATGCCAAAAAAGTATGAAAGTTACTATGTCGAAAAAGCGTACCGAAAGACGTAGCAGGATTCTGTGTTACTTCAGCCTTAAGTCGCAGATGTGAAACATGTTTACTGTGTGATGAATCTTTCAGTATAAATTTCATATTCACAGTTTCTGAAACTCTCTTGGACTTGTTGACTACTTTCTTTCTAAGAGCTTTTATCTTTTCTCTCCTGAGGGTGGATAGGTAATCTCTTCTAAATTGGCTGCAGTTCACTTTCACAAAAAGCGAAACAGCAGATTCAAACAAATCAGATGTATTTTCGCACTGATTCACAATATCTTTTATCACTACATTAACTGTTTCATCATCATGACCTGTAGAACTTTCATCATTAGACTGCTCTTCAAAATTAATGGTACTGCTGCTGAACAGATCCACCCACATTTCAAATAAATGAAGATCTTTCTTTATTTTGGACATCACAAAGCTGAACACATGTTTGCCATAATCTAATACATACTCGTTTGAAAGATTTTCTCGACAAACTTTCTCCAAGTGCATTAAAAAGTTGAATGTTTTGTCTGTTACATTTGTCAATCCTTCCCTGTAATTTTGTTTCCTTGCTGTTTCTTGTAAACTCTCACTGTCTTCGGTAGAATGTGAGATTTCTTCATAAGAAATACACAGGAAATTTAACATTTTGATATTTGCCTGAAGCTTTTTTACAGTTTCCTCTTTGCCTTTCGCAAAAAGGGCATTTCTCAAGTTCTTCGAAATACGGTACCTCACTTTTGCTACTACATATCCTGCAACATATCTAACTTTCCCTCTACCCCCAGGTGACATCACATGTTCATCCCCAAATATCTTTGAATATGGTACATCAAGCTCTAATTTCTCATGAATACTTAATAAGTTCTTCTTTTCTATGTAAAACAGGACACAACTTGAAAGTTGAAATTCTGGACCATTTGTAGGAACTTTATACAAGGATAATAGGGACTCAGCTGATTGTTTATACTCCTGACTGGACATATAATGTTGAAATAATTTGAAAAATTCATTTGTATTTTTGTTCGAATAAGTTACATTTGGTGGGAAGGCTTGATTAAGAAAATTCTTCATGTGAGTATTCTGGGTGCTGTAAAAATCCTGAAAAGGTGTGTGATTTGCTTCAATTAAGTCTTTAAACTTTTTCATGTTATCCTCTGCAGGTGTATCTATAAAATCCGTCATACACTCTTCTAGTGCTTTCCTGGCCTCAAAATCAAAAGTTCTATGTTCTTGGTCACCTAAATCTGAATCTGAAAAGTTTGAATCAATGATTTCAATGTATTCCAAATCATCATCCGAGTAATCAGAATCAATGTATTGTGATAAGTGTTCATCTTGAGTTCTTTTGTCATCACCTTTTGCATCATCACCACCATCATCATCACCTTCCATGTCTTGTGAAGCTTTCTTTGTCCTACAACAAGACAAGTCTTCATTGGTGTTTCCTACACTTACATTATCATAAAATTCTTTTACAGGGTGTGGGTGCTCCTTACAGAGGGACTTCTTGAAGTTTAACACACACAGTCCATCAGATGATACAGCTCGACCAATCCCTACACCAACTTGACCAGGATTAATGCAGTTCTCACAGTTCACCACTACAGACCTTGAAGTCATCCCTTGGGATTTATGGATGGTAATTGCATATCCTAGACTTAATGGTATTTGTACACGTTTAGCAAGAACAGTTTTGTCAACTGGATCAATGGTTGTGAATGTAGAGAATGTGATGTTAACTGTCAAAGGTTTATTGATGAAAAATGTTACATCCACTGAATTTTGTTTCATTTCATTTACTGTCCCCTGCAGACCATTGACAAGTAAGATGTTCAGATTTTTCAACAAAATGACAGAGCAACTTTTTTTCAGTCCTAAATGTCTTGGTGCCAAGAATTTACCTAAATAGCGTGCTGATCCTTCATCAATGGAGTCATAAACTTTGAGTTCGCCTGGTTCCTGATTCAGTTTTATATAGTTATATAAATCCGCATCAATATTTCTGGCAAATAACTGAACAGCATCTTGACTTAAAGGTCTGGATACACGCTTTATAAATTTCTCTGTATCTGGAGATACAGCCCCAACAGCACATTCATTTACACATTTGATGAGGTCTGCCTCTGTCTGTCTATGAATGGTCTGCAACTTAATTGTATGGGGAAAAATTTCTTTAAACCACTTAAGCTTACAACAGTGATGACCGAAGTCTCCATACAGTTCATTGGAAACAGGGGGCAGCTGATAAAAATCCCCACTAAGGATGATGTGCATTCCTCCAAATAGGTCGCTTGAATTTCTTAGATGTTGACATAAAAACTGCACTTGTCCGAGAGTTTTAGCACTTATCATAGAAATTTCGTCAATCACCAATATGTCAGTATGCAAAATATTCTGTTTATTTTCAACAAACCTTTCGTCGGTACGTAGTAAATGCAGCACTTCGTCATAGTGTATCGACCGTCTGAAATCCCAGCCCATTTGTTTACAGTAACACCTCCTAAATCACTACATAGGGTCGCTGCAATCCCTGTTGAACACACAACTGCAACATTTTTACCCTTCACTCGAAGTCGACGAGTGATCTCTTTCATTAAGTATGTTTTCCCTGTACCTGCTTGACCACAAATAACTAAATTGTGACCCTTTTGAGCCAGTTCAAATGCAATTATTTGTTCTGAGTCCAACTTTTCATGTTTTTCCGAACTTTTATCGAGTTTCTCGGATGTTTACATAGCCTACATGTAATTCGGAACTACGATTTTCGCGCAGATTCGAAGATATAGGTCATTTCCGTTCGCGCAGGGAGGTAAATAGAGTATCTCGTCACCGCTCGGTAAGTAAGCAGTGCATGTGTCAGTAACTGGGTCAGTAGAGGTCAGATAACTCACACCCACCGTCAGAATGCTAAACAATGCCCAAGAATGCCGATTATTTCGAATTTTAGCTTGGAGTGGGAATTTTAGTTACTTACCTTGTTTTTTGAGTGAAGGGCAACAAAATAGAAGGGGGCTTCAATAGAAACGTAACCTAATTTCACGTTAACATGTACCTATGATAGAAATTTGAACATTCTTACAAGTAGATATGATAAAGCCATTTTGTCTGTTGAAGTTTTAGTTTTTAGTTTCTGCTTTAGTGAAAGTCGAAATGACATCAATTTAAAAAAGTGAAATATTGCGAATTTATTTGGTCTTAAATGATGATATTGAATTTGAAGACGTTTAACATTGTCAACTGAAATAATGTAATACTTTATTTCTTTTGGGATCTTTTACGTTTTGCATTGCCTTCCTTCTCTTTGGACTTTGCGTTTTCTTTGTTAGATGACGTCATCGTCTTATTTTCACAAATGTTGGTTCTTTTGTGTGTTGAATTAGCTTTTTTCTCTTAAGAGTTAACTTTGTCTAAGGCCTTCAATGTGAGATTGCATATTTTTCTTCCTTCTCGTCTTGATAAGATTTATTTCTCAAAAGTGGAATTAACATTAGGCATGCTGTTGTCTTTATTCATCAGACTGTTTCATTTATGATAGTTCATGTAACAATCTCTTCCACCATTGATATTGACAGCCGGTCATTTCAAATCTTAGTTTTTCAATATTTTTCTGAATTACCATAGTTTCAATTTGATCAATATTTGGAGGGATCAGTATCGTAGGTTGTCCAGTAGGGATACCCCTGAACATATTTTCACGACACTTGGACCATGGCTTGCTGCTATCACCCATGTACATCATTTTCACACCTCTTCGTCCTCAGCAAATAGAAAATGAAATGATTTAGAATGACCTCCATTTTCACTAATGAATGGCAGTAGCCTGGACTTGATGTCAAACATTCTTTTAACAAGACGCCTGTTCCCCAACATCTCCAATACAGTATTTCTTGCAACGTAAATACATCTTGCTTGCGATGTTTTTTTCTGATATCTGCGAAAAAGCTGCATCGATGTCCTCATGGGTATGTCCCACATACAGGAATGATAAATCCACCTATCAAACAACAGAGGAACCATTTATCCATAAATAAAAGAATTCAATAACATTTGCATACTACATGTCTTAATCAATATAATGTGTTGTGGATCCAGCTTTTGAGTTGGGGGTGTAAAAATTGGTGAGGTCACCAGCGGGTCCAGGATGTAGCCAGCAGGGGGTGCAAAGCTCCCCGAGTTCTTGCATTTCAGACTTTTTAAACCCATGTATACTGAACAAAAAAAGTTATGTCCTTCTTTTTGTATTGGTTTTACATGACTCGTGATAATAAGTTTTATTCAGAGGCGGTATCCTCGGAAAATATTTATATGATTTAATAGCCATTCTCTGTAAGGACCAAAATCGTTCGTCACGGCATGTCATGGATTTTGATGATTTTCGGTATAATGGGTATATATTAAGTACTGACCATGAAAATAACACTTTTCGGCCAATGTGACCTCTGGTTGCCATGGTAACGAGGTCATTCTATTTATAGCACTTTTGGGACCATGAAATAAGCTAGCTCCGGAGACTTCGTTGCCATGGATACCAATGTAACAGCTTGTTCATCTTTATATAATCTATTCTTCCTTACTTCCATTCTTACTTAGTACACTTAGATATGTGATATTAATTACAGGAAGCTTATTGTATTGAGCCAAAATAAGTCAAAATGAAGCGAAAAATAGAGGTGAAAATAAGGGCCAATTTAGTGTGTTTTTGACCACTTTCAATCTTAAATATCACAAAAGGCACCAATAGGAGACTAGTGATTTTCATCGATGGAAGTGTATGTTTATTGACAAATAAAATGAACGAAAAATTGGAGTGGGTATTTAAGAGTTTTACCTAAATTGTGTCGTCAAAGACCGTTGCCATGGCAATATTAGACCTTTTTGCTTATTTCATATTATCTTTGAAATTGATTTTATTCCTCTTTAGAGCTACATAAGATTGTCAAAATGTATGCATGTATGGATATGACTTATATCTTTTACATAAGAACAATTAAAATGTTCAAGGTCATTGGCTTGATGTTCAAGGTCATTTATACTTTGAGACTCAAATTTTGCATAAATTATTGATTTTTTAATTTTTTGTTACCGATTTTAGTGATTTTTTTATTCAAATATTTTCATAGGTTATATATATTATGAAAGCACATGAATATAAGAAAGACAAATCTTAGAATTTATTGAATTGTAGCAATTCAATAGGAAAATATTTTTTCGTCAAAAAAAAACAAGAAAAATACAGATTTCGTCCCTTTTTATCAAAATATTCACCAAGAATTTAGATATTCGATGATGTGAAGAAACGTAATCAATAGTTCTAAGAAATAAGTGATACATTTATCATTTTATGGCAAATAACTGTTAAGTTCAATATTTCAAGGTTTCTAAAATATTGACACCTTCATTTTATGAAAATCAGGATTTTTCGTCAAATCTGGTCACTTAAAGTTTAATGACCTGGAAAATTCAGTGGGTGACCTTAAAAAATTTTCAAGGTCATCTTTATATCAAAACGCCTCTGATAGATGTATACACGAACTTCTGTTCCAATATAATGCGTAGATCGTTTGATAGAGGTTATGTTTAAATTCATCGTATGAAAACCTTTCAGCCGATTGTTGCCATAGCAACTAAATTTGATGCTGCTTGGCAATAAAAGGTCAAATTAGCCCAATTATTTTTTTGTATTCATGTACAGTTCAAAGATGATACTAATTGGATAACTAGAATTTGGACTTCAAAAATTGGTGCTTTTATGAAATTTTCAACCTTGCAAAACAGTAAAAACATGCAAAAAAGGGCCTTTAAGTGCCCAAAACAGAGCCATTTGATACCCTGTTTTGGCTTAATTTTTCATCTTGTATACACAAAGCATCCGAGATGAATGTAAAAAACTTTACAAATATGCATAATAATAAGGATTAAAAGAAAATAATCAAAGCAATTTCAGATTAAAAAAGTACCTGTTTCCATGGAAACGAAGCCTACAAATATGCCTGGTCCTATAGATTTTCCCGATTTTTGAAACTTCAGACACGGTTACCATGGCAACGACAACCTTTTTGAAAAAACTGGGGTTGATTTACATACTAGTGCTTCATATTGTCTTTCCATACCAAAAATCTCAAAAATCCATGACATGCCATGCCAACATGTCTTGAAATTCTTTGGTTCTTACAGAGAATTGCTGTTAAATGTTAAACGGTATATCCATTAAGTGTCCGATTCTGACAACGATCTTGATAAATTGATGTAAATGTGACGTCATCATCAAGGTTTAAACCAAAGGGGTTTCACCTGTTTGATTCTCTCAGGTAAGGACGTATCTGAATTCATAAGACTTTTACATAACAAATCGGTATATGCACACACTTAGATACACTTTCAATGTGCTTTTGGTATTTGACATCGCGCATGGCCGACTGTGTGGACTTCCGGTGTCATTTAAGCTAAATTTTTTTGAACTAAAAGCTATGTGACAGATTTCTGGATAATCGATATCAAAATTTTATTCAGTTTTTCAATGGAGAAATCTCCTGTGCTTTTTATGCTCTCTTTTCATTCGAAATCAGTCAACCAGAACAAAGAAACAGAAAACGTTTCCTTACAAGGTGAAAACGCTTTGTTTTGTCACGTTTCATTGCGTTCAATGACTGAGTGATAAAAAGATAATTTTGGAGTTTTTATTGAGTAAATTTTACTATTTCGAGGATTATAACATTTCATCTGCACAAGTGGCGACCTTTCATTTTAGGGACATAACTTTTTTTGTTCAGTATATATGACTGTAATTGATTGAAGAATGGAAATCGATGCATCAGACAATTGTATTAACTAACAGGTAGTTGATATTTTCTATCTTTTACTCTCTTTTTCGATTAAAATTGATCGTTTTACCTATGAGCGGCGGCAAAGCGCTTGCTTTTACATATAGGGCAAAGGACTGCCCGTCAACAAAGGCGGACATTGTGTTTATCCTGTTCACAACACTTCATACAAACTTTATTGTCCTTCAGAAACTTCTTTCTTTCCTCTATGGTTTTCTTTCTAAACGCCTTGCATTCATTTAGAGTATGTATTGTGTTATGCAAGGGGACAGATTTCTGTAATTGAACTGGCCTCCTGGTCGATCGTTGTTTTCCTACTTGATCTAACATCCTTCCGTTTGTTGTTGATAAGTTTCCGGTTTCGATTCGAGAATGAAACTTGGATCATTATATCACTTCCCTTATTAATTCCAGGAATTTGTGAAAAGCAGGAATGACATCTTTTTCATAATGTGTACTTAATTGTTCGATCTATCCACTTCCACGGGAGAAAACTAGGCAGTTTTGCGACAATTTGATTAACACCCGATGAAGAGTCAAAATACGCAAGCAATGTGGTGTAGTCAGGGTTCTCCTTGAGAGCGGCTATTTCGGCTGTTACAGCTGTGCAACCGGTAAGTGTACGCAGTTTACCGATACGATAGGACACGTGCCCCTTAGGATAGGATAACCGATAGAATTTGCCCCATACGATAGGCCCGATAGAACACTCTATCCTATCGTATCGTATCATATCGGTTTGTATCGGTTTCTATGGGATCCTATCGGTTTCTATGGGATCCTATCGGCTTCTATGGGATCCTATCGGTTCTATAGGCTCCTATCGGTTCTATGGGATTAATCAAATAGCAAATCATATAAATAGTTTAATGATGAGTGATTGATTAATTCATACTTATTATCAAAACATAAACTCGATTAATAGTACTAACCTTAACTAACTTACCTGGGCATTTATTTTATTTTTTTTTTAATAAGAAAGAATGCGCATACATGATATTGTTACTTCAGATCACTTATTTTATTCACATTGTAAAAGTATCTCGTAAATTGGTTTATTTATTTACTCATTTATTTCTATCATTTATTCTATACATGTTATTGCATGTATTAATCCGATGAGTTAATGAGTTCGCAAGAAAATTTCCTTTGGCGGACCTCAATTATACACAAATTGAAATCATGCAGCGCCATCTTCAGTAAGTTCGTTTATTGATTAGGAGGCCATCAAACGGATTTATATGTACTTATTAATTACCTGAATTACTTACCTGCACAGGTCAATAGGATTAATTAGAGAGAATGTAGGTTGCAATTATTTTTTTAAGTCCCTAATTTAGTCTCTTTGATAACGTTAAAGAATCCGTTTTTTTATATTTTCAATTTTGTGTGTTTATTTTGTAGTTTTTCTTTTGTATATTACGTATTATTCACGCAAATCCTCCCTTCGTGGGCATCAAACATTCAGTGATTGAAATCTGCCAGCGCCATCAAATAATTAAAATTTCAAACATTAAGAAAATACTAATTTTAAACATTTTGAATCTACGAAGCATCTTTTTCTTATAATATCGAATATTTATTCAGATTCAAAAGGTCCGAACATAGGAATTATTTCTAATCCACATTATATATCTTATAATATTAATTTGATAAAAATTCCCCGTCGACGTACCTCTCAATTAAATAATTAACATTATTCCAATACGACGCCACTCAGCGGAGATAGTGTTTATTTACTATTGATATTTATTTTCTTTTTTTATATTTATTATTATTATTGATCTTTTTCGAGAAACATAAATAAATTAATAAGTAAAAGATATAAGGAGACGTCCTTATTAATAGTATAATAAGATATAAATCCTACCGACCGATAGAAACCGATAGCGCCCTATAGAAGCCGATAGGAACCCATAGCGCCCGATACGAACCCATAGAGCCCCATGGGATAGAAATCCGATAGAAACCGTTACGATACCCCTTAGAAATTGACCGATTCGATAGGATAGAAAACGTGCACTCACCGGTTGCGTAACTGTGCGTCCGTAGTGCTGGTAGCGTAGTGGTTAGCGCGATGGACTGCAAATCCATAGGTCGTTGGTTCGAATCTCACCGTCGCCCATCATTGCAAACCACTGAAACCATGAGCAAGTTACTTTACACTACGTTGCTCTCTCTCCACCCAGAAGTAAACCGGGTACCTGGCACATGAGAGGGCTTGTAATGTGAATGAGAAGCATTAGCGCCTAAACGGCAGCTCTGCTTGTGTACTCCTAAGGGAGTTGAGAATGCTCTAGATTGTACAGGTTTCGCCAGGGAGGTGATTGTAGAAGTCGCGTGAGGCTTAGGCGAACGAGACTATAAACCCTACCTTTACCTTTTACGACCGAGAGATCGAATTATTTCTTGTAATCTTTGATGCCAATTTTGGGAAAGGATGACAGCCGTTGCTTAAGGTGCTTTCTATCATTTCCGGTGCCCAATACGTCTCTTCAAACTAGAGTTTGAATACAAATCAGAGTCGCTTTGCATTCACCCACTAAAATCTAATTTAGCGAAATATCACACGCGTTTCAGTATGCCTCTCTTAGACGAGAATTTTAAAGAAATATCCACGCTGAAGATTCCTTATTTTCGTAACATATTTTTTTTAATGTTCAGTCCTCGTAATAAACACCTAATAGGTATGTCGATCTAGTTGCACAAAGGTACAGCTCTAGTTTATCATGCGGGAGGACCGTGGTTCGAGTCTGCACGAAAGATGAAACTTCAATTTTCATAAGTATGGAGGCACCAACTTTTTTTGTCTTTGCAAAGTAAATAAGCTTAGAGTGACCAACAAAATTCGAAATATTACTGGAATTACAGCTCTTTTTGAACTTATTTAAAAACTTTGCTGACCTTTTTACCTACATACACATGTCATATCTATCCAGAAATATTTACATCTATCGGGATTTTTGAGAAGTGTTTGAATGTAAAGAAATTTTATCTTTCTCACAATTAATATGAATGTATCCATAGGCATATGTTCATGTCATTACACACAACTTTTCAAGAACGACAAGTTGAGAGAATTGTTAAAAAAGGGTCCAAAGTACAGAGAAAGTATGTCTTTTACATGTAAGCAAAATGTAAAAATTATCATGGACTCTTGTGAGGAATATGCAAGACGTTGGACAAAGGAAGAGGATGTAAATGTATTATCCAAATATTCCACAATCTAAATTGTGAACAAAGTCGCAAAAATATGAATTATTTCAATATTGAAATATCAATATCAACATATAACCATGCCAAATAGTAAAGTCTCAATTGCAGTTCGCAAAGTTCAAATACGATGATTAATGAAATAAAACGAATGAGTTAAAGAATATCCTGACGATAATCCCAACAACATTCACACTATAGATGAGTTAAAGAAGATCCTGACGATAATCTCAACAGCACTAACGATAGAGCACAAAATTAAGCATCGACGGACCCTAGCAAGCTAGAGGTGGGTCCAGGTGTCCGGGAGGAGTAAGCATCCCCTGTTGGCTAGCCGCACCCGCCGTTGATGTTTAAGCACGAAAATGAAAACAATATCTACAATTCATGCAATCTCTGACGTTATGTCTATATAGAAAGTGCTATGGCGACAATGTCAGGGAAATATATTCAAACCACTGTCAAACCCCTCGCAGGGAACTTTTTTATGAGCTCCACACGGCAAAGGGCATAAGTGTGACACAAATGAGTTAAAGAAGATCCTGACGATAATCCCAACAGCACTCACGATAGAGCAAAAATTAAAGATCGACGGACCACTAGCAAGCTAGAGGTGGGACCAGGTGCCCGGGAGAGGTAAGCATCCCCTGTTGGCTAGCCGCACCCGCCGTCGATGTTTAAGCACGAAAATGAAAACAATATCTACAATTCATGCACTATCTGACGTTATGTTTATATAGAAAGTGCTATGACGACAATAGAGTACCAAACTGAGCATCGACGGACACCTAGCAAGCCAGAGGTGGGGTAAGAGCACGTAATATTATTGAAGAAAATGAAATCCATGTTTCACTCATGAGGCATGTGCCCAAAAATACTAACGTAAACTTTAATCGATTTTTTTGAGAAATGTCAGGCGCGCTCTTCAATATGTTCAAAGTTAAAAAAATCCTTGTATTTCTGTTTTTAGCTCTACTGGTCAAAGACCAGTCAAGCTTATGCGATTGCCCTGTGTCCGGCCGTCTGTCTGTCCGTCCGTTAAACTTTTCTTGTGAGTGCGAATCCTCTGAATCTGTGAATAGTACAAAATAAATTCTTTTTGCATTATAATGGGTCTGTGGTCTAGTTGTGCACCTGATATTTTGTTTTAGCCTCTGACCCCCAGGGTCTTGGAAAATGGGTGTGGTCATTTTCTCCTATATAACTCTATGTAATCTTGTGAGCACCTATTCTCAGAAAGTATAATTGATAGAAAGATAATAGTTTTTGCTTTATTCTCAATCTGTGGTCTAGTTGTGCACCTGATATTTTGTTGGAACCCCTGAACCCCAGGGTCTTGAAAAATGGGTGTGGTCATTTTCCCCTATATAACTTTTATGTAATCTTGTGAGCACCTATTCTCAGAAAGTATTATTGATAAAAAGATAATTGTTTTTTCCTTTATTCTCAGTCGGCGGTCTAGTTGTGCATCTGATATTTTGTTTTGGTCCCTGACCTCCAGGGTCTTGGAAAATGGGTGTGGTCATTTCCCCCTATATAACTCTATGTAATCTTGTGAGCACCAGTTCTCAGAAAGATTAATTGATAGAAAGATAATTGTTTTTGCTTTATTCTCAGTCTGTGGTCTAGTCGTGCGCCTGATATTTTTTAGAGCCCCTGACCCCCAGGGTCTTCGAAAAGGGGTTTGGTCATTTTCTCCTATATAACTCTATGTAATCTTGTGAGCACCTATTCTCAAAAAGTATAATTGAAAGAAAGATAATTGTTTTTTCCATTAATCTCATTCAGTGGTCTAGATGTGCTCCTGATATTTCGTTCGAGCCCCTGACCCCCAGGGTTTTGGAAAATGGGTGTGGTCATTTTCTCCTATATAACTCTTTAATCTTGTGAGCACCTATTCTCAGAAAGTATAATTGATAGAAAGATATTGTTTTTTCCATTATTCACAGTCTGTGGTCTAGCTGTGCACCTGAAATTATGTTTTTTGTCCCTGACCCCCAGGATCTTGTAAAAATGGGTCTGGTCATTTTCTCCTATATAACTATGTAATATTGTGAGCACCTATTCTCAAAAAGTATAATTGCAAGAAAGATAATTGTTTTTCCATTATTCTCAGTCAGTGGTCTAGATGTGCACCTGGTATTTTGTTTGAGCCCCTGACCTCCAGGGTTTTGGAAAATGGGTGTTGTCATTTTCTCTTATATAACCCTATGTAATCTTGTGAGCACCTTTTCTCAGAAAGTATAATTGATAGAAAGATAATTGTTTTTGCATGATTCTCAGTCTGTGGTCTAGTTGTGCACCTGATATTTTGTTTTAGCCCCTGATCCCAGGGGGTAGGAAAATGGGTGTGGTCATTTTACCCTATATAAGTCTATGTAATCTTGTGAGCACCAATTCTCAGAAAGCATAATTGATAGAAAGATAATTGTTTTTCTTTAATCTCAGTCTGTGGTCTAGATGCGCACCTGATATTTTGAACCCTTGACCCCCAGGGTCTTCGAAAATGGGTGTGGTCATTTTCTCCTTTACTTATGAGCACTAACTCTCAGAAAGTATAATTGATACAAATGCAAACGTCTTCAAATTGAATAGCATCATTTAAGAACAGATAAATTGGCAACATGGACCAGACATGCACGTTTCGGGTACTTAACCCTCGTCAGTGATCCTCAAATCTAAACTATGTAATATGCCAAAGAAGTATGAAAGTTACTATGTCGAAAAAGCGTGCCGAAAGACGTAGCAGGATGGGTGGGATATGATGCTACAGGACCCACGTTTTAGAAATTTCAAGAAATTTTGATAACAGAAATTTTAGAATGCGTTGAAGAAACGATCAACCGAAATTGATCAAACTTGGCTACATGTGCCCTCGGGGACTCCTGGTCCACCAGCAGTGACACTCACCAAGTGGTATAAATGCAAACGTCTTCAAATTGAATAGCATCATTTAAGAACAGATAAATTGGCAACATGGACCAGACATGCACGTTTCGGGTACTTAACCCTCGTCAGTGATCCTCAAATCTAAACTATGTAATATGCCAAAGAAGTATGAAAGTTACTATGTCGAAAAAGCGTGCCGAAAGACGTAGCAGGATGGGTGGGATATGATGCTACAGGACCCACGTTTTAGAAATTTCAAGAAATTTTGATAACAGAAATTTTAGAATGCGTTGAAGAAACGATCAACCGAAATTGATCAAACTTGGCTACATGTGCCCTCGGGGACTCCTGGTCCACCAGCAGTGACACTCACCAAGTGGTATAAATGCAAACGTCTTCAAATTGAATAGCATCATTTAAGAACAGATAAATTGGCAACATGGACCAGACATGCACGTTTCGGGTACTTAACCCTCGTCAGTGATCCTCAAATCTAAACTATGTAATATGCCAAAGAAGTATGAAAGTTACTATGTCGAAAAAGCGTGCCGAAAGACGTAGCAGGATGGGTGGGATATGATGCTACAAGACCCACGTTTTAGAAATTTCAAGAAATTTTGATAACAGAAAGATAATTCTTTAAGCATTATTCTCAGTCTGTGGTCTAGATTTGCACCTGATATTTTGTTTGAGCCCCTGACCCCCAGAATCACGGAAAAGGGGTGTGGTCATTTTCACCTTTATAACTCTATATAATCTTGTGAGCACCAATTCCCACAAAGTATAATTGATAGAAAGATAATTGTTTTTGCATGATTCTCAGTCGATGGTCTAGATGTGCACCTTTTATTGTTTGAGCCCCTGACCCCCAGGTTCATGGAAAATTTGTATGGTAATTTTCGTCTATGCAGGTATAACTCTATCATGTAATCTTGAGATTACCAATTCTCACAAAGTATAATTGATAGAGAGTTAATTCTTTTTCCATTATATATGTAATCATTCTCTGGTCTTGTATTTTGTTTGAGCCCCTGATCTCAGTGTCTTTGAAAATGAGATTAATTAAAGCAAACAACCAGGAGAGCTTCAGTCTCATCAGAGACTTCTGGTTGAAATGCTCTGGTACTTCGTTTAAGATCTCCATTGTTATATTTGCAATGTCTGTGGTAGAGGGATCGATGTTCTGGCTAAAGGCAACTTCAGTATCCCTTACGGTTTCCCTTAGTCCAGATGGGTGGAACGTCGACCTCCTTGTCATCTTAAGGATTACGGTTGTAGTCACTGTGGTCTCCTGCTGTTTTGGCGTCTTCACCTTCCCGGGCATTCTGATCTTCGTCTTCAATCTCCGTTTGCCTCATCGTATCATTTACGTCTTCCGTTACATTTCTGGTAGCGATCGACAGCGTGTTGCGTGCTGTATCATGATTTGTATTAACGTCTTAGTCCTCTATGATTCTGTCCATTAAATCGTTGGGCACTGCGTCCATAGCATTATTTAACAGTTCCAAATCAACTGAAAGCCAGTTATCACCGTCCATCTGACAAATTTCTCTTTCATCACGAATTATATATTTTGCGACAGCACACATCCAATTCAATCGTTACTGGCGTCTATATCTAAAATGAATTCAACGCCATTAACATTCGGGTATCCAAGAATAGGTGATGTCACAAGTTTAGCCTTTAGTAACTGAAAGGCTTCGTCACATTCTCCTTTTTCCTTTAAATTAATGCAAGCATTTCGCAATCTTTGCAAAATCTTTAATGAATCGTCTATAATAAAATAGCAAGTCCTAGAAAACTCCGAAGTTCGGACGCGTTTCATGGCGTTTTCCACTCTTTCACAACAGTGATTTTAGAAGGGTCTGTTCTAATTCCTTCCTGTGATACGATGTGTCTTATGAAACTTGCTTCCTGTTTTAGTAACCGACACTTTTTCGCTTTTAATTTCAAATTTGCTTTCTGTAGTCTATCGATCACCATTTTTAAGTTTTCTAAATGAGATATAAAACAAAAGAGGGGATCTCCAACAACACCAGGTTGTAGCACCCACAGCAAAACCCCAAAACACCCAATGCAAAAACACAAAGCAGACAAGCACAGAAAGAGACGCGTGAGGGACAAGGAACTTCAACGCAAAACACAGAAACATCAAACACAAAGGACTACAGATAAACCAACGAGATCAATGGGCAACCGGTGCCGACTTAGGACGGCCATCTGCCACGGAAATAGCAGAAGGTATGGTTATCGTCCCCCTTGACCTGATGTTTAGAAGTGCATTAATGACATCTTTCCAGCTCTGTCGCCTAGAAGAAGCTTTCTTAAGGCCCTTTATCGATTTGACATCATATATATTATTTTGCTATTTGTCATTCCTTTCAAAATTATCACTGAAATTAAAGGAGGTTAACATCTTAGTACCATCCATCCAATCCTATTTTGAACATGTTATTTAGATATGCTACTGAATCGTCCCTACAGGGAAATTTGGAGCCGTGCTCTCTCTTTAAAGTAAATGTACAAATCTAAATTCAAAACATAAAAGAGGGCGCTACTGAAATGAATTTTGGTAGCTCCTCTGGAGGCATCACTGATGAGAATTTAATATTCGAAACACGTGTCTGGTGCAGAAAAAAATGGTTTGGAATTTTCTTCACGAAGGGATAGAGTTTGAACACTTCTGTATTATTACGACCTTCTGGCATTAACCCCTCGATGTGTTGTCATTCTGAAATCTACGTCATTGTGTACAGGGAATGCTAACTCCTCCCGGGCACTTGATCAAACCTCTAGCTTGCTTGGGGTCCGTCAATGCTTAGTTTGGTACTCTATTGTGAGTCCTGTTTAGAGTATCGTCAGGATGTTCTTTAACTCACTTGTGTCACAGGTATGCCCTTTGCGTGTGTCACACGTATGCCCTTTGCCGTGTTGAGCTCGTAAAAATGTTCCCCGCGAAGGGTTTGACAGTAAGTGTTTTGAATATTTCTCTGACATGGTCGCCATAGCACTTTCTATATAGACATATCCTCAGACAGTACAGTACATGTAATTTATATATTGTTTTCATTTTCATGCATGAACATCGACGGCGGGTGTGGCTAGCCAACAGGGGATGCTTACTCCTCCCGGGCACTTGACCCCATTCTGTCTTGCTGGGGGTCCATCGAAGCTCAGTTTGGTTCTCTATTGTGAGTGTTGTTGAGATTTATCGTCGGGATCTGCTTTATCTTGCTTGAAAAGCCTAACAAGATCTTGTAGCACGCTTCCTCTATGTAAGACAATGTAAAATTTTCTTTATATCTTTTTGTTCGGTTTATGATTTTCTGAATTATCGATTTTGTGCTGTATATAGGATTATGGTCAATATCCATACGTGTCACTGTTCTGTATTTAAGCTTATAGTCTAGTCAATATAGAGCAAAATGGGGCTAAACCTAGAAATAATTGCAACAGAAATTGTTTTGGTTGGAATTGATTCTTTACAGGACCACCAACTAATATCTAAATTTCGCCCAAAATCGGAAAGGGGGAAATAGTGATTTTGGGGCTCAAAATGTGGAATTTTTGTGAAAATCCTGAAAATTTTAAAAACTATCTTCTTAGCTGTTAAGCAATTTACAAAGTGTAATAAATTCGATTATATGAGCATTTCCGAAGTATTCTCACCGATATGAATAATTTTTTGACAATATCTATCCGTGAGAAGGATAGTTTTGGGGCTAAAAATGTGGAATTTTTGTAAAAATCTTCGAGTTAGAAATGTTGTCTTTGAAGCATTTCAGCGATTTTCTAAATGAAATAAAATCGATCAAATGAACATTTCTTTTATTATTGCAATCGATATAAATCATTTCTGACAATATAATTATGCATAAAATGGAATTAGTTATGGGTTAAAAATGCGAAAATTTTGTAAAAATCATTAAAATTTTTAAATGCTGTCTAAAACTATTGCTTGTGACGTCCTGGTATCGATGTCTGCCAGAAAGTGCCATGGTTGTGGGTTTTTTTTTTTGGTGAAATATAGTTAATATACCCCAAACATCCTTTCTATCCTATAAATTTTGTGTTTACCGAACGTTTCCATGATTTCTTTCGTCCAAAATATCAAATATTTTTAGAACGTTGTGTTTAAGTAATCAGTGCAAGTGGATTATCAATGCTCTGACTCGGATGCAAACCGTTCAAAATTTACGTAAAAAATGTAGATAGACTACTATTCCATGAATGGACCCAACACGTTAGAAAGGGGTTGCCATATTCTCCCTCTGACACATAGAGAGAAAGAGATAGAAAAAGTAATCCTTTTAACAAATTAACGTGCACTTGCAAGGTAGAACACATACCGGTTTAGCTAAGCCTAGTATCACTTTTACATATATGAAAATTAAATGAATACTAGTAGAAGGAAATATTCTTCGATCCCGCTCCGTTATTTGGGGGGGGGGGGGGCTGTTACTAGTATGTGTATCCAAACACTCCATTATAGTTTTAAACGTATTTCAGCTCCCCCCCCCCATATTCTCTCTCGCACTTTCTGACCTTTCTATACCATAAATAAAATTCCTTTACCCTCCTTTGCATTCAAGGTGAGCTCAGCAATTAAATATATGTCTAGCTATGAGCATAAGTTTTTATATGTGAAATAGCATTTTTGTTTTGGTTGTAAATGCCCTCCATACATTTTTATACCACTTCAGATTCTGACTGCTTTCCAGCGTTTCTTATGACAATTTTAAGACATATAAAGCAAATACATAAATTTCTATTTCGTAATATCGCGTGTGTTTTCCATGAATACTGTACTTTCAGTGTAAAGCCGTACAACATTTTATCTTTAGCCTTGATCAGAGGAAAAATGATAACCAACTATAAATTCATTGTTAATCAAGTACGGCATCTCATAAATACCGTATTTATTTATATTAGACTTTTTTTTTTATTTCTATAGCATTTTTCACGTCTACTTGTCTACAATCATATATATTTTGTTCAAATTATTTCATAAAAATTACTGTTTGAAAACCGGAATTGCTATCGGTAGCGTAAATACTGAATCGGAACGGGTTATGGAAGCCTATTTCAGCTATATTTATCGCGACATTTTCACAAAGTTTTATCTCTTTAATTTTCACATTTCCACTTTGCCGATTTTTGGCGAAACTATTTACTTGGCAGATGGCCGTCCTAAGTCGGCACCGGTTGCCCATTGGTCTCGTTGGTTTATGTGTAGTCTTTTATGTTTCTATGTTGTGAGTTGGTGTTCCTTGTCCATTTTGCGTCTCTTTCTGTGGGTATCTGTTCTGTGTTTTTTGCATGGGTGTTTTGGGATTTTGCTGTGGGTGCTGCAACCTAGTGTTGTTGGAGATCCCCTCCTTTCTTTTTTGGTCACATTATATATTGGATGTGTACTTTCGTATAGTAGTTTCAGAATTTCTGTTGCAATTACTTCTAGGTCAAAAGTTATTTTGACTGGACTATTAATTCTTGCATGGGCGTTGAATCTGAATGCCCTGGAGTTGCTGATAAGATAACTGTATTCTTGTTTTGGACACTATTATCTTGCTCTCGCATCGGTATCTCAACTACTTGTGGTGTATTATCCTCTCTTATGTCTTTTTCATTAATCGTCTTGATTGACTGAGGTGTTGGTGAAAGATGTTTTCCTTCAAAACCTTTTTCGTCAGAATATGTTCTTGTTGAGTTTTTTTTTTTAATTTCAGTACGGGTATTTCTTCGTCTTCAATCTCTATATTTTCGGAACTCTTTGTCATTTCCATCTTTGTATATAAGTAAAATCGAATCTAAGCAATTTAGCCTTGTCTATCATGTCTCCAATTATTGTTCTTGCGTCGTCCAGTATGGTTTTATTTGGAAGTCTGTTAGATCGACGATCATATTTGAAAGAGACCCATGTCTACTTTCTCCGTCTGGGAAAATATTCAAACATTACTGAATAACGGCTGTCGTGTTCATAAAGAATTCAGTACATAATTTCTGTATGTCTGATAGGCCCTGTGATAAAAGCTAGCAAACAATGGTAAAATTAATCAAAGCATCATTTTTATGAAATTCAAGTTCCATATCAACAATATGCAAAATTTCGTCACAAACAAAACACAAATAGTTATATTCCTATAAATGATGAAAAATAATATAAAACATGGTGTAATCAAAGATTACAAAGCTCACCTCATGGCAGCATTCTATGGCAGGAGTCAAAGAATACAATTTTGAATTTGAAAACCTGTCCTACGGAGAACCAACAAAAATGATACTACACAAAAACAAAATAGAAAAGGGAAATAGAGTATTTCATTCATTGACCCAAATTTTGCCTGAATAGGTGTGCTCTATTGATACGCAAATCTCCCTAACATATGCTTTCAAATGGAAAATGTAGGCCATGACCTTCGTTTGAACGTAGATTTGTTACCTACTCTTAAAAATGCATCATCTGTGCAAGTTTGAACTTCCTAGGACTTGTAATAGAGAAATAAAACTTCTTAACATACTAGTGCGGACACCGAAAACAGGTTTTTTTTTATCAAGGCAACCTTCGTTATGCATTTTGATAATTTTTGCAAGGATTTTTTTTCTTGTAATTGAGAAAGGTCAAAATTGCTTATCTCAGTATAATATATCATTGTAATTGGAGTTCACTTTCATTTATGTAATTTGTGTTATTTGTTCATTACTACACATGTGTTATTTTGGTCTGCCTTCTTTATAATGATATGTTCATTTTGTCGAAGGGAAATAATTGCATCTCTTGCATCTCCTCCCGGGCACCTGGTCCCACCTCTAGCTTGCTAGGGGTCCGTCGATGCTTAATTTTGTGCTCTATTGTGAGTGCTGTTGAGATTATCGTCAGGATCTTCTTTAACTCATTTCAACAGCGCACAAATTGTCTTAATATTCATGTACTTGTATGGATGTTAATTCAGGTTGTTTTGTCAAGGTATGTTTTTAAAGATTCACTTTGGACATTTGGTTTAAACCCACTTTTCATTCGAAAGGGATGAATATCATCATCTGTACCGGAAAACATGTATTTACATTGCATTTTACGAGCAAATTCATCAAAATCTTTTACAAGATTTATTTTGGCAGCCCCAGTTGACGGAGAGGGAATGAATTTCAGCCCCCTTGATAGTAGCAAATAATCACCATCGGTGAGTTTATTGCTCGTTAAATTAAATACATGTTGTTTTGCAGATTGAACTTTTGATTTAAGTTTTCTGCTTTTTCTGGCTATTCTATTCATAGCCCTATTAATGCGCTTTCTGCGCTTAGTGTTTCGATCGAAACGTCTGGCCATCCTGAAAGATAAGGGTTAAATGATAATGTAAAGAGACGTTAGTAAGCAAACCTCGTGTGTTGTCGATCACGTGATAATCTACCTCTCCGGTTTACAGTGTCTGACCTGTTTACTAGAATATATTACAACATTAAATAGAATGCGCTACGTTTTAATAAATCCTCATATATCACATTTGTATTATGGTATTACAACATATTTACAAAAAGAGATTAAGGATTGTGTCTTGAACATTTACTGTTCACGTTATCACCACGTAGTTTATTGTGTTTTAAATTTCTTGAAAGTGTTTTTGCCAACATTTCCTTCGAAGCTTCTCTTTTCCGTACGGATGTGGGTTCTATATTGCAGTAGCGACTTGTCACAGTTTTCCTTCGATTCATTCATCCTGCGAGTTAGCTCCGTTCTGGCCCTGCCGGAGGATTCTGTATTCTTTCCAATTTTGATCAGAGCTCCTTGCCGAATAGACTTGAGATCCATGTTGCATGTTTTAATATTTTCATCCATGAATTCAATTAACACAGAATTATTTATTTCTGCCAGAATTATTTTGGCAAAAACGCGCCCGCCTCAAACGCGATGTACAAAGAAACCACTTATACCATGGCATAGACCATATTGAACATGTCCAAAATCTACCTTTTGATTACCTGTATCATACCTGACAGGTGTGTAAATCACCTTTAAAAATTAATCTCCCATGGGAATTTTCAATATCCCATGGGAAATTTCGATTTTCCATGGGATTTTTGAATTTCCCATGGGAAATTGAGGAATCCCATGGGATTTTTTTTTCATATTCCCATGGGATTTTTTTTTCTCCCGTTGGATTTTTTTCTCCCATGGGAAAAAAATATTCCCATGGGAATATTTTGATCAAAGAATATTCCCATGGGAGAAAAAAATTCTTATGGGAAAACAATATTCCTATGGGAACTTTAATTTCCTATGGGAGAAAAAAATCTCATTTAATTTCCCATGGGAGATTTTTTTCTCCCATGGGAATATTCTATTTCCCGTGGGAGAAAAAAAAATCAAGACTTCTTGTTTCTTTCAAGTTGCTTGACTGCAAAGAAAACATACCTTTTCCTGTTTAGAAGGAATAAAAAAAAAAGATAATGAAGTTCTCTTTGTTGCATGCATTTTTAAAACGTTATATATCCCTTAAGTTTGAAAGGGCATTTATTTCTACTAAAATAGTGAAATTATCCATTATAGGCTAGATACAGTGAAAATGATAGAATGCTCCATCCAAAGTGATTTTCTTTTTTTTTTCTTGTTTTAAACTTGCATTAAGGTTACAAGTAAGCAAGACCTACTGTCGGCACCGTGGTCTTGTAGACTGGTTATGAGGTGTCGGGCCACTGACCGAAAGATAGCTGGTTCAAGTCGCTTAGGACCAAAGGTCAGCTGACATTTACTCTTCTACACTCTGTGTTATATACTACAAAGATGTCCTTGTTTGTGTATAGTATACATGTCTATGGTGTTTTTTTTTTTTAAAAAGATCTAGAATCTACTCTATCAACACGATGAATGTTGTTTTTAACCTAAAAAATGCATGAACTTGAGAAAATCATGATTCTTTCTAATGGTTGAGTCAGATAAAATTATATGTAAGAAACAACTGTATCTACCAACCAACATTGGACTTTGTGTTCGACTTGCATTGCCGATTGACATTACTGTATCACATCAGTGTCTATTCATGAGCATCAGAGGAAATTCTAATAATATTATTTTTCGATTCGTACTGTACTCACGTAAACTTTGCATAATATTAATCTCTGAATGCTTTAGACATTGAATGACCCATCAATTCAGATATTTGTAGAATTTAATCTGTAGATTGTCAAGTCTCTCAACATCGATCTCCAACGGCAGTTAGACCTAACGTGCAAAACCGTCAACGTTTCAATGAAATCCGACATATCAGTAAAGCAACATTACCTGATGAAATTATCTTAAAAAGATGTCTTTTCCCCCATGCTTACATAGATATACATGTATATACATCTTTTTTTTCAAAAAACAAAACTATGAGTTAGAACCCCCCCCCCCCTCCCGCCTTTCTCTTGACTGGACTGATACACCCATACGGGTCGAGAAGCGTCGACTGAAGAATTGGTACAGCAAAACAATACTACTAATTTTACATTAAAAAAAAATAAACAATGTCTTTTCAATACTTCCTGATTTATGTATACCGTAATACAGATATATGTTCTGTCTGTCTATATATATGGCACATTTAGAACACTGAGCTGAAGCTGCCATCAAAATTTAACTCATATCTCTATGAACGAGACAAAAAAACTATCTCACCTTGTTGACATATATTTTGGAAAGTGAACATGATATAAATTTGCATGTAAAACAGTGGTCCAATCATGTTGTGCACGCAGTTTTAGTCCTTAAGGCTTCCTTGGCCGAGTGGTCTAAGCGAAGTGAACATACGTGACCAGGGTGTCACGGGTTCAATCCTCAATGCGAATATCGGTACACAATGATGTGTTCAAGAACATGAAGAAATAACAGTCTTACTTTTGGTGCTGCAACTGAGTGTTGTTGTAGATCCCCTCCTTTCTTTTTTGTACAGACCCTTATCCAGAGCGATTCTCAGAAAATTTGCACTTGTCCAACCAGATTCATACACCCATGAAAAAGTAAGACAGTCATTACTTATATTTACATTTATTCTAATAATCTGTCATTTTTCTTTGCATGTACATCGTACATTTTGCCTCTAACAACATCAAATACATTTAAATGTTGGTAAATTCTCCCTACTTGTAAAACTTGAAAGCGACGCCACAATAGCAACCCAAGTTACGGGAATATAATTGTAGTTGCCTTATGGGCATTTAATAAAGGGAATCTACTAGTAATGTAGATATGTGGGCTTTACATCATCTCCATAGCCTTGTTTATAGATATGTATATGTATCTGTCATGCTCCTGCTGTCTGTCAAAGTAAAACCATAGATGAAATTCTTCTTCATTAAGTTGATACCACATCTCTCAAAGACAAGTGCGGGCCATTCTTATTTTCTTTAATACTTTTGAAATAAATTGTAACAGTTATATTGATAGTCCTTTCTGTTTAAAATGCCCACAGTACTGACCTCCGTCGTTTTCAAAGACAAACAGTATTTGATTCAACATTATTTAATATTTTGTTAAAATAAATTATTTCACAGTAGTTTTTTTTAGAAAAATATGTTAATGTGTTTCATAATTTAAGTATATACATGTACATGTAACAGATTGATATCAATCAATTTAACAATGAATACACATCATATTCATGCATGAAAATCTCACAACTTGATGCATACATTTGAAAAACACAAATAACAAAATTCATTTTCATGCAATCTTAATCAAGGCTACATTCATTTATCCAAATGAAATTGAAATAATGAGATGAGGTATAAAACCTTGGCAAAAGTGAACAAGCAGTGAAGAAATTAATTCTTTTACAGAAAAAAAAACAGTCTTCTATCACTATAAAAGCGACAACTTGCATTTGGTCAAGGAAGCATTTTTCAAACTTTATCAATGCATGATACTTTAACATTACATAATTTTTTTGTATACACTGATGTACAATGTTAATTAAAAAAAAATCCTGTTACAGGTAATATAATTGACTTACATTAAAAAGTGATTTAAGTTTTATTACAAGAATAGAACTGTTCAAGAACAATTATGTGAGTTAAAGAAGATCCTGACGATAATCTCAACAGCACTCACAATAGAGCACAAAATTAAACATCGACGGACCCCTAGCAAACCAGAGGTGGGACCAGGTGCCCGGGAGGAGTAAGCATCCCCTGTTGGCTAGCCGCACCCGCCGTCGAAGTTTATGAAGCATGGAAATGAAAATATATAAAACTCATGCACTGTCTGACATTATGTCTATATAGAAGGTGCTATGGCGATAATGTCAGGGAAGTATATTCAAAACACTTACTGTCAAACCCCTCGCGAGGAACCCGTTGCATATTTGACCCTAATTTTGTCCTTGACTTTGAAGGCGACATTGAATTCATTGGATGTTCAGTCTCATCACGCTTGACTATCTCTGCATATTTGCTGGGAGTGTATGTAACTCAGTCACGTTTAATTATCTATTTTTGTATTAATCAAATTCATAACTAAAGTATACAGTGCCTGTGTATTTTAGAACAGAAAAAAAAGTAAGATCAGGTTACCGAATTGAAGCGACGGGTGTTGCATGCAAGCAGGAGATGCTTACTCTTCCTGGGCACCTGGTCTCACTCTCATATCGGGAGTTCGCTTCTTTTCATATGGTGGAGGTTTTTGTTTTTGTTTGCTTTGGTTCCTGTTTTATCCTGATTTTGTATGCCTTCGGTTTCTGATTTTCTGAATTATCGATTTTGTACTGTAGACAGGGATATGGTCATTATCCATATTTGTCATTTCAAGTATACAGTCACTATGTTAAATGCTTTGTTATGAAGAATGAGTTATTGTGAATATGTATATGAAATCTGCAAGTCTTAAATAGAGAAATTAATAAATCAAACACAGGGTCAGTAAATCAAAGTCTTGGTATCGAAACATAGTACTTAATAAAGGGAAAATTTGAGGGAAACTTGAAAATCCTTATACTTGTACAGAAATACATGTATATTTTCAAAATTTCATAACCATACTGATGAAGTACATAAATGTACATTTTTCTTTATAACGTTATCGTCATTTTTCAAAATTTTGGCTCTAGACTCTTTTTTTCCAAATTAGAGTATGAAATGAAAAAAAAAAAAAAAACAAAAAATATTGTCTAAAATTTCAGGAACATCTAGCAAATTGACAGAATTTCAATCGTTAAATTCAGTAATAACAGACTTTGAAGCTATTTGAAAGTTTGTCTGCCAGTTCATCAAAGAATATTTCTTATATGACAAAGTACTGAAGATACAAATGATAAATGTACAATCAAAGTGGCAAAAGTCTGTGCCCTGAAATCATATACATGTACATGTATATAAAACAGTTACATGTACCAAGAAGTCTAATTTCTTCTTCTTCTCTGCACAAGGCTGACCTCTGACCTCCTGTCTAATCTTTGATGTGTCTGTCTATGGCATCCCTCAGGTTTACATCCATGGTGTCATCTGTCGGAGGTACAGTGAAATTTGGTAGTGTTGTTGGAGCTTTCGGTGCGGTACCTCTGTTTTCCTCCAGCTTTGTTAGGTTTGACTCCCACCATGTCACTTTTCCCTTTGTGAATTTTCCCACGTCAGCCCATCTGCTCACGTCCCTTGGCGTTGACCAGGCTGGACACCTTCTCTTTATTTGTGTCGACGGTAGTTGGCTCCTCCATATTTGGAATGACATCATGGATATTTACGACCCTATATTCCTCAGTTGACAAGGGCCAATCTTTGTATGACAAGTGCACCATCCCATCCTTTTTCATGAACTTGAAGACATGCGGTTTTTTGATGCTCTTGAACATACCATCAAAAGAAGCTGACTGCCTGAAATCCCACAAGGAATCGAGATGAGTGACCTTTTGGATTGGGGCTATATACTTCCTTACATACATTGTGGAGGTTTTCTAATGTCACAATCTTTTGCTGTTTGGCATGCCTGTTGACACAACTGGGTATACCCATGCTGTTAAAAAAGTCAACTTCACCTGCAAATAAAAATTCCATTTGATCAACGCTTGAATGTTTTCAAATATGTAGAATAAATCATTTCTTAAACGTTGGACATGAACTTGCAAAAGTTTGGTGAAAAGATATACTTTTTTCAGTTTTATATTCTGATTTTTGTTTTCAAGATTTGAAAGAAAAATCCTCATTTATTATCTGCTTTAAAATGACATCAATTTCATCCTCAGGGTTTCATGAATTCGCAATGCCCCTGGCAAGCCTCTGGTTATAAGTGATTTTGAGACTACTCAAAAAAATCTTATATGTATATCATCACTCTTTCTGCATAAGCATGCTTAGCATTTATTAAGATAATTAACGGCAGAGATGCATAATATAACATCTTAAACTGCATTACCTTCTTCAAGATATCCTCCTTCATAAGCATTGCTAAAAATGACAGAACAAACTTATTTTTATTGTCCTTGGCTGAATTGTCTGCCTGTAGATACAACACTGGCGGTAAACAACCTCCATTGTCATGAAAAGAGATTAATTTGCTTATAAATTCCCATTTTGGATCAGTATATACATTGATATATAAACTTGAAAAAAAAGCATAATGCTAAAGAAAAAAATTATAACATTTGATGGCAGATGGCATAAGGGGATTAGAGTTAATTTTTACCAAAAGTAGGTCAAACTCTAAGTCTAGGTCACAGACCCAAAAGCAAAAACAATTGCTATCACGAACTTGGTTTTGTCAGAAAATATACACGTTAAACCTTATCACTTGAAAAGATGAAAATAATAGGTCAAACACCAAGGTCAAGGGGTTAGAAATTTTGGCATCAATTAAATGGCCCTGCATATAAAGTAAAAGCCCTATCACACACCAACCAAAAGATAAAACTCTGTTTATATTTTCAATAAGATATAACTCTGATTATATTTTCAATAAGAAGGACAAAGTCAAGGTCACAAGGTGAACCATGGAGAGCTCTTATCACTAGTAATATTCACCATGCCTACAATGACGACGTTCTATCCATATTATTGACAGTGGAAAAGAATGACACACAGAAAGATGCACTGACCAATAAATAGACAGACAGACAAGCAAAACACTATATGCACCCTTAACTGGTAGATTGGGGCATAAAAACAGACTAAATGGTAAGTATCTATTGTGTGTGTCCAATTCAAAATGAGGTTGGGGACAAGAGACAAAGCTTTGTTTGAAGTTAAGGTCATGTGACAAAGAATAAACATTTACATGTTGATGATTGAGAGCCTATCCCCTACCCTAAAGGTTCATGGAAGGGTAAAATTTCAGACACACAAATTAAACCATGTCCCTGGCCATTTTTGAAAAAGGCATTAAAAACCCTCCTTGTGCATACAGCATCAAAATATGTTTACATGTACTTTGGATGCCTAGTGAAATACAGATACATCTTCGATCTACACGTTTGATAGAGCACTTGGTTAAAAACTTGGAACAATGTCAAATGATACCTTTGCTGTATCCTCAAGAACACTCATCAGGCAATTCAGAGTTATATTGCAGTCAGTGGTAAATTCGTCTGTCCACGTAAATATGTATGATAAGTTTCTCCCATGATGCAGCACTCCAGTTACGTGGTGTTGAATATGTGACAGAGTGAATGCGCTCTGGAAAAAAATAAAAACATTAAAACTTATTTTTGTTTCTTTTTCAATATAAAGATACATGTAGTAATAACTCCTATAATAAATAGGCTGTCATGATTCACCGCGGTTCTCGGCGACGGTTGGATACACGATACAAGAAGAGGCCGTAACGTTGATTTATGGTTCGTTTTGGGCATTAAGTTTTATCTTTAAAAAGTCAGCATGGCGACGCTCGACGCCGAGTCATCAAAGATAACTTTAAAAGACGCTCCTGTTTTCTAGTTTGTACAATAATTCTCAAAGCATTCAAGATATGAATGATATTAAAATGTCTGACGAATTACAGAAATGCCTTCATATCTACATTAAAAATTATGTATCGTGATACAAATCGTATTGTGAGCAAATCTCGCGATACATATTGTGTCTTGGGCTAAACGTATCATGACAACCCTAATAATAAATGCATATTATTTACTAATTAAGTTGTATGTCATCTCTGAATATTTGACCTTGACACTGAAAATTACCTTGACTCTCAAATTAAAGGATCAGCAAGTTCTATGGTCGATATGGCGAAATCGTCATACACTATGATATATATTGTACTGTTATGGGTCAGAATACCCCAAAACGCCAGCAAAAATCAGACAAAGACAGAATATAAATTTACAAGTTTAATTATGTACAAAATATATATATTTACAATGATTACAACTTACAATACAATGTCCGGATCAAAGTGTCCGTTACGGTCCACAAAGTCTATCGAATGTATGGTTTCCGGTAATCACAAACGTTCTCGAAAGATCGGTGTCCAAACGTTGTTAAATGGATTAAAGTCTCAACAAATAAAGTGTCCCAGTATATCAGAATAGATGAATGAATTGTGTCTACGAATGTGTACGAATGTCCCATAACACAGTTCCTCAGAGGTATTTATACTTAATAACAATGAATTTACCAGAAGCTTCTAGAACAATGACTCATTACAAATGATTAACAATAGAGTAAATTCTAGAAATCACAGTCATGTGATGATAATGATGTAACAAAGAACATACTGGAATATTCTCTAATGAGATAAACATGACATAGTAAAATCTAGAAAGAATTATTATGAAATCATTAAATAACATGACTAAGTACATGTGTACCTACACATAAAGTAAAACTAAAATAATACATGACCCACAACACCTCCCCCCTTAAAAAAAGTTTGAATGTCAATGAAAACGTAGGTGGTAAATTCTTCAAAAATCACTCATGAAACTCTCGATAGTGCATCTGCAATCACATTGTCTTTGCCCTTGATATGGTTAATAATGATATTGTACTCTTGCAACAATAAACTCCACCTTGTAAGTCTTTGATTCTTGTTTGACATTTTGTGCAAAAATGTGAGAGGGTTGTGGTCAGTATACACAAGAATGGGATGTAGAGTAACATTCAAATAAACATCAAAATGTTGTAAAGCTAACAATAATGCAAGACACTCTTTTTCAATAGTAGAGTAATTCTTTTGACATTTAGTCAATTTCTTTGAAAAATAACAAACAACTCTATCTACACCATTATCATTTTCTTGAAACAAAGCAGCCCCGATTCCTACATCACTGGCATCAACAGTAAGCTTAAATTGCTTATCAAAATTTGGAGCTGACAGGACAGGACTATTCATAAGAACACATTTGATTTTCTTAAAAGATTCGTCACAGTCATTGGTCCAAGCAAAATTCACTCTCTTTTGTAACAGATTGGTAAGTGCACCAACAACTGACGAGAAATTTGGACAAAATTTTCTGTAAAATCCTGCCATTCCTAAAAATATCATGATCTCTTTCTTATTGGTAGGAATCGGGAACTTTGAAATAGCTTCCACCTTGGCCATGATAGGAGTAACAAAACCTTGACCTACTTTGTGACCCAAATATTCTACAGTCGCATGACAAAATTCACTTTTCGCAAGGTTCACTGTGAGGTTAGCTTTCGCAAGTATGTCGAAGAAGGTACGCATGATTCGGAGATGATCATCCCAGGTGTCGCTGTAGATGATAACGTCATCGATGTACGCCTCGCATCCTTCGAGATGATTTAGGAGCGAATGAATCATCCTCTGGAATGTAGCTGGTGCGTTTTTCATACCAAAGGGCATTACTTTATATTGGTATAGCCCATCTGGAGTCGCAAATGCCGATATTTCTCTGTCTCTGTCGGTAAGCGGGACTTGCCAATAGCCTTTAAGCAAGTCAAATTTGCTGACAAATTTTGCACTGCCAATTTTATCGATACAGTCATCGATTCGTGGGATCGGATAAGAGTCAGTGTTGGTGACTGAATTGACTTTTCTAAAGTCCGTACACAATCGGTAAGTTCTGTGGCTTCGGAACAAGAATACATGGGGAACTCCAATCACTATTGCTGGGTTCAATAATGTCATTTTCAAGCATGTATTGAATTTCTTTCCGCATGTATTGAAGCTTTATCGGGTTTAACCGATAGGGATGCTGTTTGATAGGTAACGCATCACCCACAATGACGTCATGATGAGATGCATTCGTCATTTTTGGAACGTCCGGAAAGATGGTCGTATATTCCCGCATTAATTGGTGCACTTCCTCTTTTTGATGCACGGTCAAATGTCCGAGTTTCACTTCCGGATTTGTCAGAATTTCGGAATTCTTCAAACGGACACTTTGAGCGATGTCTTTTTCGAAAGTCTCTTTATTACATTCAGGTTCAACACAATTTTCTAATGTATTTACATTGGCCAAAGTCGAAACTGGTTTTACAAAATTTTGGTCTCTTCTATCAAAATACTCTTTCAACATGTTAACATGACACACTCTTTTTTCTTTTCGCCGACCTGGTGTCTTAACCACATAGTTAACATCACTAATTTTACTCTCAATCTCCTAAGGACCGAAATATCTAGCTTGCAAAGGATGACCAGGGATAGGCAAAAATACAAGAACTTTATCGCCTGGTTTAAAAACTCTGTTTCTAGCATCTTTGTCATACCATGTTTTCATTTTCATTTGTGAGGTTTTGAGATTTTCTCGAGCCAATTTGCAAGCATTATATAATTTCTCTATGAAATTAGACACATAGTCTGAGAGATTCAAATCGCTAGTCTCAGTCAACCATTTTTCCTTCAATAACTTCAATGGCCCCCTGACCGTATGCCCAAAAACTAGCTCAAAGGGACTGAACCCCTGGGACTCCTGAACCGCTTCTCGTGCCGCAAACAACACGAGGTGAACCCCTTCATCCCAGTCTTTTCCATACTGGTGACAATATGTTTTCATCATAGTTTTAAGGGTCTGATGAAAGCGTTCAAGTGCCCCCTGGGACTCAGGATGGTACGCAGAAGACTTATACTGCATGATACCTAGCTCATGCATAACCTGCTGAAACAACCCTGACATAAAATTCGAACCCTGATCTGACTGAATAGCCTTGGGTGCACCTACGAAACTGAAAAACTTTGTAAGGGCCTTAACTATGGTCTTTGCCTTAATATTCCTAAGAGGTATGGCCTCAGGAAACCTAGTCGAAGTACACATAATTGTAAGTAAGTACTGATTACCTGACCTAGTCCTATAGCCCTGCAGATTAACAGGAATATTCAGGGTAATCTTTCACTTTGTGATACAAGCACCAAATTTGGTGTGGACGTAGATTATACCCTTCGTTTGCAAAAACAGCTGTTAGCCACTTCAAAAATCCAATATGGCTGCCGTTTTTCAATATGGCCGCCATCCTATGCAGATTCGAACTGAAAATTGTAGATGGACACTTAATTTTGTTCATATTGGAGCCAAATTTGGCACATACGATGAGTTTTTCCTTTTCTTGCGGAAACCTCTTATTGACCAATAAAAAAGTTCAAAATGGCCGCCATTTTCCAAGATGGCCGCCATTCTTTGCAGGTTTGAACTAAAAAATTATAGAATGACACCTTACTTTGTTCAAATTGGTGCCAAACTCGTCACATACGATGAGTATGCCCTTCTCATGAGGAAGTCGCTTTTTTCCCATTTAATAAAAGAAAAACAAAATGGCCTCCATTTTTCAAAATGGCCGCCATTATATACAATTTCAGACTTAAAAATGTAGATGAAAGCTCATTTGATCATATTTGCATCAACATTCGCTTCAACGATATAAACATACTTAAAACAGAATTTCCGACACCCAAAACCTTAAAATAACCAAGTCTCATATGAACAACTGTAGAAAGCGGTATACGATAAACCGAATAGGGGCACTTTCATCTACCATGACAATCAGTCCGACAGTCACACTTTGTAAGTTGTAAGCAGCTTGTCCATACAACTGCCCAAACATCATGTTGTTTCATTCATCCCCAATTGTTTTGGGTTCTCATTTTCCATATTACATACCAGCGCCTATCCCCATATGCAGCTAGCCCGAAATGTTGTCCTTTTCAAATGTTCCCGTAAAGCTACATGAGCAGGTGGAATGAATTCGTAAGATCTTTGTTTCCTTGCAAATAAGTCAAGCCTAGCTTCCTTGACTGAAAACGCATTACTTGATCTGTCGAATATCGCAATGAAAAATGATTAAACAACTTTCTGGCTGTGTATGTGATGATTGCAGGGTACTTACTTAGTTTTAAAAAATGTTTCAGATACTCTGGGAAATACTCTCCATGTTTGCCATGCAGTTTTCTTAGCTAATTTCCCTTAGAAGTCAAGACACATCACAGCCACTAAATGCATGAAAGAAACTAATGACATTTGTTTTTTCTTGGCCATTAATATTGTCGATTTCGTCTATTAGAAGCGATCTCATATATTTTCTTTGTCAGAATTCAACCCAAAGCTGTTCTAGTCAAAGGCCTTTCAGAAGTGCACAAAAACTGACAACAAAAAGGACAATATCTGTGATATTTGCCTTTATCTTAACGATTTTATAACATACAGAAGCAGCATGTCTTGTATGGAGGAATATTCTTGTATCTGCTTCCTCGTGATTACATGTAGAAATACCTTGGAGGTCATGCTGTTGACTGCAAACAACTAATTCCTGTGCAGTTATAAACACAATACCATCTGAACAGACTGTTGCTATTTTGTCAGCTAAAAAGGCGAACAGCTCAGATTTGTTTGTACAAATGTATCATTTCTCATAAAAAATACCAATTTTGAGGAATTTTTCTACTCTCTGTAACCCCTCTGCAGGACCCAAATCCTCTTTTCGATCTTGTTTCAGCTTTTAAGCTGTCAGGTTTGTAAACATGAAAAATTAAGTCGACCCTTTTGTATTTTGAGCTGAAAACTTTATCTTATCTGCATATTCATTAACAGTTTTTTAGATCTGTGGAACACATGCATTTACCAGGAAAGAACCATCAGTAATTTTCACACCCGCGTCTGGAATAGAGCCAGGAAGAACAACTTGATTATCAAAAACTGACACAAGTTGAGATTGTTTACAAGCATGAGAGTTCCCACTATCACTTTGAGCAGCACGGGGATTCTGATTTTCATGTTTGAAGAATTCCTGCAGTTCACATTCTCTAGCAAGGCAAGAAAAAAAAAGCTTAGAGAACAATATACTGTTATCTTTTGCTACTGTCTGTTTCAAATCTTTCGAAGATACATGTAGTTCTGCTTGTTGTTTTATTCTTCTCGATTGCCACGTAGAATTTGCCTTCCTGTCCTTCCTTCAACTCTTTTTTGAAATCAACGTACCCTGAACTTCCAGTCTCTAGATGTAGAATCACCTTTTCAGCAGCACTTGGAAGGGCAGCATGGGTGTTCAAACAGTGTCATAAGCAACCAGCTCATTGGCTTCTTCCATAAAAGGATTTGCCATTTCTTTCAAAACTGAGTACAATTTCTGCACTCTTACTTTAAATACTTTCTGAACCTGCTAAGTCTGCTCATGGTGCTTTTAGATTGATTTCTATGCAGGTCTTTTGCTCCACATTCATGTAGTTTCCCACACTGAGAGACAAGCCATCCATTCCTTAGCGCTGCGGGATCCTCTATTACACCCGTGGCTCCGCCTACGTCATTTACATGACTTTTTTTTTGCTCGTGAGCTTGATCAATTGCTATGAATTCCCTGTAAGTTTTATGCACCACAAAATATTTCCTTTATGAAATTCACTAGTAATATTTGGGTGGATGTCTTGGGGAACTATGTCTATGGGGAACTCATCATACACTATGATGTCCCACTATCCAGAATGGTGGATGATATTCTGTCATAGACCATTTGAACCATCCAACCAAAGATTGTACTCTATATCTTCCAAAATGGAAGTAACCGGATGTGACAGTTCTACCGAATTGAAGCGACGGGTGTTGCATGCAAGCAGGAGAAGCTTACTCTTCCTGGGCACCTGGTCTCACTCTCATATCGGGAGTTCGCTTCTTTTCATATGGTGGAGGTTTTTGTTTTTGTTTGCTTTGGTTCCTGTTTTGTCCTGATTTTGTATGCCTTCGGTTTCTGATTTTCTGAATTATCGATTTTGTACTGTAGACAGGGATATGGTCATTATCCATATTTGTCATTTCAGTAAAAACATGTCTCTGGAATAAACAGGAAGCCACTTTGCATAATTAATGTTGTTGTTTGCAAAGAAGCATGGACTCACTTCATGTAGTGCTTGAATAGTGCTTTTGACAGTGTTTTAAATGTCATTACCTGACATAGTCGCCATAGCACTTTATATATATAGACATTACCTCAGACAGTGCATGTTTTTGAGATATTATTTTCATTTTCGTAAGCGGACATCCACGGCGGGCGCGGCTAGCCAAACAGGGGATGCTTACTCCTCTGGCACCTGATCCTACCTCTAGCTTGCTAGGGGTCTGTCGATTATCAATTTCGTGCTCTATCGTAAGTGATGTTGAGATTGTCGTCAGGACCTTCTTTATCTCTCGAATGTTTAGCTCCAAATTCTCTTCTCTCAACAGAAAATGGTAAATTCATTTAAATCCCGTGTGATCTGTACACCATTCGGATAACTACAGCCCCATTATCCGTGGCTCGCTCCCGCGCTGGCACATCCTGTCAATTCAGGTGCGGCTGCCTAACTTTAAAAATCACAATCACATACTGATTATATATGCGATTATTTTGGTGGGTATATATTAAGGTAGCATTTTGGATACTAAATTCCCAAAATGGAACAATTAGCTGAAACTGAGCCCATGCTGAGTTTTACAGCAGTGATATATCACCAGTGTGCACTGGTAGCGCTAAGGCATACACTCTTTGAATTCTAGTACAACCTCCACTATTGAAGTATTTCTAAAATGTGTTATTTTCCAAATGCTAAATGGCATTTCGAAAACGTATTTGAAATCTTACCACTCAAAAAAAGAAAAATATAGGAAACATTTGGGATTTATCTAGGAAACAAGGTTTTCTTGTGTTTTAAGGCAGCCATTTTGACAAAATGGCTGCCATTCAAATGATTTCTTATAATATGAAACAAAAGGGAATGTAGATCATGTAACTAAAGTCAATTTTTCCAGTATTTAGCTGTTTTAAGGTGAATAAGTACACGTTTATCTAAAGAATAATACAAAAACTGACCAATTTGGCCACCATCTTGAAAAAATGGCGGCCATTTTGAGTTTTTGAGTGGCTAACAGCTGATTTTGTAAAAGAAGTACTTCTTTTACCTTCATACCAAATTTGGTGCTTGTATCACAAAGTGAAAGATTTTTCCAGTAATCTGCTGGGCTACTAGGCAAAGGATGTTAAACGTCTTTAAATTCACTAGCATCATTTAAAACCTGATAAATTAACAGCATGGACTAGGCAAAGGACCTACACAATCAACTATCACCGGACGAGCCCCCAATTCTGTTATGGGTCAGAATACCCCAAAACGCCAGCAAAAATCAAAGACAGAATATAAATTTACAAGTTTAATTATGTACAAAATATATATATTTACAATGATTACAACTTACAATACAATGTCCGGATCAAAGTGTCCGTTACGGTCCACAAAGTCTATCGAATGTATGGTTTCCGGTAATCACAATCGTTCTCGAAAGATCGGTGTCCAAACGTTGTTAAATGGATTAATGTCTCAACAAATAAAGTGCAGTATATCAGAATAGATGAATGAATCGTGTGTACGAATGTCCCTTAACACACAACAATGAATTTACCAGAAGCTTCTAGAACAATGACTCATTACAAATGATTAACAATAGAGTAAATTCTAGAAATCACAGTCATGTGATGATAATGATGTAACAAAGAACATACTGGAATATTCTATAATGAGATAAACATGACATAGTAAAATCTAGAAAGAATTATTATGAAATCATTAAATAACATGACTAAGTACATGTGTACCTACACATAAAGTAAAACTAAAATAATACATGACCCACAACAGTACTCTATGTAAACGTCTTCAAATTGAATAGCATCATTTAAGAAGAGAAAAATTGGCAACGTGGACCAGACATGCACGTTTCGGGTACTTTATGTCTCCCGAAAAGGAAGTAACCGGATGTGACAGTTCTACCGAATAGAAGCGGCGGGTGTTGCATGCAAGCAGGAGAAGCTTACTCTTCCTGGGCACCTTGTCTCACTCCCATATCGAGAGTTCGCTTCTTTCCCAGTTGGTAGGGGTTTTTGTTTGTTTGCTTTGGTTTCTGTTTTATCCTGATTTTGTATGCCTTCGGTTTTTGATTTTCTGAATGATCGATTTCGTGCTGTATACAGGGGTATGGTCATGGTCCATATTTGTCATATATGAATTTATGCATAATGGACACTTGTATAAAGTACATGTAAGTCATGACTATATACCTGTACACGTTTGTGTAAGTATATTACTTATAAATAATATACGAATTCTACTTTCTGTTTGGACAGGTATGGTACGGTTTCTCAGAATTGATTTGTTTATCATTATATGGTACGTGTACCATCAAACGAATTACGGTAAATAACAGTACTAATGTTATATTGTTACAAATAATATGATTATAAATTATATTTAATTTATAATTAATTTCATATCATGATCAAATGTGAATACGAATATAATGCATACATTATAATGTAATAATATTATAAAAATAATAGAGGTACATCTTTTACAATATTAGGGCTCTTACTGAATATATTTTAATAGAAATATGCTCATTTTTTGGTAAAAAAAAACAAAACAAGCTATGGCGTTACCATGGCAACCAATACACGAAGGAATGAAAAGAAACCATATTTTGAATATAGTATTTATTTTGACTTTTTTTGGGGTAAAAATGAACAATTCTGAGGCGGTTGTTTGAATACCCCTTAAAATTCTTTGGTTTTTACACAGAATGGCTCTTAATACATATTAATTAATTTGATGTCAACCACTTGGTTAGTGTCATTGCTGGTGGACAAGTAGTCCCCTAGGGCACATGTAGCCTTGTTAGATCAACTTAGGTTGATCGTCTGTTTCCTCAACGCATTCCAAAATTTCTGTTATCAAAATTTGATGATATCACTAAAACATGGGTCCTGTAGCATCATATCCTACACATCCTGCTACGTCTTTCGGATTATTTTGCACACTCTTTGGTCATATTACATTACATGTAGCCAAGTTCGATCAATTTCGGTTGATCGTTTCTTCAACGCATTCTAAAATTCTATTATCAAAAATTCTTGAAATTTCTAAAAAGTGGGTCCTGTAGCATCATATCCCACCCATCCTGCTACGTCTTTCGGTACACTTTTTCGACGTAGTAACTTTCATACTTTTTGGCATATTACATTGTTTAGATTTAGGATCACTGATGAGGGTTAAGTACCCGAAACGTGCATGTCTGGTCCACGTTGCCAATTTATATGTTCTTAAATGATGCTATTCAATTTGAAGACGTTTACATTTATACCACTTGGTGAGTGTCACTGCTTGTGGACCAGGAGTCCCCGAGGGCACATGTAGCCAAGTTCGATAAATTTCGGTTGATCGTTTCTTCAACGCATTCTAAATTTCTGTTATCAAAAATTCTTGAAATTTCTAAAAAGTGGGTCCTGTAGCATCATATCCCACCCATCCTGCTACGTCTTTCGGTACACTTTTTCGACGTAGTAACTTTCATACTTTTTGGCATATTACATTGTTTAGATTTAGGATCACTGATGAGGGTTAAGTACCCGAAACGTGCATGTCTGGTCCACGTTGCCAGTTTATCTGTTCTTAAATGATGCTATTCAATTTGGAGACTTTGACATTTTGAGGAACCAGCGATGAACCAGAGCTTGTCTTTAGAATTCATATGTAACAATGAACAAGACCTTTATTGAATTTAAATTACATCATTATGACGATGCAAAAGAAGACTATGAAGCACAGAAAGCAATCGAAGAATTTTGTCAAGCTATAGATTCATCAGTCGAGGTGACGGACGAAACACATCATGTGCAGAAAATAAGCGAAGTTGTTTATGAACAGCATTGCATGTATGACACGACGACACGATCACAACATTTTGAGGCAAGACATGTTGTAGATGACATATTAGAGGTAACAGACGAACCCTTCAGTTTATGCAACGATGATGGACTGGAAACATGTTTTAATGCTGACGAAGTGGAAACTCGCCCCTCAAAAAAAAAAAAAAAAATACTGATTAGGGTGAGGAGGGGGGGGGGGGGTTCTGGTATCAGGTATCTGTGAAGAAGCATTTGATCTACAGTTTGAAACAATTTTATCTGGTTTAACACAGGTAAACCAAAGTAAGGGATTGTTCAGCCGACGAAGAAGAAACTAGTGTCATTTATAATCAAGAAGTTGCCAATGATTTTTCCGAAGCCGAATAGAAACATGTCAATAAAAAGAGTGATGGATAAGAGGAAGACCCTTGTACAAAAACATCATAGTGTTTGACGAGTCCCCCATGTCGACCGTAGAACTACCTTAGTGACGAAGTTAGTCGATCACAAACATATCCCTGAATGAGAAGCTTATCTGAAAGACGCCTAGCTCTCAGAACAAAATCCGTATATTTGGTATAGCTCTGGCATAGTGTATCAACTGAGATATGAACACGCCATAAGCAGGCGATGAAGGGGTGTTGCTACTCAGAAAAGGAATGTTTGTAATGCTGAAATTGAAGTCGTCACGTTTGTCATAGAGTGAGGTGTTCATGTCATGTTCATCAGTGTCCCAAATAGGATGCTGACTTATTTGTCTCTGTAGTTTTTTTTACTTCAAGCTCCGATGGATAGATGCTGCTCGGGTAATCCGCGAATTTTGGATTGTTGATGGACAACATACCGTCTATGTATTTGTTAGTGAACTTGAAGTCAGAAGGAAAGTATCTTTTTCCTTCAGAGACCAAAGATTGAATGAATTCAGCTTCGTATGAGTTAAGGAAAATGTCGGCAAGGAGTGGGGAACAATTTGTCCCCACTGGAACTCTAACAAAAGCAGTACTCTCATTTACACGGTAATATAATTAGGGGATAAATGTACTGTGTTTTGTGGTATATGTTGGATAAACTGTTGGAAAGGCAGTTATACTCTTTTTTCCACTCAGAGGGTCTGATATACATCTGTATCGCTTTAGTAGTGACGTTCTTACGGAGGACTAACAACGACCAACAGAAACTTGTTTCTGCAAGAAAGGAGGAGATCTCCAACAACACTAGGTTGCAGCACCCACAGCAAAATCCCAAAACACCCATGCAAAAAACACAGAACAGATACCCACAGAAAGAGACGCAAAAGGGACAAGGAACACCAACTTACAACATAGAAACATGAAACACAAAAGACTACACATAAACCAACGAGACCAATGGGCAACCGGTGCCGACTTAGGACGGCCATCTGCCACGTAAATAGCAGACGGTGTGGTTATCCTGGATTACGTGCGCACAACCCTCCCACTATTCCGATTTCCCAGAGGTCTCGAAGAACGCACAATTATGGTGTAAAACAACCTCCTCACTGTTAGGTGACCACACACAAACAAGACCGTAAAACACAGGGGTCCAAGCAACACAGATGAATATGTAAATGGATATAAAAAGAGGACGTGCGTAATACAGTCCGTGCTCTGCCGGCTGTAGCGAGCTCATATATGTTATCACCCGAGGAGTCCGACTGACATTCAGAGAGGACAGGTGGTCGGGGCCCTGTCTTCTCTAAAGAGGTTTGGACAGGGCCCGTCATGGAGTCCCGTCGTCACAGTCAGTCAGAGTGCAAGTCTTAAGAATGCGCTCGTACAAGACTGTATATTGGTCAAGTACCAAGCTTAGTGTCCGTCTGGTGACATTAGGATCATATCCACGGTATAAAAGGCGTTTGATGACTCTGCAAAACATAAAATACAACTGCTTCGTGTTTATTACAATGGCGAAAACTCAAAGTGTAATCAAGAATAAACTTACTTGCTCTGTTGTTTACGAGTGGATAACGCCCTTTACAAGCTCATTACTTGGTAATTTTACGTCACAGTATGACGTCACTTGAGCACAGGGAATCGTGACGCCATACGCTTTCGGCATGTATATCGTCGTTATACATGCTTGTAAAAATCATGTGAACCAATCAGAATACGTGAAACAAACAGAATGAATTAGAATTTAAAAAGATGATATCATTATCATATATATGCTTTACTGGAAATAAATTTAAAATAAATAAATAGTCAATAACTCTTCACAGGTTTCAATATATTGGAACATTAATAATTCGGCGTTTGTTATTTTTCGAATATATATTTATATTTATTCACAAGGGGTTGTTTTTGCATTTTTGGCCGGATTGCAAAGCAATTCCGGTCTATAGATTGACGATGACCGTCTGTTTGCTCTTGAAATTGTCTTTCGGTCGTGAAATCCCATCGACATAATTGATGAGCGTTATTAATTACCTCACCATTAATTTTACAGATCTGATGTATAGCATCATAAGGCGTGTTACGGTCAGTCTGCACGACGAGCCAAGCTTTGTGAGCAATCACCAGCGCCGACAATAAAGAAAGAAAAATCAATGATATATGGCAGAAGAAAAAATCTAGACTGCAGTAGAATGTAATAATTTACTTTTTCTATATGGCAAATAAATCAATGGATCCATTCAATCTAATTATCATACGCACTGTCGTAACCAGTATAAATACAATCAGGGGCGGATTAAGTTCCATTTGGCCAAACATTAATATCAGGTGTTCTACAAGGGACAGATCCATTCATTTTCCAAGCATAACCAAGTATAGACAGGAGAATTGAAAATTTCACAGATTACTTACTTATTTAATTACCAAGAAACTTACATCTTCATCTGTGTTGCTTGGGCCCTTGCGTTTTGCGGTCTTCTTTGTTTTTGGTCTTCTTACAGTGAGGAGGTTGTTTTACATCACAATTGTACGTTCTTGGAGACCTCTGGGTAATCGGAAAAGTGGGAGGGTTGTACGCACGTTAACCGGGATAATCACAACATCTGCTAACGTGGCAGTCGGTCATCCTAAGTCGGCACGGATTCCCCATTGGTCTCGTTGGTTTGTGAGTAGTCATTTGATGCTTCTCTGTGATTTGGCGTTCTCTCTGTGGGTGTCTTCTTTGTTTTTGTTTAAATGGGTGTTTTTGGGTTTTGCTGTTGGTGCTGCTGCTAAGGGTGAAACGTTTACACGTGTACACGGAGCCATTTCGTTTTTTGACTGTAAACGTTTACATAATTTCTAAACGTGTACACGGACTACTGTACATGAAATAAAAAGATAGTCTTTGATATCGTTTTATTTGCTCTAAAAACTCAATACTTGTATTGATTTCATGAAGTCGCGAAGTCAGTCAATTGATTCTTCATTTTACGTACGTACGAAATGTACATGTATGTGCTGTCGGAGTTATGTATGCATCCTTGATTCAAACACACTGGACAAACTTTAAACAAACGCTTAAAACGGGAAGAAAATCTGTTTGATAATCAATCTAATCCTGTTATAGAAAGAGCCGATATCTCATAATTGACACCGCCGCAACCGTCTCTTTATTGCCATTCATTATGAGAGTAAATGCTTTATTTGGTCCCCTATGTATCTTTTGCAGGGCATCTTGAGAGATTTTATTAATAAATAGAGTGTGGTAAAATAATGCAAAATAATATGTTAATTTGATATTGTGTTGTCATAAAAGGTAATTTAAATTCCACATATTTACAAAACCCTTTAGTTAATTAAATATTATAAATTTTCAAGTAAGAATGTAATTATGTCCGTATAATGATCAATTATACATAATTTATTCTTCCAGGACATGGGACATTTATTGGTGCCAAAACAGGGAAAGTACTTAATTTTTTCATTAAGAAGCAAAACCTGTAAAACCTGTTCATACTATGAGTTAAGAAATGAAACAGTCCCCTCCCATGGATGCTCAAAAAACTCGAGTGGAACCAGCAAAGGCATGGAGTGTGATATGGCCATATCAATTGCTCATGACATGAAAGATGATGGGCATGAAATTGCAGTATTCCATGCTGATTGTGCCTCAACAACAACTGCAAGGTATATTTAAATAAATTTAGAATTTATGTTTATTATTGACAACTGACATGTTTGTCTTATGATACTCTCAGAACAAAATATGTTTTCACCAACAAGACTCAGTTGCAGCACCAACAGCAACACACCAAACACCCCAAGTGAAAACACAGAGAAGACACACACAGCAAGATACAAGGAACAACAAACGAGACATCAACATCTAACATAAAAGACAACACATATACCAACGACACCCATGGGCAATCGGTGTCGACTTAGAAAGACATGATAAATCACATTTTGTTTTTGCCTTTGTGTCTGTTACAATTCATGTCTGATCTCTTGAACAGTATATCCAATTTATTTCATATTTTAGTATGTTTATATTACTCATGACACTTATGTTTCAAAATACCTTGATCCAAGGTCATGTGAACAAGAATTGATGATGAAAAGTACATGTAGGTTTTGGGGATTTGAATTCTTATGCCCCCGGAATCAAGGATTTGGGGGGCATAACTTTTTTGACCTGTCCCTCTGTCTGACTGTTTGTCCGAAAACTTTAACATTGATACCAAAAGCTTTGACCTCTTGACCTTGACCATTGACCTACTTTTCAAAAACTTTAGCATTTGGCATAACTTTTGAATGGAATGTAATAGGGCTTGGTTTTTCACATGTGTATTCCTTGTCACAAGATTTTTCCATTGATACCAGAATTTTTTAACCTAGTGACCCTGACCTTGACCTTCCACATATGGTACTTACAGAAAATGGTGCTTATACTAACAAAGATGCCAATGGGGGCATTCGTGGTTCACAAAACACAGCTAGACTTTATAGATGATAGAGAGTTAATGATTTTTGCTATATAATAGGTTTGTGGTTTAGTTGTACATCTGACAGTTTGTTTGAGCTTACATGTATGTCCCTTGGAAAATGGGTGTGCCTCTTATATGAATTTTACCAAACAACCAGTGTTGTCATGCAGAAATTTCTAGTTAGAACTCTGAATTCATCTTAGTTTCACATTAAAATATTAAAGTGTTCAAATTTTGATGTAAGCACTGCAAATTTTTATAAACATGTGCATTTCTTTACTTTTAGAATGAAAGTAGACTTTCCAGAAATACAAAAAAAAAGATGACGAGAACCTTTTGAAGAAAGGGTTATCAAAGAAGTTGTTTTGTCTCTCAAAGAAACATAAAGAACTGAAATATCGGGTACACTTCCCTACTTACTAAGATGCTTCACAGATGCCTTACATGGAAAGACAGATGCTGCCGCTATTCAAAAAAGTATAAGTGCCATTGTTCCTCATACATTTGGAGACCATACAGGCTGTGATAGTAGCTGGTGCAAATACTGGAAAAATCCAAGTGCTTATAGATGATTTTTGCTTGTAACAATTAAACAAGAGCCCCAGGGAGCACAACGCTCACCTGATACCCATGCACGCTCTAATTGACATACTGCTATTGAATACTGATAGTGCCAGTACCGGGATTTTAGCCCACAACCTTCTAAAAACATTTTTGCCGGATGCAGAGAAGTTTTTTTTTCAGACAACCTTTAAAAGTACAAACAAGAAAAAATAGTCACATTTCAAAACAATAACTTTTTTTAAGTCATATGCCCAACTAGTATAGTTCAATTATGCAACATCAAAAATAAAATCATATTGTAAAATCCCACTTTAATGCGCAGCAGAAAAAGAATAAAACAATGAAATGATTTCATAAATTAAGTTTATTTAAAACTGAACGACCATACCTTTCATTATTGATAGCTAGCATGCCAGAAATTATAAAGCCTGACAGGCTGTGTTTGTGAAACGAGAATGCCCCCGGCGGCATCTTTGTTAGTATAAACGCCATTTTCTGTTAAGTATGTGAGAGGTCAGGGTCGGCGTAATATTGGTATCTATGGAAATATCTTGTCACAAGGAATACATATGTAAAATATGAAAGCCCTATCACTAACCAATCAAAAGTTATGCGCAATGTTTAAGTTTTTGAAAAGTACGTCAAAGGTCAAGGTTATGGTCATGAGGTCAAAATTTTGGTATCAATGGAAAGGTATTGTCACAAGGAATACACAAAACCAAGTAAGTATAAAATAATAAGTGACATTAGAAATGTAAATTTTAGTTCAGATCTCTCTGTTCTTATAGAGACAATAAATCTATATTCAATAATAAAATTTGAACTATTTCACCAAATAAGTTTGATTTATATCAAAGGATAGCCCATTTAAGCTTTTACAAAGCTTATTTCCAAAGACACTCACTAGGACTTTTACAATATTTTTTTTTGAAGATGAATTAAAATGGAATATTTTCATACACTTGAATCTTTAAGACTTGACTTACCACTGCAATAACTTTTTCCCTTGCAACCCCCTCCAAATCAAATTTTCTGACTATTAATGCAAACAACTCATACCCCCCCCCCCCGCATTTGCAGAGATATCTTTGTATGCAATAGTCGCTCAGAGCGAAATATTACTTATAGTCCTAATATTGAATTTCTATGGGATATTTAACCAAATCAGCATGCAGCAAGTAACATGTCACACTACTTATATGAATACATAGCCATAGGCCTAGATCCAACTCGATAACATGTTTATACATCAAAATAATTTAAACCTAGGAATTGATTACTTCAAGAACTATACCATCATGTATTTGTTTTAACATAACCGGTGTTACTAACCTAATTTATGTGAAAAATCGCTGACTTACCTTCACGGCGCTTCGTTGTTTCGGTACGTATATTGAAAGTGAAAGTACTTTCTATGCCTCCCGGTGGGGGCGCTGCGGACACGTGAACATATTGTGCTATTTTTAGAGTCGGCGATCCCTCTTGATATACGTCGAAGGTGTAACTACAGTTAATCATTTTAGCAGGGAATCCCTTCCCTTTTGACTGGTGAACCGGGCTGAATAAAAGGTGTCACCTCATTGGTCAGAACTATTGAAAATTTAAAAATAGCACATAAAATCAATGTATAATTCCCTGCTGTCTGTAGAAATTGAGTTTTGAACATGATTTTGCCTTATATGTAATCAATAGATCGATTTGAAAATATATAAAAATTAGCAAATTTTCAATTCGGAAGGAGGGGTCATTAAACAAGTGAATTTTGCAGAAAAGGTATGCATGACCCCCTTTTTTCTTTCGCTTTTATACGTGCCAAAGATGACCTAGGCCAAAAATATTCCTTAAAAATCTAAAAGTGGATATCTTGACAAAATTTTTTCACTTGTAGGGTACCATGCATGAGTACCTCATATCTACAAAATGTCATGACAATCTGAAGAGTGGTTATAGAAAAGAAGCAGAAAATGTATGAAAATCACCCCCCCCCCCCCTTCCTTTTTACATAAGAAAAAAATTCATAAAAAATCAAAAAAATAAAATTTAAGCATAAAATGCATATCAAAGCATTAAGTAAGTTAAATATGATAAATATGTAGTAAATGAGTGTGTAAAATCATACACTTATTGAGTTATTTAAAGAAATAGTGCAAAAATGTGCATTTCTGACTAAGTCCGAAAAGACGTCAAAAACGCGTCAAAAACTTGACTTCGAAGTGGAACCAAAAATAACAACACTTCTTAAGACATCTCTCTAGATCATCCTGATGCTTTCGGTTTGTCGATACATGCTTCGGTTCTGAAGAAGAAGTTTGTCAAAGGAGGGTACCCCCCGTGACCTACTTTTTGCTGTGGTGGCGCCACCTGTTGACAGATCCGGACGAAAAACAACAACACTTGTAGGGGACCATGAGTACTTCATACCTATCAAGTTTCATCAAAATCCCTTCAGCCGTTCTGGAGAAGAAGTTTAAAATGTGAAAAGTTTACGACGACGACGACAGACGCCGGACGACGGACGCCAGACGCAACACTATGACAATAGCTCACTTGAGCCTTTGGCTCAGGTGAGCTAAAAACTCACTATAATTTGACATACAAATGATAGAAATGACATCATAGAATTAACCATTTTTTTGTAAAGTTTTTACTCATTTTAGCCAAAATTGTAAAATAAATAACAGTCTGTACGTGATAATACAAATTTGTATATCTTGTTTTCTCACTGAAAAGATGGCCATGCTTCATAACAACAGCAACTTGAAATTTGACATGATATTAGACCATGATGAGACAAATCAAACTCAGCAACAAAATTTAACCGTGTGACCTTACCTTGGAGCTTTACCTTCTTAAAAAAATAAACCCTGGGCTATTTCTCATGAAATATAGAGGATGTGCCTTTTATATTTCACATGTAGAATCCTCATGACTAGACATTTCATTTTATATCATGGAGTTTGACCTACTTTAAAGATGCAATGTCCCTGAAAATAATTTTTTATTGAAAATGTAAATTTTACTCCAAACGGTCTACATAGAGGAAAAAATGAGCCAGAAAAAAATTTATTTGAAAATATGCAGTAACCACTCTAATGTTGTCGATTTTGTAATAATTAAATCTCCGTATACCTCTATAGTAAAAACTCAATACATTGTAGGTGGCGCTAGTGGAACGAATTAGAACTGCGCACCCCAAATTCAAAATGACGTTTTTAAAGGTCTATAACTGCGAAAGTATGCGTTAGATTGGCCTGAAAATTTGAATTTGTACAAATGAGAATGTATACTTTCATATAAAAAGAAAGATTTTGCATTACAAACTTTTGTAAAATAAATCAATTTTCAGGGACACCGTCCCTTTAAGAAATCTCATGTACCATAAGGGAATTTTGACCAAGTGACCTTGACATTTACCTTTGACCTACTTTTGAACTTTAAGGAGTAGAGCTTTGACAGTTAACATGTTGAATCCTCTTAGACCTTAGCTTTTTTTTTATTTCATAATAGTATTAATGAAGTTTGACCTTTCTGTCTGCACAAAAAATGTATACGTCATCTAAAAAAAATATTTTAGCTGGACATCGTGGCTACATACTTACTACATACTATAGTATACTTATTTTCAGAATCGTACTTTTCTTTTACAAAGTAGGTTTTGTCATTGATTCTATATACATTGTAAACCAGTTTAAAATGTTCCTAGACGAATTGAGCTTCATTCATAATTGACATGTGGTCAATCAATTACATAGAAAAGGCCATTTTAGCCATCTGAAAGTTTATAAAGCCTTATGAATGCATGTAAATAGAATCTAAATGCGCAAATTCAAATTTTGGAGGATAAAGTCGTCCACTACACCACCATGTACTTGGAAATCGACGAGGAACTTCGTCCAGAAATAACTAATTAATGCCCTCCAGATACGCATGATTTTCTCGAGGATCTTTGGCTACAGAATACAAAAGTGGAGGAGGAAAAAATAAAAAAAAAAATGGCAGAAAAAGGAGACTTGGCTGCGAAAATTACAACAGTAAGAAAAGGAGGACGAGAAGAAAAGAGAAATCGAAAGGAAAAAGAGAGCTGACAGAAGACGCAATGAGATTGGAAGACTTAACAATCTCCAGAAATCAAATGAAGAAGAAATCAACCTCACTCAACATGAATTTCAGACTTTCAACTCAAATCGCGGGAGAAGCGGAAAAAATGATGGATTCAAGTAATCAAGGCATCACCAATCATCAAGGAAAAGAATAGTCGACAGTTCACGAAACATTTCTTATGCCGACATGGTTGCTAATAAGTACGAACATGATCATTTCCCAAGAAATGACCGTTACAATATAATACATATATAATAGTGACGGAAGACAGAGAAAAGAACGAAACTTCGCCATAGAAATGGAACTCTTTATATTTGACAGAGATTTCGAAATAGACCTTTTGTAAGAGAAAATAGAAATGAAAGTTTGTATCAAAACCAATTTTTTAGAGGAAGAAACGCGATTAAAACTGCCTCCTTAGATATTACAGATCTGGAATCTAAAGTCATAAATTTGTCATCTCATAGGCTTTCAAAGGATCAAATTAATGTCCTTAAATTAGGATTAAAATTATGTCCAACTCCGAACTCCAATGTCTCCGAATTAAAAAGAGATTTAAAAGAATTCGAAAGAAAATTTCGACTGAAGGAACTTTCCATGAAACCCATTTTCAAGATGAATCGGTTGCTCGAAATAAATCAAAATTCAATCCGGAAAAAGGTAAGAACAAAATTTTGGATAAATATTTTGAAAATCTGTGGAATTCAATTTCAGTGAAAATTCACATGTACCTAAAACTTATCTTTTAAACAGAGAAAAGCTCTTTAAGAAATTCAAAATTTGCAATAGCAGTGTGAATATAATATATCGTTTCTGTGGTACTTTAACATTTTTTCGATTATTATTATTCTTTAAATTGGATTCTTTAGAATCATTTTTTTGGATAAATAAAATCATATACACTTGCATTTTACTTTAACAAGAAAACAGACGGCTAGATGGGCAATTAGAGCGCCTCATAGGAATCAATTTTCTTTGCTGGTAACCCTTGTTTTCATTAGAACTGACCTTGATCTTTGGTCTCGTTGGTATATGTGTAGTCCTTTCCGTCTGATGTTTATGTGTTGTGCGTTGACGTTCCTTGTTCCTTATGCGTCTCTTTCTGTGCTTGTCTGCTTTGAGTTTTTGCATTGGGTGCTTTGTGTTTGTGTATTGGGTGTTTTGGGGTTTTGCTGTGGGAACTGCAACCTGGTGTTGTCGGAGATCCCCTCCTGTGTTTTAGTTTGTCATTTTCAAAACTCAATTCCTAGGCTATAACATCTTTACCAGAAGAGGAAGGGCTTTCATATCTCTATGTGCATTCCTTGTGAAAGGACCTTCACTTCATTTTATATGGTTATGGTCCACCCTCCTGAAAAAGAATTCAGAGACAACTATTTAACACGCATAGTTTTGAAAACCTAAACTGTATGACATCTAATATTGTGTTCGGAATAGAGTGCTCACTTTGTGGATTCATTTATGTGGGTGAAACCAAAGGTAAGCTCCGAACCAGAATGTCAGGACATCGGTCAAAAATAAATAATAAAGGAAGTCAACTTCTTTATCGGCATTGTGACCATTATCTATGAGAGTCAGAATCCTGGAGAAAATATATCACCCAACAAACAATCCCAATATGAGCACACCTTTCCGTCGCAACAGAGTTCTTGATAAAAAATCTTAACACTGCAGCGCCCTATGGGTGCAACGATAATATCAGCAGCGTGGGAAACTTAACAAGTCCCGGTTGTCAATCGGTAAATGTGACTAGCTTATTCAACAGACCACAAAGAAGACCTCGAAGTCATGGCATTCGTAAATACAATAGGCCTGAGATACATAGTTTCTCCTTCGATGACTTTGTTCCATTTTTGAATGAGCCTCTAGGCCTGCATTATATTCGTACCAAATTATATTCTGTTCCTTTATGGAAGTTACACGAAATCTACGAATATACGAAGGAACTCACTTATACCGATACACGTATGCCAGAATACAGACTACAAGGAGTCATCTTGGACATTTCTACCTTTCGTTTATCTCAGGCAGTTAGATAAGATAAATCAGAGGAGAAAACAAACCGTCCTTTCATTAAAGTAAAATTTGCAAACAAAGGTATTGATGAATTGAATCTTGGTCAAATTTTGAATCACAAAACTGTCACAGAAAAAATCCCACCATATGTGTATTGTATTTCCTATAGCTACACACCAACAGTTGCATGCGAAATTTATAATTACAAATGATTCTTGCAGTGTATTGATTTGAGTAATCCCTCACTACATCCACTTCCTTGCAAATGTTCTTCATCGGATTTTAACTACTCTCCTTGTGGACACTTTATTACTGGTGACCTTGGTATAGTCAAGAACGACAAGTTGAGAGAATTGTTAAAAGAGGGTCCAAAATACAGAGAAAGTATTTCCTTTAAAAGGAACTTAAATCTCAAAATTATCATTGACTCATGTGAGGAATATGCAAGACGTTGAGCAAAGAAAGAGGATGTACAGCTCGACACCCTTTCCGAATGGATACAATCCATCAGAGGGTTACTTTTATATAGAATTAACCGATTAACATCATCTGTGAACACCAGAGTCGTGGTGATATTTAAAGACTCTGATGTTATCACAGAGCTTACCTACCTCCAAGAACATTATGTCATCACACCAGCGGACAAAGCCTCAAATAGTTACACATTTACTTGCAAAAAGTACTATTTCGACAGTCTAGTTAAAGAGTTGGGTTTAAATTCGACACCTGGAAATCCCACTTACACCCCAACAATCCTTTCTGCCACTGAAACAATAGATAACCACAAATCAGCTCTTGCTTCCTTTGGCTTCCAAACTAACAATTTAGATTTATATTTACCATACTTATACTGCATACCTAAAATGCATAAGAATCCGTACAAACAACGTTTCATCGCTGGTTCCTCAAAATGTTCGACAGTATATTCTAGTGGTGGTATCAACCAGATGTGGATTTTAAAGAATTCAAAGGAACTTTTAGAACATATGAAATCCACTCATTTTAGTAAAGTTCATTCGATCGAAGCCTTTGATTTTTCGACACTTGACACTATAATTCTCCATTCTAAATTGAAAGAAAGACTCGCAAAAAAAAATAAGTAGTGCGTTTACAAGTAAGAACGGTAATCGCAAATACAAATTTATTGTTGTTAACTATGACAAAACCTACTTTTTAAAAGAAAAGTCCGATTCTGAAAATAAGTACACTGAAACAGATATTATTCAGATGTTAAACTTTTTGATCGACAACATTTTTGTGGTGTTTGGAGGAAAGGTGTTCCAGCAAATTGTCGGAATTCCAATGGGAACCAATTGTGCCCCACTCCTTGCCGACATTTTCCTTTACTCGTACGAAGCTGAATTCATTCAATCTTTGGTCTCTGAAGGAAAAAGATACTTAGCTTCTGACTTTAACTTCACTTACAGATACATAGACGATGTGTTGTCCATCAATAATCCAAAATTCGCAGATTACCTGAGCAGTATCTATTCTTCAGGGCTTGAAGTCAAAGAAACTACAGAGACAAATAATTCAGCATCCTATTTGGACGTCACGTTGTCCTACGACACTGATGGTCACATGAACACCTCACTCTATGACAAACGTGACGAATTCAATTTCAGCATTACAAACTTTCCTTTTCTGAGGAGCAACATCCCTTCATCTCCAGCTTATGGCGTATTCATATCTAAGTTAATACGCTATGCCAGAGCAAGTACCAAATATACGGATTTCTGTTCTAAGAGCTAGGCGTCTTGCAGATAAGCTTCTCAGTCAGGGATACGTTTGTGACCGACTAACATCGTCACTGAAAAAGTTCTACGGTCGATATGGGGAACTCGTCATAAACTATGATGTCCCACTCTCCAGAATTTTGGATGATATTTTGTCATAGACCATTTGAACCAACCAACCAAAGATTGTACTCTATGTCTTCCGAAATGGAAGTAACCGGATGTGACAGTTCTACCGAATTGAAGCGGCGGGTGTTGCATGCAAGCAGGAGATGCTTACTCTTCCGGGGCACCTGGTCTCACTCCAATATCGGGAGTTCGCTTCTTTTCATGTGGTGGAGGTTTTTGTTTGTTTGCTTTGGTTCCTGTTTTGTCCTTATTTTGTATGCCTTCTGTTTCTGTTTTCTGAATAATCGATTTTGTGCTGTATACAGGGATATGGTCATTATCCATATTTGTCATTGTATATGGTCTATCTGTGAAACAAAACCATCAACCCTCACCACTACTTTTTAGACTTCATGTTTGACTTGTATAACCCTTCCAAATGATACTTAAGCTCAATGAACTTTTTGCTTTGGCCTTGAACATTATGCTAACAAGTATTTGATCGCAGAACAATTTTTAAGTCCCCTGGCTCCAGGCCAAGTTCTCTTGAAGTTTGAAAAACTGACTTCTTGAACTTTGAAAAACTGACTCTTGAAGTTTGAAAAACTTGAAGTTTGAAAAAAGTGGGTCCTGTAGCGTCATATCCCACCCATCCTGCTACGTCTTACGGTGCACTTTTTCGACAAAGTAACTTTCATACTATTTTGGCATATTACATTGTTAAGATTTAGGATCACTGATGAGGGTTAAGTACCCGAAACGTGCATGTCTGGTCCACGTTGCCAATTTATCTGTTCTTAAATGATGCTATTCAATTTGAAGACGTTTACATTTATACCATTTGGTGAGTGTCACTGCTGGTGGACCAGGTTCGATCAATTTCGGTTGATCGTTTCTTCAACGCCCCATTCTAAATTTCTGTTATCAAAATTTCTTGAAATTTCTAAAAAGTAGGTCCTGTAGCATCATATCCCACCCATCCTGCTACGTTTTTCGGTACACTTTTTCGACAAAGTAACTTTCATACTTTTTGGGCATATTACATTGTTTAGATTTAGGATCACTGATGAGGGTGAAGTACCCGAAACGTGCATGTCTGGTCCACGTTGCCAATTTATCTGTTCTTAAATGATGCTATTCAATTTGAGGACGTTTACATTCTGATTTTGGACATAATATTTTTCATACTACTGATTTTGGACATAATATTTTTCACACTCTTTCGCCATATTTCATTGTTTAGATTGAGGATCACTGACGAAGGATAAGTACCCGAAACGTGCATGTCTGGTCCATGCTGAAATTTCATCTGATCTAAAATGATGCTATTGAATTTCATGACGTTTAACAGTCATCCAATGGGAATTACTACTGGTCGAGGACCAATGGCCGCCCAGGACCAGTTACCGCCTACTGTATTTAAGGGGGAATTACAGTTGAAATAATGACATGAAAATTTGCTAGAGGACTTTTAGACATATTTTTCTGATTATGAAAAAAATAGCCTCATCCGGTCGCTAGATTTGTAAATATAACAAGAAAATGATTATTTACATGAATTCTGGGGTTGGGGAGAGGGTAGGTGTATTCAATCTATCAATGTGTTCGTATACGTTGGGATTTTTTTCATAAGAAAGGCACCATAATATCAAATAAAGATTTCATTTATTACTGTGAAAGTACTGGAACAAACTACTTCAGTTTACAGAAAAAGGCAGTAATTGATCATGCATTTTGGCAAAAAGTGTCCAATTTCAGTTACACTTTCAGACTTTATATAAACAAAATATTCAATTTTTTTCAGAGAAAATTGTATATAAACCAGTGTGGTAAGGGTATATCATTGTCCACTCAAAGTTTCAATCAATGTTTTCATCAATCACAAATTTCATTAGCAAAAAACCCTGAAAAATAGGCGGCCACTGGTCCTCCACCAGTATGGTACAATTTTATTATCCCCTCGCAACAAAGTTGCAGAGGGGATATAGTAACGCCTTCATTCATGTGAAAGTATGTAGCTTGTATACAGCCTAGAGGACACATTTTTATCAGATATTGATCAAACTTCATACACTTGCTCCTTATACAATCTGGTCTCAGATTGGAAATGTTTTAAATTCGCGTGCACAGCCTAGAGGTCACAGTTTCGATTGGATCTTTACTAAACTTCATACCTTTTTTACTTGTGACTAGAGGAAGAACCATATGGGTTTCCAAAGTCATAGGTCAAAAGTCAAGGTCATTGATTGGAAATACTTGTAGTAAAAATTCTTGTAGACAGCCTGAGTGAGTACATTAATGTACTTGTCATGCGAAGGGATGCTAAGCTTTGCGTTGCTTAGGTTATGTTTAAGTATTAATTAATATGTGTTGTTATCTTGGTTAATATTAAGACATAAAAGATGAGTTCAATATCTGCAATACCAGTGAAAAAAATGAAAAACTGATAATGTAATGAAGTTCACGTGGTCTAAGGGTAATAGAAACACTTGCAAACTTATGTCAAATTACATGAAACTCAAACTTGATCTGTATACTGAGATATATTCAGATACCAACAATTAGTTCAATATCTGTAATAAAAGCGGGGAACAAGTCTGGAAAATATTGCTATTATAGTGTTCATATGGCGCTTAAGGCTTGACAAACCCACTCTAAATTATAAAAAAAAATAGAACTGTTCAAGAACAGGTATGTTGCCTGTTGCATGTTTAACCCTAAGTACGTGACCTTGAAAGTGACCTTGACCTCTATTGGTTCAACTTGATTTACCATCCCTGTGGGTTTGAAAGACGCCTGATGTATATTAAGAATGATTAAGCCAAATGTGTGAAAACTTGCAGCCGGACAAAATGATCCCTACATGTCGCTCTTGCATTGCAGGCGATACAAACATTACACAGTCCGTCTTATTTGGCCGTCATATTTCATATGTGTACCCCCTTTAATAGACAAGATGCCCATGCTGTAAATTTATCAGGTCTTAAATGATGCTATTGAATTTGAAGACATTTAACATTAAAGTTGTGAACTTTTAAACTTACTTTTTAAAAACTTGGGTATTACTTTTGAAAGAAAATTGTCAGAAGACTTTATTTCTTTTACAAATGTAATTAAAGAAGCGAGTTTTTTTGCTTTGTTAATTTTTTTTCATTCATACTAGCTGTGATCTTGAATTTTGACCTACAATTGTGATTCATCAAAATTTCAGCTTATTTTATGATCTAAACATTTTAAATCAGAGGGTGTTCGAAGAAACAGATTATGCTGCAATGCAACAGAGGCGGAGATTGATCAGACCTTGAAATGACAAGATTGGTTTAGGACTGCAGCTAACCGGGACGGAAGAAACGAATGGAAAAGAACAAAAATCAAGAGAAAGAAAATAACGAGAAGGAAAATGAGGAGAGAGACGAGGAGAGTTTTAAAATACTGCGCAGGAAACTTTGTCATGACTTCTGGTGATGAACTTAAAATAAACTTCGTTACATGATTTTAAAGAGTGGCTCCCATCAGCCACGTACCTCAACTCACTTAGACCCGACACTAATTTAGTGTTTCGGCGCTGTGATACGTACGAGGTTAATTATGAATATACAAATTTTTCTTTGTATTTCAAACAATATATTATTGAGATGAGGTACGTGGCTGATGGGAGCCACTCTTTAAAATCAAAAATTTGTATATTCATAATTAACCTCGTACGTATCACACCGCCGAAACACTAAATTAGTGTCGGGTCTAAGTGAGTTGAGGTACGTGGCTGATGGGAGCCACTCTTTAAAATCAAAAAATGTCCGACAGAAAATGACGGATTGCCGGACCAAATGTCCGACAAAATATTTCGGATCAGATCTCACTACATGGTATTGGTCATTGAAAATTCAGCGTTTCTATCCAAAGGCATGCAGTAATCTACATTATATAAATAATTTTGTATTGCTCATATCATAAAGCTGCATGTGAATTTTAGAAATACCCTGTAAGTAGCTATGCTTATTACGTTAGATAAATATTTATCAAAATATGGTTGGGTCCGACACAATTTTGTTTGGTCCGTCAAAAACTTGAATTCTGACAGAGCTCCAGATTATTTCGACAGCACTGTTACATTAGTTTCTGTATACAAAACTATACATGGGTCTCCGCTGATGTAATAACCAGGACTGAGCTACAGTTTCTTCAGAGACTTCTACTTGTATTAGGTCTGATAGAAAATTTATCAAGTATTTTGGTCTGATAGAAAGTTTTCTTTCCAAAAAAGTTAGGGAGCAACCATTTGATTTTGGGGGGGGGGGGGCAGGAAGACTTTGCAAAAAAAAATTCTGGCTCTGAAAAATGCTGAAAAAATATTATGGCCCAAAGGGCCGGTGACAATTTTTTTCCCGACCATGCAACAGAAGGATTGCATTGCATAATATGTCAAAATTTTTGCTGGCCCTTCGGTCGAACAATTTAAGGCTAAATAATCATATATAAAATATGCAAAAATTTCCACATCATCTGCACAACTTGAAAAGAAATGAGAGTGCCTCCCCCCAGCAAAGCTAAAAGAAAGGGGCACGTATGACATGGTTTTTAAAAGAAGACAACACTCTAGAAAAGGTCCATAGACATTCCAGAAACCACCAATTTGAATGCATTTTTCGAAATTTTCTTAGTTTTATCATTCGAGTTTACACACAACGTAGTTGCGGAAAAAGCTACTGTACAGCATTTTATGTTCATGTGGGAATTTTCTTCATCTAAGACACATTTGATGACACTGAATCGAATACGTTTTTATTCCTTCAAAATTCAGCTAAAATAGCGTTCCAGAGACTGTCTATTTGCTTCATTTTTTTTCAAAATTTTCTCGGGGGACTCCAACCTCTATAATCGGAGGGAAACATGTCTATGCCCCTCCCCTTAAAACAGTCTAGATTCTTAGTCTTTCCTTCTGAAGGCATCCACATCAAAAACACCCTAGGTACGCCCTGGTATAATTATTTGAAAATGTCTAATTATCAATCTGTCTGAAATTTGCTAATTGAGAAACCCATGCAGGTGCAACTCTGTACAGGATCTTCTTTAACTCATTTGTGTCACACTTATGCCCTTTGCCGTGTGGAGCTCGTAAAAAAGTTCCCCGCGAGGGGTTTGACAGTAAGTGTTTTGAATATACTTCCCTGACATTGTCGTCATGGCACTTTCTATATAGACATAACGTCAGACAGTGCATGAAATTTATATATTTTCATTTCCATGCTTGATAAACATCGAAGGCGGGTGCGGCTAGCCAACAGGGGATGCTTACTCCTACCGGGCACCTGGTCCCACCTCTGGCTTGCTAGGGGTCCGTCGATGTTTAATTTCGTGCTCTATTGTGAGTGTGTTGAGATTATCGTCAGGATCTTCTTTAACTCACATGTAGCAGCGCAGGGAATATCATGCTGAATGATGTAATTTGATATTTTGTTAAAATCCGGCCCAAAGGGCCTGCCCTAAAAATGATTTCCGGCTCTTCATATTCCGGCTCTGAAAATTGCTAGAAAAAAAAATTCTGGCTGGCAAAAGTTTTCCTGCCCCCTGCCCCCCCCCCCCCCCTAAAAATCAAATGGTTGCTCCCTTATGCCCCTTTGAATTAGAAAATACCAAAATTAAATGGTTTACATTCAACAGCTATATCTCTTTACGAGATTCACTTGTTGCAGATATAAGATCTTTGTTGATTAAAAAAATGACAAGAGTTATTGCCCTTGGGACTGATTGAAATACCAAAATTCAAGGGTTTCCTGTAGCATTATATCCCACCCATCCTGCTACGTCTTTCGATAAGCTTTTTCGACATAGTAACTTTCATAATTTTTTATGATTTTTTAGATTTGAGGATCACTGACGAGGGTTAAAAGTACCCGAAAGGTGCATGTCTTGCTTAGACATCGACGGCGGGTGCGGCTAGCCAACAGGGGATGCTTACTCCTCCCGGGCACCTGGTCCCACCTCTAGCTTGCTAGGGGTCCGTCGATGCTCAATTTTGTGCTCTATTGTGAGTGCTGTTGAGATTATCGTCAGGATCTTCTTTAACTCATTTGTGTCACACTTATGCCCTTTGCCGTGTGGAGCTCGTAAAAAAGTTCCCCGCGCGGGGTTTGACAGTAAGTGTTTTGAATATATTTCCCTGACATGGTCGCCATAGCACTTTCGATATTGACATAACGTCAGACAGTGCATGAATTTTATATATTGTTTTCATTTTCATGCTTAGACATCGACGGCGGGTGCGGCTAGCCAACAGGGGATGCTTACTCCTCCCGGGCATCTGGTCCCACCTCTAGCTTGCTAGGGGTCCGTCGATGCTCAATTTTGTGCTCTATTGTGAGTGCTGTTGAGATTATCGTCAGGATCTTCTTTAACTCATTTGTCCACGTTGCCAATTTATCTGTTCTTAAATAATGCATTTCAATTTGAAGACGTTTACATTTTGAAGAACCAGCGATGAACCAGAGCTTGTTTTTCTTTAGAATCCATATGTAACAATGAACAAGACCTTTATTGTATTTAAATTACAGTATTATGACGATGCAAAAGAAGACTATGAAGCACAGAAAGCAATCGAAGAATTTTGATGAATTTTGTCAAGCTATAGATTCATCAGTCGAGGTGAAGGACGAAACACATCATGTGCAGAAAATAAGCGAAGTTGTTTATGAACAGCATTGCATGTATGACACGACGACACGATCATAACATTTTGAGGCAACACATGTTGTAGATGAAATATTAGAGGTAACAGACGAACCCTTCAGTTTATGCAACGATGATGGACTGGACACATGTTTTATTGCTGACGAAGTGGAAGCTAGCCCCTCAAAAAAAAATACTGATTAGGGTGAGGAGGGGGGGTCTGGTATCAGGTATCTGTGAAGAAGCATTTGATCTACAGTTTGAAACAATTTTATCTGGTTTAACACAGGTAAACCAAAGTAAGGGATTGTTCAGCCGACGAAGAAGAAACTAGTGTCATTTATAATCCAGAAGTTGCCAATGATTTTTCCGAAGCCAAATAGAAACATGTCAATAAAAAGAGTGATGGATAAGAGGAAGACCCTTGTACAAAAACATCAGAGTGTTTGACGAGTCCCCCATGTCGACCGTAGAACTACCTTAGTGACGAAGTTAGTCGATCACAAACATATCCCTGAATGAGAAGCTTATCTGAAAGACGCCCAGCTCTCAGAACAAAATCAGTATATTTGGTATAGCTCTGGCATAGTGTATCAACTGAGATATGAACACGCCATAAGCAGGCGATGAAGGGGTGTTGCTACTCAGAAAGGGAATGTTTGTAATGCTGAAATTGTAGTAGTCACGTTTGTCATAGAGTGAGGTGTTCATGTCATGTTCATCAGTGTCCCAAATAGGATGCTGACTTATTTGTCTCTGTAGTTTTTTTTTTACTTCAAGCTTCGATGGATAGATGCTGCTCGGGTAATCCGCGAATTTTGGATTGTTGATGGACAACATACCGTCTATGTATTTGTAAGTGAACTTGAAGTCCGAAGGAAAGTATCTTTTTCCTTCAGAGACCAAAGATTGAATGAATTCGGCTTCGTATGAGTTAAGGAAAATGTCGGCAAGGAGTGGGGAACAATTTGTCCCCACTGGAACTCTAACAAAAGCAGTACTCTCATTTACACGGTAATATAATTAGGGGATAAATGTACTGTGTTTTGTGGTATATGTTGGATATATTGTTGGAAAGGCAGTTATACTCTTTTTTCCACTCAGAGGGTCTGATATACATCTGTATCGCTTTAGTGGTGACGTTCTTACGGAGGACTAACAACGACCAACAGAAACTATTGCGCTGCAAAATATAAAATACAACTGCTTCGTGTTTATTACAATGGCGAACACTCAAAGTGTAATCAAGAATAAACTTACTTGCTCTGTTGTTTACGAGTGGATAACGCCCTTTACAAGCTCATTACTTGGTAATTTTACGTCACAGTATGACGTCACTTGAGCACAGGGAATCGTGACGCCATACGCTTTCGGCATGTATATCGTCGTTATACATGCTTGTAGAAATCATGTGAACCAATCAGAATACGTGAAACAAACAGAATGAATTAGAATTTAAAAAGATGATATCATTATCATATATATGCTTTACTGGAAATAAATTTAAAATATATCAATAAATAGTCAATAACTCTTCACAGGTTTCAATATATTGGAACATTTATAATTCGGCGTTTGTTATTTTTCGAATATATATTTATATTTATTCACAAGGGGTTGTTTTTGCATTTTTGGCCGGATTGCAAAGCAATTCCGGTCTATAGATTGACGATGACCGTCTGTTTGCTCTTGAAATTGTCTTTCGGTCGTGAAATCCCATCGACATAATTGATGAGCGTTATTAATTACCTCACCATTAATTTTACAGATCTGATGTATAGCATCATAAGGCGTGTTACGGTCAGTCTGCACGACGAGCAAAGCTTTGTGAGCAATCACCAGCGCCGACAATAAAGAAAGAAAAATCAATGACATATGGCAGAAGAAAAAATCTAGACTGCAGTAGAATGTAATAATTTACTTTTTCTATATGGCAAATAAATCAATGGATCCATTCAATCTAATTATCATACGCACTGTCGTAACCAGTATAAATACAATCAGGGGCGGATTAAGTTCCATTTGGCTAAACATTAAGATCAGGTGTTCTACAAGGGATTGATCCATTCATTTCCCAAGCATAACCAAGTATAGACAGGAGAATTGAAAATTTCACAGATGACTTACTTAGTTAATTACCAAGAAACTTACATTTTCATCTGTGTTGCTTGGGCCCTTGCGTTTTGCGGTCTTCTTTGTTTTTGGTCTTCTTACAGTGAGGAGGTTGTTTTACATCACAATTTGACGTTCTTGGAGACCTCTGGGTAATCGGAAAAATGGGAGGGTTGTACGCACGTTAACCGGGATAATCACAACATCTGCTAACGTGGCAGTCGGTCATCCTAAGTCGGCACGGATTCCCCATAGGTCTCGTTGGTTTGTGAGTAGTCATTTGATGTTGGATGCTTCTCTGTGATTTGGCGTTCTCTCTGTGGGTGTCTTCTTTGTTGTTTTTTTTAAATGGGTTATTTGGGTTTTTGCTGTTGGTGCTGCTGCTAAGGGTGAAACGTTTACACGTGTACACGGAGCCATTTCGTTTTTTGACTGTAAACGTTTACATAATTTCTAAACGTGTACACGGACTACTGTACATGCAATAAAAACATAGTCTTTGATATCGTTTTATTGCTCTAAAAACTCAATACTTGTATTGATTTCATGAAGTCGCGAAGTCAGTCAATTGATTCTTCATTTTACGTACGTACGAAATGTACATGTATGTGCTGTCGGAGTTATGTATGCATCCTTGATTCAAACACACTGGACAAACTTTAAACAAACGCTTAAAACGGGAAGAAAATCTGTCTGATGATCAATCTTATCCTGTTATAGAAAGAGCCGATATCTCATAATAGACACCGCCGAAACCGTCTCTTTCTCCGTCATTGCCGTCTATTTCTTCGTTTATTTCTCCACCCATGCCTTCTCTTGATGGTCCGGTGTCCAACTTTCCACGAGTTACTGTTTTTGTAAATTACTTGCACGTTTGAATTGTGTTTGATTTTTGAATCTTTGAAAGTGTTATTGCTCTACAAAACATCAGCATGTCGTATTAAAGTTGCGAATTTGATCTAGTCAAGTATAACTAAGTCGTATTTATGTCAATATGACCATGTCTGCAAATAAATACTAGTGGATATAACTTTTCACATTAGAAATACAAAGAAGCGTTTAAACGTTTACAGCCTTCCGTGTACACGTTAAGGAAATTTGGTAAACGATCCACCCTTAGCTGCAGCTAGGTGTTGTTGGAGATCCCCTCCTTTCTTGTATTTGTATTGTCAACCGCTATGTCTGATTCAGGAAGAACTTTGATGCAGCCTTCACATTGATATGCGTACAGTACTGCAATCCACTTGTTTGACAATTCTATCCTATCCTATCCACTCTATCCTATCCAATCCTATCCCATCCAGCTCTTTCCAATCCGATTCTACCCTACATCCTACATCCCATCCTATCCTTCATCCTATCCAATCCATCTTTTTTTTTACTTCTCATCACCTTAAGAGAGATTATGATTAAAACTAAATGACTTGATCCAATTCATGCATAAGTAGTAAATTATTTGTAATTATCGCTGTTTTGGATTTTATTAAAATGAAAATTATTTAGATTATTAAATACCATTTTTGTACTTGTAATGAACGAAACAAAATATTTCATACTTCATACTTTCATACTTCTTTGGCATATTACATTGTTTGGATTTGAGGATCACTGACGAGGGTTAAGTACCCGAAACGTGCATGTCTGGTCCATGTTGCCAATTTATCTGTTCTTAAATGATGCTATTCAATTTGAAGACGTTTGCATTACAACAAACCTCCAAGTTTGTTTTTTAATTGAATTAATATTTATATTACTCATTATGTCAAGCAAGAAATTTCAATGGATCGAATTTAATAAAATGAGTATGTTTGTTTGCTAAAAACGTAATAATTAGAAAAAGAATGATTGGATTGAAGAATGCAGTGGATAGGATGTAGGACAGACATGGTTAGGGTTGAATAGGATGTAGGATGGGATGAGATAGGATAGGATAACATTCTTTCCTACATCCTATCCTATCCACCTTTTTGTCAAACAATTGGGTTGCAGGACTGTATCTGAGTTGATGAAGGTAAATATGTTGGAATGTTAAACGTCTTTAAATTGGAAGTCACATGCAATTTCACGAGGCTTTTTGTTTTCTGATTTTGTTTAATGCTTGAACTACATGGTCGTGGAAAAATGTAACACAAGCTTGTATTGGGTATGGATCCATGGGTTCTTTGCGATCTGGAAGTTAAAAGGTAATGAGGTAGGCGTTGTTTTTCTTTGATTGTATCTGTCAATGGCATGTACAGCTGGACAAAACTGTCCAAATTCATAGGTGGCATCACTGGCGGGGTTAAGTACCCGGGGCCTTCGTGTCTGGTCCATGCTGTAGGTTCATCTGCTCTTAAATGTTGCTATCGAATTTGAAACACGTTAAACATAAAAAATTCTAGCTTTCAATTATAAAACCCATTGACGGAGGGAGGATCCATATCGACAATTCTCGAATTCTTGAGTATTGGGATTTAAAGTTTTAGCCCTGTTCCTGATTTGCACCTCGTCAGAAACGGTTTGTTGACTGCCAGCTCCCTTCGGATCAGTCCATTCGCATAATTTCCAAGTCCATGATCTATCCTCACTTGAAAGCTCCTTTAATCCACTAGATACCAAATCAGCCAGAAAAAAAAGTGTAGCACCAAATATGTCCGCATCTCCGATAGACCCACTGTACTCGTGCAAAATCCACCATTTGGGACGCCACTTTCTTTGTTGATATTGACAAAATTACGGCAGGGGTTGCACTTAGTAAACACAATTCAAAAAATACCAGATGCATCGTCATTATACTTCACCAGCGCCGACAATAAAGAAAGAAAAATCAATGACATATGGCAGAAGAAAAAATCTAGACTGCAGTAGAATGTAATAATTTACTTTTTCTATATGGCAAATAAATCAATAGATCCATTCAATCTAATTATCATACGCACTGTCGTAACCAGTATAAATACAATCAGGGGCGGATTAAGTTCCATTTGGCCAAACATTAAGATCAGGTGTTCTACAAGGGATAGATTCATTCATTTTCCAAGCATAACCAAGTATAGACAGGAGAATTGAAAATTTCACAGATTACTTACTTATTTAATTACCAAGAAACTTACATCTTCATCTGTGTTGCTTGGGCCCTTGCGTTTTGCGGTCTTCTTTGTTTTTGGTCTTCTTACAGTGAGGAGGTTGTTTTACATCACAATTGTACGTTCTTGGAGACCTCTGGGTAATCGGAAAAGTGGGAGGGTTGTACGCACGTTAACCGGGATAATCACAACATCTGCTAACGTGGCAGTCGGTCATCCTAAGTCGGCACGGATTCCCCATTGGTCTCGTTGGTTTGTGAGTAGTCATTTGATGTTGGATGCTTCTCTGTGATTTGGCGTTCTCTCTGTGTGTATCTTCTTTGTTTTTTTTTTTTTTAAATGGGTGCTTTTGGGTTTTGCTGTTGGTGCTGCTGCTAAGAATGAAACGTTTTCACGTGTACACGGAGCCATTTCGTTTTTTGACTGTAAACGTTTATATAATTACTAAACGTGTACACGGACTACTGTACATGCAATAAAAAGATAGTCTTTGATATCGTTTTATTGCTCTAAAAACTCAATACTTGTATTGATTTCATGAAGTCGCGAAGTCAGTCAATTGATTCTTCATTTTACGTACGTACGAAATGTACATGTATGTGCTGTCGGAGTTATGTATGCATCCTTGATTCAAACACACTGGACAAACTTTAAACAAACGCTTAAAACGGGAAGAAAATCTGTCTGATGATCAATCTTATCCTGTTATAGAAAGAGCCGATATCTCATAATTGACACCGCCGAAACCGTCTCTTTCTCCGTCATTGCCGTCTATTTCTTCGTTTATTTCTCCACCCATGCCTTCTCTTGATGGTCCGGTGTCCAACTTTCCACGAGTTACTGTTTTTGTAACTTACTTGCACTTTTGAATTGTTGGAAATGTTCAAACACATTTGAAATCAACAGTTTGATTTTTGAATCTTTGAAAGTGTTATTGCTCTACAAAACATCAGCATGTCGTATTAAAGTTGCGAATTTGATCTAGTCAAGTATAACTAAGTCGTATTTATGTCAATATGACTATGTCTGCAAATAAATACTAGTGGATGTAAACGTCTTTAAATTGAATAGCATCATTTAAGAACAAATAAATTGGCAACGTGGACCAGACATGCACGTTTCGGGTACTTAACCCTCATCTGTGATCCTAAATCCTAAATCTAAACAATGTAATATGCCAAAAAGTATGAAAGTTACTATGTCGAAAAAGGGTACCGAAAGACGTAGCAGGATGGGTGGGATATGATGCTACAGGACCCACTTTTTAGAAATTTCAAGAAATTTTGATAACAGAAATTTAGATTGCGTTGAAGAAACGATCAACCGAAATTGATCGAACTTGGCTACATTGATATCACTTTTCACATTAGAAATACAAAGAAGCGTTTAAACGTTTACAGCCTTCCGTGTACACGTTAAGGAAATTTGGTAAACGATCCACCCTTAGCTGCAGCTAGGTGTTGTTGGAGATCCCCTCCTCTCTTGCATTTGTATTGTCAACCGCTATGTCTGATTCAGGAAGAACTTTGATGCAGCCTTCACATTGATATGCGTACAGTACTGCAATCCACTTGTTTGACAATTCTATCCTATCCTATCCACTCTATCCTATCCAATCCTATCCCATCCAGCTCTTTCCAATCCGATTCTACCCTACATCCTACATCCCATCCTATCCTTCATCCTATCCAATCCATCTTTTTTTTACTTCTCATCACCTTAAGAGAGATTATGATTAAAACTAAATGACTTGATCCAATTCATGCATAAGTAGTAAATTATTTGTAATTATCGCTGTTTTGGATTTTATTAAAATGAAAATTATTTAGATTATTAAATACCATTTTTGATGGTTAAATACCGTTTGACAGTAAGTGTTTTGAATATACATCCCTGACATTGTCGCCAGAGCACTTTCTATATAGACATAACGTCAGACAGTGCGTGAATTATATATATTTTCATTTCCATTCTTCATAAACATCGATGGCGGGTGTGGCTAGCCAACAGGGGATGCTTACTCCTCCCGGACACCTGGTTCCCACCTCTAGCTTGCTAGGGGTCCGTCGATGTTTAATTTTGTGCTCTATTGTGAGTGCTGTTGAGATTATCGTCAGGATCTTCTTTAAGTCATTTATGTCACACTTATGCCCTTTGCCGTGTGGAGCTCGTAAAAAAGTTCCCCGCGAGGGGTTTGACAGTAAGTGTTTTGAATATACATCCCTGACATTGTCGCCAGAGCACTTTCTATATAGACATAACGTCAGACAGTGCGTGAATTATATATATTTTCATTTCCATTCTTCATAAACATCGATGGCGGGTGTGGCTAGCCAACAGGGGATGCTTACTCCTCCCGGACACCTGGTCCCACCTCTAGCTTGCTAGAGGTCCGTCGATGTTTAATTTTGTGCTCTATTGTGAGTGCTGTTGAGATTATCGTCAGGATCTTCTTTAACTCATTTATGTCACACTTATGCCCTTTGCCGTGTGGAGCTCGTAAAAAAGTTCCCCGCGAGGGGTTTGACAGTAAGTGTTTTGAATATACATCCCTGACATTGTCGCCAGAGCACTTTCTATATAGACATAACGTCAGACAGTGCGTGAATTATATATATTTTCATTTCCATTCTTCATAAACATCGATGGCGGGTGTGGCTAGCCAACAGGGGATGCTTACTCCTCCCGGACACCTGGTCCCACCTCTAGCTTGCTTGGGGTCCGTCGATGTTTAATTTTGTGCTCTATTGTGAGTGCTGTTGAGATTATCATCAGGATCTTCTTTAACTCATTTATGTCACACTTATGCCCTTTGCCGTGTGGAGCTCGTAAAAAAGTTCCCCGCGAGGGGTTTGACAGTAAGTGTTTTGAATATACATCCCTGACATTGTCGCCAGAGCACTTTCTATATAGATATAACGTCAGACAGTGCGTGAATTATATATATTTTCATTTCCATTCTTCATAAACATCGATGGCGGGTGTGGCTAGCCAACAGGGGATGCTTACTCCTCCCGGACACCTGGTCCCACCTCTAGCTTGCTAGGGGTCCGTCGATGTTTAATTTTGTGCTCTATTGTAAGTGCTGTTGAGATTATCGTCAGGATCTTCTTTAACTCATTTTGTACTTGTAATGAACGAAACAAAATATTTCATACTTCATACTTTCATACTTCTTTGGCATATTACATTGTTTGGATTTGAGGATCACTGACGAGGGTTAAGTACCCGAAACGTGCATGTCTGGTCCATGTTGCCAATTTATCTGTTCTTAAATGATGCTATTCAATTTGAAGACGTTTGCATTACAACAAACCTCCAAGTTTGTTTTTTAATTGAATTAATATTTATATTACTCATTATGTCAAGCAAGAAATTTCAATGGATCGAATTTAATAAAATGAGTATGTTTGTTTGCTAAAAACGTAATAATTAGAAAAAGAATGATTGGATTGAAGAATGCAGTGGATAGGATGTAGGACAGACATGGTTAGGGTTGAATAGGATGTAGGATGGGATGAGATAGGATAGGATAACATTCTTTCCTACATCCTATCCTATCCACCTTTTTGTCAAACAATTGGGTTGCAGGACTGTATCTGAGTTGATGAAGGTAAATATGTTGGAATGTTAAACGTCTTTAAATTGGAAGTCACATGCAATTTCACGAGGCTTTTTGTTTTCTGATTTTGTTTAATGCTTGAACTACATGGTCGTGGAAAAATGTAACACAAGCTTGTATTGGGTATGGATCCATGGGTTCTTTGCGATCTGGAAGTTAAAAGGTAATGAGGTAGGCGTTGTTTTTCTTTGATTGTATCTGTCAATGGCATGTACAGCTGGACAAAACTGTCCAAATTCATAGGTGGCATCACTGGCGGGGTTAAGTACCCGGGGCCTTCGTGTCTGGTCCATGCTGTAGGTTCATCTGCTCTTAAATGTTGCTATCGAATTTGAAACACGTTAAACATAAAAAATTCTAGCTTTCAATTATAAAACCCATTGACGGAGGGAGGATCCATATCGACAATTCTCGAATTCTTGAGTATTGGGATTTAAAGTTTTAGCCCTGTTCCTGATTTGCACCTCGTCAGAAACGGTTTGTTGACTGCCAGCTCCCTTCGGATCAGTCCATTCGCATAATTTCCAAGTCCATGATCTATCCTCACTTGAAAGCTCCTTTAATCCACTAGATACCAAATCAGCCAGAAAAAAAAGTGTAGCACCAAATATGTCCGCATCTCCGATAGACCCACTGTACTCGTGCAAAATCCACCATTTGGGACGCCACTTTCTTTGTTGATATTGACAAAATTACGGCAGGGGTTGCACTTAGTAAACACAATTCAAAAAATACCAGATGCATCGTCATTATACTTCACCAGCGCCGACAATAAAGAAAGAAAAATCAATGACATATGGCAGAAGAAAAAATCTAGACTGCAGTAGAATGTAATAATTTACTTTTTCTATATGGCAAATAAATCAATAGATCCATTCAATCTAATTATCATACGCACTGTCGTAACCAGTATAAATACAATCAGGGGCGGATTAAGTTCCATTTGGCCAAACATTAAGATCAGGTGTTCTACAAGGGATAGATTCATTCATTTTCCAAGCATAACCAAGTATAGACAGGAGAATTGAAAATTTCACAGATTACTTACTTATTTAATTACCAAGAAACTTACATCTTCATCTGTGTTGCTTGGGCCCTTGCGTTTTGCGGTCTTCTTTGTTTTTGGTCTTCTTACAGTGAGGAGGTTGTTTTACATCACAATTGTACGTTCTTGGAGACCTCTGGGTAATCGGAAAAGTGGGAGGGTTGTACGCACGTTAACCGGGATAATCACAACATCTGCTAACGTGGCAGTCGGTCATCCTAAGTCGGCACGGATTCCCCATTGGTCTCGTTGGTTTGTGAGTAGTCATTTGATGTTGGATGCTTCTCTGTGATTTGGCGTTCTCTCTGTGTGTATCTTCTTTGTTTTTTTTTTTTTTAAATGGGTGCTTTTGGGTTTTGCTGTTGGTGCTGCTGCTAAGAATGAAACGTTTTCACGTGTACACGGAGCCATTTCGTTTTTTGACTGTAAACGTTTATATAATTACTAAACGTGTACACGGACTACTGTACATGCAATAAAAAGATAGTCTTTGATATCGTTTTATTGCTCTAAAAACTCAATACTTGTATTGATTTCATGAAGTCGCGAAGTCAGTCAATTGATTCTTCATTTTACGTACGTACGAAATGTACATGTATGTGCTGTCGGAGTTATGTATGCATCCTTGATTCAAACACACTGGACAAACTTTAAACAAACGCTTAAAACGGGAAGAAAATCTGTCTGATGATCAATCTTATCCTGTTATAGAAAGAGCCGATATCTCATAATTGACACCGCCGAAACCGTCTCTTTCTCCGTCATTGCCGTCTATTTCTTCGTTTATTTCTCCACCCATGCCTTCTCTTGATGGTCCGGTGTCCAACTTTCCACGAGTTACTGTTTTTGTAACTTACTTGCACTTTTGAATTGTTGGAAATGTTCAAACACATTTGAAATCAACAGTTTGATTTTTGAATCTTTGAAAGTGTTATTGCTCTACAAAACATCAGCATGTCGTATTAAAGTTGCGAATTTGATCTAGTCAAGTATAACTAAGTCGTATTTATGTCAATATGACTATGTCTGCAAATAAATACTAGTGGATGTAAACGTCTTTAAATTGAATAGCATCATTTAAGAACAAATAAATTGGCAACGTGGACCAGACATGCACGTTTCGGGTACTTAACCCTCATCTGTGATCCTAAATCCTAAATCTAAACAATGTAATATGCCAAAAAGTATGAAAGTTACTATGTCGAAAAAGGGTACCGAAAGACGTAGCAGGATGGGTGGGATATGATGCTACAGGACCCACTTTTTAGAAATTTCAAGAAATTTTGATAACAGAAATTTAGATTGCGTTGAAGAAACGATCAACCGAAATTGATCGAACTTGGCTACATTGATATCACTTTTCACATTAGAAATACAAAGAAGCGTTTAAACGTTTACAGCCTTCCGTGTACACGTTAAGGAAATTTGGTAAACGATCCACCCTTAGCTGCAGCTAGGTGTTGTTGGAGATCCCCTCCTCTCTTGCATTTGTATTGTCAACCGCTATGTCTGATTCAGGAAGAACTTTGATGCAGCCTTCACATTGATATGCGTACAGTACTGCAATCCACTTGTTTGACAATTCTATCCTATCCTATCCACTCTATCCTATCCAATCCTATCCCATCCAGCTCTTTCCAATCCGATTCTACCCTACATCCTACATCCCATCCTATCCTTCATCCTATCCAATCCATCTTTTTTTTACTTCTCATCACCTTAAGAGAGATTATGATTAAAACTAAATGACTTGATCCAATTCATGCATAAGTAGTAAATTATTTGTAATTATCGCTGTTTTGGATTTTATTAAAATGAAAATTATTTAGATTATTAAATACCATTTTTGATGGTTAAATACCGTTTGACAGTAAGTGTTTTGAATATACATCCCTGACATTGTCGCCAGAGCACTTTCTATATAGACATAACGTCAGACAGTGCGTGAATTATATATATTTTCATTTCCATTCTTCATAAACATCGATGGCGGGTGTGGCTAGCCAACAGGGGATGCTTACTCCTCCCGGACACCTGGTTCCCACCTCTAGCTTGCTAGGGGTCCGTCGATGTTTAATTTTGTGCTCTATTGTGAGTGCTGTTGAGATTATCGTCAGGATCTTCTTTAAGTCATTTATGTCACACTTATGCCCTTTGCCGTGTGGAGCTCGTAAAAAAGTTCCCCGCGAGGGGTTTGACAGTAAGTGTTTTGAATATACATCCCTGACATTGTCGCCAGAGCACTTTCTATATAGACATAACGTCAGACAGTGCGTGAATTATATATATTTTCATTTCCATTCTTCATAAACATCGATGGCGGGTGTGGCTAGCCAACAGGGGATGCTTACTCCTCCCGGACACCTGGTCCCACCTCTAGCTTGCTAGAGGTCCGTCGATGTTTAATTTTGTGCTCTATTGTGAGTGCTGTTGAGATTATCGTCAGGATCTTTAACTCATTTATGTCACACTTATGCCCTTTGCCGTGTGGAGCTCGTAAAAAAGTTCCCCGCGAGGGGTTTGACAGTAAGTGTTTTGAATATACATCCCTGACATTGTCGCCAGAGCACTTTCTATATAGACATAACGTCAGACAGTGCGTGAATTATATATATTTTCATTTCCATTCTTCATAAACATCGATGGCGGGTGTGGCTAGCCAACAGGGGATGCTTACTCCTCCCGGACACCTGGTCCCACCTCTAGCTTGCTTGGGGTCCGTCGATGTTTAATTTTGTGCTCTATTGTGAGTGCTGTTGAGATTATCATCAGGATCTTCTTTAACTCATTTATGTCACACTTATGCCCTTTGCCGTGTGGAGCTCGTAAAAAAGTTCCCCGCGAGGGGTTTGACAGTAAGTGTTTTGAATATACATCCCTGACATTGTCGCCAGAGCACTTTCTATATAGATATAACGTCAGACAGTGCGTGAATTATATATATTTTCATTTCCATTCTTCATAAACATCGATGGCGGGTGTGGCTAGCCAACAGGGGATGCTTACTCCTCCCGGACACCTGGTCCCACCTCTAGCTTGCTAGGGGTCCGTCGATGTTTAATTTTGTGCTCTATTGTAAGTGCTGTTGAGATTATCGTCAGGATCTTCTTTAACTCATTTTGTACTTGTAATGAACGAAACAAAATATTTCATACTTCATACTTTCATACTTCTTTGGCATATTACATTGTTTGGATTTGAGGATCACTGACGAGGGTTAAGTACCCGAAACGTGCATGTCTGGTCCATGTTGCCAATTTATCTGTTCTTAAATGATGCTATTCAATTTGAAGACGTTTGCATTACAACAAACCTCCAAGTTTGTTTTTTAATTGAATTAATATTTATATTACTCATTATGTCAAGCAAGAAATTTCAATGGATCGAATTTAATAAAATGAGTATGTTTGTTTGCTAAAAACGTAATAATTAGAAAAAGAATGATTGGATTGAAGAATGCAGTGGATAGGATGTAGGACAGACATGGTTAGGGTTGAATAGGATGTAGGATGGGATGAGATAGGATAGGATAACATTCTTTCCTACATCCTATCCTATCCACCTTTTTGTCAAACAATTGGGTTGCAGGACTGTATCTGAGTTGATGAAGGTAAATATGTTGGAATGTTAAACGTCTTTAAATTGGAAGTCACATGCAATTTCACGAGGCTTTTTGTTTTCTGATTTTGTTTAATGCTTGAACTACATGGTCGTGGAAAAATGTAACACAAGCTTGTATTGGGTATGGATCCATGGGTTCTTTGCGATCTGGAAGTTAAAAGGTAATGAGGTAGGCGTTGTTTTTCTTTGATTGTATCTGTCAATGGCATGTACAGCTGGACAGAACTGTCCAAATTCATAGGTGGCATCACTGGCGGGGTTAAGTACCCGGGGCCTTCGTGTCTGGTCCATGCTGTAGGTTCATCTGCTCTTAAATGTTGCTATCGAATTTGAACACGTTAAACATAAAAAATTCTAGCTTTCAATTATAAAACCCATTAACGGAGGGAGGATCCATATCGACAATTCTCGAATTCTTGAGTATTGAGATTTAGAGTTTTAGCCCTGTTCCTGATTTGCACCTCGTCAGAAACGGTTTGTTGACTGCCAGCTCCCTTCGGATCAGTCCATTCGCATAATTTCCGAGTCCATGATCTATCCTCACTTGAAAGCTCCTTTAATCCACTAGATACCAAATCAGCCAGAAAAAAAAGTGTAGCACCAAATATGTCCGCATCTCCGATAGACCCACTGTCCTCTCGCAAAATCCACCATTTGGGACGCCACTTTCTTTGTTGATAATGACAAAATTACGGGAGGGGTTGCACTTAGTAAATACAATTAAAAAAATACCAGATGCATCGTCATTATACTTCATAAAGTGCACATAAGTCTTGATCTGAAATGGTCTTGACACTTTGTAGAAGGGAGACGATCTCCAACAAGACCCTGTTGCAGCAACAAATGCAAAACACGAAAACACCCGATAGAAGAAGTATAGCTTATTAGTATTCAGGAAACGAAACAAACAAACAGAATAAGCCAAAATTGCTTATGGCATCTTTTTGCTCTTAACCCGCGATATATACATGAAACGTTCCTGATAGCAATTCTTGTGAAGGAGAAACTTATTAGTGATTGGATTTGGTATGAATTTCTGTTTTGTTTTGTATTTTCATATTTGCTAAATTTTGTTTTGTGTATGAAAATGTATACACATGTAATATTATTGTATACACATGTAATATTATTGTATACACTTATATTTACATATGCCCAATCATTTGTATAGAATTTACACTGTGATTATAGGAGAATAACCGCAGTGGCGTGATTTGAACTATGACGTCATAGTAAGTTGGCTTGACTTGAACTTTGACGGTACGTAGTAACAGAGCCTTAGCAACGTAGTTGTAAACGTATTTTAACGTCATTAAAGCGTGAAAAACTGGAATGTAAATATATATAATAACTGTCTTTTGGAATGTGATTATACTGTGATAACCTACAATGGATCCAGGAATTATGCTAACGCGCATTATGGAACATAATTCCTGGATCCATTGTAGGTTATCACAGTATAATCACATTCCAAAAGACAGTTATTCTATAAGTAATAGTATTGTATACACATGCAATATTACTGTATTCACATATATTATGTTAAACGTCTTTAAATTGTATACACATGTAATATTAGTGTATACACATGTTATATTATTGTATACACATTTTGTATACACATATTGTAACCACACCATTTGCTACTTGCGTGACAGATGGCCGTCCAAAGTCGGCACCGGTTACCCATTAGTCTCGTCGGTTTATGTGTAGTCTTTTGTGTTTGATGTTTACATGTCGTGTGTCTCTTTTCCGTCTCGTGCTGTACTCGTCTTTTGTGTTTTTGCATCGGGTGTTTTGGTGTTTTACTGTTGATGCTGCAACGGGGTCTTGTTGGAGATTTCCTCCCTTCTTATTATTGTATACACATAACACAAAGGAGGGGATCATGAAATATTATTGTATACACATGTAAAATTACTGTGTACACATGTAATATTAAATGAATTTATATGAATAAATTAATTTATATGAATATATTTATATGAATATAAATTCAATGAATTTATACACATGTTATATTAAATGAATAATGTATACACATGTAATATTACTCTATACACATGTAATATTAAATAAATTTCAATGATGCTATCAAATTTGAAAACTACTAGGTGAGTGTCACTGCTGGTGAACCAGGAGTGCCCGAGGGCACATGTAGCCAAGTTCGATCAACTTCGAATGATCGTGAAATTTTCTGTTACAAAATTTATTGAAATTTCTAAAACGTGGGTCCTGTAGCACCATATCCCATTCCCGTTCGGTACATTTTTGGACTTATTAATTTTCACACTTCTTGGCAATATTTTCACACTTTTGGCCATATAACATTGTTTAGACTGAGGATCACTGACGAGGGTAAAGTACCCGAAACGTGCATGTATGGTTCATGACAAATATGGATAATGACCATATCCCTGTCTACAGTACAAAATCGATAATTCAAAAAATCAGAAACCGAAGGCATACAAAATCAGGACAAAACAGGAACCAAAGCAAACAAAAACAAAAACCTCCACCATATGAAAAGAAGCGAACTCCCGATATGAGAGTGAGACCAGGTGCCCAGGAAGAGTAAGCATCTCCTGCTTGCATGCAACACCCGTCGCTTCAATTCGGCAGAACTGTCACATCCGGTTACTTCCATTTTGGAAGATATAGAGTACAATCTTCGGTTGGATGGTTCAAATGGTCTATGACAGAATATCATCCACCATTCTGGATAGTGGGACATCATAGTGTATGACGAGTTCCCCATATCGACCGTAGAACTTCCTCAGTGACGATTTTAGTCGGTCACAAACATATCCTGCTGCAAATTTATCTGGTTTTAAATGATGATATCAAAATTGAAGCCGTTTAACATTATTGCATACACATGCAATATTACTGTATACACATGTAATATAATTATATATACATGTAATATTACTGTATACACATGTAAAATTACTGTATACACATAAAGTATTATTGTATTCACATGTAATATTATTGTATACAAATGTAATATTATTGTATACACATGTAATATTACTGTATGCACATGTAATATTATTGTATACACATGTGATATTACTGTATACACATATAATACTATTGTATAAACACGAGTTAAAGAAGATCCTGGCGATAATCTCAACAGCAATCACAATAGAGCACCAAATTGAGCATCAACGGACCCCTAGCAATTGTTAAACGTCTTCAAATTCAATAGCATCATTTAAGACCTGATAAATTTACAGCACGGATCAGACATGCACGTTTCGGGCACTAAACCGTCGTCAGTGATCCTCAGTCTAAACATTGTAAAATGGCCAAAAAGTATGAAAAGTATTGTGTCCAAATATATACCAAAAGACGTAGCAGAAAAGGTGGGATATGATGCTACAGGACCCACGTTTTACATGTGCCCTTGTGATTCTTGGTCCACCAGCAGTGAGCTATAGGTGGGACCAGGTGCTCGGGAGGAGAAAGCATCCCCTGTTGGCTAGACGCACCCACCGTCGATGTTCATGCACGAAAATATAAACAATGTATAAAATACACGCATTTTGTACTGTCTGATGTTATATCTTATGTAGAAAGTGCTATGGCGACCATGTTAGGGAAAAAATTCAAAACACTTACTGTCAGACCCCTCACCGTGTAATATTATTGTATATACAATATATATATTCCCCAACGTGAAATGTCCCCGATGTATTCTTGCCATGGGAAAAACATTTTTATCGCGAATATTTCCCCCCACGCGAAACTTCTTGATGTAAAGATTGCGAAATTTTCCCCAGCGAAAATAACCACGTTTACACTAATAAGTATTTATCTTATTTATTGTTATATATTTATTGCAGAATATTTCGGACTCTCATGCACCAACCCCTATAGAGCTTACATCACTAGCACCTACAGACGGTAGAGCAGTAGCACCTACAGAAGGTAGAGCAATAGCACCTACAGAAGGTAGAACACCAGCACCTACAGAGCTTACATCACTAGCACCTACAGAAGGTAGAGCAATAGCACCTACAGAAGGTAGAACACCAACCCCTACAGCACCTAGAGTACGTAGAGCACCAGCACCTAGAGAACAGAAATCTAACAGAGGAAGAATCAGGTATGTTCTTAGTTTGACATTATTGTGGCAGATGATTTTTTGTATGTAATGTTTAACGTCTTTAAATTCAATAGCATTATTTAAAACCTGATAAATTTACAGCATGGACCAGACATGCACGTTTCGGGTACTACACCCTCGTCAGTGATCCTCAGTCTAAACAATGTAATATTGCCAAAACGTATGAAATTTATTATGTCCAAAAATGTACCAAAAGACGTAGCAGAATGGGTGGGATATGATGCTACAGGACCCAAGTTTTTTAAATTTCAATAAATTTTGTAACAGAAAATTTCAAATGCGTTGAAGAGAACTTCCCACATAATGAAATGAAAATAGATTTAATTTTCTTCCTCACAGAGAGATGTAATATTGGCAAGGTTAAAGGACATTGTGAGTGATACTGATCCAGATTCTGAGTATGTTGTAACTCATTTTATTTCACATAAGTATCTCCTCACTTTATTATATACATTTCTAAGATTGTGTACAGGTTACTCACTTTCCCTACATTTAGTCTTACAATACACATGTAGTTAATTTTCCAGAGACAAAAATTGCAGACATCACAAAATTTGGCGACAAATTATTTACATTGTGACGCTACAGAATTACAATTAACCGGATGAATTATCTTTTTGGCACTGGAGAAACGACCTTGTCAGTTCTCATAACGAGAAACCAAAGCATCCATGCTCTCACTAAAAAGCAAAAGGGTCAACCATATACGGACAAGCTGTGTATGTTAAGATGTCTATCTTTACACCATTCCGGACGAAGGCATTTGAGGACTTCAATAAAAGAGCACTTAACGAAATACATGACTTTCCGCGGAACAAAAAAAGTACACGACGAGAAACTACCTTTAGAAGAGATACATGAACTGGAGCAATGTTTTGAAATAAATGTCAATATTATTGAAATGCATGAAGATTGTACTGTTTCCCATCAGAAAAAGTATCAAACATCATCAAGATACCATGAATTAAATTAAACATGTTTGATGAACATTTATCTAACATTTCCAACATGAAAACCTATAGCAAGAAATATCAATGCACGACCTGCGATCGCTACAGCGATGTCTCCAACACGAACGTCGTTGTGAAAACTAGACGAAGTTTTGGGTCCTACAGCATCATATCCCAGCCATCTTGCTGTGTCTTTCGGTATATTTAGGACATAAATATCGGAGATTTTGGCCATAAAACATTGCTTAGATTGAGGATTACTGACGAGGGATCAATATCTGAAACGTGCATGTCTTGTTCATGCTATGTATACCCTGGCGGCTTTCAAAACCAACATCCAACCAATCATAAATCTGTAACTGCAGGTCCAAATTCAAAAGTTTAACCAAAACCTATTCGTCAGTTTAATTCTGAATTTCACTCTTCATTGAATAGTGATTCTATAAATGAATGTTGTACCAAAATGAAAATTACTGTCAAGGATTTTCATCAGCAATTTTTTGTATATTTAATGTTCAGCATCCAACGATCAATAATTAAAGCTATGTGAGAGGAAACTGAGGCTACGCCACCTCCACCATTTAGAAGATTACCTGATGCAACTAGGTGTTGTTAGAGATCCCTTCCTTTCTTATGAACATGAGGCCATATTCGGTAGTGGTTCCAATAAAAACTCAAGCAATTATTATTATTTTGACAAAAAAAAAGAGAAAAAAAAAATACATTACCAATAGAATCATTGACACCCCCAGATCCCCCCTCCCGAATTATACTGCCGAGTCAACTCAGAAGTAAGCTAAAGGATCAATGAAATTTTATATCAAAAAAAGGCTGCTAAATAAAAATCAAAATCGGATAAATTTCTCTTACTTAAGCAAATCAATCGATAAAAAAATAAACTGCAATCAAATGTTGTGTTTGTAAACAAAAGACGTCACTTGGGGCATGCGCGTAGGGTAAAAATCGCCACTTCCGGTAGTTGCATGGAATTTGTTAGTGCAGAAACCACAATATTTTGATTTTTCTAAGTTTCAGGGGGCATAACTGCACGCAAATTCGGGACATGACTCTCGAAAACGTAAACTTTATTGCAAAGGGTCTAGATGAAGGAAAAATGAGCCATAACAAGTTTTAGTAAAATAAAATGCTGCAACGACCCTAATATTGTCGATTTTTTAATAATTAAATCTCCATATACTTTTAATGAAAAAAAGTCAATACATTGTAGGTTGCGTTAGTGGAAAGAATTAAAGCTGCGCACCCCAACTTCAAAATGACGTATTTAAATGTTTATAACCTTGAGTATATGCGTTAGATTTGCCTTTAAATTTGAATTTATAAAAATGAGAATGTATACTTTCATGTGAAAAGAAAAAAAAATGCATTCCAAAATTTTGTAAAATTCATAAATTTTCAGGGACACCGTCCCTTTAAGAAATACTCCGATGGTACCACTAATTTTAAGACACATTTACATATACGTTTTGTGTGTTACTCCGACCAAGTGACCAGCAATAAGAAACGCAGCTACGTTAAGGCACTCCTCGTTTTTACGTTGCAATATTCGTGACATTTTTAAAAGACATTTTCAATAATGAAAAAAAGACATCCTCCAATAAAATTTCTTTATGTATTTGGTATCAGTGTTTAACACTAAGCTTGTACTACACATTCAGTCAATAGTGATGTCATGTGCCACATCACAAGTCACGTGACAACTATTTATAACATGCAAACAATTAATTGTATAAAACGAGCTGGCGCAACGCCATTCCTGCAATTACAGTCCTATGCTTACTACCAAAATACCTTGTAGGTATTGCCATTTATGAGTTCAAGTGCGCACTTTTATTCTTCTTTATATTTTTGGAATAAAAGACAATTTTTATCTGAAAAATGACTAGAACAGCACTAAACTCCCAGTATGTTCATATATTTTAAATAGTCATAGATAGAATTGACAAATTGCCTACTTAGATCATGGAGGACAACCATCTATCGGACTAGTTTAACGCGACCCCAACACATAGCATTGTAATTTCAGCCTGCGCCATGCAATTTTATACCATCACCCTACGACGATATCGTTTTCAAACGTATATGTGACTAGCGAAGGGAAGCAACTCGTAGTTTATAACAATCAAGGTCGACTTCGCCGATTTCATTCTCACAGTTTTGAGGCCTTTAAACACAAATATTTACCTGAGAAGATGAAATAAATACTATGTTGTTAAATTGAGGAAAATTCCATCGTATTTCAATCAAAAAAGTTAAAAGATTAAATCTTTGGCAATCAGTGAAATGTATTTTACAATTTTATCATTCTGACGTAACGGTGCAGTGGCGTAGTGGTGAAATTCCATGATTTCGAGTTCGATCCTGGCATGAGGTCCATTTTATTTTTCAAAATTTTTACGAATTTCTTGCTTTTTTTAATTGTTGACTCAGTGAGAGGCACCATATCAATAGGCATTGTTTTCGTATATTGTATATGCTTGTACTTATTAAAAAAGCTTTGTATAGTACAGATAAAATATGTGATATTAGGAAAGAGAAGATGAATTCTCTAACATTTCGTTACTAACATATAAATTATAGTTTTTATTTTAGCTTGTGATATTCAATTCACGTGGTCTAAGAGAGAGAAAAAACAAACAGGGAGACGTGAAAATTTTATATCTTTTTTTTTTTTTTCATTCTAATTAAAATCTAAAAGAATACCACGAAGAAAATGCATGTCGTACAATTAAGTCCATTCTGAATGTTACACACGCTACCTTACTTAGTAACTTCAAGCATTTTAATTTTTAAGCCTTTTTTTTAATTGTCGCCGGTAGAATTTTCTCTCCCCTCTTTGAATTTGGCCTTTATAGAGAATTTATTATGATCGTATCATTATTATTTCCTTGCTCGGCCAACAGGGGATGCTTACTCCTCCCGGGCACCTGGTCCCACCTCTAGCTTGCTAGGGGTCCGTCGATGCTCAATTTGGTGCTCTATTGTGAGTGCTGTTGAGATTATCGTCAGGAACATCTTTAACTCACTTGCTTTCACTTTGTTTAGATTGAAAGGCTGTATCCTCAGTTAGTTTAACGTAAGTTTGAAAAACGAATCATCTATTTTAAAAAAAGAATCAATAAAGCCTTCAAGCTTTTCTAAGACTTTGAGTAACATCCGCACGTGGTTGCTAGGCAAGCATTTTCATCAAATATTTGTATAGTACGTTATGCCATTCAAGTATTTTTACTATAGATAAAAGTTATAACATATTCAGCAAAAAATTCAACCATGTATAAAATATAACTCGATGATAAATGACAATAAAGAGTATCAAAATCTGCAAACGACAATAGACTTCGTGTTGATGACGTCAAAATCTGAGGTCATTTCGCGCCATATTTGAAGACGTCATTTCTGAGGAGTGCCTTAACGTAGCTGCGAATACCTTGCCAATTCATATTACCAAGTACAAGTACCATTTCAAAATATCTAGTCGTTCATATTTGTTGTATTTCCATTTGAGCTTGTACGTTTATATATTCATCAAAATGCATTTTGCTATCTTATTAGACATTTTTCACCGTGACGAACTTGGCACTTCGAACTTCGTACTTCGCACTTCGAACATTGAAGAAAAAGTGGCGTAGCTGCCGTTCGTGTATAAACTCATAAGCGGAGTCATCTACATTTTGATAAGTATACTCAATGAAATGATATATTGGACTTCCTGTACAACTGGCTCGCTTTTTTCGGCAACCAAATTATGAAATTAAAGTGCGAAGTGCGAAGTGCGAAGTTCGTCACGGTGAAAAAAGTCTATTTATTACCTAAGGCGCCTTTGTATGCTACCTGTGCTTTGGGGGATTCAAACTTCATTGAAACTTTGCACAACATGGTACATCAGTGTTACTATGATTATACAATAAGAACACAAATCATACAAACATACGGTAAATGAATCAACCATACATATCTCATACTTGACAAGGCACACTCATATCATATTAATAAAGAAGAACATACATTAATTAACTGATTAATTTTATGTTAACTTGAGACAAATTATTCCTTAGCTATCTGCATAATAGCAATATTGACCTAGTTTTCTCAATGCTGCTTAAAAGTTGTATCAATTTGAAATTCTTGGACGTCTGATGTAATATTTCTTCGTATATTTCAATCTAATTTCATTGTAAAAAGGACAAATAAGTTTAAAATGAAGTTCATCTTCAACGTCGTTTAGAGAGCATCCTTTACGAAATCTATTATGTCTATCAATATTAGTAGTGTTATATAGAGGTATTCAGAACTATATAAAAAGCGGATTGTTTGACTTTACAGAACAATCAAATTCGAATCTGCTTTATTTTCATTTCTCACTTACTAAGCTTACTCTTCCTGGGCACCTGGTCTCACTCTCATATCGGGAGTTCGCTTCTTTTCATGTGGTGGAGGTTTTTGTTTGCTTTGGTTCCTGTTTTATCCTGATTTTGTATGCCTTCGGTTTCTGGTTTTCTGAGTTGTCGGTTTTGTGCTGTGGACAGGGATATGTTCATTATCCATATTTGTCATATCAACATCTTTCAGTTATACCCTTAGGATAGAATAAACATACTTTCTTTCAATTTATTTAATTTGTACCATGCACTGTAAATACCATCCTATATGTCACTGACGTAATTTGCATTTTAATATCTAAGATACATAACTTCTACTAATTAAAATTGTTCTGAGAGAGTGTATGAATATGGATGGATGAGAGACATAATATAGTTCTTATCTGATTGATCAATGGTCATCCTATGTCCTTGCGCATGCGTCCACAATTTCCTTATATTCTTTTCCCCGCGATTTATAGTATTCTTAGTATTTATAGTATTCTTACATATTATTTCTACAACGCATCACCTGTAATTTTCACGATGTTACAATTTTGAGATGTAGTCACGCCGATAAGGTTAGTTGCAATTTTACAATTTATTTATTATTTGATTCGCCTTATCGGTGATTTAATACACTAGAATTATTATATACATACTATTTATATCTGTTTATTATTCTTTTGGGACACAATATTTGATTAATAAATTCTAAAGAGAACTCCGAAAATCTTAGTTTTATATAAGATCTACCACCCCGGTGACAATTGAGCCCCCCAGTGAAATTCATCATGTAGGTGTCCCGGCATTTAGACGATTTTCCTTACGTCTGATTTTCAACGTTTAAACGTTTATACACTCCAACTAAAAATTCGAAGCCAGAAAATTATTCTGCTGCTAGATCTGCTTTTCGATTTCATCATATATTCACATCGATATATGTAATCCACCAACGATGCGCATCATTCAACATGAAATATATGCAAATACCTGCTACCTGAGTTATAACTGGCCGTGCGTAAACCGCTGTTACATCAACCAGTGAACAGTTTTCATATATACATACAGAAATCAAAGATCGATCGCCTTGGATCAACGCCTCTGTCCGCGAGCGATGTGTTCCGTATTGCGCGAATCAACGAATCAGTGCTATCTATGGTCATTTGTGCCTGTTTGCATTATTTGCAAATTTGTGTTTAGCTTGCTTTATTTGCAAATTTGTATTTAGTTTACTTTATTTTGTTGCATAATTTTTTTGCTTGACTTTTGCCTTGATTTGCTTTATTTTACATTTCATTGAATTTATTCTTTGCATTTTATTTAGTTCTGCATTTTTATTTTAGTTTGCATTGCTTCATACTTTAGTTAGTGTTCTGCTTCTGTTGAATTTCATTTTAAAAGGCGTTCGACTTTTGATAGTTTAAATTTTTGCCCCACCAAACCTTATCTCCCATATTTAAAAAAGGAAGATTTTTACATTTTATTTAAATGTATTTTCTCAGTGCGAGGAGTGTGATCACAGCACTTAACTTGATCTGCACATGGTTTATGCTACGACAACGCGATCGTTTTCGGTTTTTATAGTGTGTTTGTTCATCTTACTATTCTACGGTATAGCGATGGCGACTGGTGGTGCGGGTTACGCGAAAACGGAAGTTCACAAAGACGCTACGACGATGACGCAACTCGAGGAAGATGCGAAAGTGAACATGTCAAAGTTCAAGTTGTTACCGCATGTCGATGGCGAGAATGGGCCCTGTGGTGAGTACGCCTAATTTTGATGCTAGATTCAATTTTAAACCGACTGGTCCGAACGAATCATATTTGCATGGTATGCCTGCTACGTACAGTATCCCTAAATTACCAACTTTCAGTGGGAACGAAAGTTCTCAAAAAGGGGAAGTAACCTATGATGTATGGAGTTTTGAGGTGCGATGTCTCAAGCGCACGGGACAATATCACAATATCCGGAGCACATTATTTTGCAAGCTCTCAGAAATTCTTTGAAGGGCACGGCTAGATCTATGTTACTTTCGCTCGGTGAAGGGGCGAGTGTCAATGATGTACTCACAAAGCTTGATGGTTTCTATTGTACCGTTAGTACTTGCGAAATTTTGATGCAGTCTTTCTATAATGATTATCAGTAGGAAAACGAGTCTATTGTCAGTTTTGCATCACAAATTGAGGAAACGCTCATAAAAGCGATCAATAGAGGTCACTTTGACATTAGTGCTAAAGATTCAATGCTCAGAAGTAAATTTTGGACTGGTTTAAAAAGTCAAGAGTTGCGTAACAGTAATCGTCACCATTATGACAGCAAGAAATATTTTCAGTCCCTTTTGATGGAAATTAGAAAGGTTGAGCAAGAGGAAACAAACAAGGTACATATGGTTCAAAAGGTCAATTCGAAAGTAGCTCGTCAGCAACCGAACCAGATTGATACTCAGAGAGATTCAAATAAAGAGGTCTTAGATCAGTTGACCAAACTTATGTCAAGACTTGAATCACTTGAACAAAAGGTCAATACTAATATAGTTCCTCCCCATACAGGTGATTCTCGTCCTACTTATAGAGGTAGAGGTCAAACGTACAATCGTTATAGCAACAGAGGTAATAGAACTCCTTTCAGGGGCAGAGCCAGCGGCCGAGGCAACGCTCCTAATTTTCGCTATAACGGTAGTCAGTTGTCAAACTTGAATCACCCTCTGTTACAGGGCGAATGGAGTGTGGTACTAGTGAAATGACTCAATGCCCAAAGTTCAAAGGTCACACAGACCTATTTGATTGACTCGTAGGCTCTACGAATTAGAGTGAAGTGTTTGTGAATGGTTGTAAAACCATGGCTCTGATTGATACTGGTTCTATGGTGACGCCAGTGTCATACTCGTTTTATGAGTTAAAGAAGATCCTGACGATAATCTCAACAGCACTCACAATAGAGCACAAAATTAAGCATCGACGGACCCCTAGCAAGCTAGAGGTGGGACCAGGTGCCCGGGAGGAGTAAGCATCCCCTGTTGGCTAGCCGCACCCGCCGTCGATGTTAAAGCACGAAGATGAAAACAGTATATAAAGTTCATGCACTGTCTGACGTTATGTCTATGTAGAAAGTGCTATGGCGACAATGTCAGGGAAATATATTCAAAACACTTACTGTCAAACCCCTCGCGGGGAACTTTTTTACGAGCTCCACACGGCAAAGGGCATAAGTGTGACACAAATGAGTTAAAGAAGATCCTGACGATAATCTCAACAGCACTCACAATAGAGCACAAAATTAAGCATCGACGGACCCCTAGCAAGCTAGAGGTGGGACCAGGTGCCCGGGAGGAGTAAGCATCCCCTGTTGGCTAGCCGCACCCGCCGTCGATGTTAAAGCACGAAGATGAAAACAGTATATAAAGTTCATGCACTGTCTGACGTTATGTCTATGTAGAAAGTGCTATGGCGACAATGTCAGGGAAATATATTCAAAACACTTACTGTCAAACCCCTCGCGGGGAACTTTTTTACGAGCTCCACACGGCAAAGGGCATAAGTGTGACACAAATGAGTTAAAGAAGATCCTGACGATAATCTCAACAGCACTCACAATAGAGCACAAAATTAAGCATCGACGGACCCCTAGCAAGCTAGAGGTGGGACCAGGTGCCCGGGAGGAGTAAGCATCCCCTGTTGGCTAGCCGCACCCGCCGTCGATGTTAAAGCACGAAGATGAAAACAGTATATAAAGTTCATGCACTGTCTGACGTTATGTCTATGTAGAAAGTGCTATGGCGACAATGTCAGGGAAATATATTCAAAACACTTACTGTCAAACCCCTCGCGGGGAACTTTTTTACGAGCTCCACACGGCAAAGGGCATAAGTGTGACACAAATGAGTTAAAGAAGATCCTGACGATAATCTCAACAGCACTCACAATAGAGCACAAAATTAAGCATCGACGGACCCCTAGCAAGCTAGAGGTGGGACCAGGTCCCCGGGAGGAGTAAGCATCCCCTGTTGGCTAGCCGCACCCGCCGTCGATGTGAGACACTTATGCCCTCACCCGAGCTTCATGATATGCGTGAATTTAAGTTGACAGTGAAAGGTTCAAACTATTCAGTTTTACCGTACCTTGGTTACATAGAGGCAGATATCTCTATTCCTAGTTAAAATGACAACACATTTACAATACCGTTGTTAGTTGTACCCGACACAGAGTACAATTTTAAGGTTCCGGTCATAGTTGGCACTAATGTGATTCGACTTTTCAGAAACACTGAACTTCGTGGTATGGTCCCAGAGGCTTGGCAAAATGCATTTGTTACATTGTTTGATAACTGGTGTACCTGTTCGTTCTACAAACAAGCGTCTCATTACTCTAAACCAAACGAAATGAAAACCATACATGGTTTAGCTCGCTGCATCGATGATATGAGCATGGCTATTACGGAACATGCAGACACATCATTGTCTGGAGGTATAGTTATTTGTTCTAGAGTTCTTGATTTAGGTCCCAGAAACAAAGTTTCTAGAGTACCTGTTCGTGTGTGTAATCTGTCTGCACATGTTGTGCATATACCACCAAAGTCAAAGATATGTAATCTTCAGAACGTAAGTGTTGTTGATTCATGGATCCCTGACCCATCTAAAAGCTCTGAACCGGAGTCAAAAAGGTCACGTGATGTTCTTGAAGAGTTAGGTGTAAGTTTTGAAACAACCAAACTAACTGAAGAACAGTGTGAAGAGGCAAAGTCTGTCCTTGAGAAATGGTCTCACATATTTTCTACTGGGTCAACTGACCTTGGCAATTCCCCGCAACCCGATGTTTGAAGTGTTTTAATTTCATTGTGTTCTCTAACTTGGCTTTGTTGTAGTGTCTTCTACGTAAGACTCTCATTCACTTTTCTTCCATTATCGCATTATGACATTTTTAAGGTCGCCTCGTATCAAACTAACCCCCTTGAGATTACCCTCTGTCACTACAGTCACTTTACCATCATCGACATTCAACAGTAAAAAACTTTTTTCCTCACCAAGAGTACTCCTATCACCTCTCAAATTTAGACCCCACAGTCGTATTTTACGCACTACTCCATCTGCAGGCTCTACATTCAACAACAGACACAGAGGGTCCTCAATTATTTCTAAGTGCAAAAGTAAAAGATGCTCGTTGTGTCACCTCATCAACTGCGACTCCATAATAACATCTAGTGTAAATGGGAAGAAATTCAAAATCGAGGTAGACCAAGACATCGATTGATCGTCTCAAGATCTTATTTACGTAAAGACTTGAAATGCCAAAAACCCTCATCTTTTTCAAAATCCACGTTCCAAATCAGAAAGATATTTCAAATCCAAACTAAGTAAATTACATGAAAAATATGTCTTTGCACCAGCTGATAAAGCAGCCAACAACACCATTATCATTTGAAAACGTTACTACATATCAACTTTGATTTCGGAACTTTCGTCTACTAATACATATATCAAAAGCAATGAAAGTGCATCTAACATTTTAGACAAGCATAACAGTGAACTATCTTCATTCAATATCTCTATTTCTAAATTGGATCTCCGAACACTATATTGCATACCGAAACTGCACAAGTCTCCTTACAAATTTCGATTTATTGCTAATTCTAGTAACTGCTCCACTACAATTTTGTCTAGAAATCTGACGTCAGCACTTACTGCTATTAAAGAACACATAACTAGATATTGTGAAACGGTTCTAAACAGAAACGATGTAAATTTATTTTGGTCTATTAAGAATTCAGGGGATGTGATTGAAAAAAATGAAATCTGGAAATTTCCAAGCCAATACGATTTCTTCACATGACTTCTCTAATATGTACACCACACTTCCGCATGACAAAATTAATGATCGATTATCTAATCTCATTAAATGGTGTTTTGATCGAGAGCGAAAAACTTACATTTGTACATCTGAATCGAAGGGTTTCTTTTCCTCGACAGACTACAAATCATACAAATCATGGACATGTAGTGACCTGTGTAATGACTTGTCCTTTCTCTTGGACAATATTTATGTTAGATTTGGTGAGGATCTATACAAGCAGGTTGTAGGAACTCCTATGGGTACCAACTGTGCGCCTCTTGTTGCAGATTTATTTTTATACACTTATGAAACAGAATTTATGCAAAATCTTCAAAAGCAAAGAAAATTTGATGAGCTCAAATGTTTCAATAATACTTCTAGGTATCTGGATGATATTCTAACCATTGACAATCCAGCTTTTGAATTATATAAGAATGAAATTTATCCACAAATATTAACCCTTAACAAGGCAAACCTTTCAAATACAGAAACACCCTTTTTGGACCTAAATATCAAAATTGTAAACGGAAAGATTCATACAAGTGTACTAGGGCTGTCACGATTCACCGCGGTTCTCGATTCACCGCGGTTCTTGACGACGGTTCGATACACGATACGAGACGAGGCCGTATCGTTGATTTACAGTTCGTTTTCAGCATTAAGTTTTATCTTTAAAAAATCAACATGGCGACGCTCGACGCCTGGTCGTCAAAGATAACTTTAAAAGACGCTCCTTTATATCGTTATACAAAAGATATCAGCGATTGGGAAGGCCACGCGCCCTGCGACATAGTCTCATTGTGATAAAAAAAAATGGCCCATAAAATCGGCAACTCGCTTCGCCCTTGTGCGCATTATTCTACGATGTCCATGTTTGGTCTCCAAATCATGTAGATCTACACCAGTAGCAGTAACGTGTGGATCACAGCTTACTTTACATGGCCAGTCACTTCTGCTCTGTTTACCCGAATTATAATTCAATATTGATTTTTCTCCGACGTTCTTTTTTATTCTCGTTCTGCGCCTGAGATTTAAATCCCCAACATCCACTTGCGTATCTTATCGACGTAAAGGTACTTGTGCATGCGTTCGTCCGTAAAATTAGTATGTCATTTAAGCGGTCAGTCAATGGGTTCAAATTGAATAGTAAAATTTGTACAGGAATGGCAATTGCAGTCAACCCCCTTTTCCCTCTTCACAAAGTTGAGCATGACGTTGCCCATACGTGGACACGAAAAATACAGGATAGGTGGCTGAAAGTTTCTATGATATGTATGTAAATTATTCATTGGAAATGGTAAAATTGGGAATTTCACGACTGAAAATGTGCAAACGTCTGATGTGTTATACAAACATTGTAAGCAAAGAAAATTGATAATTTTTGGAATGGCCCTTTCGTGAAGAAAGATGGCCCATTGATTTTGAGAATGGCTCAAGTGGATGGGGCTATAGTCCAACTGGGCAAGTTTGCCTTCCCGATCACTGTGACATTGTTACATATTGCTGAGTTTTGTACTTTTTCCCCAATTTTAGTCAATACAATAATTCTCAAAGCATTCATATTATGACTGATTTTCATTTGTTGTTGTTAAGCTTGTTTTATTAAGATATCTGACGAATTACAGAAATGGCTACATATCTACATTAATAATGATGTATCGTGATACGAATCGTATCGTGAGTAAATATCGTGATACGTATCGTATCGTGAGCTTAGCGTATCGTGACAGCCCTAAAGTGTACGTGACAAAAGGGATGATTTTGGATTCAACATAGTAAATTTCCCTTGGCTTGACGGTGATGTTCCAAGATTACCATCATACGGCATCTACATATCAAAGCTCATCCGGTACGCTAGAGCATGTACTGGTATTTTTGATTTTCACAGTAGAAATTTACAAATTACCAAAAAACTTTTAGGTCAAGGTTTCCGCTTTCATAAACTAGTTAAGACTTTCTGGAAATTTTACAAAACTTACAGTCAACTTCTTTTAAAATTCGGATCTATGCATGCAACAGAGTACATTACTATGGGTATTACACCACCTGTCTTTTATGGTGATATGATAAACAAAATAAAAAGGATCAAAGGTAGGCAGCACAACCATCGAAAATGCGTCAGAATCATCAAACGCCTTTTATACCGTGGATATGATCCTAATGTCACCAGACGGACACTAGGCTTGGTACTTGACCAATCTACAGTCTTGTACAAGCGCATCCTTGAGACTTGCACTCTGACTGACTGACGACGGGACTCCATGACGGGCCCTGTCCAAACCTCTTTAGAGAAGACAGGGCCCCGACCACCTGTCCTCTCTGAATGTCAGTCGGACTCCTCGGGTGATTACATACATGAGCTCGCTACAGCCGGCAAAGCACAGACTGTATTAAGCATGCCCTCTTTTTATATCCATTTACATATTCATCTGTGTCTCTGGGGCCTCTGCGTTCGCGGTCTTGTTTGTGTGATGTCATCTTACAATGAGGAGGTTGTTTTACACCACAATTGTACGTTCTTCGAGACCTCTGGGTAATTTGAGAAGTGAGAGGGTTGTGCGCACGTAATCCAGGATAACCACACCATTTGCTACTTGCGTGACAAATGGCCGTCCAAAGTCGGCACCGGTTACCCATTGGTCTCGTCGGTTTATGTGTAGTCTTTTGTGTTTGATGTTTACATGTCTTGTGTCTCTTTTCCGTCTCGTGCTGTACTCGTCTTTTGTGTTTTTGCATCGGGTGTTTTGGTGTTTTACTGTTGATGCTGCAACAATTATGTGCATCTCTTAAGTCATATATGTGACTAAATATCTCATCACTGTCCAGGGATGCCCCATCTCGCTTGCACTGCTTAAAGATTCGTATGACTCCATTTATTCTCGATAAAGCATCGACATTTCCGTGTCTTTTCCCTGGTCGATGTACAATTTGAAATGCATATGGACCCAGCTGTTGAAGCCATCTCGCGATCTGACCATCAGGCTCTTTGAACCTATGTAACCAAACCAATGATCTGTGTTCCGTTCGGAGCGTAAACTCATGTCCTAATAAGTAATGCTTAAAGTGCTTCACGAAGAAGACGAGGGCCAGCATTTCTTTTCTGGTGACATAGTAATTTCGTTCTGCACTATTCAAATTAGTTAAAGAAGATCCTGACGATAATCTCAACAGCACTCACAATAGAGCACCAAATTGATCATCGACGGACCCCTAGCAAGCTAGAGGTGGGATCAGGTGCCCGGGAGGAGTAAGCATCCCCTGTTGGCTAACCGCACCCGCCGTCGATGTTAATGCACGATGAAGAACACAGTATATAAAATGCATGCACTACCTGACCTTATGTCTATATAGAAAGTGCTATGGCGACCATGTCAGGGAAATATATTCAAAACACTTGCTGTCAAACCCCTCGCGGGGAACTTTTTTACGAGCTCCACACGGCAAAGGGCATAAGTGTGACAAAAACGAGTTAAAGAAGATCCTGACGATAATCTCAACAGCACTCACAATAGAGCACTGTATTGAGCATCGACGAACCCCTAGCAAGCTAGAGGTGGGATCAAAGTTCTACTTCCGTACGAGTAACGATTTCCTTTCCATCTTGCATATGTGACAAAACAGCACCAATAGCATCGGAACTTGTATTGGTATCTAATACGAATTTGCCAAAAGAGTATGAAAGTTACTATGTCGAAAAAGCGAAAAGACGTAGCAGGAAGAGTGGGTTATGATGCTACAGGACCCATGTTTTAGAAATTTCAAGAAACTTTGGTAACAGGAATTTTAGAATGCGCTGAAGAAAGATCAACCGAAATTGATCGAACTTGGCTACATGTGCCCTCGGGGACTCCTGGTCCACCAGCAGTGACACTCACCCACAGGCTGCCGATGTTTATCTATTAAAAAATAAAAACCAACCTTTTTATTGTTTTTTATCATACGTGCAGGGAAAGAGGAAAAGGTATTTTACAGAAATCGGGGCGAAAAATTTAACCTAAAAATGTTGACATGTTTTTTTACCTGCTGAATCGTTTATTTTAGTCTTCATATGGAAATCCAGGCATCGTTCGATTCGTTTACACTTCAGCTATTTGCTTCTATAACGCACAAGTCAAAATAATGTCACTAGAAGACACAGCACGGCCGTTTTCCTGCTCCCTTACCGAACCTCGACCTACTTCACCGCTGCCATTGTCGTTTAAATCACGTGATCGCTAATAACAGAAATATGTGCGTGACGTCATAAGACACACCTCCAAACCTTACGATGTATTCAAAGCTTATAAATGCTTTAAAAATAATGAAGTAGCATAAGTCTAATCTAAAAAATAAGGCAAACAAAATTTTGCAAAACGTTCCATTTCATTTTGACGTTTTTTTTTATTATATTTTATTTCTGTTTCTTCAGCCCTGAGTTGCACACGTCATTAGCGATCACGTGATTTAAACGACAATGGCAGAGGTGAAGTAGGTCGAGGTTCGGTAAGGGAGCAGGAAAACGGCCGTGCTGTGTCTTCTAGTGACATTATTTCGACTTGTGCGTTATAGAAGCAAATAGCTGAAGTGTAAACGAATCGAACGATGCCTGGATTTCCATATGATAACTAAAATAAACGATTCAGCAGGTAACAAAAACATGTCAACATTTTTAGGTTAAATTTTTCGCCCCGATTTCTGTAAAATACCTTTTCCTCTTTCCCTGTACGTATGATAAAAAACAATAAAAAGGTTGGTTTATATTTTTTAATAGATAAACATCGGCAGCCTGTGCACTCACCAAGTGGTATAAACGTAAACGTCTTCAAATTGAATAGCATCATTTAAAGATGCAGCGTCCCTGAAAATAATTTTTTATTGAAAATGTAAATTGTACTCCAAACGGTCTAGATAGAGAAAAAAATAAGCCAGAAAAAATTTTATTTGAAAATATTCAGTAACCACTCTAATATTGTCGATTTTGTATAATGAAATCTCCATATACCTCTATAGTAAAAACTCTATACATTGTAGGTGGCGCTAGTGCAATGAAAGGGAGCTGCGCACCCCAAATTCAAAATGACATTTTTAAAGGTCTATAACTGCGAAAGTGTGCGTTAGATTGGCTTGAAAATTTGAATTTGTACAAATGAGAATGTATACTTTCATATGAAAAGAAAGATTTTGCATTACAAAATTTTGTAAAATTAATTAATTTTCAGGGACACCGTCCCTTTAAGAACAGATAAATTGGCAACATGGACCAGACATGCACGTTTCGGATACTTAACCCTCGTCAGTGATCCTCAAATCTAAACAATGTAATATGCCAAAAAAGTATGAAAGTTACTATGTCGAAAAAGTGTACCGAAAGACGTAGCAGGAAGAGTGGGATATGATGCTACAGGACCCACGTTTTAGAAATTTCAAGAAATTTTGATAACAGGAATTTAAGAATGCGTTGAAGAACGATTAACCGAAATTGATCGAACTTGGCTATATGTGCCCTCGGGGACTCCTGGTCCACCAGCAGTGACACTCACCAAGTGGTATAAATGTAAACGTCTTCAAATTGAATAGCATCATTTAAGGAACAGATAAATTGGCAACATGGACCAGACATGCACGTTTCGGCTACTTAACCCTCGTCAGTGATCCTCAAATCGATGTTACATGTTTTGCGGTTCTTCGTGCCGCACTTGGAAACTGAGCAATCGCTTTGTGAAAATTGGTGCTCTTTTAGTATATCGACCACTTCAATCGTACAGGGCTCACAGGGCCTTTCAGATATAGCGAGAGTACGTTGTAAAGAAAAGAGAGAAAGAAAAGGGAGGTCACCAAATCTCGGGAAAACTTGCGTTGACCAAGATTTCCGTATTCTTCAACGAAATTAATACTTTCAGCTATTGTCTTGTAGATAATGATGTATCTCTATAGCCTCAGAGTTCCCCCAAACAGCTTAATAAATAAAATATTGCTCTATTATATCGTTTAGGCGGTGCAGTTGTAAACTCTCACAATCACTTCCGGTTTAAACAAACATATTCTATACTTTTTTACAAAATGTAAATATGTGATTTCGCACATGAACATAAAAAGAAGGGAGATCTCCAACAAGACCCCGTTGCAGCATCAACAGTAAAGCACCAAGACACCCGATGCCAAAACACAAAAGACGAGTACAGCACGAGACGGAAAAGAGACACACGACATGTAAACATCAAATACAAAAGACTACACATAAACCGACGAGACCAATGGATAACCAGTGCCGACTTTGGACGGTCATCTGTCACGCAAGTAGCAAATGGTGTGGTTATCCTGGATTACGTGCGCACAACCCTCTCACTTCTCCAATTACCCAGAGGTCTCGAAGAACGTACAATCGTGGTGTAAAACAACCTCCTCACTGTAAGATGACATCACGCAAACAAGACCGCGAAACGCAGAGGCCCCAGAGACACAAATGAATATGTAAGTGGATATGAAAAGAGGGCATGCGTAATACAGTCCGTGCTCTGCCGGCTGTAGCGAGCTCATGTATGTAATCACCCGAGGAGTCCGACTGACATTCAGAGAGGACAGGTGGTCGGGGCCCTGTCTTCTCTAAAGAGGTTTGGACAGGGCCCGTCATGGAGTCCCGTCGTCACAGTCAGTCAGAGTGCAAGTCTCAAGGATGCGCTTGTACAAGACTGTAGATTGGTCAAGTACCAAGCCTAGTGTCCGTCTGGTGACATTAGGATCATATCCACGGTATAAAAGGCGTTTGATGATTCTGACGCATTTTCGATGGTTATGCTGCCTACCTTTGATCCTTTTTATTTTGTTTATCATATCACCATAAAAGACAGGTTGTGTAATACCCATAGTAATGTACTCTGTTGCATGCATAGATCCGAACTTTAAAAGAAGTTGACTGTAATTTTTGTAACATTTCCAGAAAGTCTTAACTAGTTTATGAAAGCGGTAAGCTTGACCTAAAAGTTTTTTGGTAATTTGTAAATTTCTACTGTGAAAATCCAAAATATCAGTGCATGCTCTAGCGTACCGGATGAGCTGTGATATGTAAATGCCGTATGACGGTAATCTTGGAATATCACCGTCAAGCCAGGGGAAATTTACTATGTTGAATCCAAAATCATCCCTTTTGTCATATACACTTGTATGAATCTTTCCGTTTAGAATTTTTGATATTTAGGTCCAAAAAGGGTGTTTCTGTATTTGGAAGGTTTGCCTTGTTAAGGGTTAATTCATAAGTCATAGATGGTAAAAAACAAAAAAGAACATTCAAAATTAAAGGCTACAGAGGCATTGCAGAATATTTCAATAATTATAATTTCGGGTGCATCTTTATGGAACTCTTTATCTGATTTTATTGGAAACTCTACACGTTTGTCATCTTTCATGAGTTAAAGAAGATCCTGACAACAACCTCAACAGCACTCACAATAGAGTTAAAGAAGATCCTGACGATAATCTCAACAGCACTCACAATAGAGCACCAATTTGAGCATCGACGGACCCCTAGCAAGCTAGAGGTGGGACCAGGTGCCCGGGAGGAGTAAGCATCCCCTGTTGGCTAGCCGCACCCGCCGTCGATGATCATGCTTAACAATGAAAACATATAAAAAACATGAACTGCACTGACTGAGGCCATTTCTATGTAGAAAGTGCTATGGCGACCATGTCAGGGAAAGAATTCAAAACACTTACTGTCAAACCCCTCGCGGGGAACTTTTTTACGAGCTCCACACGGCAAAGGGCATAAGTGTGACACAAATGAGTTAAAGAAGATCCTGACGATAATCTCAACAGCACTCACAATAGAGCACCAATTTGAGCATCGACGGACCCCTAGCAAGCTAGAGGTGGGACCAGGTGCCCGGGAGGAGTAAGCATCCCCTGTTGGCTAGCCGCACCCGCCGTCGATGATCATGCTTAACAATGAAAACATATAAAAAACATGAACTGCACTGACTGAGGCCATTTCTATGTAGAAAGTGCTATGGCGACCATGTCAGGGAAAGAATTCAAAACACTTACTGTCAAACCCCTCGCAACAATAGAGCACAAAGTTGACCATCGACGGACCCCTAGCAATGTAAACGTCTTCAAATTGAATAGCATCATTTAAGAACAGATAAATTGGCAACGTGGACCAGACATGCACTTTTCAGGTACTTAACCCTCATCAGTGATCCTAAATCTAATCATTGTAATATGCAAAAAAAGTATGAAAGTTACTATGTCGAAAAAGTGTACCGAAAGACGTAGCAGGACGGGTGGGATATGATGCTACAGGACCCACTTTTTTGAAATTTCAAGAAATTTTGATAACGGAAATTTAGAATGCGTTAAAGAAACGATCAACCGAAATTGATCGAACTTGGCTATATGTGCCCTCGGGAACTCCTGGTCCACCAGCAGGGACACTCACCAAGTGGTATAAATGTAAACGTCTTCAAATTGAATAGCATCATTTAAGAACAGATAAATTGGCAACGTGGACCAGCTAGAGCTAGAGGTGGGATCAGGTGCCCTGGAGGAGTAAGCATCCCCTGTTGGCCAGCCGCACCCGCCGTCGTCGATGTTCATGCACGAAAATGAAAACAATATATAAAATACATGCACTGCACTGTCTGAGGTTATATCTATATAGAAAGTGCTATGGCGACAGTGTCAGGGAAGATATTCAAAACACTAACTGTCAAACCCCTCTTTTTTTACTTTTTTACGACCTCCTCACGGCAAAGGGCATAAGTGTGACACAAATGAGTTCAAGAAGATCCTGACGATAATCTCAACAGCACTCACAATAGAGCGGGTATCTGATATAATAAAAAAGGGTATTTGATTTAATGGACTCTGTTTACTTCATATGTTCTTATTTTTAAGACAGGACCAGATTGTAAACAAGTTCATTTTGTAGCTAAATGTGCTATCCTGTATATATGTTACAGGCAATAAGTGTAATCAGGGATCTCATGTAATTCCTGAAATTTAGGGATTTCGTGTCATCCCTGTTTCGATTAGTAATTACATATAATTCCTGAAATTGGTCAGGTATTTCATGTAATTCCTGAATTTTTCGTGCATTTTTACACTTATTTCCTAGCCTTAATTTCTCCATATTTTCATTTTTAAAATCTATTATTTTGGCTCAGTTAATGCGGAATACCCTCTCTGTCAAGTACCAAGAACCGATTATGCCAAATAATTGAAAATATTCTAACTAGAATAGGTAATTTTTATCACAAATATTCTCGAAAATTCGAAGTTCATTTATCATGTTTATCATTATCTATGCAAAATGTACATGAAACATACCCATGAGCGCAGAGAAAAAGAATTTATCTAATAAAATTGATGGTCAAAGTACTCTAAAACATATATCGAAAGTTTCAATCAGAAACATTATTATTTAACCCTCTTTAACGTATCTTGATAATTGGCAATACAAAATTAAGAAGAAATGATAAAAATGTTCTAATTTTCAACTATTCATTATGTGATGTCTAAATAAGTTTAAGATATGTATGAAGGACCATACAACAAATCTATATGAATTATTCCTATTTCCCGGTAAAAAAAAAATTGGATATCCCCTTCCTTCGAGTATATCTAAATACTAAGATTTTTTGATTGCAACAAGTTTGATTGAAAATAAAATGCTGACAGATCAATTTGAAATACTGGATGAAATTCAGAGACAAGGTAACTCAGAGACAAGGTATAATTAGCATACTTCCTAAACCAAATAAACCACGAGAGCTATTAAAATATTGGAGACCTATTACATTATTGAACGTTTCATATAAAATACTTTACAGTTGTATTGTGTTCCGGATAAGAAATGTACTAGACCATCTGCTCAATGAAGATCAAAAGGGATTCCTGTCTGGCAGATTTATTGGTGAAAATACTAGGCTGACTTATGATATTTTGGAAACATGTAAAACAAATAATATTCCGGGAATCATTTTACTTATAGACTTTGAGACTACTCAATTTCATGCAAATCAGGCTTGGCCGCCCTATTGATACGGATCACTCTATCTTTGATCTGTCTGTCTTCTGGAAGGTCAACGGTCACTGTGCCGATTGAGGGATGAAGTATTGAACAAGGCTGGGACGATTCAGGTACACAGGAAAATGTGCAACGTATGTGTCACATATGTTTGGCTGAAACGTATGTGACACATATGACATTCATATGTTTAACATATGTAAGATGAAGACATATGTATAACATGTGTTGACAGACATATGTTTCACATATGTTAGCCCACATATGTAAAACATTCACATATGTAAATCACCTGTTTTTGTTCACCATATGTGTATCACATGTGAATCATATGTTTTACATATGTGAATGCTAACTCATGATTATCATGTAAAATATTTGAACTATCAAAGTTGAAAAATTTCCAATATAGATATCTGTTCTATGATCCATATGTCAACATTGATATTCACATACGTTTAACATATGTGTTACATATGTTTTACATGTGGTAAATTTGATATGTGTTTTACATATGTGTGCTGCATATATGCCAAGATGCATTCATATACATGTATTGATTACTTTTTTACATTAGATGGTGATGAGATTCACATTAATTTAACGTAAGAATAACAAGCTTTTGCTTTCCTATATGTATCATGTCTTAAATAAATTTTGAAATGATATTGGAATCTATTTCTCTGTGATACCTTTTACAAAACGGAGTCTACCACTTGCGTGGCAAGGGTAGATTGGGAGGCAGCCTAGTGTTAAAAAATAAAGAAAGAAATAGCTTTGTCTGTATTTAAAACTGATGAAAAAAAAAGCTTTCAACACGATACACATCGATTCAAAACTTAATTTATGTTGATGAACAACTGTAATGCGAAGAGAAACATTGACCGCGCGAAGTAGCGCGTGCTCGAAATAGACTCATAGGCAGCAGACGATCAACGGGAACGTACCTGGTCGGAAACTGGGAAATAGATCTACGAAGAAGTCATCGGATCGGTAACATCAGCCGTGTAAACCCCTATGAGAAGATGTGAACATGTTTTTCCTAGTACGAAAAAGTAATCTTTACTGTATCTAAATTATTTTTTAATCGAAGAAAACGATTTATCAAAATTTGCTCGAGCTTCCTCTGACCAGAAGAAACGAAACTATGATAGTGTGAAATAATTGTCGTGGCAACTGATCTGTCCGGGCTGGGTTTATTACAGCTGGTCATCATAAGAGCTTACTTCTTGCCAAAATCAAAATTTAATTCCAGTTATGTAAGTTATTTTTACATTGAACAGTGTTGAAACATCTGAAATCGTAACATGTACATAGATTTGATAGAAGAAAATCAAGATAAGAGCAATGAAACAACGAATTATCTGTCCACATTGTCCTACGACATAGCTGTCAACTCGCCTGATTTTGGAGGTTCAGTCCCAATTTACATGCATTCACCTTTCACATACTGAACCAGTTGCGGATGCAGGGGGGTACAGAGGGGGCATTCCCCCCCCCCCTCCCTGGCATTGTCATTGACCCAAAATGATCCAAAAGGCAGTGGCTCAGGATACGAACGCTCGTATCTTTAGACCTATGTCTCGGCGTACGAACACAAGTCGTAGTGAGCTTCTGCATTTATATTTCAATTTGGTTCTTTTTTTTTTCAAGGCATCTTGTGTTCAAATTGTATTATGTGAACGTCAGTAAGTGCACACAACAGCCGACAAAAGCGCGTCTATTACTGATCAGTGATCACTTTAATGATTGAGAGCAGAGAAAATAGCCTCTTGTCCCGGTTGCTAAATTACAGATTATGAAGAATAAACTCGTACACCTTGATATGGTTACAACAATAAACTTTTTATTTTGTTATGGATACATGACCCGAGTCAAGTGACAGTTACAGACCAATCAGAAACATGTTCGTATGCCGAGACATAGGTCTAAAGATACGAAAGTTCGTATCTGGAGCCACTGCCGATCCAAAAACCCTTATATTTTGGCCCATTTTCTGACAGTAAAAATAGACAAAATTCGCCCCTTGACCCCCCCAGCAAAGGGGGCGCTGGTTCCGCTACTGAGAACCCTACTTATAATATATCCCATGGCGTTCCCAGTTTTGTTTTTGGGGAGGGGGGTTCTACATTCAAGTCTACAGATACCACTTGCAGCACTGGCAAGTGCGGCTAGTTAGGGCCACTGTTAGTCATGCCTACAGAATGTTTTAAGGTATTCAACCCCTAATGCATTTTCAATAATAAATACCAGAAATAAGAATTTTAAGTCTCTTTAAGAAGAATGCTATACATACTTTTCTAGCTAAAATTAGGGATTACATTTCTCATACAATGATTTACTCTGACATCCCAAAGATTCCCGATTATGAAATCATCGGCATTTGTCAGGAAATTATGAAAATATGCATACATTTTAATCAGAAGTACTCTATTAGGGTGCGGGATCCTTAAAGTTAAAATTGTTTACACCAATCAAAGCTTTACTGTCCGCGCGGCTCACTTCTGAAATTGCATAAACTTGATTTTGATAACGTTGTCATGTGCAGAATTTAAGTAAAATCCATATAATTGAATAGATCTCGCTTAGTTGTGAATTTTGGTATACATGTATGTTACATGGTCGAGGGTTTATGTACATGTAATCAGATTATACAGACAAAATAAATTTTTAAGGGTGTTTTCAATGTTAGATTTCAGCGTGATATCACCAAGTTTAATATTGAGCCTATGGAGAGCGTCACGAGGTCATGATAAAAATTAGCATAGGAAATGACGAATCAAATACATGTCATGAATATTCGAATACCAATTTTAGGTACCAGTATTTGTTTCAGCTGTAGTCAACATTTTGGTCAAGGTGTTGCATTTAAGTTCCTAGAGACAAAACTGCTCGGAGCAGTAACTTGAAACTTGACATGGTGATAGACCATGATGAGAAGAATCAAACTCAGCAACAAAATAGTTTTACCTATTTTTGAAAAAGTTAAGCCTGGGCTATATCATGAACTATAGAGGATATGGCTTTGATATTACGCATGCAGAATCCTCATGACCAGACCTTTCGCTTTTGACCTAGTGACCTTGACCAATGAGTTTGACCTACTTTAAAAAAAATTTTACCTGGGTTGCATTTCATGTACTAAAAAGGGTAAGGCTTTAATACAATGTATTTAACATGTAGATTCCTCATGACTAGGTCTTTCATTTGATATCATGATTTTGACCAAGTGATTTTGACTTTGACCTACTTTTAAACTATAAGTATAAGAGATAGGGTTTTGATATTTCACATATAGATTTCTCATGACAAGATCTTTCATTTGATATCATCATATCATGACTTTTGACCAAATGACCTTGACATTGACCTACTTTTAAACTTTAAGAGTTAGGGTTTGATATTTTTTTCACATTTGGATTCCTCATGACCAGATCTTTCATTTGATATCATGACTTTTTACCAAGTGACCTTGACCTTGGACTTACTTTTGAACTTTAAGGGGTAGGGCTTTGATATTTCACATGTAGAATCCTAATACCTTACTTTTTGTATACGCCCGTCATTTGACGGGTCGTACATGTATTATGGTATGGCGAAGTCTGTCTGTCCGTTGGCTTATGGAGGGCAATAACTTGAATATGTGTCAACAGATTTTCACAATATTCATACATTATAATTAGACTGTTGGGATAAAGCCGCCTTTTGATTTTCAGGTTCATCTGGTTTGTCGTTACAGAGTTATGGGACTTAGATTTTTAAAATACAGTGAAAATACACTAAAATAGTTGAAAATTATTTTAAAATCTATATCTGGTGGAAATGCTTTGAAATTTTGTATACTTCAAGTAGAATGGTTGTTCTTTGACATATGTAACAGGTTTTTAATTTTTTTTGTCGCATAACAGAGATTTTTAAGATAGAAAACTTCATGAAATTACATGTGATAGATTTATACCTTGTAAATGAAATATCCTGTAATTTTAATCTTGAAATTTCAGGTAGAACTTGAAATGGCATATAGGAATTCATCTTTAAGACAGAGAAAGTACAGAATGAATAATTGAAGTTGTGAAGGTAATATTGAAATGATTATCCTGTTTTTGAACAGTTATTTTTGATAAAGAATAAAATTATTATATTATTGAAAGTTCTTGAACAAAGTTTTTATGTGCCCTCATAATCGGAGATTGAGGGCATTTTATAGGTATTGTCTTGTCTGTTTGTCAGTCCCTCCGTCTGTCTGTCAGCAAGAACCAAAATTTTTAACCTTGTGACCTTGACCTCGAAGATTGACCTACTTATGAAAAACTGAAACCTTGGCCATAACTTTTGAATGGTAAGGCCATATAAAAAAAAATCCTGGTTCTCAGACACCGCCGCGCGCTCAAAATTCCTCCCGATGAGACGTTTTTATCGTGGGAAGGGAAAAAAATAGCCACCGCCCGCCAGATTTCTCATGCTGATAAATATAATTTTCTATTAATAGAACAGGGATTTCTGTACAAACGAAAAGTAGAAATGTCTGTTTCAGTACAGCGCTTTACGTTTTAACGGCGCTTGTCGGTTTTGTTAAGACTTTACACGACCAAAACGCTTAGGTGCTCCGACTTCTGTGGAGGGAAATACTGTACTTTGTTATTGTACACAAGATGCAAAATGGCGACCGGGGGGAGGAACGAGTGATTGTCAGCTTGAAGGTGAATTTTAAAGGCAACACAGTCGTGCCCTGGATTATATTGCCATTGGAATCGAACTATTCAGTGACACAGTTATGTGAGAATCTATTGTGCTTAAGTAGAAAAAATTGTGCTTAAGTAGTTTTCGGAAAATAAAAACAAAAAATAAAAACCCTACCTACCTACCCATATTTTTTAGATCAATTATCTGAGAACCAGAAATTTTTTTTTGCATGGCCTAAGTGGTAGGGTTTTCATATTGCATATGTGTATTTCGTGTGACAAGACCTTTCCATGGATAACAATATTTTGACCTTATGACCTTGACCATGGAGACTGACCTACTTTTGCAGAAAGTTCTAAGTTTGGCCATAATTTTTGAATGGTCAGTGATAATGCTTTCATATTTCACATGCAACAAGACCTTTCCATGGATACCAACATTTTTGACTTGGAGGCCAGAGAATGAAATACTCCAAAGTACTTTTTGGCTCACCTGAGCAGAGCTCAAGTGAGCTATTGTCATAGCGTGGCGTCCGTTGTCTGTCGTTAACTTTTTAACATTTTCGACTTCTCCTCTGAAACCACTGCACAGAATTTCAAGAAACTTCACAGGAAGCATGTACTTAATGCCCTCTACCAAGTTTTTTGTTTTTCGAGTCGAGCTGATCGTAAATCCAAGATGGCCACCACAGGCTCTGAATGGCTTACACATTTTCAACTTTACGTCTGAAAACGCTGCATAGAATTTCACAAAACTTCACAGGAAGCAAGTAGTCAATGTCCTCTACCAAGTTTGTGTTTTTCGAGCCGATCGACAATCCAAGATGGCCGCCTAAGCCTCTGATTGGCTAACACATTTTCAACTTCTCCTCTGAAACCAATGCACATCATTTCTTGAAACTTCACAGGAAGCATACTTATTGCCCTCTACCAAGTTTGTGTTTTTCGAGCCGATCGGAAATCCAAGGTGTCCTCCATAGGCTCTGATTGGCTTACACATTTTCGACTTCTCCTCTGAAACTGCTGCACAGAATTTCTTGAAACTTTACAGGAAGCAAGTACTCATTGCCCTCTACCAAGTTTGTGTTTTTCGAGTCGATCGGAAATCCAAGATGTCCTCCATGGGCTCTATTTGGATGACACATTTTTGACTTATCCTTCTAAACTACTGCACAGAATGTCACCAAACTTTACAGGAAGTCAGTACACATTGTCCTTCTCAAAGCTTCACTAAAAGATATTTCCTTCAGGTCTTATACTGACTTTGATTAAAAACATACATACAGTCTCCTCAGGTGGGCAATGTGGCCCCCTTGGGCCTCTTGTTTCATTACAGCTGTTTTACTATAGAAAAAAGATGCCAACGGGGCAATCGTGTTTCAAAAACACTTGTTATTTTATTTTTATCAGACGAGAAAACGTCATGAAATTACCAATCATTATCATAGATTAATTAAAATTAACAGTCCTTTAATTTTTATCTTAAAATTTCAGGTGCAAGTGTAAAGTTCATATTGGAATTCTTTCCAAGAATTGACAGAAATTCAGGATGGATATTTAAATTCATGAATTCAGGTAAGATTGAAATAATTTTGTATGTGACATTATATTCATCCTTGTACGTTTTATCCAATTTTAGCTCACCTGAGCGAAGCTCAAGCGCAGCGTCCATCCGTCTGTTGTAAACTTTTCACATTTTCAACTACTTCTCAAGAACCACCAAAGGGATTTTGATGAAACTTGGTAGGTATGAAGTACTCATGGTCCCCTACAAGTGTTGTTGTTTTTCGTCCGGATACGTCAATAGATGGCACCACCACAGGCAAAAGTATGTCACAGGGGGTACCCTCCTTTGACAAACTTCTTCTTCAGAACTGAAGCACATATCATCAAAACGAAAGCATCTGAACTGTCTAGAAGGATGTCTTAACAAGTGTTGTTGTTTTTGGTTCCAGTCTGAAATCAAATTTTTTACGCGTTTTTCATGTCTTTTTGGACTTTTTTTTTTCTTTTGCTCATTTTTTAACTGTTTCTTTGACTAACTCTATAAATGAATGGTTTTCTGCCCTCATTTAGTGCATATTTGTCATATTTAAGTTACCATTTGCTTTGATATACATTACATGCTATAATCTTTTATTTTGGAATTTTAATGAATTTTCTAAAATATGAATCTAGACTTGTTTACTGTGCACATGGACCAATTTAAAGGGTTGTGGGTTCAACCGTTCAAGTCCCGGCGCCGGCACTCAATTTTTTTTGTCTTCTTTCATTTTTTTCAATTTTGTCACCTTTTTTGCACTTCTAAATTATCTGAATACCTTTAATTTCATTTTTAATCAAAATTTTTTTTTTCTTCCTTTTTTATTTTTTTTTTTCGTTTTGCACAATCTTTCACTGTGTATTTGACTTGACATATTTAAGTCTCTTATTGCTATGATATATATTTCATGCCTAAATCTTATATTTTTGAATTTTGAAGAAAGGTTTATGTGTATTCTAGTCCCAGGATTGTGGGTTCAAATTCTGGCACTGACACTATCATAATGCAATATCAGTAGATTAAGAGTGTGCATTGGTATCAGGTGAGTGTTGTGCCCCTCTTTTACATGTGAGCTGTTTATGACAGGGCTAAGACTTGCTAACACCTACTGATGTTCAAGGTCAAGGGGTAATAGGTCAGTTATACCGTAGTTTATACATTGCTACTTGGGGAAGAGTCTAACTAGTAATGTCTTGGGGTAGTAGAGGAGATATTGGAAAACCTTACACAAAGCAAAAGGTTGAGGAAGCAGTTTCCAAGGTCACCTTTTCTACTGATGGAATAGTTGACTGTTTCCCAAATAGCCATTTATGAATTGTTTCAATACCCAATATGCACTTGTCACATTTGCTCACAATGACCTGACACTTTCAAAGGGCAATAATTCATCACATGATAAACAGAATAGAGTAAACTTACCTTGTTGCATACACTTTGACTAGGTTGCACAGAGTGCAATAATGTGGAAATAATCAGGAAACAATGATAAATACATAATAATTTAGACTTAAGGTAATTAATAAAGGACAATAATATGTGAAAGCAATGTGGTCACACTAGAAATCACAATTTACTTCAATTAATCAAGTAAGATTCTTATAAAAATGTTGGTGTATATCCAAATAAAGACGTGCTTGTAGAGTACTGATTGAAAATTGTACCCTTTCAGTTTTAGTATTTCATGCATTGTACTTATTATAGGTGATCAATTTAACTGTAAGGAAAGACCATACAGAATAAAGATGTCAGCACTGTTACACATGATGGGAACTTTAAGTTAGGAGGAGTTAAAATAGCCAGTGATGTATCACACACACCATTAGACTGAAAAGACTTCTAAACATGGTGAGAATTCTGTTGTTAGTGTGGTTTCTGCATGCAATCTATTTGTTGAATTCATTATAAACATATCAACAAAATGCTGAATAGTCCCCTACCGTTTTGCCTAAACTTTCCATCCAGTCTGTCTGACTGAATTGAGTTCTTGAAATCTCAAGACTTTTTATGCCCAAGATTCAGGGGCATACAGTTTTTGTCCTGTTTGTCTGCCTGTTTGTCTGGAAAACTTTAATATTGGGCACAACTTTTGAATGGAAACTGATAGAGCTTTCATATTTCACATGTGTATCCCTTGTGACAAACTTTGCAAAAACTTTAACATTGGGCATATTAAAGTTTTGAATGGTAAGTGAAAAGGCTTTCATATTTAACATGTGTATTCCTTGTGACAAGACCTATTCATAAATATCAAAGTTTTTGACCTCGTGACCTTGACCTTTGACTTACTTTTCAAAAACTTTAACATTGGGCATAACTTTTGAATGGTAACCGATAGGGCATTCGTATTTCATAGGTGTATTCGTTTTGTCAAGACCTTTCTATTAATACCAAAAGTTTTTACCTTGACTTTGACCTTTGACCTACTTTACACAAACTTGAACATTGGGAATAACTTTTTCATGGTAAGTGATAGGGCTTTGATATTTCACATGTGTATTCCTTGTCACAAGATTTTCCATTGATACCAACATTTTAAGCCCATTGACCTTGACCTTGACCTTTCACATACATGTACAAGTGTACTTGACAGAAAATAGTGTTTATACTAACAAAGATGCCATTGGGGGCATTCGTGTTTCACAAACACAGGCTTTATTTTTTTTAGAAATAAAGTTATTTACAAGTATTTATATATAAGTTTTAATATACACAGCACAAAATAGTTTTACAGTATCACCAGGAGAGCTTCAATCTCAAAAGAGACTTTCTTGTCCAATGGAATTTTCACCTATCAAAAAGTCATGGTCACAATAACTTTTATAGAAAAATAGGTCACACAAGTCAAGGTCAGAGGGAATATGAGTCCCTCTAGCTTACAGGCAGTTTTACTTTAATGCACAACTGAACTATGATATGTTAATTTGGAAGATTAATAAATTGAACTTCAGCTAAAAGTACATGTATGCATAGCATTTGAAGAATCTGAACTTATGATTTTTCCTCCATGCTTGTATTGTTCATAAATCAGGCATACAAGTGAGAAATATCTTTTTAGCTCACATCGACAAAGTTTAGCGAGCTTATACTATACCCCCGCACGTCCACGTCCGGTTAAGAAGTTTGGGGTAGCTCAGTATTTGGCAAAGTACTGATGCTACAGTAACCAAACTTGCACAAGTGATTCATCTTTGGATGCTGAGGTCAACCCATGCATTGGATGCTGCATCTGACCTACATTTTCTGCTTGAGTGACTTGGTTAAGAAGTTTGGGGTAGCTCAGAGTGGCTTGGTTAAGAAGTTTGGGGTAGCTCAGTATCTGACAAAGTACTTATGCTACAGTAACCAAACTTGCACAAGATGCCGAGATGGACCCATGCATCAGATGCAGCATCTGACCTACTTTTTCCACTTGAGTGATTTTGCTTTAAAAAGCCAATATTGAGCAAAGTATAAGTGCTACATGTACCAAACTTGCATATTGGATGTATCTTTGATCAAACTTTCATTAAATGACCATGACCTACTTTTTCTGCTTGAGTGATTTTGCCTTTAAAAGCCAATATTGAGCAAAGTACAAGTGCTACATGTACCAAACTTGCATATTGGATGTATCTTTGATCAAACTTTCATAAAATGACCTTGACCTACTTTTTCTACTTGAATGATTTTACCTTTAAAAGCCAATATACATATACTTAGAAATATGTTTGAATTGAAATTTTGCTGCCACGAGGTGAGCTTCGTAATCTGTGATTACCTATGTTTTTAATCTTTTGCAGGAGACAGAGCCATAGACATGTTGGATCCTTAAAGTTTAAAGATATCTTGAAGAACTCTTAAATAATTCAGAGACCTAATCAACATATAGTACATTGTATAGCAATGGATATTCTATGTAATAAGATTAACTCCAGAAGCTCAAGAAATACATATTATAATAATATATTGTATTGTATAGCCTGGATACTGTGTAATAAACATGTTGCATCTTATTCATTCTAGAACATTTGTTTTATTATTAAATTGGTCTTCATCTGGTTCTTATAACAATCTAGATTTACTCTGAATTTGGACAAGTGGAGTCTATAGTTATGACGTTAGATTGATAACGCATGTTTACCACATTTGTGATTCATATTGAATTAACATTTGAGCTCGAAAGTAAGAGTAACATTAGCATTGGAATATTGGCTCTGACATGTATGCAATAGGCATGAAGAATTAAAAAGCATGTTTCACGTATATTAACCGTATGTTTTCCACATGTCTATCACATACAAAACACACATGAAAATCTAAAATACATGTTAAACGTATATTAAACGTATGAGTACCATACGTCCGTCACATATGAAACACACATGAAAAATTTAATATACGTATCGCGTATAGTAACCATATGTGTCACGCATGTTAGTCACGCATGTTACACACCTGAAAAAAGTAACATACGAGTCACGTATGTATAACATATGAAAAACGTATGTTTCATCACGCACGTTTCACGCCCAGGGCATTTTTTTGCGTGAATTATACGTTGCTTAACGTATGTGTCTTATATGTTTTTCAAAAAAAAAAAATGTGTCACGTACGTTGCACATTTTCCTGTGTATCTTTCGATTTGGTTCGGTTTCGAATCACCAGACCTCGGTTCGGTTAATTTCTATTCAGTTCATTTGCATGAGATAAAGTACACAATAATATGTAAAAATTCACAAAAATGAAAAAAAAAAATCTAAATTAATTTGACAAACTTCAGTCTAACATTATACAGCAAAAAAAATCATATGTCTGAAGAATGTGTGGGTATATATATTTAATAAATCATCACTTTAACACCCATGATTATGTATGCCGGATGCGTTTGCTCCAACACAACAGCTGCACTGTGAGAAATTTTAAAAACATAAATGGTTCAACACCTCATTTCTCAACAACCATGAGTTGGCAGGTCTCATACGACTCTCCCTGTAAATATTTCAGTGGACTAAAGCTTTCCTTATATAATATTTGGCGACTAGAAATCCCCGTTTAGCTTTTTTTGCTGCTTGCACGAAGCTTCGGACCAGTTCACGGAAAGCGAAAGTAGATCTATACTTTCACTTGCCTTTCATTGGAGATCGGGGGAAAGTGCGCGTATACTGGAGTAGTGAATGTAGTTTGTTTATGTATGCTCTTTTCTTACTTTCTGGTCTTCTTAAATATAATTTCTAAGCTATTTCAAACATTTTCTTGTCACTATTTGGCTTTAGTTTACTTTGATAAATTACGCCTGAACCGAATCGAAATCTGCAATTCTACGTCTATGCATCGAACCGACAATGCTAATTTCGAAGCACCTAAATTTTCGGTACATTAACCAACCCTATCAAGCAACTCGCCCCATTCCAGTTAGAAATACCCAACCCCGACCTCTATCAAATCGCATACTCGTAGGGTTGACCCCTCCTTTTTTAACTAAAATCAAGAAATTGATTAATCTTACCCTTAGGTACTCTCGTTTTCTGTACAGCCGGAACGCCAGTCGGCACTTGTCTTTGAAGTTTAAAAACGAAGTCACGTGACAAATGTTTTGAATATGACGACATTGTACCACGTCATCAAAAACGCGTCATACTGACTGTGCTGCATGTGTAACCAAGAATGGCACAGGTGATTTTGATGGCAATAGAGATACCGTTTCAAGTCATAACATTTAATAAGGTAAATTTTGTGGCATTTTGAAATAAATCGGGTGTTGTCAAGGGCAGTTGTTCGCCAACGATCTGTTTACCTGCATTTTATTGCTTATTTTCTTTTAAAATCCCGGCTGGGAATGATTGGGAACAATCTGAATGTAAACTTTTTATATCACCGAAGTCACCAAAACCAAAAATAGTATGCCGATCTTTGCCTTAAGGGGTTTGTGTCACCTTTCAAACTTCGATATGCTGTTCGGGCGTCCATCTTCCATGTCAACGTATGGAAACTCGTTTGTAAACAGAGTACACGGGTACACATGTACCCAAGTCGGTGCTGCGAAGTGGTTAGATTTGCCAAAATGAAACATGGCATTGGCACAAAATCATCTACAAGGTATCAAACCATCAAAGAAATGTTACAAATTCCATTGCCACTTGAATTTGGTTTATTCTGAGTCCGTACTGATGAATTTTAATTAAAATCTGGTCCTCGTTATAGCGTTTTTATTCCTATTTATAGAGTACTTACTGATTAAAATTGTATATAGGTATCATAATTGGGATTCTGTTGAAAAGATTATCATTGAATTTTGACCAGAAGTGCAAAGGTGAGCATTTGTGTCAGCTTTTAAAACCAACGGTGTATGCACAATTTTCGTTGGATCTTTAGCAGGGTTGAAAAATATCAAAAATCCCTTTCAGAGGAATTTCAGTTATATGTATTGAATTATACCTGAGTATTATTTGTTTTATAATAATATTTAGAATTTGAGATAAACAAATTAAGGTTATTTGGCCGAATTTATTCTTATTCCGCTACTTTGTGTTTCAAGAGTTATCCGCCCCTTTTAAAAACAAGGCTTCCAACCGTCAAAATAGGGATTGGCGTTCCGGCTGTGTAGGCACTTCTATTTGTCGTAGCAGCTGTAGGTTTGTTAGTTTTTTGTTTAAGTTGCACAGTAGGCATGATCAGACTCTGCTTAATTGCTATCAGTAGAGGAAGAAATTTTACAGAGATTGTAGAGTTGGCACTGCGTGTGGTAGAAGTTTTTGTAATTGACATCAATTCCCACAGATTTTTTAAATTCATACTCTGGGGGATAGCAGTCCTTTGTAAAATGTAATTCACAAAGGACGCAATGGGGAGTTAGAAGGACAAAATCTTTCCGTCTAACTTTCACAAAGATGACCCGCTGTCTTCGTATATTTACCCGGTCTTCACTGGGGAAAGACTGCAAGGAAAAATGGACGTTATAAGTTGAGTGCAGCATATTAGCCAGATTTCTTTTCTTTCGCTTAACACATAAATATATAGAAAATTACTTATCTGATCTCTTTATCTTGGTTACATATGAATCATGTAATGGTGCCCTTAACACATAAATATATAGAAAATTACTTATCTGATCTCTTTATCTTGGTTACATATGAATCATGTAATGGTGCCCTTCAACTTACTTCCTTTATACACACATTTGACGTCACGTCCGGTATTTATCTATTTTCAGAAATCATAAAAGGTCTCGAAATATGAATCGACCAAAATATGCCTAATAAGCAATGAACATTTGGAAATTAAATCTAGATTATGACATTTTGTGCAATAACTTGTAATTATACATGTAACATAAGGTTTGATGTACAAATGTAGATTTAGTTACAACTGCTAAATCTAAAAATCATGTATACTACTTTTTACATGTTTCACAGTCACAAGACTTGCAACATAAGCTGCCTCACTTTTTGAAAAACCAAAATGTTTCAAAATGCAACTCCTTATACATGTTACTGAGTTTATAACCTCTACAATATCTTCCTGTAGACCAGGGACATTTGATGTTATGTCGGACTTACTGTAATATAGAATTGCATTTGCTTTTTGGCCCCTACGTCCAGCTCTACCAACTTCTTGTATATAGTTTGAGAGATTTCTAGGGGGTCTTAGATGAATAATATTTGAAACGGAAGGGGAGTCAAACCCCATTCCAGTGACAGATGTGCAAAACACCAGTCTCAATTCTGGATCATCCAGTTTCAACTGGTTTAAAATATACTCGACGACATTTTTATCCTGATTCGAGAACAAAGCAGCGTGTAGACTTCCCTCAACTGTATTACTTCCGAATACCATCTTACAATATCTCATAGCTTGGGCCATATATTGTAGCGGCATGAACATGAACATGAACCTGAATTCTTTTGCCCTACAACAAATAGTAATTCGTTGAACATTTCATTTTAAATAATTACAACTGACTTTTTCAAACGAAAATGTCAGTTGTATTAAATGTATTAAATGTCATTCCATATAAGAGAGGTTGAGATTTCCTACTTGTAACTTGTATGGAGTATGAATGCACAGACAATGCCATGCTTTAACATTTACATTACTAGTGTATTCCCCATGTTAAACGCCCATTAGACGACTAGAATTATATTCCAATAACTTGGGTTGCTATTGTGACGCCACGTTCCTGTTTTGCATGTAGGGAGAATTAGCCAACATTAAAATACATTTGACGCTGTTACAGGCAAAATATGCAATGAGCATGCAAATAAAAAACCGATATGTAGATTAAATGTAAATATAAGTAATGACTGTGAAACAATGTGTAATACATTATACAAAATGTTTTGATAGAAAAGAGATCTATGGCTACAGCACCATTAAAAGTCTTACAGAGACAGAGTATATTTCTGGGAATTGGAACTCTTGTCTTACAAATGATGCATGCCTACTTTGTTTTGGTATCTGACCTTACCTACAGCACTTCTTTCTTCATTCATCACTGAACAATTGATGTCCAACCCAACTGCAGGTATATTCAACGTCTTTAATCTCTCCAACTGGTCATGAATAATGGAGTTCAGTGGACAAACTATGATTATTTTCTCTGGTTTTCCCATCAATTTGAGACATTCTGAATTTTCAGAATAAAAATTATTTATAGATGGAAATATCCAACGGTACTTGTAAGTTTTAAAGAAGAACACCCCTCCCCCGAATCAAGTTTTCGGTTTAAAAAAAAATACATGAGTTTACTGTCAACCTACCGACCCTATTTATTGCTCCAACCCTAGACGTTTTTATTGACATAATAGTCAGAAATCAAATCACAAGACAGGTATTCCTTCCAAGATATTATGTTTGTTTTTCTTTACAAGAGGATGATCTAAGATTAAAAAGAATAAAACTTGTGTTTGAGAAACACGAATGCCGCTGTTGGCATCTTTGTCAGTAAAACAGATGAAAAGTAGTTTTACATTTGAGGTTAAGGTCACAAGGTCAAAAATTTTGGTATCCATAGAAAGGTCTTGTCACAAGGAATGCACATGTGAAATATGAAAGCCCTGTCACTTACCATTCAAAGGTTTTGCCCAAGGTTAAAGTTTTTTTTTTCAAAAGTAGGTCAAACTCCAAGGTCAAGGTCACAAGATCAAATATTTTGGTATCCATGCAAAGGATTGTCACAAGGAAAACACATGTGAAATATGAATGCCCTATCACTTACCATTCAAATGTTGTGGCCAAGATTAAAGTTTTGCGGACAAACAGACAGACCAAAAACTATATGCCCCCGAATCTTCAAAAGCATAAAAATCTCGACCTAATGACCCCATTTTCAGGATGTGACAGTAAACTCAATTATTATCATTATTTTTATTATTATTTTTTGGGGGCATTATCGGGCACATGTAGAAAACTAGAATGTAGAGAGAGCGCCAATATCCTGCATGTCGAATACTCCCCCTTTACACGTCTTACTTAAGGGTTTGCTAAACACAAAATCTACGCAAAAAGAAAATCGAGATTATAAAAAAAGTATGAAATAATTTAGCAAATCAGCCACATTTGTGAGTAAATCTTCATGTAACTAAATGTTTCATCGATAAAATTTTATCTTGTACGTTGATACCTCCTTAGCACAGTCTTAAACAAGTTGTCTATTTCAAAAAATGGAACTCGCTTGAAACGGCGTAAAATGTTTTGAAATATTTCTACAAAGTTTAGTCCAACTCCAAAATGTGTAACCCTATGATATGTAAATACATTTTGTATACACCTGTGCAGATACCTGCCGCCTCGCGGTAAAACTCAATTTCTGACAGGGGATTCCCGGGGACAGCCGATACCCTGTCAGTTTTTGTAAAACACACGCATGGTTACCCCAAATTGTTTGACATTTACGCTTTATTCTACTTTTTTTGAAAATCAGTCACACGATTAATGCCTGTACTCAAGAAATAGTACAGTATAAACTATAATTCTAATGAAAGCCAAATATTTTTGTATCGGCTAATTTGTTTAAATGTTTTACCGAATAATTCTAGAGTTTTTGTAATAATCAAGATATTCCTGACTCACCAATTTCGTGTTAAGAAAACCCTTGATAATCCTCAATAATTTTTACTCGGCGAGTTCTTTTGGGTACCATACAGATACAGATTTTAGAAGACAACTTGCATGCAGATATGTATTTACCACTACCAGTGATATCAATGACATCAGGGGCAGATTCAGGAGGGTGCGCCCCCCATGGCACTGACCCAAAATCAGGTATATTTGGGCCTATTTTCAGTAAAAATCGCCCCTTGACCCCCCGGCAAAGGGGAGACTGGATCCGCCACTGGACATACAGGCTTTCTCATACCCAGTTGCTACATATGCCCGCGAAGAACAAGTGATTTTTTTTAGACTGTTAGATTTCTGAAGCGAGCTGCATGGACAGAATAACGAATTTACCGGGAAGAATTTTAAAAATAAGGCTTTTCCCAAAGCCTACTGGTAAACTAGCAATTGTGTTGTTGACATTTAGAACGGATTCAATGGCAAGAACCTGTTCCCTTTTAAGTTTTATTGTAGGGAAAAGCACCGTCCTGGCTTTCTCTGCAACATCCATTTTTGTGATTACTTACACTCGGATGTGCAAACACTTTCGAAAAATAGTCCTCATGCTTTCATTCACCATGATTCCAATTGATTGTTGACTTCATGTCTTTAGTTTACCTCTTACAAAAATGTCAACAGATTCCTTTCATTTTCAGTTTTTATATTTTTAGGGAAAACTGCCGACAGAAATCCTGTCGAAATGGGGACCCCTGATTCCAAGGGTGCTTTGCAATGAAGCGTCTGGCGGAATGAGATGAACCCCTTGGTGCGCCAAGATGAAAGAATGCAGCAGTAAATTGACGGGACCAACATACTCTGTGTCCAGAAGGTAATCGCCATTTCCTTTCCGAAGTTTTATCTTCATATACATTTGACTTCTCTTCAAGTCCAAATACTCTAATCCATTCTGTCCAGAGATATTAAACTCTATTTGACTTGTGTTGTTCGATAATTGTGAAACGGGTCGAATCTCCTGAAAATAAGTCTTTTCGACAGCTGTTTGTGCTGGTGGTAAAGTGAAAAGGTTCAGCTGATGTAGTTGCGCCTCTGTGAATAGTTCTTTTTTTTTTTTCAAAAAGCCATCTTCTTAGCCAAAAATGTCTTCTATATTCTTCCTCTTCTTTTTCTTTTGACTTGTTGGTACCACTCTTTTTTCGTTGTTCTTCTGTAGGCGTTTCTTCTGCTTGTGAGATTTATAAATTCTTTCCTTTACTTTCTTTTCACGCTTCAATTCATCCGTCACTTGTTCCAAATTCTGTTGAACAGGGGATACTAAAGCCACCTTCATCTCACTGGATGTTTTATTGATGTTATCAATTCTGGATGGTTCTATTTGTCTCATGGGCGTGGTTAATGCATTGCTATTGATCCTGATTCATTCTTTGATGAATAAAGATGCGCATTTGAATGCTTCTGTTGCCTATAGATGCAAAATATGGTCCTTGTTGTCATTTTTTCTGTTCTTAAAATGATGCTATTCAGTTTGAAGACGTTTACATCTTTATACATATGAGCACATGCAACTTATTTATGTTAATATGAAAGTTTATTAAATTACATATGAACATACTGTCATACATGTAGTTATCAAACATTTTGTTGACATAATATGAAGAAAAAGATCTTGGTTAAAAAGAAAATAAAAAAAAATCTTGCATGATAGGAGACAGAACTATGCCCCCGTGATACAGGAAATTTCTTTTAAGAGAATGTTTATTCGTTGAAAATAACGACGCCTCTTATTGCGTAATGCAATGCATGATTTCATTATTAGAGGAATACGACATCTCCTATGTCGTGATCTCCGTGTTCCAGTTGCCCTCCATGTTTTAATCTCTGCGAACACGTGTTCTATCCTTACTCTAATGTTTGAAAATAACCTATCACCCGTGGTATCCTTCCTAAGATGCGGCTCCCTAGGGTATCCCCTGTCGACCATCCAAGGTGTTCCAGCTGGAAGTGGAAGAGCACCAGCGGTATGCCGTAAAGTGGGCATCCTCCTATAAGAATTGGCACAGTGCATCATACTGGGAAATCCAGAACGACAGTGGACAACGTACAAATCATTATCAACTATTATCTGTGAGTTTATGACATGTGTTTTACGGTATCCACTGTAGTATAGTCGTTGGAGGTCCCCTGCATGTGGTTTTTAAATCCGATTAACTGAGACCAATTTCTTATATTTGGCCAAGAAACCTGGCATCTATAAGACAGACGATAGCACAGACAATGTATGAAAAAGCTCTCTAGAAATCACGCTCCTATCCACATTGAAAAAAAAAAATTCTTGGCACAATGGATAGGATCTCAACCAAATCAGGCACAATAAAGTTCTGTTTTTCGTATTTAATAAACATTTCCTATAGGCACTACCTGTGCGTGGTACTTCAACGTATGGCGAAAGGAAGGCACAAATTTCATTAAAAGAATCAAGAGTTTCTCCTGTCAATCTGTAAAATTAACGCATATTTTGGCTGAAAATGTTAAAAAAAATCAACATCTTGTAAAACATTATTTTGTACATTCATAAAAATTGTTGTCTCTAAAGAAGGTATAATGAAATCTGAAGAGAGGAACAAATCTAACAAAGAAACTAGACATTCTACTAAAACAAGCATGGCAAACATAGCACCCTGCGAACAAAACAATATCGTCGTCGTCATCTGTCAAATCAATTAAACATAATTCAAAGAAAAATATGACTGCAGGGATGACAGGACATGATAAATATGCCCCAAAAGAATGCATGAAATCAGAATCCATTTTAAAACGTTCAAGAGCTAACAGTCAAACGTGAGATGCAAAGCATACATGTACGTATCATGTGACGGTCTTCGTGATTGACAGTAAGGCGGAGCTTTAATCATGACGGCATTCACTCAGTAACCGGGTTAACACAGCTCAGTCTAAAGTTATTTCAATGTTTAGGCAAGGTCCATTGAGGGGGGGGGGGTGGGGTTCCGAGCAAGATTTCTTTTTTCGCAAAGTTTTCCTTCAAATGACAAATATGGATAATGACCATATCCCTGTCTACAGTACAAAATCGATAATTCAGAAAATCAGAAACCGAAGGCATACAAAATCAGGATAAAACAGGAACCAAAGCAAACAAAAACAAAACCTCCACCATATGAAAAGAAGCGAACTCCCGATATGAGACTGAGACCAGGTGCCCAGGAAGAGTAAGCATCTCCTGCTTGCATGCAAAGTTTGTATATAAGATTAGATTAACTATTGTGATTAACATTATATTGATAAGATTTTAAGGCTTTAAAGATGTTTACATTTAAGGAAGCACTTTTTCCATTAACATGCATTCTTTTGATATTTTCAATATATATGGCCTTTGCCCTTAAAGAAATAATGTTTTGATATAATGGGAATGAATACGCAAGATCGCAAATACAGCACGTGCAGCGTGTCCGTTCTGATTGTTGTCCCCCCGCAAACGAAGTCTAGGGGGGGGGGTATATAGGAATCACCCTGTCCTTCTGTCTGTCCGTCCGGTTAAGAAGTTTTGAAATCAATATTTCTTTTATACTATAATGGCAGGCCTTTCATATTTATTACACACATTCACCACAAAGAGTACTACATTCTGGTACCTTGACTTTCGACCCTGTGACCTTCACCCTTTACAACATTTTATGTTAAGAAGTTTGAAAGCAGATTTCTTTAATACTATTAATGATAGGCTTCATATTTCATACACACATTCACCATGAAGAGTACTTCATTTTGGTAACCTGACTTTTGACCCTGTGATCTTGTGACCTTGACCTTCATCCTATACAACATTTTATGTTAAGAAGATTTGAAAGCCGATTTCTTTTATAATATCAATGGTAGGACAATCATATTTCATACACACATTCACCATTAAGAGTACCACATACTGGAACCATGACTTTTTACCCGTGACCTTGACCTTCACCATATTAAACATTTTATGTTAAGAAATTTTGAAAGCATCATAAATGGTCCCATTTACAAAAAAAAATAAGAGTCCCCTTCGGCGTTGCCGGTAGGGGACTAAAAAAACGTCCGGACGGGGGTGGGGTACAAATCGTCCACTTAAGGACAGTTCTAGTTCATTCAGTCACTTACATAAACAATTGTTCAAAACTTGGGCACCTTTTCTGCCAAAGTAAATTGATGACGTCATACATGTAACAATGGAGAACAATCGAGGAGTGCACAAAAACATTTGTAAAGTCTTGTTTAGAAGTATTTGCGATCTTCCTTATTGGTCAAGTGAATTGATCTGGTTTGTAAAAAGGATCTCATTGATCATGTTGATAAACTTTAATAGTCCTTGTTCATTGTATATGTACATTGAAATTAACATCTATTACATCTTTTAAGACTAATTGTACATTAAAATTAACATCTAGTATTACATCATTTAACACTAAATGAAGTATGATTATCAATGGCAAGTACATCTGGTTTGAGTAGAGGATCTTCCATAAAGAAGAGACCACCTAAATATGTGAAGAAGAGAATAAAGCAAATTAAAGTATTTAAAAAAAAACTAAGGAAAATGGTTCAGTGGAGGCTGGTTCAATGGAGGCTAACGGTAGTTAGACAACTTCTCCAGAAACGGATGAGCAAAATTCTACTAAATTGAATCCTACGAAAGAAAAGGAGAACCTAGGTAGGTACAGGAATTGATATATGTAAGCTTCTAAAATACACATTGTTCCCGTTAACACACTATATTAGGGCTGGGACGATACTGCATCCAGCCGACCCGATACGTATCACAATACCTATTGTCCTCTAATTCCAGAGCACCCTGTTTTCCCGATTTTCTCTAAAATATGATGTCATCTTCCAAAAAGATATCAGTTTATAGTACTCCTTTAGTCGTAACAGAAAATACCATTGTTTTGAATTTACGTCAGTTAAGTTAGAAATAGGACGGAAAATAAAAAGTCTACTTGGATTTTCTATAGTAAAATCGCTGAAAATGTGTGACGTCGGAGGCTTTGACGTCACTGTTTACTATTTTTGACACGGAGAACAATATGACGGCGGCTTGGAATTTACATGGGAATTTCCCGTAGACATTTTATTTTTCATATTGCGGATTGAAGGCAGCTGATAGGGTAAGTTGAAGTTAATTTCCAGTTACGACTAAAGGTGGTCAATTCTCGGAAACAATGAATAATAGGAAAATTCATCAGACGACAGAATAAATTGCCCAAACAGGGTGCTCTGGAATTAGTGAACAGGACAGTAATATCTGATACAATATATATTTTAAATGATGCTATCGAATTTAAAGACGTTTAACGATTGAACTACTTGGTGAGTGTCACTGCTGGTGGACCAAGAGTCCCCGAGGGCACATGTAGCCAAGTTCGATCAACTTTGGTTGATCGTCTGTCTCTTCAACGCATTTGAAATTTTCTGTTACAAAATTTCTTGAAATTTCCAAAACGTGGGTCCTGTAGCATCATATCCCACTCATTCTGCTACGTCTTTTGGTACATTTTTGGACGTAACATTTTCATACTTTTTGGCCATATTACATTGTTTAGACTTAGGATCACTGACGAGGGTTTAGTACCCGAAACGTGCATGTCTGGTCCATGCTGTAAATTTATCAGGTTTTAAATGATGCTATCGAGTTTAAAGACGTTTAACAATTGCAATAATAAGTTGATTAATGAAAACTTTTCAAAAGGTATTTGGTAGTATTTATATTCGTCATACATGTATAAGTAGCTTTTTATATTCAAAATGTTGTGTTTATTTAACGCTAGCTTTCTGTCTACATGGTCTAGAGTAGAATAAGTTTACTTTGGTCTCAAGGCGACTTTAGGCAGATTCCGAAAATTAGTACCGTGACCATAGGTCACGTAACATTACATAGCAATATACTTAACAAAAAGCCTTAAGTTGATCATGTGACAAAAATGATCAAAAGCCCATATGTGTACAGTATAGAATTAATGTCTTAATGCCACGTGACCATCACTCTAATGTCCAGTCATCAACATGTATGGAATTATTTTTCTAAATGTATGTGGCTTCTTTCATTATAATTCATGACCTATTAGTATTACGGTTTATGTGCATTATTTTTGAAAGTCAATTCTAAGTCTCATTCGAATTACACTATAAGGAAATAAAAAGAAAACCGGACTTCCATCAACAAAAATACTCCATAAGGTGCACGTAAAGTCAATGACAACAGACCATGGAAATACGATGGACATTTTTCTCTGAAATATTTCATAGATAAGAAAATAATAGCACATTCTTTAGATTTGAGGATCACTGACGAGGGTTAAGTACCCGAAACGTGCATGTCTGGTCCATGTTGCCAATTAATCTGTTTTTAATTGATGTTTTTCAATTTGAAGACGATTACATTTATACCACTTGGTGAGTGTCACTGCTGGTTGACCAGGAGTCCCAGAGGGCAAATGTAGCCATGTTCGATCAATTTCAGTTTATCGTATTCTCGACGCATTCTAAATGTCTGTTTTCAAGATTTCTAAAACGTGGGTCCTGTAGCATCATATCACACCCATCCTGCTGCGTCTTTCGGTACGCTTTTTGGACATAGTAACTTTCAGTCGGACTCCTCGGGTGATGACATACATGAGCTTGCATGCCCTCTTTTTATATCCATTTACATATTCATCTGTGTTTCGGGGGCCTCTACGTTTCTCGGTCTTGTTTGTGTGTGGTTATCTTACAGTGAGGAGGTTGATTTACACCACAATTGTACGTTCTTCGAGACCTCTGGGTAATTGGAGAATTGAGAGGGTTTTGCACGTAGTCCAGGATAACAACACCATTTGTTACTTGTGACAAATGGCCGCCCAACGTCGGCACCGGTTGCCCATTGGGCGGTTTATCTGTAGTCTTTTGTGTTTGAAGTTTACATGTCGTGTGTCTCGTGCTCTACTCGTCTTTTGTGTTTTTGCATCGGGTGTTTTGCTGTTTATGCTGCAACGGGGTCTTGTTGGAGATCTCCCTTTCATACTTTTTGGGTGTATTACATTGTTTAGATTTGAGGATAACTGACGAGGGTTAAGTACCCGAAACGTGCATGGTCCATGTTGCCAATTTATCTGTTCTTAATTATATAAATGATGCTATTCAATTTCAAGACGTTTACAGTACAATATATTTATTACATGAAAATCATAAAATTATGATATATATTTATGCATATTTAAATCTAAAAACGCAACTGATAGCTATTTTCAAATATGAGATAAACCTCCTATCATTTTGTATATTTTAGAATAGAAACTTAGATACAGCAAATTCAAAACCGACTTATCATCCATAGAAAATTAAGAATTGTATGCATACAAAACACTAAATCGTTCGGATCTTCAAATAAAAAAGAAAAAAGTTGGATAATTTTTTTTTTGTAGTCATAATGAAATAAAAAGTATGATTTGAACATTACATTTGATTAACAAATACAATATATAAATCTGAATAAAGTCCATTTCATTTTTATTCTACTTATATTGTATATAGGTTATTTATTTTTATCGATTTATTTTACAAAAACAAAGAGTGGAAATTTAATAGCAGTCAACCAAAATGTGAATTATGAAGCTTTTGATTTAAAACTATCAGATTGCAATGTTGAATTACCAAGCAACAATTTAGACAAATCATGATAATTAATATGAAGTCGTTGTGAAGCCGGATTAAAGATATTAGATATAGGGAGATTAAGGTGTTAAACTTTAAAGCTATCTCTTTGATCGTCTAATATAATTTTTAAGGTAAATGTTCTGAAATGTTTATTTTACAATCAAGGTAATCTTTTGGTGTTCAATTAGCCTGAATATATAATGAAGAAAATCAAAGAAACAAAAGTTACATGCCATCTCGTAAGAAAAATATGGTTTCAAAAAACGTTCGAAAAAAGAAGACATTGAGGTATAAAGTCATGGCGTACCCTATTTCCCACCATTCGTCTTAGAAAGTCAAGAGTTTATACTGTTCATCCTTTCATCGTTAAAAAATTCGAATTTCGAAGAAAATTCAAGTTCAAGGAAAGTATACTTAATATATATCTATTGTCATTATGAAATAAGAAACCGAATGCATACAAAATCAGGATAAAATAGGAACCAAAGCAAACAAACAAAAACCCTCACCGTATAAAAAGAAGCGAACTCCAATGCTTCACACCTCTGAAATATAGCCTCTCCATTAGTATTTTGTGATCAAACTTAACATCTTTGATGTCAGTAAGCCTACAGTCCATGACTTTCTTCTTTAACTCATTTCCCATCCGTCACACAAACATTAGTATTCTGACCGTAGATTGAATCTATATTATCATAAAATAAAAAATTAAACTTTTAAAGTCCATTGTTCACTTATGATGTATGTCTAGACACACGACTGTCCGACAGCTATATGGGTCGACGCGCACATACGCGTACATGACCATCGTCCTGTATATCGCATTTTTAAAATATACATGTACAAACTGCTCTTCAAAATGTTGGCCGCCTTTGAACTTTTTCTTTGAACTTTATTTTCAAAAATGTATTTTTTTGTTCAGATGGAAAGTGTTTTCAATTACGTAGGCCAATTCGTTTCCCTTGGAGTGAATGTCCTTCTAAATGGCCTTAACTATGTAAGACACAGTTTGTATTATAATCAATGTTAAAGTAAATTACATTATGCTTAATAATTGGATTTTATTTTACGAAAATGTTGCGATTTGATTTCTCCAAGAACAAATGAATAGATCAACCATACGTTCCTTTTTAATCAAATTTATATAATATATTTAATGTATTTCAGGTTATCACTACACAATACAAGAAACTATGCAGATATTGCAATTAGATGACGTAAGTAGCAATTCTAATTAAAACACGATCGTTTTCTTTCAACTTATATTCAAAGTTTGAGATTGAGTATTCTCTATACCTTAAAAATTCCATTTTTTAGGATTACGAAGATATGGAGGTGTTTGAGGAAGTTTTCCAAGAGGAGAAAATGGATTTTCAACTTCGGTTGATCGTCTGTCTCTTTAACGCATTTGAAACTTTATGTTACAAAATTTCTTCAAATTCCTAAAACGTGGGTCCTGCAGCATCATATCCCACCCATTCTGCTACATCTTTCGGTACACTTTTGGACATAATATTTTAACACTTTTTGGCCATATTACATTGTTTAGACTGAGGATCACTGACGAGGGTTAAGTACCCGAAACGTGCATGTCTTGTCCATTGTGTAAATTTATCTGGTCTTAAATGATGCCATTGAATTTAAAGAGTTTAACATTAGAAGAATCTATAGGAGTTGGAAAGGATGGAAGAAGAAAATGTATGAAAAGATACATCTTTCGAATTCTGTGAAACTATGATAATTTCGATCACCTGAGATGTTTTAATTAATATTAACTATTATTCTATATCTTCCTAATCAATTGGGAATCAAGAGATGAATGGAAGAAATGGAGACAGAACATTTAAATAAAAAAAATTGTGTATATTGACTTGGGAAAAAAAAATCATTATTGCATTTTCTTTTCTTTTAAATAGAATTCTAGAGAACAGTTTCAAAATCATTCTTTTGGACAACATTTATGTAAGATTTGGTGAGAATCTCTACAAGCAGGTTGTAGGGATCCCTATGGGTTCTAATTGTGCGCCTCTTGTTGCAGATTTATTTTTATTCACGTATGAAAAAGAATTTATCCAAAATCTTCAAAAACAAAGAAAACATGATGATGTGAAATGTTTCAATGGTACTTCTAGGTACCTGGATGATATCCTTACTATCGACAATCCTGTTTTTGAAAAGTATAAAAATGTCTTTTATCCACAGGAACTGACTCTAAACAAGGCGAACGTCACAAACACAGAAACACCATTTTTGGACCTGAATATCAAAATTATTAATGGAGAGATTCATACAAGGGTGTATGACAAAAGAGATGACTTTGGATTCAATACAGTAAATTTTCCCTTGCTTGACGGTGATGTTCCTAGATTACCGTCTTATGGTGTCTACATTTCGCAGGTCATCCGGTATGCTACAGCATGTACTGATGTTTTGGATTTTCATGATAGAAATTTACAAATAACAAAGAAACTTTTAGGTCAAGGTTTTCGCTTTCACAAACTTGTCAAGACATTGTGGAAATTTTACAAAAATTATTGTCAACTACTTTTGAAATTCGGACCCATACAAGCAACAGAGTATATTCCTTTGGGTATTTCGCAACCTGTCTTTTATGGTGACATGATTAACAAAATTAGAAGGATCAAAGGTAGACAGAATTACTATCGAAAATGCGTCAGAATCATCAAACGCCTCTTATACCGTGGATATGATCCTAATGTCACCAGACGGACACGAAGATTGGTACTTGACCAATCTACTGTCTTGTACCAGCGCATCCTTAATACTTGCACGCTGACTGACTGTGACGACGGGACTCCATGACGGGCCCTGTCCAAACCTCTTTAGAGAAGACAGGGTCCCGACAACCTGTCCTCTCTGAATGTCAGTCGGACTCCTCGGGTGAATATACTATATAAGGCCTCCATTATATTCGCACCAAATTATACTCTGTTCCTTTACGTAAGTTACACGAAATCTACGATTATACGAAGGACCTCGCATATACCGATACACGTTCTCCAGAATAGAGACTACAAGGAGTAATCTTGGACATTTCTACTTTTCGTTTATTTCAAGCAGTTAGATCAGATAAATCAGAGGAGAAAACAAACCGCCCTTTCATTTAAGTAAGATTTGCAAACAAAGGTATCGATACCTTTAATCTTGGTCAAATTTTGAATCACAAAACTGTCACAGAAAAAGTCCCACCATATTTCAAAAGAAAAGAAACTCCTTGTATTTCGTATAGCTACACACCAACAGTTGCATCTAAAATTTACAATTACAAACGATTCCTGCAGTGTATTGATTTAAGTAATCCCTCACTTCATCCACTTCCCTGCGAATGTTCTTCATCGGATTTTAACTACTCTCCTTGTGGACACGTTATTACTGGTGACCTTAGTATAGTCAAGAACGACAAGTTGAGAGAATTGTTAAAAAAGGTCCAAAATACAGAGAAAGTATGTCCTTTACATGGAACCAAAATGTCAAAATTATTATCGACTCTTGTGAGTAATATGCAAGACGTTGGGCAAAGAAAGAGGATGTACAGCTCGACACCCTTTCCGAACGGATAAAATCAATCAGAGGGTTACTTTTATCTAGAATTAACCGATTAAAATCAACCGTGAACACCAGATTCGTGTGTATATTTAAAGACCCTGATGTTATCACAGAGCTTACCTACCTCCAAGAACATTATGTCATCACACCAGCGGACAAAGCCTCAAATAATTACACATTTACTCGCAGAAAGTACTATTTCGACAGTCTAGTTAAAGAGTTGGGTTTAAATTCGACACCTGGAAATCCCACTTACACCCCAACAAACCTTTCTGCCTCTGAAATAATAGATAACCACAAATCAGCTCTTGCTTCCTTTGGCTTCGACACTACCAATTTAGATTTAGATTTACCATACTTATACTGCATACCTAAAATGCATAAGAATCCGTACAAACAACGTTTCATCGCTGGTTCCTCAAAATGTTCAACAAAATCTGTATCGATCTTACTCACGAAAGTTTTATCTGAAATCAAATCTGGGCTTCAAAAATATTGTTCGACAGTATATTCTCGCAGCGGTATCAACCAGATGTGGATTTTAAAGAATTCGAATGAACTTTTAGAACATCTGAAATCCACTCATTTTAGTAGAGTCCATTCGATCAAAGCCTTTGATTTTTCGACACTTTACACTACAATTCCACATTCTCAATTGAAAGACTCGCAAAAATTATAAGTAATGCGTTTACAAGTACTAACGGTAATCGCAAATACAAATTTATTGTTGTTAACTATGACAAAACCTATTTTGTAAAAGAAAAGTCCGATTCTGAAAATAAGTACACTGAAACAGACATTATTCAGATGTTAAATTTTCTGATCGGCAACATTTTTGTGGTGTTTGGAGGAAAGGTTTCCCAGCAAATTGTCGGAATTCCAATGGGGACCAATTGTGCCCCACTCCTTGCCGACATTTTCCTTTACTCGTACGAAGCTGAATTCATTCAATCTTTGGTCTCTGAAGGGAAAAGATACTTAGCTTCTGACTTCAACTTCACTTACAGATACATAGACGATGTGGTGTCCATCAATAATCCAAAATTCGCGGATTACCCGAGAAGTATCTATCCTTCGGAGCTTGAAGTCAAAAAAACTACAGAGACAAATAATTCAGCATCCTATTTGGACATAATGTTGTCCTACGACACTGATGGTCACATGAACACCTCACTCTATGACAAACGTGACGACTTCAATTTCAGCATTACAAACTTTCCTTTTCTGAGTAGCAACATCCCTTCATCGCCTGCTTATGGCGTGTTCATGTCTCAGTTGATACGCTATGCCAGAGCAAGTACCAAATATACGGATTTTGTTCTGAGAGCTAGGCGTCTTTTAGATAAGCTTCTCAGTCAGGGATATGTTTGTGACCGACTAACATCGTCACTGAGGAAATTCTACGGTCGATATGGGGAACTCGTCATACACTATGATGTCCCACTCTCCAGAATGGTGGATGATATTCTGTCATAGACCATTTGAACCATCCAACCAAAGATTGTACTCTATATCTTCCAAAATGGAAGTAACCGGATGTGACAGTTCTACCGAATTGAAGCGACGGGTGTTGCATGCAAGCAGGAGATGCTTACTCTTCCATGGCACCTGGTCTCACTCTCATATCGGGAGTTTGCTTCTTTCCATATGGTAGAGGTTTTTGTTTTTGTTTGTTTGCTTTGGTCCCTGTTTTATCCTGATTTTGTATGCCATCTAGTCTAGGTGCCATTCAAGAAACCCAAAAATTTCTTACGCACAAAATGTTTTTGCATGAAAGTGTTGTCAACACCCTCTTATTTGATAATCCGGCGGATGCCACCTTGGCCATTTCGAAATTTTGGGGTAAAATGGTATTTTTCGAAGAAAAACCATTGAAAATAGGAAAAATTCGATTACTTTTTCCATGCTGCAGCTAGATCAAGACAATTGGTACCAAAAGAACGACAAATTAATTGTCTCTAAGTCTCAAGCTCAATTTACCAATCTACTTGTCACTAAAATGGGAAAAACTATAGATTTTCGATGAAAAATCGTTGAAAATTGGGAAAATACAATATCTTTTTTAATTCTGTAGTTAGATAAACAATTTTGGTACCAAACGCACAAAAAGATTATTGCCTTTCATTTTAAATAATACAGAAGTCAGATTCGTAATAAGTTGGTACGAAAAATTGGGTAAAACAACTACTCTTGGATGTAAAACGCTGAAAACGTGCAAAATGCAATGAACTGTTTCAAACTGTAGTTAGTAAGAGGTACAGCAATTATGGTACCAAAAGAAATATGTTTTTATTGTCTTTTATTCTGAATTCGCATTAAGCAACTTGTTCATAAATAAAGTGGGAGAAGACCAATGAGGGAGAATACTTTGATTTTTGAAGAGTATTTTCCATTAAAATTTGGGACTTTGAAAAATGCAAAACGTTTACAGAAAATCTTGAACAAAGATATGTGTATTCAAGGCAACACTTTTTAAAAACATTTTACTGGTACATGGAGTCTTGTAGCGAGCTTTTGAAAGACGTGGGTGAAATTAGAGACATTGTTCAAAAGAAAGCGGCTACTGTCTCTGATACATAGCGTGCATGTCTCGTCCACGATGTTAATTAATCTGCTTTTAAATTATGCTAATGAATTTGAAGACGTTTAACATTTGTACCACTTGGAGAATGTCACTGCTGCTGGACCAGGAGTCCCCAAGGGCACATGTAGCCAAGATCGATCAATTTCGGTTGGCCTTTTCTTCAAACGCATTCGAAAATTTCTGTTTACATAATTGTCACAAATTTCTAAAACCTGGGTCCTGTAGCATCATATTTTAGTCATCTTGCTACGTCTTTCGGTATATTTTGGACATACTTATCACACATTTTGGCCATATTTCATTGTTTAGATTGAGGATCACTGACGAGAGTTAAATACCCGAAACATGCACGTCTGGTCCACGCTGTTAATTAATCTGCTTTTAAATGATGCTAATGAATTTGAAGACGTTTTTAAAACATAGATGATTTCTGCCAGGGTTGTGTAGTTGTTTTCAATTATTGAAGTGGATCTTAAAGACCTGCTTAGTCATGACGTTTTTCTTCTAGTCCCTATACGTCGATTTTGAAAAGATGACTTCGGTATTTGCAACTTCCAAACTTTGCAATATATTTTTTTAAAAGTGCATGTATTTTATATATTTTTTTCGTTTTGTGAGTGAACATCGACGGCGAATGGTGCTAGCCAACAGGGGGTGCTTAATCCTCCCGGGCACCTGGTCCCACCTCTAGCTTGCTAAGGTCCGTCGATTCTCTATTTTGTGCTCTACTGTGAGTGCTGTTGAGATTATCGTCAGGATCTTCTTTAACACAATCGAAATATGTTCTTAAAATAAGCCCCAGGTTATTCATTCGACAAGAATGCCTGATGATCATTTGATGCATGCAGGACTCATTCATGCAGAGTTAATACCTTGAATGTTTCTGGTCGTATATTTCTAAATAAACTAAACAATTCAGATGTTGAACAATAAGTGTTCCAACTATTTACATTCTTGAAGAAAGTTTTAAACTAATTTTGATGTACCAGACACGTGTTTCGGATAGAAAAAAATCCTCATCAGTGATGCTTTCAATTAAAGTGACTTCATGGCACAGCCAAAATCCTCTCCAGCAGCGCCCCTGGCCATATTTTCTGAACTCAAAATTGCTATCACTTTGCAGAGAGCAAATTTAAATGATATTCAATTGACCACTACTTACCATCACAATGACATAAAAGATTCAGTCAGGAAAGCTACACCTCAGGAAATGAAGTGCAACTAATTGATGTAAACGTCTTCAAATTGAATAGCATCATTTAAGAACAAATAAATTGGCAACGTGGACCAGACATGCACGTTTCGGGTACTTAACCCTCATCAGTGATCCTAAATCCTAAATCTAAACAATGTAATATGCCAAAAAGTATGAAAGTTACTATGTCGAAAAAGGGTACCGAAAGATGTAGCAGGATAGATGGGATATGATGCTACAGGACCCACTTTTTAGAAATTTCAAGAAATTTTGATAACAGAAATTTAGATTGCGTTGAAGAAACTTGGCTACATGTGCCCTCGGGGACTCCTGGTCCACCAGCAGTGACACTCACCAAGTGGTATAAATGTAAACGTCTTCAAATTGAATAGCATCATTTAAGAACAAATAAATTGGCAACGTGGATATTACATGTAATTGCAATTACGTGGATTAATTATTACGTAATTAAATGTAAACGTCTTCAAATTGAATAGCATCATTTAAGAACAAATAAATTGGCAACGTGGATATTACATGTAATTGCAATTACGTGGCAACGTGGATATTACATGTAATTGCAATCAGTTGATCAAGAAAACAATCCCATTGATTAAGAACTCACATTTTACACATTCTGAAGATTAAGGTATTGAGAACAGATCATGATGATGGGTATCATCAACATATGATGGTATAAGAGAGACGAAGGTTGTTCTGTGGGAAGTTTTTGAAGTGGTGTTCCGTGTCAAATGTCAGAGAAGTTAATTCAGATATTGAAAAGATGGTGACTGAGGCCATGATATTCATAAAGAATCACTATGGTTTAGAGAAACTAGACAGTATATCTGATGTCAGGTCCAGTGTATGTTTGAATGAAATGCACTGTAAGAGTTCAAAACTCTAAGATGACCATTGTCACCAACAGTTAATTGAATAATTTCGATAACATGTCAAGAAAAACGAAATATTTTTAGCCATGCATAAGGAAACATTCTTAAGATGCAGCTCAATCAAACCTGGATCTGCTGAAAGAATTAAATTTTTTTAAAATGTTAAGACCAATTGTGATAATATTTTGATAATATTTTGCCAATCGCGTCTGTACCTCTATCTGTTATCCTGTTGATTTGTTGCAGTCGCACATGAAATCTGAGTTGTGAAACAAAGAGATGTGACAAATTCTGTGCTCATATTTCTTTAATTCTGTAAATGTTTTGGAGTAGAGAATTGTCAGAGTACGATGCAAAGGAGGCATTTTGATCAACCATGTATGAAGGGTTCTTTGTTGATAGAAGTAGTTGCACACAAGTATTACAATTGCATGTTGATGAAACAACAAGGCAATAAGAAAGGAGGTGATCTCCAACAAAACTGGGTTGCAGCACCAATATCAACACATCAAAACACCTCAAGTAAAAACACAGAGAAGACACACACAGCAAGAGAAACCAGAGAATCTAGAGTAGAAAAAGGGTAATAAGAGAGTGCAAATCTAAAACTATCAATATGCAATCATTTTGATACGAAAATTGTTGTTCTAGAACCTCTTTAAACCGATTACATTTTTACAATTTAAAACCTTTTTCAGGTTTAAAAAAAAAAAAACAACAACAACAACAACAACAACAACAACAAAACAAGAAGATTCCATTTGCTTGAGTGGAATTCTGAATTTAAATCAATAAAATATCTTTTCTTGTCGTTGTTTTACCTACAGCATGAAAAAAGCATGGCGATATCCCAATTTTCAGCGATTTTTTCATTCAAAATGCATTCTTTTCCCCATTTTCGTACATGCAAATTGCTTATCTGATATTTAAAATGAAAAGCAATACATTCATTGTGCGTTTGGTACCAAAAGTGTAATTTTATCTACAGTATGAAAAAAGATATGACATTTTCCCAATTTTCAACGGTTTTTTATCGAAAATCCATGATTTTCCCCATTTTATGGACCAGTAAATTGATAAACTGAGCTTGAGACTTAAAGGCAATGGCATTGCTATTCTTTAGATACCAAACCTGCCGTTCTAGCTACAACATGGACAAAGTAATCGCGTTTTTCCAATTTTCAACGCTTTTTCTTTGAAAAATCACACTTTTTCCCAAAAATTTCGAAATGCCCAAGGATGCCAGAGTGGCATCAGCCGGATTATCAAAGTAGAGGGTATTAACATCACTTTCATGCAAAAACATTTTGTGCGTAACATTTTTTTGGGTTCCCCCCAAAATAGCCATTTGGCAACTAGACTAATCGGTTTCTGATATTCTGAATTATCGATTTTGTGCTGTAAACAGGGATATGGTCATTATCCACATTTGTCATTGATTGGAGATTTGTAGATTATAAGATTTAAGCCTTTTTTTCCGTTAAAATACTTTCCAAGTACGCTAAAGATATAGTACATACACGCATCATTCAGAATAAACCATATTTCCATTACTTTTGAAATGAGTTAAAGAAGATCCTGACGATAATCTCAACAGCACTCACAATAGAGCACCAAATTGAGCATCGACAGACCCCTAGCAAGCTAGAGGTGGGACCAGGTGCCCGGGAGGAGTAAGCATCCCCTGTTGGCTAGCCGCACCCGCCGTCGATGTTCACGCACGAAAATGAAAGGATATGTAAAATGCATGCACTGTCTGAGGCCACGTCTATATAGAAAGTGTTATGGCGACAATGTCAGGGAAAAATATTCAAAACACTTACACCGGATATGACAGTTCTACCGAATTGAAGCGACGGGTGTTGCATGCAAGCAGGAGATGCTTACTCTTCCTGGGCACCTGGTCTCACTCTCATATCGGGAGTTCGCTTCTTTCCATATGGTAGAGGTTTTTGTTTTTGTTTGCTTTGGTTCCTGTTTCATCCTGATTTTGTATGCCTTCGGTTTCTGATTTTCTGAATTATCGATTTTGTACTGTAGACAGGGATATGGTCATTATCCATATTTGTCATGTCAAACCCATCGCGGGGAACTTTTTTACGAGCTCCACACGGCAAAGGGCATAAGTGTGACACAAATGAGTAAAGTATCATAAAGAAATCAGAATAACTGTAAACTTATATTATCATCTTATACTTAATTTAAAGGGAACAAAAAGAAAAGAAGTCTTCAAGAACTGGAATGTCCCGCTGCAAAAAAAAATTGAGGAAGGACAGCGATAATTCAAAAGAAGGACAGAAGAGGAGAGGAAACGAAAAGAAGAGGAAGGGAAAAGGAAAGAAGAAAGGAAAAGAGGAAGAGTACAGGATGGCATGGATGAGGAAGATCAGAGTCTGAACATGAAAATGTTTGCAGTTCACAGAACATAAACAAAGGGACATTGGCAATGATAAGAAATAGAAAATTTGTAATGACAAAAATCAAAGAAACATTTGTTGCGACATTTAATGGAAGGGAAACGATATATGACATTTCTTTGGCAAAAGATGTCATGCAATTGGAAGATGCCCTATTCAGTTATATTTTATACAATATCATATAATCCATGGAAAGTGTCATTTCTCAGAATAGCACGTGAATTGAATGTTACCATGTCAGAGGAACTAGAACTTTTGAACCGATTGACTGGTAAATCAAAGGATTTGGCGATAAAATTCCGAAATGCCAACACGGGGCAACCTGATATTGCGTTACTGGCAATATGATATTGCGATACTGGCAATATGACACAGACTTGATGAAATGTATGGCAAAACTGAATTGATAAAAGCATCGTTACGCACCCAGCTACATAATTTGGTGTAATTTCTACTGATGACTACAGTCGCTTGTACGATTTGCTTAACATTGTTATGAATGTGGAATCACTCAAGGCTCATCCACTCTATGCATCTACGCTAACATATTTCGACTCATCTAAAGGTGTAAATCCTATTATACAAAAGCTACCCTATACTACTATAAAACGAGAATATTTAGCGCAAACATATTTTAGCGCAATGAGGGATGAAAAACTTTTGGCGCAAACTTAATTTTGCGCATTGACACCATCTGGTCAATAAAATTAGCGCACAGTGATTTTAGGACTTTGTTTCTCAAACATCGCCGGTAGCAAATTGCCGTCGATGAATCGTAATTTTTTGTAACGTCAGACAAAAAATATCTGTCATGTCTCATGTTCGGACGATCGTTGGTAATACGAAATAATTATCAATTCTATTCAAAGTGATGAAAGAAAATAACGCTGTTCTGTAACATGGATGAATATATATCGTCCTCATTTTTCAACTTGGCGTAACAAATCATTTTACGGCAACGGCGCTGACATCCCGATTTTATTCACGTTGTGTAAATAAATCCTTTTAAAGACTGCGCATCTAATGTACGTGTTCACAGCGATAGACATAGAGGCATTGACTACATGCCGGCACGTGTCTTGGACAATTGAATTGCCTATTCGTATGCTTGTATTAATGTTAGTAAACTTTTCTTTTTAGATCTCCTTTTTACCGTATTTGTACCTTGTGTTATACAGTAGTGTTTTCACACAAATGTTACGTCATCTAAATATAAGCGAGAGAGAAGTCTTCTCGTTAGAAATAATACGTATGTCTATTCCTGCATTAAGGTACGACTTCAATTTTTTATCTGATTGATTGGAATGAAAATTTGTTCAGATTAAATACAACTTCAGGTTTTTTTTTTTTTGGTAAAAGAAACATCTCGTCCGACTCTTATTCATATTTCATGATTGGTTATTACGACACGTAGACAATCATGATCTACTCAGTACAAATGCATATTAATGTTAATCACGGCCCGTGTACTATCATTATCTACCCAATCGCGAGCGTTAATCCAAATATCTAATTAGCTATAAAAACAACAAGCGTTGCCGGATAGTCCATGCCGTGGACACGGTGTAATGCACGTTGAATAGAATGTTGAATACTTTCTTATTGAAATTTGATTTTGCATCTGAGAATTTTAGCGCACTACTTAATTTAGCGCAACCATGCCTTTGCGCTAATGGCGCTAAAATAAATCGAGCGCTAAATATTCTCGTTTTACAGTATACAGGAGAAATGGATTACGAGGGGTAACACGTACAAGAAGACCCATGGCGTGCCTTTTCCACCGTTTTCTGAGTTCGTAACGTTCGTTCGAGATATGTGTGTCATACGCCATGACCAAACCTTTTCATTCAGGAAACTTGATACTCCGCAAGCACAAGGACAGAGGGTTCAAGTTAATGCTCTTAAATCAAACATTTAGACAGATGACTCTCGATGTCAAATTCACAAAGCCAATCATTCTATAAATGAATGTCGTAGTTTTCGTGAGAAATCCATATCTGAGGGTAAAAACTTCGGAAAATTTCAGAATGTCGGTGTAATTTCTACTAATGACTACAGTCGCTTGTACGACTTGCTTAACATTCTTATTAATGTGCAATCACTCAAGGCTAATCCACCTTATGCATCTACGCTAGCATATTTCGACTCATCTAAAGGTGTAAACCCTATTGTACAAAAGCTACCCTATAATATACAAGAGAAGTGGATAACAAAGGGTTACACGTACAAGAAGACCCATGGCGTGCCTTTCCACCGTTTTCTGAGTTTGTAACGTTCGTTCGAGATATGTGTGTCATACGCCATGAACAAAAACAGGCATGCAAAAGTCCGGAAAACAGCAGATTTCATGAAATTTGCTTAGTTCAAGGGCCAATGGAAACCAAACCCAAACATTTTATCACTTTAAGATGTATTAATATACCAAAAATCAGTGTAACAATTGCAATTGAACTGACGAAAAGTCCGGAAAACTTAAATTTTCATAAAATTGGCTTAGTGAAAGGGCCATAACTCTTGTAAAAATTGGTCAATCTAAAGCAAACTCAAACTTGGTATGAACCACATTGAGATACATCCATATACCAAAAATGAGTTCAATTTATGCAACAACAGCGAAAAGAAGTCCGGAAAACTGAAATTTTCATAAAATTTGCTAAGTCCAAGGACCATGACTCGTATAAAAATAGGTCAATCTAAAACAAACTCAAACTTGATCTGTATCACAATGAGATATATCCACATACCAAAGATGAGTTCAATATATGCAGCAACCGCGAAAAAAGTGCGGACAACTAAAATTTGTCAAGTCCAAGGGCCATAACTCTTGTAAAGATAGGTCAATTAAAAGCAAACTCAAAATTTATCTGTATGACATTGAGATTTATCCACACACCAAAAATGAGTTCAATTTATGCAACAACAGCGAAAAGAAGTCCGGAAAACTGAAATTTTCATAAAATTTGCTAAGTCCAAGGACCATGACTCTTATAAAAATAGGTCAATCTAAAACACACTCAAGCTTGATCTGTATCACAATGAGATATATCCACATACCAAAGATGAAGTCATAACTCTTGTAAAGATAGGTCAATCAAAAGCAAACTCAAAATTTATCTGTATCACATTGAGATTTATCCACACACCAAAAATGAGTTCAATATATGCAACAACAGCGAAAAAAGCTGGAAAACTGAATATGGGACAGACAGACGGACGGACAGACAGACGAAGAGGAAACTAAGAGTCCCCTTCGGCGTTGCCGATAGGGGACTAATAAAGTTTCGATACTGGATAATGGCAGTGTCACTTGTCGTGAAGTATGCAACACTCGCCTTCATGTTAAGGAGACAATCGTAGAATCTATGACGTCAGATGATCATAAAGGTGACAACGTGTTCCTAAAGGAATATGATGACGACCGTCGAGGTTTATCTACGGAAGATGGTAAATTTCTGACTCATGAATTAAGTATTTACGAAGGATGAGGAGGGTCATTGGATAGCCCTCTACCTCTCAGACACCCTCCCGATAATCTGCCGAATAACAGATATCAGGCTCTACACATTTAACTGACAAGAATTTACGCAAGGATCCTATTAAAAAGGAACAGTTTGTCAAGTTCATGGCAACAATTTTGAGTGGCGGAGCCGCTGAAGTAGATCCTACTTCTGACCCTTATCACTGTTGGTACTTACCGCTCTTTGGGGTATACCAACCCCAAAAACCCCATCAAATCAGGGGAGTATTTGACTCGTCAGCAGTTCGCGATGGGGTATCGTTAAACAGCATTTTGATGTCTGGCCCAGAAGTGGTGAATAGTCTCCTCGGTATACTACTCAGATTAAGGAGAGGTGAAGTTGCTGATGTCGAGAAAATTTTTGATCGTTTCCACGTCAACGAGAATCACAGTGACTTCTTACGTTCTTTTCTCCTCCCGGGCACCTGGTCCCACCTCTAGCTTGCTAGGGGTCCGTCGATGTTTAATTTCGTGCTCTATTGTGAGTGCTGTTGAGATTATCGTCAGGATCTTCTTTAACTCATTTGGTATAGAAACAATAATCAGGATGACATACTCATAGAGTATAGAATGCACTCACATGTGCTTGGAAACAGTCCGTCCCCTGCGATAGCCGCTTATGGACTTCATAAAACTATGGAAGGTGTAAATTCAGACGTTCAGGGTTTCGTACGACATTATTTCTATGTTGATGATGCGCTTATATCCGTAACAGATGTAGATACAGCTATTAGTCTTATGAAGCGTACTCATCTTACATTGTGTGTGGTCATCTGGCAGTGAGGAGGTTGTTTTACACCACAATTGTACGTTCTTCGAGACCTCTGGGTAATCGGAAAAGGGGAGGGTTGTGCGCACGTAATCCAGGATAACCACACCTTCTGCTATTTCCGTGGCAGATGGCCGTCCTAAGTCGGCACCGGTTGCCCATTGGCCTCGTTGGTTTATGTGTAGTCCTTTGTGTTTAATGTTTCTGTGTTGTGCGTTGACGTTCCTTGTCCTTTATGCGTCTCTTTCCGTGCTTGTCTGCTTTTTGTTTTTGCATTGGGTGTTTTGCTGTGGGTGCTGCAACCGGGTGTTGTTGGAGTCCCCTCCTTTGTTTGAGAACACAAGGTGCTATGCGACTGCAAACAATAACTTCAAACAGCTAAGTTCAAGCTGCAGAACCTAGTTTGCCTATGAAATCTTTATAGCGGCATCTAGGTTCAAGAGATTCGCGAAGACAAAACCCCTCGTCCAGCGAGCACGATGTTCTCGTATAAAATTTGACAACAAGAGGATCGATCTTGAAGAGTAATTAATTCTCAAACACTTAATGTTACTGTTGGGAAGAAGGCATGGATAAATAAGCCTTAAAATACAACAATTCAATGTAGTTGATAATTTTCCTTTCTTTCCAGATTTTCTTTTCTGTAATGGAGGATTTAATGACCTTGACACTTGCAAGATCGATACGAAAGCACTACAGGACAACTCGAATAGCCGAAAGTTTCGATCTGATTTTGTTAACAAAATCGTAATTCGTCATTATTTGCAATAAAACACGAACAATAGCAGGGTTTTTCTTTTTGATTTTAATTAGCTTTGTATAAAAGTAATAAAATAGCAGAGTTTCATACATTTTTGACATGTAATAAAGAGAAATTTAAAATAATGGGTTGTATCAAAATTTAGAATGGATGGTAAATATGGCTGAACAATGCGCCACATGCTACATTTAAAAGACGGAGTATTAACAATCCTATACGTGGAACACATGTTTCCTATTGTTCACTTTTGAAATCAGAATACAATTTTATACCACAAAATGAATTTATTTGTGATATTTGAGCAAAAATAGTTGCATCGGAACTAAAGTTCAAAAGTCAATTTGTAACTGCAAATGAAAATCTACAAAAAACGGTGCAACATTACAAGCAATAGTGTAAAATTGAACAGGCAGATTTCAAGCCAAAAGTCAAGGTCTAGGAAATGTAGGCAGACATTTCTAACAAGAACAACTGGGGATCTAAGAAAGGGAAATTATGGTCGATGTTTCAAGACTCTAATTATAACGAGCAAAAAGGAAAAAAATACTTTTATTCGTGGCAAGAAACGCGTCTAAACAGCGACAAGGGGGGGGGGGCATAAAGGTAAACTTTTTCGGTGTTATTAATGTTACGAGAAAATGTTTACCAGAATTTAAGAACATATGAAAGTCTGCCCTACAGGTCCTAAATCTGATGCAAATTGCAAAAATATTGTCGATGACAATATCAGCCATCAGAGGGAAAAGATGGAAAAACGTTGCACAAATTTAATTATCAATGCCCAGGATCCCGATTTGAAAGAAGTTATGACAAAGGTTGAAACTTTACGATTTTTAAGAAAACTTGGGCGCGTTATTGCACCCGCGAAGGCTGACTATCTCTTTGTAGCTCAAGAGGTAGATATTGAGTCAGAATTTGGTAAAACAATGCCTCCTACAGAGGCTGAAATATTACCCATCTTCGCGGAGATTCATTCTCCATTCGGATTCGATAGCTCACAGCAGCATTCCGAGATCTCGTTAGTGACAGTGACGGCAATCACGTTCCTGTTAAACGCACTAAAAGAAATATTGGCGCCGTATAAGTGAGTCATCAGATTCCGAGAGGGACTCTACTGAAAACGAGGATGTGGTCGAGGAAGTTGCTGAGTCTTCGGATTCTGACAATGAGCAATTGAAAAGCTCGATGTCCGTCGATTCCCAAGATTCAGTAACTAAGTCGCCTGTCTTTTCTAAGCACCAAATGCCTCGTATTTCGCTCTCCCCAAGGAAGGGCGGTTCTCAACAACAGCAAACAACCTCGACACCGAGGTCAAAGTCAAAGAAAAAGGTCACTATTAAAACTCCGGGAGCATCTCCTTCCAATCCAATGGGCAATGTAAGAACATCCCCCCGAGGTTGATAATGATGATCGATTCGAACAAATACCAGTTGTTGCATTGGATAGTATTCTCGACGAGTCTGCGGAATCAGTAAACCAGTCCGAAAGAAAGAAACTGGAGATCTGGAGTACAGAAATCCCTTAAGCATATATGATTTTACAGTGTACCCGACAATTTTTCTAATCTTCAAGTATTTGTAGACTATAAAGCTCATCTAAATTTGATACATTCTAAGATACATCTCACCACGAATAATTTTCTAAACGTTCTTAGAATGCTCTGGCATATGTCAAAACCGAACTCCAAAACATTCTCTCTTGACATCTTGAATCAAAAGAAATTGCAGGAAATTCTTAAAGCGATGGATGGCTGTAAAGCGGATCCACAGACAAAATTAAATGATCTCAAATCACTTAAGAGTTTTCTGAAATGGTTTCGTTCAGGTAGTGAGGAACTTTCAAAAAGTCAATATAAATTCCAACTCTTTGATCAATTCCAAATTTATGTAGACATAGTTAAGGGAAAAGTTCATAACGAGATGGCCCTTTTGGTAAAGGAGAAGAAAGCGAGGGCCGAATTGCCCCCAACTCCCAACGAGGTAAACGGTGCAGTATACGAAGGCTAGGACTATGCGAAAAATCTCCTGCAGGAAGAAGAGACTAGATCACTTGGCAAGTATGAGGTGACCTATTTGAATCGATATATTGGAGCCTATACATGTCTACTTTCTCGTCGTCCCTGAGTCATCGAGAATTTAATGATAGACGATTATATACATGCCCTCCGTAATAACGTGACAGTCGTGGAAGATGAAACGTATCTTTGTATAACTGTTACTAGGCACAAGACCGGATTACAATACGCGGCTCGAATAACTCTCGACTCAGAGTATATGGAAATTTTTGACAAGTCAACCGCATCGTGCGCAATCAGACCATACGGGAAACGGGCACCGACTGTAATCATTTCTATTTACAACAGAATGGACACATATTTCAGAAATTTTCGGAAGGTTTGACAAAACTACAACTGCCGCGTGTAAAAGTAGGTGAATCAAGAAAGTCCACCAGCCAATGCAGCAAACTGTATCCAGAGGACGTGCAAAAGAACATTTCGAACCATCTCTGAAACTCAGAGATTACAAGGGACAAGCATTCTAGAATTGGAGTTAGAAGACAAGACGTGGCTTATCTAAAAGTCAAGAGAGGAATAAATGATTTTTACGAGGGTAAAGGTAGACATGTTCTTTCCAAAGCGGTGCCAAGTGATCCGACTTCCGGGAAATGCGTTGAATCGGCTACCGAAGACAGTACCCCGCAACCGCCTACTCCTCCAGTTACGACTGGACGTCGTCCCCCACCTCCCCCTCCAGATACAATTTATGAGAACACTGAGGAAAACTCTGCCCCGGCGCCACCCCCTCTTCCGCGTCATTTATAACTCTTTTATTCTTGTTCTCTGTTTAGTGCCAATTTCTACAGATGTTGAGTTGAAACTTTGATAGTAGTTAACTTATAGGTAGTCATTTAATGTTGACCTACTTTCAATGTCAAGTTTTCATTCTCAAGGTCACAAACTTTTGCCTATAGAACAAAAACTATTCGACTGAGCTTTCACCTTGACACAAGGACAAATTCAGATTATCAAGGTCACAACAAACCTTTGGCTAAAGAACAGACTATTTGACCTTCAGACTTCAAACACATAATTGTTCCGTCAAGCTCTTTCACCTTGACCTTGACCAAGGTCAAATTTTCATTCTCAAGGTCACATCAAACTATTGCCTTTAGAACAAAGACTATTTACCCTTCAGAGTTCATATTTTCTAGATATATTGCTTGGGCCCAGCTCTTTCACCTTGAACCAAGGTCAAATTCTCATTCTCAATACCCTGTTAGTTTTTGTAAAACATTAGTATGGTAACCTTATTCAAATACTTTTGTCGGTAATGTACATGGAAATATGTGCTTTTAACGACATTGCCATGGAAATACATGATGTCAAAGTAAAAACTACAGTGAAAATATTTTCAGTGTTTTTTAATCCTTAACCAATGAAACTTGGTGTTGCAAACAGAGTACATAAGAATATAAATTATCTTAGAATAAATATAATTGTACCATATGTAGTATTTTATAAATAACCAAAATCATTGTCAAATCAGAGATTTCAGAAGCCAAATTTGGTAACTGATTAGCAGAAAAAATAATCAAGGAAATTGAAGTAAAACATATAAAATTTTATGCACCTAACAACGTAGAACACCAATATAATTTCACCGATAAAAACTTGAGTTTGATTGAATGGATTTTAAAGGAATTGGTATAGAAAACTTAACATATTGTATAAGATATAACATTTCGTATTGCAGTCAAAATAGTAAAAGGGAGTAGAAATGTTCAGGGTTTTTCCATTAATACAATCAAATCACAATCATAAATTGTATGTAAATTGTTATTATGATAAAACAGTAAGTTATACCATACCTTTCTTGAAATACGAAGACTTAATCCATCAACTCTTCTTTTACAGTTATCAGACACTACAGAAGTCAGAATGTTGCAATTGCCACAAAGGACAGGTATCTAAAGTATCGCCGTGGCATACTGAACACAAAGTAAGTTGTAATACTGAAAGTTAGAAATAAATTTAATTCCAACATGACTTGAGATTTTCTCCCTTTATGTACCTTAGAACTAGCCTGGTGTAAAATCTCTAACAAACGTGTAGTTCACTATTTTAAGCTCTGCCCATGTGTTAGCACTTCCAGCTAAAAATTGAAAATGGAGAAAAAAAATAATGGATGCTCCAAAGTACTTCCTTTCTGTAATTGGAAGCCATATGTAAGGTGAAATCTGATTGGATGAAAATATATAGGTAAAAATAATGCATTATGGGTTGGGGTATGACTTTGTAATGTGTGGTGAAAGAGAGGTAACTCTAATGAAAATCAATAAGTAAAAAAAATAATAATTTAAGTAAGAAGGATAACTCTAAGTCTACTTACTGTTATAGTCTGTATCTCTTTTGTAGCCTGATCAACCTCTCCAGATATACTTACAGATCTGTAATATTGTACATTGTCGGATATTAAGTTATTAATAAGATGTGATACCAATTGAAAATCTCAATAAATGAGAATTGAAATATTACTCTGAAACTTGACTTCATATTGTAATTAAATAAAAAAAAAGAAGAATATTTGCTATAACTTTTTTTTACCATTAAAAGTGAGATTGCTGTCTTCAAAATATGTTTCTAGCTCCTCAAGTGTCAGTTCATATAACTCTTCCTGCCCACTCTCCACCTCTTCTGGTAACCAATACTTAACCTGTAGATAAAATGTATATATTATGAGAATATCTGTTCTACCGGCAAAAACAGATAGATAAATCAATTGAAAATTCTTAGGTCTTCACACATAATATATTGAAAAGTCTTTTACAAAATTCATTTTCATTTAAACTAAAGTATGTTTGAGCTGTTAATTAGTAACAAAATAGCAATCAAACATTTGTTAGTAATAAACCAAAAAAAAATAAAGAAGTTATTCCCATATTATGTCTGTAAATCCAAATAGAAGTTGCCATCACTAGATTAATCTGAAAGGTTACCATAACATCATTTATTATTTATTGTCAATTATAATTTCCAATCATATGAAAACATATTAATTTTTTTTTTGTGATTGCATGCCATGTAATTCTGCAGTGTAAATTAATGAATTTCAAATTATTAAGATATTTTTTTTAAATTTCATTAATCTATTTATTAGTTTCTGAAGTCTGAACTGTCAACTACCAGGTAATTGATACTAACATTAAAGACCCCTTCTTTGTATGTCATGATCCTGCCCACCCATGCCTGATCTGCACCATTGTCGTTCCAGACGTGACTAAAAGTCTTATTTACAAGATCAGCTGGATTGCTAAATGGTGATTGCACACTGCTAGCTATAGGATCTGTCAAGTACTTCCTTATTAGTTCATTAAGGTTTTCCAAAAGTTTGGGAATATCAAAGATTTTTCCTTTTTGACTAAAAGCAAGAAGGGTCCTATCTGATGGATGCACATTTTTAAAAGTTTTATATAAATTTATTTGCTGTTTAATTGCAGAAATCTTTTCCTTTTTTGTTTTCAGAGTATCCAGTTTTGATGAAATATCTTCTGTTGTCCAATAACCATCCTGATTTGCATGTTTTTTAGCATTCTCCATTTTTGTTCTATCTCTTTCCCTTTTTTCTTTAACCTGATGTTGCCTCTCTCGAATTGATAGCAAGTGCTTACTTATTTTTGAGTCCAGCCTGGCCATTTAACGTTCATAAGATATGTTGTCAGGAGGACATGATTTTGCATTTTCGATGTGTTCTTCACTAGGTTCACAACACTTACCATCATCCAGGAAGTCTTTGAACAATGTTTTACATTTGTTTTTTAGTGCATAACACATTTTTTCCAAGATTGTTATAACAAAAATATCATCTTCCTGTGCAATAAACAGACTTCGGTAATTTTCGTCTGGAATTAATGGTCCTTCGAAAAGTTGAATTTCATTTTTTAGGAGAGGTGAAGCATCCTTAGCACATATATAAAAAAACTGAATGAGTCGTTTATATACTGGTCCCATCTCCAATGCTGAATTTGCACTATCTATAAAATTCCAATATTGCTCAGTCACAATTTTGGAGATTATCCCCAGAGATCTTTAAATAGATACAATCTTGTCATTTTTTCAGCATTGTAACAATGAACGACTGTATGAAGTTTAGGCAGGACTTTGATGAACTGAAATAATTCAGTATGCTGTCTTTCAGTATATACGCCCCCGCTGAATTGTAAAACAAATCATTGAATCTATTTCCTCTAAAATTGATAAGAGGAATCTTTGTAGGTTCAAGAATTGAACAGTTTTTAATATACAGGGAAGCTAATAGAGGGTCACCAAGTCCATCCTTAAAAAATAACTTGGAGACAAATCTTAGCAGTTGGAGACAGACTGATTCTTTCTTATTTTGTTGCTCATGTTCAACATAAAAATCACTTTCTATTTCTGAATTTTTTTTTTTGACATATTCATAAAACTGAAGTAACGGATGTACTGCACATTTAAATGAGTTTGGTTCAGGAATGGAGGAATAATTATGTTCAGAGTTTTGAGAGACAAGAATGTTGTTCACTTTCTGTTCTGTTGCACAGCGGTCAGTAATGAAATTTTTGACTTTACTCATTAAATTATTGCTGCCACCAATATCATCCAGAACTTCATTTATGCATTTTGAGTAAATCTCTGCCTTACCATCACAAACCTCCCTTATACCAGCAGTAAGTATTTTCTTATCTGTTGCTATTTCTACACCGTAATAATGGTGTCCTTTCTTAGTAGTGCCATCTCTGAGCATTGTTATATTTTCAGCGTCACATAATTCGCTCTTAATATGCTCTCGGCCAACAATACCTAATTCACTGGTGAGAACTCCAGATGTAGTCTTTCTTGGCAAACCTATAACTTCTACACCTACTAAAGCTGACACACTTCTAATTAATGGCTCTATATGTTCTATAACAACATTTCTGCTCCTAAACTCAAAGTACACTTTTCTTATGTGATCATTGTATGGCTTTCCTTTGCCGTTTTCTCTTAAGTTCCCCGCGAGGGGTTTGACAGTAAATGGTTGAATATATTTCCCTGACATGGTCGCCATAGCACTTTCTATATAGACATAACGTCAGACAGTGCATGCATTTTATATACTGTGTTCTTTATCGTGCATTAACATCGACGGCGGGTGCGGCTAACCAACAGGGGATGCTTACTCCTCCCGGGCACCTGATTCTACCTCTAGCTTGCTAGGGGTTCCTCGATGCTCAACATAGTGCTCTATTAAGAGTGCTGTTGAGATTATCGTGAGGATCTTCTTTAACTATTAAGTTAATTACTCTTTGCTCTTGGTTTTCTTTTTCATTGTTGTTTTCATTCACTAACATTTTCAAGTTTTCATTTTCATTCCTAATTTCATCAAGTATAGGCTTGTACAGATTGCACTGAACAGCTTTTTCTCTCTTTCTTTTTTTTAGTTGAACATTTAAACTATTTAACTTTTCACGCAATGATTGATTTGTTTTCTCTTGATCCTTTCATTCATTCTACTTATTTTTAATGACTTTATCTTTGACCTCAAACGATATTTTCTTTTTTAAGAAGCACAGATGTATCTTGGCTCATGAGGCGTGCCTTTTTCTTAGGTATCTGATCTTGATTGCTATCATCTGATGTATCTTTACTCCTTTTAGAATTTGGAAATATGAATTCTGTATTACACATTTCGATGTATTCTTTCTTGTTGGTAATTTTTAAAAGTCTTCTTAATGTTTCAATGGCACGCTTTGCCTTGCTGTATAAACTAGTTTTATTGACTGTATCACTTGGAATTTCACACAATGAGCACATGTCTTCATGGAATTTCGCAATATTTCCACGAGCCAGACAATATATCATTTCCATATTCTTATGATTCATGACTCTATCCATTGTGTTGACAGTTCAAATTAATTTTGTTTTAAACAAATATTTACCATATACTGAATATGGAAGAAAAGAAAAGGGAAGCCTATTTGTAAATTGCAAGCCATTCAAAAGCGAACATAAATGTAGAAAGCAGTTATTGTCAAGAAAACAAAAGAAAATGCGACAAAAAATCCCGTTATCATAACACATGATAGGAATTGCGTATCATATAACATGTTATGTTAACACAAATATTGACAGATTGCAAAGCTTAAATTTTTCACCATAAACAAATGTGTTAAATTATATCAAATCTATGATATACTGTATATATTTTTCCATTCTTATGATATTCATAAGATACATGTATACATGCAAGATAAGATAAGAAATGCTCTGCAATCCAACCAAAAATAGTAACAAAAGCAAACATGCAAATACTTAAACACACAAAAAGCATAAATAAAACAATGAAATAGATGAAGCAAACCTTTAGAAATTGAGAAAGCTACCAGCCAGCCAGGACGAAAAACAAACAAGCGTCCAAAACAAAGTTGCAATTTTATATCATGTTATTAAATGAAACATGGCAGAAACTTGTTTCATTTGATTATTAACAGAAGAATGTTAAATAAGTCAATGTCTTGTATATCAATATATTACTTTTAATTTTTTTTACATGTAATATAAACAAAAATAAACCATTTCTTTTAATGTTTATAGAAAACAAATTGAATTAGCAAAAGATTTTATCATTTTGATTTTGTTTTGTTTTATGCCTATGGGCTCAAAACCTACCAGCACGAGGACGCAAAACAGAAAATAACAAAGAAATGGCCATAGGTCAAAGTCCAAAGTCAATGGAGACAGATGTAAATAATTTTGGTATCCATGGAAAGGTTTCGTCAGAAGGAAAACAAATGCGAAATATGAAAGCCCTATCACTTACCATTCAAAAGATATGACCAAGGTTAAAGATTTTTCAGACAAACAGAAAAACATATCAACAGACAAAAAGACAGACAGACCTAAAACTATTAGCCCCCGAATATCCCCATTATGGCTGCACAAAAAGTTTAAAACTGCTTTAAAGATTAAAAAGATGGCAAGTTGTACCAGTCTTACCCCCGGAAAGCTCAAGGATCTTAGACCTTAATTTTTTTAGGAAAATTGGTTGACTAAATCTTAGCTCTTATATTTCATATACTCTTTGATAAAAGTAAGAAGTAATAATGCTGAAAGGATTAAGTTTCTGTTATTAGTAGAGCCAAAGATATGGACAAACAGCGATAATTACTTTTTGGCAAAAACTTCTTCCCAACCACTATGTCGTTACCATTATCATATCTCAATTTAATAAAACAATGGTGTAATGGTGAATAAACTGCTTTACCAGCAGTAGTTTTACTATTCTGAACTCATTTTTATTAATTATACATGAATTTTCAATGACATTTTAAGATCCTGACAGTATATATATAAGTTATTAGGGAGCTGCTTCTATTTAAGTTCATCACTAACATAATATATATATTTTTTTCAGAATACTGCTATAAGTACCCAGGCCAGCAATATCGAAAGACAGGACTTGAAATCTACTTACATCATATTGTATAAATAAATAAGATTTTATACTTTTTCTGAGCGTTTTTTTCTAAAATTTCTTCTTCTTCCTGTACTGTGCAGGGCTCATGGAGCATTATCGCACAATGGTTGAAATGAGAAATCCATACCTGAGCGTAAAAACTTTCTTCTCAGTCGTCATCTATGTCTCAAATGTTGTATCACTACAAAATATATCGCCCGAGATTGCAAAATAAAACTTAAGTTAACATTTGTAAACTTACAAATCATGTACACTGTTCATGATTTAACCAGAAGCAAACCACGTGAAGATAGCCAAGATAAACAGTCTGAAGCGTTATGTGTAGACCTTTCTCATGGCGGAGAGCTGTCTACTAGTAAGGACGAACAATCGAAATACGTTCGAACAAAATGTACAACTTTATGTGACGATAGTTTTTAAAAGTCGATCATGTAGCAAGACAATGCTTGTTGACGTTTATCACAAGGATAATCCGCAAAACATCATACGCACGTACGCCATACTTCATGATCATAGTGATCAAACTCTTGCGTCACCACAGTAGCTTAATGACATGAATATTACACATCCTGTAACTAAATACACTCGTACGACATGCTCAGAAAGAGTAACAGTGCGTGGTAGTCGAGCAAGAGGACTCATCGTTCGAAGTATTGACCTTTCGGTTAGTTGTGAGATGCCCCTGTAGATTGAATTTGAGGATATACCGAACAATAAAACGGAAATAGCCACTCCGGATATTACAAAATCGTACGAACATCTTAATATTATTACGCCTCAAATTCCTAAGCTTGACTCGAACTCAGATATACACCTTCTTATAGGTAGAGATGTACCTGAAGTGCATCATGTCCAACACCAGGATTTGGGAAAAAGGGGAACCCCCTTTGCGCACAAAGTAGGACTCGGTTGGTCGATTATCGGGGAGATATGTTTCGTTCGTATTCACAAAAGGAATATTATGACCGTAAAAAAATAAAATGATCGCTGCGCGATATAAGTCCTCTACCGGCAGCATAAAGTTATGTCCTGTATCTCTGTTCATCAGTTCATTATCTGCAAGACCAGCCAAGAAAAGATTGGGTAACTGAATTCACGAAATGTGCTAAGTCCAAGGGCCATAACTCTCGTAAAAATTAGTCAATCAAAATTAAACTCGAACTTGATCTGCATCACATATAATGTATTCACATACAAAAAATCAACTCATTATCTGCAAAAATGGCATGCAAAAGAAGAGAAAGGGAAAAGGAAAGATGGAAGGAAAAGAGGAAGAGGACAGGATGGCATGGTTGAGGAAGATCAGAGTCCGAACATGAAAGTGTTTTGCAGTTCACAGAACATGAACAAAGGGACATTGGTAATGATACAAAATAGAAGATTTGTAATGACAAAAATCAAAGAAAAATTTGTTGCGAAATTTAATGGAAGGTAAACGATATATGATATTTCTTTGGCAAAAGATGTCATGCGATTTGAAGATGCCCCAGTTCAAATATATTTTATACAATATCATATAATTAATTGAAAGTGTCATTTCTCAGAATAACACGTGAATTGAATTTTACCAGGTCAGAGGAACTAAAACTTCTTTTGAACCGATTGACTGGTAAATCAAAGGATAAGCATCCGATATGCCAACACAGGGCAACCTGATATTGCGTTACTGGCAATATGACGCAGACTTGATGAAATGTATGGCAAACCTGAATTGATAGAAGCATCGTTACACACCCAGTTACAGACTTTCGGTGTAATTTCGACTAATGACTGCAGTCACTTGTACGACTTGCTTAACATTCTGAGTTTGTAACGTTCGTTCGAGATATGTGTGTCATACGCCATGAACAAAAACAGGCATGCAAAAGTCCGGAAAACAGCAAATTTCATGAAATGTGCTTAATTCAAGGGCCAATGGAAAGCAACCCAAACTTTTTATCACTTTGAGATGTATTAATATACCAAAAATCAGTGTAATAATTGCAATAGAACTGACGAAAAGTCCGGAAAACTTAAATTTTCATAAAATTTGCTTAGTCAAAGGGCCATAACTCTTGTAAAAATTGGTCAATCTAAAGCAAACTCAAACTTGATATGTACCACATTGAGACACATCCATATACCAAAAATGAGTTCAATTTATGCAGCAACAGCGAAAAGAAGTCCGGAAAACTGAAATTTTTATAAAATTTGCCAAGTCCAAGGACCATGACTCTTATAAAAATAGGTCAATCTAAAACAAACTTGATCTGTATCACAATGAGGTATATCCACATACCAAAGATGAGTTCAATATATGCAGCAACAGCGAAAAAAGTGCGGACAACTAAAATTTGTCAAGTCCAAGGGTCATATCTCTTGTTAAGATAGGTCAATCAAAAGCAAACCCAAAATTTATCTGTATCACATTGAGATTTATCCACATACCAAAAATGAGTTCAATATATGCAACAACAGCAAAAAAAAAAAGCTGGAAAACTGAATATGGGACAGACAGACGGACGGACAGACATACGAAGAGGAATTTAAGAGTCTCCTTCGGCGTTAACGATAGGGGACTAATAAAGTTTCGATACTGGATAATGGCAGTGCCACTTGTCGTGAAGTATGCAACGCTCGCATTCATGTTAAGGAGACAATCGTAGAATCTATGACGTCAGATGATCATAAAGGTGACAACGTGTTCCTAAAGGAATATGATGACGACCGTCAAGGTTTATCTACGGAAGATGGTAAATTTCTGACTCATGAATGAAGAATTTACGAAGGATGAGGAGGGTCATTGGACAGCCCTCTACTTCTCAGACACCTTCCCGATAATCTGCCGAATAACAGATATCGGGCTCTACACATTTAACTGACAAGAATTTACGCAAGGATCCTATTAAAAATGAACAATTTGTCAAGTTCATGGCAACAATTTTGAGTTGCGGAGCCGCTGAAGTAGCCCCTACTTCTGACCCTTATCACTGTTGGCTCGTCAGCAGTTCACGATGGGGTATCGTTAAACAGCATTTTGATGTCTGGTCCAGAAGTGGTGAATAGTCTCCTCGGTATACTACTCAGAGTTAGGAGAGGTGAGCTTGCTATGACTGCTGTTGTCGAGCAAATTTTTGATCGTTTCCACGTCAACGAGAATCACAGTGACTTCTTACGTTCTTTTCTCCTCCCGGGCACCTGGTCCCACCACTAGCTTGCTAGGGGTCCGTCGATGTTTAATTTTGTGCTCTATTGTGAGTGCTGTTGATATTATCGTCAGGATCTTCTTTACCTCATTTGGTATAGAAACAACAATCAGGATGACATACTCATAGAGTATAGAATGCACTCACATGTGCTTGGAAACAGTCCGTCCCCTGCGAGGCCGCTCATGGACTTCATAGAAATGTGGAAGGTGTAAATCCAGACGTTCAGGGTTTCGTACTACATTATTTCTATGTTGATGATGCGCTTATATCCGTAACAGATGTAGATACAGCTATTAATCTCATGAAACGTACTCAGCTTACATTGTACGTGGTCATCTGACAGTGAGGAGGTTGTTTTACACCACAATTGTACGTTCTTCGAGACCTCTGGGTAATCGGAAAAAAGGGAGGGTTGTGCGCACGTAATCCAGGATAGCCACACCTTCTGCTATTTCCGTGGCAGATGGCCGTCCTAAGTCGGCACCGGTTGCCCATTGGCCTCTCTGGTTTATGTGTAGTCCTTTGTGTTTAATGTTTCTGTGTTGTGCGTTGACGTTCCTTGTCCCTTATGCGTCTCTTTCAGTGCTTGTCTGCTTTGTGTTTTTGCATTGGGTGTTTTGCTGTGGGTGCTGTAACCGGGTGTTGTTGGAGATCCCCTCCTTTGTTTGAGAACACAAGGTGCTATGCGACTGCAAAAAAATAACTTCAAACAGCTAATTTCAAGCTGCAGAACCTAGTTTGCCTATGAAATCTTTATAGCGGCATCTAGGTTCAAGAGATTCGCGAAGACAAAACCCCTCATCCAGCGAGCACGATGTTCTCGTATAAAATTTGACAACAAGATGATCGATCTTGAATAGTAATTAATTCTCAAACACTTAATGTTACTGTTGGGAAGAAGGCATGGATAAATAAGCTTTAAAATACAACAATTCAATGTAGTTGATAATTTTCCTTTCTTTCCAGATTCACTTTTCTGAAATGGAGGATTTAATTACCTTGACACTTGCAAGATCGAAACGAAAGCACTACAGGACAACTCGAATGGCCGAACGTTTCGATCTGATTTTGTTAACAAAATGGTAATTCGTCATTATTTGCAATAAAACACGAACAATAGCAGGAGTTTTCTTTCTGATGGTAATTAGCTATGTATAAAAGTAATAGCAGCCATATAAAATAGCATTTTCATACATTTTTAACATGTAATAAAGAGAAATTTAAAATAAGGGGTTGTATCATAATTTAGAATGGATAGTCAAGATGGCTGAACAATGCGCCACATGCCTATTGTTCAGTTTTGAAATCAGAATACAATTTTATACCACAAAATGAATTTATTTGTGATACTTGAGCAAAATTAATTGCATCCGTACTAAAGTTCAAAAGTCAATTTGTAACTGCAAATGAAAATCTACAAAAAACGGTGCAACATTACAAGCAATAGTGTAAAATTGAACAGGCAGATTTCAAGCCAAAAGTCAAGGTCTAGGAAATGTTGGCAGACATTTCTATCAAGAACAACTGCGGATCTAAGAAAGGGAAATTATGGTTATTATCGATGTTTCAAGACTCTAATTATAACGAGCAAAAAGGCAAAAAATACTTTTGTTCGTGGCAAGAAACGCGTCGAAACAGCGACAAGGGGGGGGGAGCATAAAGGTTACCTTTTTCGGTGTTATTATTGTTACGAGAAATGTATACCAGAATTAAAGAACATATGAAAGTCTGCCCTACAGGTCCTAAATCTGATGCAAGTTGCAAAAATATTGTCGATGACAATATCAGTCATCAGAGGGAAAAGAAGGAAAAACTTTGCACAAATTTAATTATCAATGCCCAGGATCCCGATTTGAAAGAAGTTATGACAAAGGTTGAAACTTTACGATTTTTAAGAAAACGTGGGCGCGTTATTGCACCCGCGAAGGCTGACTATCTCTTTGTAGCTAAAGAGGTAGATAACGATGATGTCGGTCGAGATATTGAGTCAGAATTTGGTATCACTATGCCTCCTACAGAGGCTGAAATATTACCCATCTTCGCGGAGATTCATTCTCCATTCGGATTCGATAGCTCACAGCAGCATTCCGAGACCTCGTTAGTGACAGTGACGGCAATCACTTTCCTGTTAAACGCACTAAAAGAAATATTGGCGCCGTAAAAGTGAGTCATCAGGTTCCGAGAGGGACTCTACTGAAAACGGTGATGTGGTCGAAGATGTTGCTGAGTCTTCGGATTCTGACAATGAGCAATTGGAAAGCTCGATGTCCGTCGATTCACAAGATTCAGTAACTAAGTTCCCTGTCTTTTCTAAGCACCAAATGCCTCGTATTTCGCTCTCCCCAAGGAAGGGTGGTTCTCAACAACAGCAAACAACCTCGACACCGAGGTCAAAGTCAAGGAAAAAGGTCACTATTAAAACTCCGGGAGCATCTCCTTCCCATTCAATGGGCAATGTAAGAACATCCCCCACCGAGTTGATAATGATGATCGATTCGAACAAATACCAGTTGTTGCATTGGACAGTATTCTCGACGGAATCAGTAAACCAGTCCGAAAGAAAGAAACTGGAGATCTGGAGTACAGATATATGGATATATATATATATATATATATATATATATATATATATATATATATATATATATATATATATATATATATATAAGGATATATGATTTTACAGTGTACCCGACAATTTTTCAAATCTTCAAGTATTTGTAGACTATAAAGCTCATCTAAATTTGATACATTCTAAGAAACATCTCACCACGAATAATTTTCTTAACGTTCTTAGAATGCTCTGGCATATGTCAAAGCCCAACTCCAAAACATTCTCTCTTGACACCTTGAACCAAAAGAAATTGCAGGAATTTCTTAAAGCGATGGATGGCTGTAAAGCGGATCCACAGACAAAATTAAATGATCTCAAATGGAATGGTTTCGTTCAGGAAGTGAGGAACTTTCAAAAAGTCAATATAAATTCCGACGCTTTGATCAATTCCAAATTTATGTAGACATAGTTAAGGGAAAAGTTCATAACGAGATGGCCCTTTTGGTAAAGGAGAAGAAAGCGAAGGCCGAATTGCCCCCAACTCCTAACGAGGTAAACGCTGCAGTATACGAAGGCTAGGACTATGCAAAAAATCTCCTGCAGGAAGAAGAGACTAGATCACTTGGCAAGTATGAGGTAACCTATTTGAATCGATATATTGGAGCCTATACATGTCTACTTCTTTCTCGTCGTCCCTGAGTCATCGAGAATTTAATGATAGACGATTATATACATGAGTTAAAGAAGATCCTGACGATAATCTCAACAGCACTCACAATAGAGCACGAAATTAAACATCGACGGACCCCTAGCAAGCTAGAGATGGGACCAGGTGCCCGGGAGGAGTAAGCATCCCCTGTTGGCTAGCCGCACCCGCCGTCGATGTTTATGAAGCATGGAAATGAAAATTTATAAAATTTATGCACTGTCTGACGTAATGTCTATATAGAAAGTGCTATGGCGACAATGTCAGGGAAGTATATTCAAAACACTTACTGTCAAACCCCTTGCGGGGAACTTTTTTACGAGCTCCACACGGCAAAGGGCATAAGTGTGACACAAATGAGTTAAAGAAGATCCTGACGATAATCTCAACAGCACTCACAATAGAGCACGAAATTAAACATCGACGGACCCCTAGCAAGCTAGAGGTGGGACCAGGTGCCCGGGAGGAGTAAGCATCCCCTGTTGGCTAGCCGCACCCGCCGTCGATGTTTATGAAGCATGGAAATGAAAATTTATAAAATTTATGCACTGTCTGACGTAATGTCTATATAGAAAGTGCTATGGCGACAATGTCAGGGAAGTATATTCAAAACACTTACTGTCAAACCCCTCGCGGGGAACTTTTTTACGAGCTCCACACGGCAAAGGGCATAAGTGTGACACAAATGAGTTAAAGAAGATCCTGACGATAATCTCAACAGCACTCACAATAGAGCACGAAATTAAACATCGACGGACCCCTAGCAAGCTAGAGGTGGGACCAGGTGCCCGGGAGGAGTAAGCATCCCCTGTTGGCTAGCCGCACCCGCCGTCGATGTTTATGAAGCATGGAAATGAAAATTTATAAAATTTATGCACTGTCTGACGTAATGTCTATATAGAAAGTTCTATGGCGACGATTATATACATGTCCTTCGTAATAACGTGACAGTCGTGGAAGATGAAACGTATCTTTGTATAACTGTTACTTGGCACAAGACCGGATCACAATACGCGGCTCGAATAACTCTCGACTCAGAGTATATGGAAATTTTTGATAAGTCAACCGCATCGTGCGCAATCAGATCATACGGGAAACGGGCACCGACTGTAAACATTTCTGTTTACAACAGAACGGACACATATTTCAGAAATTTTCGGAAGGTTTGACAAAACTACAACTGCCGCGTGTAAAAGTAGGTGAATCAAGAAAGTCCACCAGCCAATACAGCAAACTGTATCCAGAGGACGTGCAAAAGAACATTTCGAACCATCTCTGAAACTCGGAGATTACAAGCATTCTAGAATTGGAGTTAGAAGACAAGACGTGGCTTACCTAAAAGTAAAGAGAGGAATAAATGATTTTTACGAGGGTAAAGGTAGACATGTTCTTTCCAAAGCGGTGCCAAGTGATCCGACTTCCGGGAAATGCGTTGAATCGGCTAACGAAGACAGTACCCCAACACCATCTACGAGCCAACGTCGAGAACCGCCTACTCCTCCAGTTACGACTGGACGTCGTCCCCCACCTCCCCCTCCAGATACAATTTATGAGAACACTGAGGAAAACTCTGCCCCGGCGCCACCCCCTCTTCCGCGTCCTTTATAACTCTTTTATTCTTGTTCTCTGTTTAGTGCCAATTTCTACAGATTTTGAGTTGAAACTTTGATAGTAGTTTACTTATAGGTAGTCATTTAATGTTGACCTACTTTCAATGTCAAGTTTTCATTCTCAAGGTCACAAACCTTTGCCTATAGAACAAAAACTACGCAGCACATTTAAGGCCTTCCATAGAATTGACGTAGCAGTTTTTTCCGCCAAATAACGTAACGTCATATGACGTCATGGACCCCGTGTCGTCAGGTTAGGTAGCAACTCATTTATTAGCTTTCGTTATCGTTGATTCCTTTATTTACTAGATAAAATTGCATTCATACAAAAAACAAAACATATTACTTCATCACTGACACATCGCCAGGTCAATATACTTTTGAGAAAACCCCTAATCTATATATGTACTCTGTGACCCCGTACACCGAAGAATGCGATCTGCGTTACTTAGAAGCTTGAGGTGACGAACAGGTGCGAATCAACAGTTTACAGAGCGGGTAAAACGAATAAAAAGGCAGATTATGGTAAGTATAAGCGATATCAAACTTCAATAACTGGTGCTGTATGAAGGAAATATCTTAGAATTAGTACAATTACATCATGAAATCAATTTATTCATAGAAATAAAAGGAAACTCCTTGGATTACCAAGAGACATGTGTGAAATGTATGTGTAAATGACAAAATTTCAACGCGTTTTACTTAAGTTACACAGCTGAGTAGTAGCTAAACTTTATGTGAATAGTTTAGACACTTGTAGATTATGATATCAGTTCGTACGAAAGTTGAATGATGAGGGAAAAAGGGTGAATGTGATACTAATGTGCCCATGCCCATGTTTATGTTGTTTTCATAACATGTAGATCTACTTATAAAAATGTTTACTTCTGAGTAAACTTGTAGTTGTACAGTAAGTTATACTTGCAGTAGTATGTGCACCGAAATATCGAAATATTCAAATACCAATTATTGTTTTTTTTTTCTTCAGAATGTTAACTAAGAATGGATTTCACACCAGCTGCTGCATGAAAAGAAATATTGTCACACACTGTGAAAGTTTCAGAAACACATGCATGTATCATAGCCACACAGTACTGTTCATTTTGGATATTTTTGCAGGTACAGAATTTTTAAATTTATGTGTAGAGTAACATTTGTTTTGCCTATTTAGGAATATTATAATGATTTAAAAAAGAAGTCAAATAAAATAAATGCATTTACTATCTATAGTGAATAATCTAAAACTATAGCCATACCAGGCTTATTAAGCTATTCATGAAATAATAACATATCACTGCGAATTCTTTGTAATTTATGTCGCAAGGACATACATGTATATTACATAACTACTAAACCTGTAAAATTATGAATTTTGAGTCCAAGCTGTACCATACACTTTGGATTTTAAAAGCTAGATTTATACAGCTAGCAATATTTTTTTCTATTTCAGATCCTTGCCTTGAAGAGTGAATGCTTGAATAATAACTTTGAACAACCACACACATTACAGATGAAGAAATGTTACTTTGAATATATAATAAAGAAAATTAATATCTCCTAAAATTGATCTGTACTAGACTTCATGCTCAAATCTCAAAGAGCGGGGAAGGGGGGGGGGGGGGGGGGGTTAAATTGCTTTTGTTTTGATAGTTTGTCTGCCTGAAGCATTTAGCCGAGCATGAGAGGGCTTTCAAGGTCAACATGTACACAAATCTCTATGTGCATGGCAAGAGCAGATACGAAGATTTGAAATTTAAGCTTGACTTTGCTTTCATAAGATACATGTAGCTACTGACACCTGCATGCTATGTAACAAAGAGACGTAAATAAATTATTGTTGTACTTGCAGAACATCTCGTACAAGGTGGCTGTTAAGGAAAGGTCCCATAATGCCAGTTATTAAAATGTCGGTCTCTCTAATGGTGTCAGGAAAAAAAAAAGGATAAATAATCTCAAGCTCCTGGCAAGAGTTATTCACGCACCATTAATTTGTTCCAGCTTTACAATTATTTTATTTGATATCTGCAATGCAGAAAAAATTACGATATGGTCATCGGTCAAATAACAAATTTGAAATACTGAAAATATTCAACAAATTTGCTGAATGCTTACATCAAATTTGTCATAGGACAGTCGTTTATCTTGGTGGATCACTTTGTCTGTTGTCCCTCCTCCCCCCCCCCCCCCAAATCATCTTGTCACGAAAATATCGGGAGTAATGAAACAAGGTAGGATTGCTGCTCGACCATTCCGAGACACATTTATTGATCATATACATACAAATGTTTATTACGACAAGGTTCCGATATTATAATAAAGGAGTAACCTTTCAAATATTTTGAAAGGCGAAGGGAAACATGATTGCTGCATGAAATCCGGCTATAGATGTGACCCCAAAAAATCTCTGAATTTTGCATCTGCTGTAAATAATAATCCTGTCTGGACGACTATCAAATCAATTCATGATCTGAAAATGCAAACGAAAGGAGAGAAAAAACTCATCCAAAACAAAGCCGTTATACATACACTGAAAAGTCCTCTAGCCCGACCCGCCCCCTTTCCCGGCCCCATAAATCAATGACTGCTCTTTTAATTTCTGTCAAACACACTACCATGTATTTCGTCGATCTCATGAAGAATTTATAAGTACTAATTCACTTTCAGGGGACATGGAATTCAAATAAAACATATGAAATCTAATTTAATAAAATCGAGCAGAAGATTCCCAATGTCAGTGTAGCGTGGGCGATAAATAGAATCTCGAGGTCACGCTTTACTTTCAATTTTCATCAACTTTTGCATGCAATTGCAAGTTGTCAATTATAAGTGCTTTTCAATGTCAATGTCAGCTACGCTTTTACATGGGTTGTGTTTTTATTTATTTATTTTTGTTATAGAAAATATACACTGAAAATGTTTTTTTTTTTAAAGAAAAGAAACAGTGCATATGCGTCTTCTGACACATTGAAATTAAATTTTAAATCAGTATGAAAGTATACCTAAATTTATATATTAATATGACAATGGACATCATCCACGGAATTTGCCGATTCCTCTATTTCCAATCTAGATCAAATTTTGTTTTGTTTTCTTTTTTCTGCTCGGAAACAAACATCAGCTTTATTATAATTTTTTCCCCTTATTTTTTTTCTCGAAGTCTAGAAAAAATAATATTGGATATAGAATAACCTGTTGTCCAGAGAGCACAGGACTATAAGGTCTCCTTTCTTAAAATAAGAAACCAGAGAATCTATAACATAAAGGAATTTTGGTATAAACAGTGAAGAATTTATGTATGTTATCGATCCCATTGCGGTCAAAGGCGTCATAAGTCGAACAAGGTTTTTTTTTCTGTCACGGTAATGATTATTAAAGGGACGTATAATGTATGTTAGTAAATATTACGAATTAATATAATCAATCAATGCAATTCTAATGCATGTCCGATATTGTACAGCATCATGTTAATCTCATGTATATTGGGTTCATGGGTTAGTACCGTAACCGGCAAGACCGACACCCCGGCGTGGCGCCCTCTGCCACCCCCCCTTTTTTTTCCCGCGATTCACCCCTCAATATACAAAAAAGTGAAATGAAACTTAAACAGAATTGAATAAATATTGCTTGATATTTTTTCATATGTTGAAATGAAAATTTTATTCAAATTAACATTTATTTAAAAAATTAAAACGGAATTTACAGAGAGCGCGATTACGTCCCCTGAATAAATCTGATTCCACAGAACGTTTATTTGGTAAACGAACGAACTACCGATTAGCACCTGTCAGAAAAACTGCAACGGCGCAAGATGTTACCGTACATAAATTAAAGTGAAATTTGGCACACATTTTAAGTGATAGGTGTTCTTCAATAATTCAACTGGGGGAAACGTTTACATTCTATATTTTCTTTTAAATTTTCTGCCATTCGTGCCAGTGTCGATAATATTTTATGAAATGGGTATATTTTTCTCGATTTTTCAAGTAGTCGTTCTTTATCAAAGATTTCCCCAGCAAGAAGTAGGTAAATGAAACCCCCCTTTGTAGTATGGTATCAATATTTTCTTTTAATGATAAGGTTTCACCTTGCGCCATCTGATTTTGTATGACCAATGTTGATCTACGAAAATATACGTGTCACGTGACAACCCGACGTTCGGGGAGCATATATCAATAATTAACAGATAAATTATGATATAGCATCTATACTGATACATAAACTATTTCATTCCATCTTATTTGGACAATTTAATAATTCCTTGAAAATAGCTATCAAAACTGACATCAAATTTTGTCAATGACGTCATGGAAGGCCTTAAATGTGCTGCGTATTTGACTGAGCTTTCACCTTGACCCAAGGACAAATTCAGATTATCAAGGTCACAACAAACCTTTGGCTAAAGAACAGACTATTTGACCTTCAGACTTCAAACACATAATTGTTCCGTCAAGCTCTTTCACCTTGACCTTGACCAAGGTCAAATTTTCATTCTCAAGGTCACATCAAACTATTGCCTATAGAACAAAGACTATTTGCCCTTCAGAGTTCATATTTTATAGATATATTGCTTGGGCCCAGCTCTTTCATCTTGTCCTAAGGTCAAATTCTCATTCTCAAATGAGTTAAAGAAGATCGTGACGATAATCTCAACAGCACTCACAATAGAGCGCAAAATTAAACATCGACAGACCCCTAGCAAGCTAGAGGTGGGACCAGGTGCCCGGGAGGAGTAAGCATCCCCTGTTGGCTTGCCGCACCCGCCGTCGATGTTTATGAAGTATGGAAATGAAAATATAAAAACTTCATGCACTGTCTGACGTTATGTCTATATAGAAAGTGCCATGGCGACAATGTCAGGGAAGTATATTCAAAACACTTACTGTCAAACCCCTCGCGGGGAACTTTTTTACGAGCTCCACACGGCAAAGGGCATAAGTGTGACACAAATGAGTTAAAGAAGATCCTGACGATAATACCCTGTTAGTTTTTGTAAAACATTAGTATGGTAACCTTATTCAAATACTTTTGTCGGTAATGTACATGGAAATATGTGCTTTTAACGACATTGCCATGGAAATACATGATGTCAAAGTAAAAACTACAGTGAAAATATTTGCAGTGTTTTTTAATCCTTAACCAATGAAATGGTGTTGCAAACAGAGTACATAAGAATATAAATTATCTTAAAATAAATATAATTGTACCATGTGTAGTATTTTATAAATAACCAAAATCTTTGTCAAAATCAGAGATTTCAGAAGCCAAATTTGGTAACTGATTAGCAGAAAAAAAAATCAAGGACATTGAAGTAAAACATATAAAATTTTATGCACCTAACAACGTAGAACATCAATATAATTTCACCGATAAAAACTTGAGTTTGATTGAATGGATTTAAAAGGAATTGGTATAGAAAACTTAACATAATGTATAAGATATAACATTTCCTATTGCAGTCAAAATAGTAAAAGGGAGTAGAAATGTTCAGGGTTTTTCCATTAATACAATCAAATCACAATCATAAATTGTATGTAAATTGTTATTATGATAAAACAGTAAGTTATACCATACCTTTCTTGAAATACGAAGACTTAATCCATCAACTCTTCTTTTACAGTTATCAGACACTACAGAAGTCAGAATGTTGCAATTGCCACAAAGGACAGGTATCTAAAGTATCGCCGTGGCATACTGAACACAAAGTAAGTTGTAATACTGAAAGTTAGAAATAAATTTAATTCCAACATGACTTGAGATTTTCTCCCTTTATGTACCTTAGAACTAGCCTGGTGTAAAATCTCTAACAATCGTGTAGTTCACTATTTTAAGATCTCCCCATGTGTTAGCACTTCCAGCTAAAAATTGAAAATGGAGAAAAAAAAAAATAATGGATACTCCAAAGTACTTCCTTTCTGTAATTGGAAGCCATATGTAAGGTGAAATCTGATTGGATGAAAATATATAGGTAAAAATAATGCATTTTGGGTTGGGGTATGACTTTGTAATGTGTGGTGAAAGAGAGGTAACTCTAATGAAAATTAATAAGTAAAAAAAAATAATAATTTAAGTAAGAAGGATAACTCTAAGTCTACTTACTGTTATAGTCTGTATCTCTTTTGTAGCCTGATCAACCTCTCCAGATAAACTTACAGATCTGTAATATTGTACATTGTCGGATATTAACGAGGCCCTGGACAAAACGTGTGCGCATCGTTTCGCGCAGATCCGTGTCCGGTTTTTTTACTACTCGCACACTCACCGGATTTTCCTGTCGATCTGTTTACCTTGACAGACGACATGTCAACCCAAAATAGAATAGGTGGGAAATTCGTTAAAGGCAAAGTGGTTACACATAAAGAAAAACGATCTCATAATATTAAAAAAGCCGTTTACCAACGAATTTCGAATTGTTAAAATAATGCTGGCGAATCTACACATTTTTATCCTCGTTTTACCACTGCTGCAGGCAGCACATCCCACATAAGTGATCATTCATATTCTACAACAGATTGTTTTGATACTATCAACGATGTTTTAATTTCTGGAAGACTGAAAACACTGGACAGTACACGTTTTGTGGTTGATTTAGAGACTTTTTTTGATAATTTTATTTGCCCTGATTGTAGCAGAAATCTGAATTTTAAGAATGCTCTAGGAGTCCTTCCAGCAGGAATAACTGGTCATCTTGTAACGAAATGTTCCTATTGCCTCCGTTACATAAAAACGCCTATGGGAAAATCTCACAAGCAGAAAGAAAAAGGCCCGTCTGTGTTTGATGTGAACACAAAAATAGCAACAGGTATGATGCATGTATATATTTCATTCTCATACATTTAATATCAAAAGGTACGAACATAAGAATACACAAGATCGCAACTACAGTGTGTGCAGCATGTCCGTTCTGATTTGCATTTAGTCACCTACCTAAACCATTGTTCAAAACTTGGTCAACTTTTCTACCAAAATGAATTGATGATGTCAAACAATGCACTGAACGATCAGAGAGTGTGCGAAAACATTGGTATAATTTTAAGTTTATGGAAGTATAATTTGCGATCTTCTGTATTGACAGGTCGATTCATTTCAGTCAAAAACTATAAAAGAAGAAGTAAGTACTTTGAAACTTACAAATTTTTGTGTTTTGAATCTTACTGGTATGAAGTACGTGTTCAGTAAATGTATATGAACATGTATATTACTGACTGACAACTTCAATTTAGTACTAACGAAGATCATTTTAGGAAATTTTAATAGATTTTTATACCTAAGTCATAAGCGAAATGTACTTTATAGTTATTAGTTTCATCTGTATACAGTACGTGACAAAAAGTATACCCATGCGCTGTACACAGAAATAAACATCTGTCAATAAAATTAAAACATGCATGGTTTTTCAAATTATTTTGATTGCTAGCCCTTTGTGATAGTTGTGACATCACTATTTAAAGGTCACCCGAAGATTGTTAACAGACATGAATGCTTAAGTTTCAATGAAATTATGTGTGAATGAATGTAAACGTTAATTTGAAAAAAAAAATACATAGTATATTTCTAGAATTGCTGATATTTTAAATCTGTAATAATGGTAATAATTTGAGCAATTACATAATTTTTCCCTTGTGCATGCATGTACATGTATAGTGCATTTTATATCATTTTAGCCATGTACCATGCAGGGATTGGTCCTGTACAACTAAACAACCTGCTGTCCGCTGTAAATTTGCCTTCCATTTGTGAGAAAACCATCTACAGGAGATGTGAAGAGGTTGGCCAATGCCTTGAAAATGCTGCTGAAGAGTCATTTTTTAAAGCCTTACAGAAAGAAATGGCATTGAGTGTCAAAGGTTTATATTTGTTCAAATTGTATTACGAAATAGAAAAAAAATATATATATATGTTTGTCCTACAAATTGTACATGTACATTTGTGTTGGGAATTGGATGGAGTAATAAAAATCGATTACATGTAATCGAATTAGCCTTTCGATTGATTATTGATTATAATAGGATACTTATAAAACACTGCAAAATTGTAAAATATTTGAATCATGATTTGGCTATAACTTACTTTTTGTTGACAGCATTTCATATGAGAATGCATACTGACCCAAGTCAAAGTTATATCAGTTGATTAAACTTTTAATACGGCGTATGAACTGTTTCTCTAGTATACTAGTAATTTAAAATACAATTTCATGATGTAAGTATTTCATTCTTATAATGGTTTTAATTTCTCGACTATAATCGATTACCAAAATCATAATTGATTATTGTAATTGGATTACTAAGGGTCTGTGATAATCAGCACAACACTAATGTACGTCCATCATCCCGTGTGTGCATCCATTATATCGTGTCTTGGGCATGGATTTCAATTATATTTCTCAGAATTGTTGCCTAACAGACTTTGAGGGCTTGTCATAAACTTGAACATAGGTCAAGGTCAAGGTCAGAATGTACTCTGTCTTATTTGAACATTTAATATCCCATCATCATTGGTTTCCAAGAAAATGTGTCATGATTGGAATAAAATTTAATGGCCATGGTCACTATAGACTTCATTGGTAAACCATGTCCATGCATACAGGTAATTAAATCTCTTCCTCTCTGTATGGATTTCTAGAATATTTCACAGAGTGACAGAATCATCCTAAATGGACATTGACATTGTGCTTGAACTTATCATGGTAAGGTCAAGGTCAAAATGTTGTTACATTAATAGTTAAATTTTGTGTTGACCATAACTTCTTCCCATGTATGAATTTCCATAATATCGCACAAAGTAAATTATGAAGGTCAAAGTTGAGGTAAAAGTTATGCACATTGTAAGTTCAATTAATTCAACTGCATAGGTGATAAATTTGTAATGCCTATATTCGATATGATGGATATTTATCCCCTCGCAACTTATGATCAATGGTAATCATTATAGAAACTTGTATTTTAATGCACTCTGTTTGTAACGCGCATTCTGATGACTGAGTTTCACTGCAGTTTTTGCTTTTACGTCATGTGTTGCTATGGCGACGTCGTTAAAAGCAGACGTTTTGTGGTTTCTTACCATACTGATGTTTTAGAAAAACTGACAGGATATCAGCAAATCCCCTGTCTGAAATACCTGTTTAACCACTCGGCTAACGCTTCAAGGTAAAACTCAATTTCTAACAGGGGATTTGCCGATACCCTGTCAGTTTTTGTAAAACACATGCATGGTAGCCCTAAATCATATACATGTTATAGAAACATCAAACCTTCCACAAATGTTCCCTGTGGGAGGAGGATGGTTTTTGGGGTCAAAGGTCAGGTCACGATGAATGAACTTGGGTTTAATATCCTTTTGGACAGCATAGAAAGCAAGGCATTGATCATTGTAGAATCATGCATCCAACCTTCCACAAATTTTCCCCATGTGAAGAGCTGAATCTTATTGAACATACAGCCGTGTGTTATTTTTTGTGTTTAAAATAATCTTATCTATGTCTATCCCTTTTTCTTACAATGTTCCTCAAATATAAGATTTTTTTCAGCTTCAGAAGTTACAAGCACAGAACCTGTTCAAGAGGATAAGGGCAGTACTGATGAATTTAACAGAGGTGAGAGGGGACAATATTTAACCAAACAATATAAAGATGATTTGATAAATTCCTACTGACTCAAAATAATCGAATTTATCACCTGTGGGAAGAGGATGGTTTTTGGGGTCAAAGGTCAAGGTCATGATGAATGAACTTAGGTTTAAAATCCTTTTGAACAGCATAGAAAGCAAGGCAATAATTGTAGAATCATGCATCCAACCTTCCACAAATTATCCCCATGTGAAGAGCTGAATCTTATTGAACATACAGCCTTGTGTTATTTTTTGTGTTTAAAATAATCTTATCTATGTCTATCCCTTTTTCTTACAATGTTCCTCAAATATTAGATTTTTTTCAGCTTCAGAAGTTACAAGCACTGAAACTGTTCAAGAGGATAAGGGCAGTACTGATGAATTTAACAGAGGTGAGAGGGGACAATATTTAACCTAACAATGTAAAGATGATTTGATAAATTCCTACTGACTCAAAATAATAGAATTTATCATCTTATACAATGTAATTGTCAGAATTTCATATGATTCATGCCTGCAAATTTCAGTCAATGAAGTTACCTGAAGGCCAAATTCCCATTATTTAAGAAGCTTTATTTAGTATTACGTCAAGTCTACAGAAGCACATCCTGACACATACAAACCCTACAGCTACTATTGTTTATACAGGAATTGCACGAGTACAATGATATAATGCAGTCAAATTTCTCTTTCTTAAACTCTCAACATAGATATCATGTGTGAAGTTACCAAAACAACCAAGAGAGCTTCAGTCTCTTGTCACCAGTTACTGTGACATATATGTATAATATATCAAAAACAGTTTCATAAGGGGGGGGCAGTATTTGTCAATTGATGCAATATTTTTTTTATAAATTAATCCATTTAAGAAATGACTGTAATAATTTTTCTGTCTATCGATGTATAGACAAAAACCGATGCACAAACTATATAATCCGCGAAGCGGATTATATTTTGTTTGTGCATTGGTTTTTGTCTATACATCGATAGACAGAAAAATTATTACAGTCATTTCTTATAATTTAATTAAATTACTATTTAATCATCTAGTTTATTTTGCAATTGATGTCATTTTAGCGTGGTTGAATTTCAAGTTCAAAACTACGTGATATTTGAACAGGCCTTACGTAGTGGCGCTCGCCGTTAGTGACGTCATAATAGGCGACATTGTTTATACAACTAGAGATAAAATTTCGCGAGGTACATTTGTATAGGCGTTATACAGACATTACGGGAATAGTTAAATTATATTAAAATGGACTACAAAACAATTTTGAGCAACTTAATGTAAAAATCATGCGTATTGATAACTTCTTTTTGCCAATATAATATTTATGTAAAATTTTACAAAACCGAACTGATTAAATTATCTTAAACGTTGTTCAGACATGCAAATTTATCATCAAATGTGAAAGATAGGGTCATTGACCATTACTTTTGAATGGTAGGTGATCATGGTGATGGGGCTTTCATTTTTCTGATGTATATTCCATGTTGCTTGATGTTTGAATTTGTACCAAATTTTGACCTTGTGACATTGACCTTGGAGTATGAGGTACTTTTTACATAACAGCTGTTAAATTGACAATGATGCCCTCGAGGGTTTTCTTGTTTTACAAACACATGTTATGTATAATGTCCAATTTTAATTACTTTAAGCCCATAAAGAAATTTTATGTTTTGTTCGTCTGTCTGTCAATCCATCAATGAACACTTAAGTTGTGATATATGGTATAAAATATATTACGCGAGAATACCATATATTGATGAATGATACTCATTTCAGATCCAAGTAACTCTGCTTTAGTAGGGATTACAGCCTCAGCTGATGGCGCCTATCAGAGAAGGGGTTCAGGGAGATGTCACAATAGCTTATCAGGTAAGGGTATATTATTGCTTTCAGGGGCATAGCCAAAGTGCAATTAATGAGTACACACCACTGAGGCAGGGTTTTTTTTTGCTGCCTACAAGACCCAAATTGGTGTAGGACGAAGAGGACAACAAGTGGTTGAAGCCCCCTGAAGATTATGAATTGGAGTATTTATAAGCAATACTAATGTCATATCATTCTATAAGCAATATTAATTAATGTCATCATTCTGAGCCTTTATTTAAAAATATTTCCATTGCAGAAGTATCCCCAGGTTACCTGTACATAATCATTAAGCGCCTGTTAGGCAAAGGGATTTATAAGCTTAAAATGCATCAAAGATGCAAATTGCCAAGTTGCAAAACTTGAATGGTCTCGACAGATGGGAATTTTCACTGGCATGTTTCAGGTTGATACACATTCATCAGTCCAAGAGAATACTGGAAACAGTAATATTACTAAAACTAATAATATAAATTAAATTGGAGTTATCTTTCTTTGAAATTTATCTCTTTATATTACTGTAAGTAGTAATACTATTTAGATGGTCAGTTCGCTCTTATACCAGTGGATTCGGGGAGAAATGAGGATGATTAGGAGTTGTATCTCATTCAAATGTACACTGAAAAATTATTCAGAACATCAGGAAAATTTTTTCCTCATTATACTTGAAGAAAATGTGATTTCAGAAAGAAGAAAAAGTGAAAAATGGACATTATTTTCACTTTTCAGTAGATTTTTTTTTCATATTTAATGAATTTGTTGTTGAGTGAAAGAATTGTATGATATAAACTGTGCCAGTGGATTTAAAACTTTCCTTTGTCTATATTACAGAAATATGTAATATAGGCTGGCAACATTACTGTTTTCAATAATTTCAGGGATTATTGTTAACAGTAATATTACAGTTTTAAGTAATATTACTATTTTTAGTATTCTCCTGGACTGTTCATATATGATTCAGAAACTTCGTTTCTTAAGAATAACAATGGAAATTAAATGATAAGGTTACCTTAGATAATTATTTATAATATGGATCTATATGAGTCATACATGTATAACCCTTATGTCGTTTAATACGTGCCAGAATTTGGCCAGATTGAAAAGCAAAATCTGGTCTGTGAAATGGCAAAGTCCGTCTGTCTGTTGTTTAAAGTCTTTTTATAGAAACTGTTTGGAGCAACAACTTTTAACTTCAAACATGGTGATAGACCTTGATGAGAGGAATCAAATGCAGCAACAAATTTTGACCTTGACCTTTCACATTGAGATAGAAATAAGTTCTAAATTTGTGTTTTAGCCATTAGGGAGAAAACTATGAGGATAATTGACAAGTACCTGTACATAATCATTATCCATAAATTGACCTTTTGTTTGAGAGACCTTGATTTCTACCTTGAGATTTTGACCTTGAAGTATGACCTACTTATCAAAAACATTGATCTTGACTGTACCTTTTGAACTATTAGGGGTAGGGATTTCATATTTTACCTTCAAACTCCATATAATAGGACCTTACATTTGTGACCTTGAACTGTTAACCCAGTGACCTTGACCATGAAGTTTGACCTCCTTATCTTAAAATGTACCTTGACCACATCTTAGAGCCTGAAGGTTCTAGGGATTTCATATTTCATGTTCAAACTCCTCGTAATGAGACCTTTCATTTGTTACCTTGCCTTTTGACCTAGTGACCTTGACCTTGAAGTTTGACCTACATTTCAGAGAGACATAAATTTTAGTTACATCTTTTGAACTAGAAAGGATATTGCTTCAATAGTTAACTTATCTATCCCTTACAACAAGACCTTTCAATGAGATTTCAACTTTTGACCAAGTGCGGCCTTGACCTTAAAATTTCAAACTTGGCCATTTCTCTTAAATAATTAGCCACATTGCTTTCATATCTTAATTTTCTTTAAGACAAGACCTTGCAATTGACACTGTAACCTTGAACTTTTCATTGGAGACTGTGACCTTAAAATTAGCTATACCTATTGCGCTTTAATATTTCACTGTACATTCCTTAAATTAATAATACTGTTGATCAAATATACATCAACTTAGACTGGCGCTTCCGATCCGGCCATACTGCCTATAGTGGTTTAAGGTTTATTTTTATTGCTTTTATTCTGTATTTTATGCAGGTACAGCTTCACTTATTGGAAAAAAAAAACAGGAAAAATCATCAGCTACACGTCTCGAATGAAAAGATGCAGAATTTGCGAGATCGCACGTTCAAAAAAAGCGATTCCAAGAAAGCATGATTGTCGGAAAAATTGGCAAGGATCAGCCAAATCTATGGAACCAGACATGATTGTAGAGATGCTTAAAGACGTCAAAAATAAAAATGCTCCAGTGCAGGTATTGATTGGAGACGATGATACTACTGGGTTCAACAGGGCAAGAGAAGAAGTTTCCTTGACGATGGAAAAAATAAGTGACAAGAACCACGTGAAGAAAAACATATCAAACCAACCGTACAAACTGAAAAACAAATACAAAGATCTGTCCGTTAAAACCATTAGTGCAATTATGAAATCTTTTTCCTACATGCTATCTCAAAGCAATGGTAGTACTAATACAATCAAAGAAAACCTTCCTGCTGTTGTCAACCATCAATTTGGACAACACCAAAACTGCGGCTCTTGGTGCAGAATGAAAGCTGATTCATCTGTAAAACATAAAAATTGCCATGGGGATCCAACTTAAATAATGAGGCTCTCCACTTAGATCTTTTGAAAATTTTCAACAACCTTGATACAGGAAAACTAAGCAAACTCGACAGCAGTAACATAAATGAGAGCTTTAACAATACATTACGTTCAAAAGCACCTAAAGATAAACACTATAGTGAAAGCCATAGTTTATCCCATCATTTGTCAGCAGCTGTGTGCCAAAAAAATGACGGATATTCATATGTATCAAAGGTAAATCTAAAAGTTAAGATTTTGGTCCTTGTAGAAAAAAAACCTACTCAGCCATTGAGCATAAACAAGAAATTTTAATGAAATTTTTCACATGAAATTCACGTGAAGTTTCCGACATGATTGTTCTGTGAATTCAATTTCGCATGAAGGTCACACAGAAAAAAAAATCATATGACATTCATGTTAATTTTTTTCCGATAAATCTTTTGTGAAATTTAAATGAATTTAACATGAACTGTCATCTGAAATTTAAATGATGCTCATTTTATATGAATTTCATGTGAGACACAATTGGCTGTGTAAAAGATGTAGTGATTTCAGAAAATGGAAATAAATATACATAATGGTACATATTCCATGACTTTCTACAGTTTCTATGGTCCACTTATTAATGAAACTATTAGTAATAATTACACCTAATCGTCCAATTTTTTAGTAATTTGATGAAATGTGCATGTTCTTAAATGATGCTATTGAATTTGAAGACTTTTAACGTGAATAAACTTTTGTACACCCCATGAACTCTTTGACCTACACAAGTTACATCAGGTTGATCAAAATTTAACTAATAACTCTCTTTTCTTCAGGTGCATGAGAAACTTGGTCTGAGTCCTGGAAGTTCTACGAAAGCTACAGCAAAAGTTCGAGATCGGAATGTGCAAAGAAAGCAATTAATTTCAAAAACAAAGAAATTCAAGGTAAAGATATACAAATGTACATCCATTATTGGCAAGACCTTTTATTTGAGACCTTGACTGTTGATCTTGCAACATTGAACTTGAAAATTAACCTACTTTTGAAAAGAAAAACATTAAGATAGCTATATCTCTTGAACCGCGCACTTGGCAGGGCTCTAATATGAGACCTTGACTTCTGACCTACTGTCCGCGCGGCATAAATAAAATTTTTGTGAAACATTTACTGTACTGCTAATGGGGAAGTCAGGAGGCGTTTTAACTGTTCAGTGTTTGGCGGTTTTTGACTGTGAAAAGCGAATAAGTCAGTGAAAAAAAATAGGGAATTTGTTTCACCAAGAGTGCTGACTTTAAGAGGGTATGAGCGTGAACAAATCAAACGTAAACCGTACCAATGTCGTAAAGAAAACAAAATCGGAAAACTTACTGAACTAAAGGTTGAATATACCTCCAGATTAAAGAGCAATGCATTTCGAATGACGAGCAATATATATCCTTGCTTACATCTAAAATACGCTTCTATCACGACATTATTTTACCCTTGGCATACAATCTACGTCATCAACGGGAGTTTATTTGACGTCATACTGAATTATGACGTTGTAATATTTTTTCCGCGAATTATTATGAAAGCGCTTTGTGCTTGTTCTTTAGAAGTCCGGTAATTCAGTTTGTCTTATACTATTTCACGCCATGACAAATTCACGGAGCGGAATAATTTGATTGCGAATGAAATGAGTAAGTTAATACTTCAAATTTATTCTTGTATAAAAAAGACACAAATAAATTCAAAAGAATGATTATATTTTATAGTTCAAGTTGACGATGCGGCGTTTCTGACCACGCAATTTACCTCAAATATTGAAACATGTAAAACTAATTTATCTTGAAAGTACTTTTCTTTCATTTACAAAAGGTATTTGTCATAATGATTTAGCTAGAATAAACATCACGAGGCCTATTGATAAGTAGTTGTAATAAGTGAGCATGACGACCGACTGTCAAATCACCAAAAGGACCAAAGATCACGTACATGTACGTTGTAAAATAAATCGATCCGAAGGACTCCGTAAACACATGCACTTCCCATTGTACGCCCTATTGAAAAGGGAATTATTCTGTTTCAATTTTACTAAAGTATGATATAATGACATTCATTGAAGAGTACATATGCAGGAAATCAATGCGGAAGACAGGGTGTGCGTTCACTAATTTTCCTATCATACCAACACCCCCCCCCCTTCTTATCCCAGCATTTATTAAAATGAAACTAGAAATGTGCCTCAGCTAAGTTTAGATAAATTATTTCAAAGCAAACTTATCAAGAGATTAAGAGATCCTTCGTATCGTTGTTCTACTAAAGTTGCTTAATTTTTTTTTAATCTGGTACAATATGTACATAATGTACGAATGTCAAAACTACATGTACATGAATAAATAGATACGTGTAGATGCCGCAAAATCAATTTTGAGAGAAATGATATACAGAAAAAGCATACAGATAAGAATCCAAAACATCCATTTTTTTCTCATTCACTGAGATTAACAGTATACAATATCGCCGAGCATTACCTAAAGTGAGCGTCACGATGTACTCTACGTCAGGTTACGTTGTCGGTGCTTAAAAGCGCTAAGTGTTGGGAAAATGAATGAGAAATTGATCAGAATATGACTCAAATTTTTAGTCTGAAGTCCAGATTATAAGAAATCTCAGATAAAATGTATAGATGTATAACAACTTCCCATTTTAAATCATAAACAACGCATTTATCATATCCAGAGGCTTGGTCAGAGGAATTCTTAGCTAAATTTCTTTAAAACGGCTACACTCTTTTTTCTATAAATTATTTTTTCATCTTTAGCATGTATCACTAGATGATAAAAGAAACATTTTATCAAAATTCTATTATGCCAACCACTTCGAAAATGAATGTTTTTAAACTTTTCATACAATTTTTACTGTCAAAAATGGGATGAAACAAATGTCCTTCTCCAGCATGGTTACCATAGCAACAAAAATTTTTTTCGAAAATGATAAATTTACTTCATTTGCTAAGTGAATGGATAAAAATTTACTTCCACTGGGTGAAAAAACAAGTTTACGCAATGCGTAAACTATATGGAAACTTTGCGGAAACCTGAAGTTTCCATATAGTTTACGCAAGGATTCCGTCGCTGAAACTCAAGTTTACGCTTTGCGTAACCCGACTACCCGCTCAAATTCCAAATGGTTTACACAAGCGTAATCTTGTAATTTCCATCAAGTTTCCGCAACTGAAACTTTAAGGCACCAACTTGCGTAATCAATTGAAACTTCAGGATTCCAGATAGTTTACGCATATTTTACCTTGCGTAAACTTGATTGCCGTTTTATGATATAAAGGTTCTGCTTGCGTAAACCATATGGAAACATGCGTAAACTATTTGGAATCTGAATCAACACAAGTTTACGCATTGCGTAAATCATTTGGAATCTTTCAAGATCAAGTTCAGGCTAGCGTAAACCATATAGAAACTGACGTTATAAAAGTTTTCAAAAATGTAATCTTGTTGAAACTTGCGTAAACCATTTGGAATCTGAATAAACACTTGTTTATGCAGTGTGTAAACCAGTTGGAAACTTACTCTATCAAGTTCAGTCTTGCGTAAACCATTTGGAATCTTACTTGAGTCTTGCGTAAACCATTTGGAATCTTACAATATCAAGTTCAGTCTTGCGTAAACCATTTGGAATCTTACAATATCAAGTTCAATCTTGCGTAAACCATTTGGAATCTTACAATATCAAGTTCAGACTTGCGTAAACCATTTGGAATCTTACAATATCAAGTTCAGACTTGCGTAAACCATTTGGAATCTTACAATATCAAGTTTAGACTTGCGTAAACCATTTGGAATCTTACAATATCATGTTTAGACTTGCGTAAACTATTTGGAAACCATGTGTATAAAAGTTTCCAAATGTGTAATCTTGCTGAAACTAGCGTAAACTATTTGTAACCTTGATGTTCTAAAGTTTACATAGTGTGTAAATTGTGAGGAACTAATGCTTCAAGTGTGATTACAGAATAAACCAGCAGAAGGTTTTAAAAACCATAAACTGATGTAGGAACTCAAAAGTTAACGAGTTTTCAATGCATCCCCAAATAGCAAGAATATCTAGATATCAGCAAATTATTTTTCATCTACATTGCCTTATGTTACTGAAAAAAGACCAAATAATGTAGAATGAAACAAGTATTTAATTTTTATATTAATAATCATGTAATAAATTTATATATCAAAATGTAGCAAGAAACACATACAAAGGAAAAGAGTAGCCTAACAGCATTTTCCTATTTTTCCATTTTGTCTAGATGTGAAAACTATTTTCAAAATCTGAGTAAAATAAAAGACACTATTCTTGGACATAATTTCAAAAATCATGAAGAGGAAAAACAATATATGTTTATGAAACATTAATGTACTTCTGTCATCTACAATAATAGCTGTAGTCTGAAAAGTATGCAAAACTTCCAGGCAAAGGTCACTAGGTCAAGATAATTGGTATCACTAGGAATTTTTAGAATGGTCTTATCACTAGAAATACACTGTCAAATGAACTATGAAAGCCCTGTAACTTATCATTCAAAAGTTATGTCCAAGATTAGTTTTAAAAAGAAGGTGGTCAAACTCTAAAGTCGAGGCCAAAATTTTGATATCAGAGAGGAATGAGACAAGATTTCAACATTTCTCTTCAATTTGGCCTTCCAGATATGAACATGACACATCCTTGGGTTCTGGGCATCAACTTTGTGACCATACATGTATTATCTAAATTTATGAAAGGGATTAAAAGTTATAAAACATAAATGATTGTATGATAGATGGACAACAGACCGGGTAATTCCTATTAATCAAGATATAATTCCTTAAATCATGTTTACATGTGATATATGTCCCTTAACAAAATTGATTATATTATGCATGTGTTGAAAATTGATTTGACAACTTCAATGTAAAAAATCCACATAATGTCAGTATGTTACAAATTTGTAACCATTTCAAAAGTTTGTCACTATTGATGATATTGGTCTGCTAGCAACACAAATTGTGCTGAGGTTAAATTTCCCTGAATTAACTGCATCAGCTCATGAATCTTCTTTAGATGCTGAAAATAAATGCAAAGTAACAATTTATAAATACATGCAACAATACAAGAGAACAATAATCATTAAATACCAGAAGTCTCTGATGAGACTGAAACTCCCCTGGTTGTTTGCTTTAATAAATCGAAGTGGCACCAATTTTTCAGGACCCTGGGGATCAGGGTCTAAAACAAAATACAAGACCAGAACATGATTGATGTAATGGAAAAGAATTACTCTCTAGTCTCTACTAATTATACTTTCTGAGAATTGGTGCTCATAGAGTCTGGTGCTCATAGGTATTTAACCTGCCATACGAAAAATAAAATGTCTACGGGAAATTCCCATGTTAATTTCAGCCTGCCGCCATATTGTTCTCTGTACGAAAAATGGTAAACATTGACGTCATGGTGTCCGGCATCATGCATTTTAGTTGTTTTTACTATAGAAAATTCACATAGACATTATATTTTCCGTCTTATTTTTTAACTAAGCAATGCACAACCAAAAAGGAGGCATTTTCTGTTAAACTAAAAGAGTTCGATAGACTGGATATCAATTTTTAAGTTGACAACATTATACTTCAGAGAGAATCGCCAAAACAGGGTGCTCTGGATTTAGTGAACAGGATAGTAGATCAAAGACTATGAATAATGAGAAAACAATTATCTTTCAGTTACAGCAGTTATGGATATTACGTAGAATTCTTTTATATTCGTGCTTTTCCACTTGATAAAGGCCAAGTGGCCGAAAAATTTGTGGATATAGAGTGTTCATTGTTATTAGGGCTGTGACGATTCACCGCGGTTCTCGATTCACCGTGGTTATTGATTCACCATGGTTCTTGACGACGGTTCGATACACAATACAAGAAGAGGCTGTATGGTTGACTTATGGCTTGTTTTCTGCATTTAGTTTTATCTTTAAAAAGATTATCTCTGAGTTTTGTTTCTGTTTTTTCTAGTCAACACCATAATTCTCGAATCATTCAAATTATGAATGATCTTAATTTGTTGTTGTTTTAATAAAATATCTGATGAATTACAGAAATACCTTCATATCTACATTAAACATAGGGTAATCAAAGATTACATAGCTTGCGGTAGCAGGTTTTTGTAAAAAATCAAATAACTTCCAAAATACAAAAAGTATTGTTATGAGGATTCTATTCATCTAATGTTAGTCTTATCTCTGAGAGAGCTAAAGATATTGCCAAAGTATGAGTAATTAAAAAGTTGGTAAATGGTTAAGGTCAAAGGTCAAGGTCACTAGGCAGGGATGGGGTCAATTACATTGGAATGTAATTAATTAAATTACACATTACATTGCAATTTTTGGCGATGTAATTAATTAAATTACACATTACTTTGCCATTTTTTGCAATGTAATTAATTAAATTACAATTACATTGCAAATGTAATTAATTAAATTACACATGACATTTCATTTCATGAATTTATTTTTAGCATATCATTTTTTAACTATGCAGAATAATCATTTCAAGTCTCTGACAAAATGCAAGAAAGTGAAGGACAATACTTATTTTACAGTCCAACGTCTTTTCAGGTTCCCTGAGAAACCATATAATGTGCAATGCACACATTTTACCTTGAAATTTCTCCCAGAATTTTTGGCACTTAAAATACTAGCCATTTTGTCCTTGTCTTTGATAAATTAGTCTTCCCAACTGAATTTGTTACATTAGGATCAAAACACATAAAATTTTGTAAACAGTGAAATTTGACGATTTATTCATGCATTCTTTCTATTATGCACAACCAGGTAAAATTATAAGTAATGAGTGATATTATAATCTCTAAGACTTATATACATTAGGTCCTTGCAGAAGTGACAAACAAGTTAATTAGAACAGAAAAATATAACCAGACTGTGTTTTGATAACTATAAGTCACATTAGGCCTTGTGGTCATTTAGGTAAAACTGTTTATTTAACCATTATCTGTGCCTAAACTCAACGATAATTGATTAGCCAACATGTTAATTTATTTCACAGATCAATCTGTGTATTCATTTTTTTTAGCTGCAAATGTAATTGAAAAGTAATTGAAATGTAATTTGAATTACATGCAGTTTTTCCCTTGTAATTAATTAAATTACAATTAAATGTAATTGAAAAAATCTTCAATTACACATTACATTCAATTACTTGAAAAAAATGTAATTAATTGTAATTAATTACAATTACATTTTTAATTACCCCATCCCTGTCACTAGGTCATGGTCTCAAATGAAAGGTCTTCTCACAAGGTATCTTACATGTGAAATATCAAAGCCCTACCCCTTATAGTTCAAGAGATATAGCCCAGGTTAAAGTTTTGTCTACGAATGATGACGACAATGAGGGTATGGTATTAGCTCTCCGGACTTTTTCATCCCAGCAAGCTAAAAATGTTGTACCGTGATCCCAATCATATTGTGAGTAAATGTTGCAATACATATCATATCGTGAGCCCTAATTGTTATTTATTAATTATAACTTGATACATGTATAACCAAAAAAAAAAAATAAAATAAACAAAACCTGTGTTTGTGAAACACGAATGCCCCATAAAACTGATGAAAAGTAGTTTCACATTTGAGGTAAAGGTCACAAGGTCAAATTAAGTATCCATGGAAAAGTCTTGCCACATGGAATTCATATGTGAAATATGAAAGCCCTATCACTTACCATTCAAAAGCTATGCCCAAGATTAAAGTTTTTCAAAAGTAGGTCAAACTCCAAGGTCACAAGGTCAAAAATTTTGGTATTCATGGAAAGGTCTTGTCACAATGAATACACATGTGAAATATGAAAGCCCTATCACTTAACATTCAAAAGTTACACCAAAGGTTAAAGTTTTTCAAAAGTAGGTCAAACTCAAAGGTCAAGGTCACAAGGTAAAAAATTTTGGTATCCATGGAAAGGTCTTGTCACAAGAAATGCACATGTGAAATATGAAAACCCTATCACTTACCATTCAAAAGTTATGCCCAAGGTTAAAGTTTTTGCGGACAAACAGACAGACATACAGACAGACCAAAAGCGAACTCTGTAAAGTACTATTCAAATCGAATCAACCAAGCATGAACCGAGGGTAACCGAATTTTCAGTTAACCGTGACAGCCCTTACGAAAACCCATCAAAGTATCATGTACGTAATGTAATGTACTTACTGCTATCTTAAACTAGATAACATATTCATTGCAAACACGGCAAAGGTTCATGCCAGTCATCCTCTACCTAGTGACAGCAAAATGATGACCTATAAAATGTAAATAAAATCAGATTTCAAGCTTAAATACTTTGTCACATTCTAGAAAGATTAGACCTACCTGAATCTATAAGTAATTATTAAGTTGGTGTGCATACAAGTGTAGATTTCAAAGAACAGACTGATTTTTATGATTGAAAAGTATAATATTGAAAATATTGGTTTTATATTATTATTGCATTTTATCATGTCACAAGGGGGAGGGATTGTATACGTGTGTTTTGACATCAATTTTGTATGACAGACAAGTACATGTATATACAAATCTCATGTACACAGAAGAAAGAGAATCTGTTTACCAATTAAAAAAAAATAATATTGGCATACCATCATTCATGTATATTGTGCAGCATCTTTTACAGAAAGGGCATCCTTTTAGAAGCCAAAGTCCAACATACCAGTGACGTACCAGTGACCACTGAGCATCATCGTGTACATGTAGTAAGGTGTAGATCCGTCAACGCTACAAAGAGGAATCCAAAATTAAATTTCAATGTTTCAGATCTAAATTTTTTTATATAATCAGTCTGAATGTTCCCACATACATGTAACAATATTTCCTTCAAATTGGCTAGAGTTATCTCCCTCCCTGAACACATTGAACTACAAACCCATTGGACTCTTCGGAACTAGCCATGCTAACTGTTCGTGTTCTTGAATAAAGACACGCCCCTTGTTATTGAAAAAAATAATGACGCGATTTATTCAAGCAATTGGTGATGAATAGTCATTCTCTGAAGTGCTGACACGTCAAAATATTCAAAACACCACTTATTATGATAAGGAAGGGTAAGATATCATGCATCTTCTCAAGACAAATGTACAAAACCACTGGACCAATGAGAATCGACCTTAAGTGTCCTGATTAGCAGACGAAGCGAACGTTCGAAATAAAACGGACACGCCCAAAGAAATCTGCCGAAGACGCTGGCGTAAAATATTTAGCAATACATTTCTTATGTTTCATAGATATGTCAGTTACTTGATTATGTAGCACAATCGAATGAAAACTATCGAAATATGTGTGCTGATTAATTGGCTAGTGATGACAAACTCTCAAGAGACGTAAATTTTGAATGCTCACTCGACATGCTAGATGGCGCTCAGAGAATTGAGGGAAATATAAAATTTTTGATTTGAGATCCAACAAGGGGGAGCAAATTATGTACGCTTGTTTTGAAGAGATTGATATCGCAATACGCATTGGATCAACCCATCATGGGATCGGCTGAGCCCTACCTATAATACTTAAAAAAGCTAAGAAATAAAATCATGAACAATTTCTTTTGGTATGCAGCAGTGCTCCAAGTTGCGACTAAATTGGTCGCATTTGCGACTGAAAATTTGGTTTTGCGACCTTAATTTAAATGATCTTGCAAAATCGCGACCATAAAAAAAAATCGGGCGCCGAGTTAAGCAAGTTTTGTACTTATGTGTAAGAATTAAAATTTAACCCCAATTCACGCTATTTACGTAGTAAATAAATGAAAATAGATAAACAATCGCCGAGTAGAGACTACGAGCGGGAACGTGATATCTTTTAAAAGATGTTGAAACCGGTATTTTGTCGGTAAAAACTACTCAGTCATATGCAATTGACTGCTAACCTTCGATCTTATATAGAAGTACTATAGGCGTAAACTACGTGGACATTATTTTCATAATGTTTGAATAGGGGTGTTTGTCAGTTTTAAATTAGAAAGTTTTTTCTCAGAAATGTACGTTCATTCTTTTTCGACCGTTCTTCGATTTACGATAATAAAAAAATCTTTCAGATGCACACGAATTACAGATTTGCTTCCGTGAAGTAAAATGTAAAGTACCTTTCTAAAATCGATAAAAGAAGACTACTGACACATATACGTACATGTTGTACACTAATTAACAATGTTTACCACGGCAACGTCTACCCCGGCAATCCAGTTATCTATTTAGCGATGAATGCAATTATTTTTAACGTACAATGAATGGCTTCATACATGTATACACTTTAGAATGTCTGTGATTTGTAAGTACATGTAAGACTTTCATCAAGTACAATTTTCTTTCTTCGTTTTAAAACTTTGTTTGCTGCTGGCGGAAGATAGCTTGCGTGAGTCCTGACGATGCAGGTATTAAACTGATTATGTCAAAGTGTTTTCTAGCGAGGCTTTCCCTGTATAGACTTAAAAAGTTATTTATGAGAAAATACAGATTTTTGTTTCTGGAAAGTCAATTATACACAAATAGCGACCAAAAATTTGCTTATTGCGACCAAATTTTGGATATGGTGACTGAAATTTAAGCAAGGTCGCTTTTTGGCAACCAAATCTTGAATACTACTTGGAGCACTGTGCAGCTATGAAAATGCTAGGTGGCCCTAAAGACCCTATCCGTTTTTCAAATTTTTCACGCCCCCCCCCCCCCCCAACGCACATCATATCCTGTATCCGCCCCTGATGAATGGTTCCAGAATCTTTCATCATGTTCGTAACTATTCCTGTTAGTACCGAGATTTTTCGTACGGGATCTTTCGTACCTGTTATTGATATCTTTCATACATATTGCAGAACAAAAAGATTATGTTTCTGCTATATAGAGCTGATTTACTTGAGCTCCTCAAAATTCGATAGTGGGATCTTTCGTACTTATGTCGGGTGTTTGACCATTGTCGGAAACCCCCGCTTGGTCACACAAGCTCACCTCCCGTGGGTCATAACGACAGAATTTTCGCTGGATAGCATTACAAAAATCTAATGCGAGTACTTGTTGGTTAATTTGTTATCGATAGCAAAATATCATCTATTTTGTTTTTCCATCAACAAAAGATGCCCTAAATAATGTTGACAGTGATTAATATTTGTTAATTTTAGGAGTTACAAAACAATATTGCTTACATAGTGGCTTTAAATGGCTAATTCACTCACAACATGGACAAGTAATCGCATTAGATTTTTGTAATGCTATCCAGCGAAAATTCTGCCGATATGACCCACGGGAGAGCTTGCGTGACCGAACGTGGATTTCCGAGGATGGTGTTTGACTGTCTCATGAGTTTATTGGAAAATCATCTATTGGTACGAAAAATCCTGATAATACGCAAGATCGCAAATACAGCGTGTGCAGCGTGTCCGTTCTGATTTTTCATTTAGTCACCTACCATTGTTCAAAACTTGGGCACCTTTTCTGCCCAAGTAAATTGATGACGTCATAACAATGGAGAACAATCGAAGAGTGCGCGAGAATATTCGTATAGTCTTGGTTAGAAGTATTTGCGATCTTCCGTATAAGAACGAAAAGTACAAAAGAACTCAATACGAAAAGACTAGAGTTGTAAAATCAGAAAAAAATTTGACTATCAATTATCGGAAACTATCGGAGGAATACATCGATATCACAATCAGAATCAGACTTTTTTACTTTAAAATTGTTGTATGTTTTGTATCTTCAGAAGGAGAATACTCAGGGCGTACGTATGCAAGAAGATCTTGCAAACAACGGTATTTATCTCGAGGTTTGCTTTAGACATGATAGAAGGGGGGCCTTCCTTTTTCTTTCTATTAAAGCCAAAACAGTCCCATGCTGCGGACTTAGTAGATAAATCTGCTCCTCCTCAACTGGTAACTTTGCCAAAGCGATCACGTCTAGTTTTAAGCTTTGAATTATAGCAAAGACTTTTCGCACTGAGATCATTTCGTGTAACTTCAACAGCGACAATCAATTTTCGAAATCATTATAGCAACAACCACCAATTTGAAAGAATATATATTTTTTTTAATTTTTATATGCCAATGTAAAGAGCAACCTTTGCTGATTTCAAATATATACACTCTCATATCGGGAGTTCGCTTCTTTTCATATGGTGGAGGTTTTTGTTTTTGTTTGCTTTGGTTCCTGTTTTATCCTGATTTTGTATGCCTTCGGTTTCTGATTTTCTGAATTATCGATTTTGTACTGTAGACAGGGATATGGTCATTATCCATATTTGTCATGTAACATCTAAGTTGGTATTTTTGATACTTTTTATGTTATGGCAGTTTTAGTACCCCTACCGTCCATGTATTCACAAAATTACTTTTTAATGTTTTCTTAAAAATGCAACCCCACTACAGAACTTTCAGATAAGATTTATGGATCAAATCAAAACCTGTTTTACTTAATTTGAGTGTGCTTAATCCAAATCTGAACGAATTTTTGCAATAACTTAAGACATAAGAGAGCTACAGGGTATTTAATACCCCCACCCCTACCTCGAAAACGATATTTCTATTGAAATAGTATGTTTTTCTGTTAAAATATTCATTTTTTTTTTATTTATTGTTCAAATCAAAACTTCTATTACTTAATTTGAGTGTGCTAAATCCAAATCTGAAAGAATTTCTGCAATAACTCTAGACATAAGAGAGCTACAAGGTAATTAATACCCCTCCCCCTACCTCGAAAACGACATTTCTATTGAAATAGTATGTTACTTCTGTAAAATATTCATTTTTTGTCATAAAACAAGATTATGGTATTTTCTTCATAATTCAATATTATTTAGTTGAGATCTGAACAAATCTTAGTTGGAAGCAAAGTCAAAAACAGAGTTATTAGCTTGAACCCCCATGTTATTAGCTTGAACCACTGTTATTAGCTTGAACCCCTGTTCCCTTTTTCCCCTTAGGGACAAATATATCCCATTTCTGGGACTCACAGACTTTTATATTGATGAAACCTCATATGAAGTAAATATGGCAGTTTGTTGTGTATTTAAAGATTAGTATTTGTTTTATTTCGTGACATCACTCAGAATTTCGTCTGAGTCAGAGGATATTCGAACAACGTACATTGCGCAACAACATAAGGATGTGGGGAATTATGGAAAACTGGGCTTTGGATAGTTGTTTAGATTAAGAGTTGTTGAAAACCAAAAGAAATCATCCAGATTATCAAGATTCAGTGGGAATCGCTGAATCAGGTGCTCGTGTCAACACCGACAACAAAAGTGTCAAAGCTCGAGTTATCGTTCTTTGTGTCACATCGTTTCATAAAATGACAAAATATTCTACTTTTACGCGGGTTTTCACAAAAAATCGATGTAGCTATGAATAAAAGGATGTCTCATATTTCAAAATACAATGATATAACCGGCGAATGCGCTTTGCATGTTGTAGAACTTACGCATATCCTTCTTCTCAACTTAGTTTCAGCGGTAAAAAACAAACGTCTGCTACGCGGGTATGTTAAGGCGTCCCATGGAAATACCATCACCTTTATCGCACCTTTGTCATGGACACCTCTTTCCCTCAATAAAATATACTTTAATCAAAAGTATGATTATGTACTTTACAGAAGGAAAGTCAAGGGTCATTGGCGAGTTCTGCAGGTGTGATGAAAGTCACGTGATCGCTATTTATAGCACATGTACATAGTACGAAAAAGAAGCATCGAGCGCAAGTTGTTCCACTAATTTCTCAGTGAACTGATGGTTTATGATGTGTAGAGAAATGTTCAAATTTCATATATCTTGCTACGACAAGTCGTGAATTTCATATATTTATGGATTAAATTAAGGATATTCTACGGCGCACCCTGGTTTTTGCGTTACACCTTCAATGCCTACGTCCCTGTATAGGTTTAATATGAAAAAAATCAAGTTGTCGTAGCAAGAACTATATAGAAAAATCATGGAAGATTCGATTTACACCAAACTTCTTTCAATTTATTTTGAGGAACAACTTGCGCTAATCTATTTTCTATGAGTACCCCTAAAAGTTCTCCTCCCGAGAACCATTTCAAACGTTCAAGTGATGCGCGATTGACAGGGGGAGATAATTTCTCAATTACGTTTCAGTACAGGTACATGTACATTTAAACGAAAGTTCATATTCTTCTGTCTCAAAATCGGCAAGACTTTAATTTTTCTTGAAGAATTTGAAGTGTAGAGTGTCAATATTTATTATAATATGTTGGTGAAGAGTTAAAGTAATGTGCAAATCCAATCGAAGTCATGATCCAATGCAGTAGATTCTACTCTTCATTAAAGAACCCTTTGTGCGCCCCTCTGCTTTTCTATATTGCAACATTTATCTGTGACAATGTTTTCAAGTTTCTATTGATTTTCATACAAATTCATAATTAAAGGTGCGGTGTCCCTGAAAATTAATTAATTTTACAAAATTTTATTATGCAAAATCTTTCTTTTCAAATCAAAGTTTGTAACATTCTCATTTATATACAAAACAAATTCATAATTTGATTAAGCATCATTATAATTAAAGGTATAGTGTCCCTGAAAATTAATTAATTTTACAAAATTTTATTATGCAAAATCTTTCTTTTCAAATAAATAAAAAATTTGTAACATTCTCATTTGTATACATAAATTCAAATTTTCATGCGATTCTTACGCATACATTCGCAGTTATAACCGTTTGAAAACGTCATTTTTAATTTTGGGTGCGCAACTCTAATTCTTTTCACTAGCGCCACCTACAATATATTGCGTTTTTACAACAAAGGTATATGGATGCTAAACATGGTCAGACTTATCTGATACCTGCACTCCAAAAGATTTTTAATGCCTGTTTAACATCTGGCACCTACCCTGAAAGCTGGTGTGAAGGATATATAACCCCTGTTTATAAAGCTAATGACTCAAATGATCCTAATAATTACAGAGGAATAAGCATTACAAGTGCTATAGGTAAACTTTTTAATAAGATTCTAAATATTAGACTAGATAAATTCTTAAGTGATAGGAATACAATTCACGCGTGCCAAATTGGCTTCACAAAAAAGGCAAGAACTTCGGATCATATTTTCATACTTAAAACACTAATAGATAAATACTGCAAAGCTGGAAAAGGCAAACTCTATGCTTGCTTTGTAGATTTTCACAAAGCTTTTGACAGTGTACTTCATTCTGGTTTAAAACTTAAACTATTAAGAACTGAACTTAGTAGCAAATTTTATTCTCTCATCAGTGATATGTATTCGAAAAGCTACTCATACATTAAAATAGGTAACAATTTAACGAGTCGCTTCCAAAACAACCTAGGAGTGCGGCAAGGTGACAACCTCAGTGCTAATCTTTTTAAAATTTATTTGAATGATCTACCAAAATACCTTTCTGAATCTGCCTACAGTGTATATTTAAATGATTCAACGAACCCTATACATTGTCTTATGTATGCTGACGACATGGTTCTACTTTCCTCAACTGCTGAAGGTCTACAACAAAAACTTGATATTCTAGAAGGATTCTGTAACGATTGGTGTTTAAAAGTAAACACCAATAAGACCAAAAGCATTATCTTTAACTCGCCCGGTAGACACTTAAAAGTGCCCTTTCGCTTTAATGGTAAAGAAATTGAATGTGTTACGCGATATAGGTATCTAGGATTAGTCTATAGTGCCTCAGGGACCTTAACTTTTGCAAAACAAGACTGCTTCAATAAAGCAAAGAAAGCGTACTTTAAACTACGAAAGGACTTTCTTTCCTTTTGCCCATCAATAAAAACCAGTTTAAATGTTTTTGATCACACTATCCAACCAATACTTTTATACGGATCAGAAATATGGGGTATTTTCAACCCCCTATCCACGAAAATTAAACGTCACCCTGGCCTCTCTTTTGACCAAATATACAATAATTTAGAGGGCGAATCTCTCCACATGAAACTTTGCAAATACATCTTAGGTGTAAACCAGAAAAGTACCAATTTTGCTGTGAGATCTGAACTGGGTCGGTTCCCTCTTCACCTAAATATTATTAAAAATATATTACTATACTGGCACCGACTCGAAAATCTCCAAGAAGAATTTCCATTATTAAAAGAGGCTTTTAATGTAAGCAAATCTCTACATTACATGAAGCACAATTCCTGGTTTTCTGCTGTTGAATTCATCTTATCACGCCTTCAGATCAATAGCACTAATTCTTTAAATAAATCTAAAGCACAATTCAAATCGTACATTAAAGAGGCTCTAACCACTTTCTATATAAATGACTGGAACATTGGTAGAATTGCCAACAGAGATGGGAAACTCTCAACTTACACTGATTTCAAGACTAACTTTCATTTTGAACCTTATCTTAAAATTGTAACTAACTATTATGGTAGGTCAGCTCTCACTAAATTTCGAATATCTGCGCATAGACTTAAGATTGAAACTGGTCGGTATGAAAGAAAACCAAGGGAGGAAAGAATATGTCAACACTGCAATAGTAACCAAATCGAGGACGAAATACATTTTCTCCTAACATGTCCCAAATATACAGAGGCAAGGTCCAGTCTCACTTCTTTTTGTGAAAAGAACTATATAAACTTTGACAAGCTTACTATAACAAATAAATTCATATGGCTAATGACCAATGAAGATCCCCAACTATTAACCTTTTTGACCACATTCTTAAGATTTTACCTACCTTAATATCAAATAACTTTAATATGCAAAATACAGTAATTGGTCATACATTTGTATTGTTGTGAGTTAAATATACATGATTGATAGCTACTGTATTATTACTGTACTATTTGATAGACTATATAAGTACGCATTGTACGTCTTAACTTGTGCCATATTTGCATATATGAACTTAATATTATTCACATATATCACATCTAAATGCTTGACAAGTTGTAATACCTCCTCTTTAAATAATTAATGTACCGGTATTCTATTGTTTAGACTTTCATTCCTTTGATGTTACACACTGTATGCTCCTCCGGGGGCCCAAATTGGCTTGAAAATCTTGTATGGAGATTTAATTTTACATTATCGACAATATTATGGTCGTAACTGCATATTTTTTAAATGAAACTTTTTGTGGCTTCTTTTTCCTCAATCTAGACCCTTCGAAATAAATTTTACGTTTTCAATGAAAAAAAAAAAAAAAATTCAGGGACACTGTATCTTTAACGGTTCTATTATTTTATCACTTTCTTTATAGCTTTTATCATTATATAGCCATGTCTTTCTGATACATTTGTACTATCCATTGATTTCAATTTTTTTCTTTCTGCTAGTCAGAATGCTTGGAGGGGTCAGATGCAGCGTCGAGTCTTCTGAAATTATTTTTCGTCACCCAGGAAACCTTTTTATTTTTTTTTTTTATTTCCACTTTTAAATTATGCTGTTGATAATACAGGCCCGTAATTGTTCACGTGAGAGAGGGAGAGGGAGGGGGGGGGTTATTACTAGCTTACATATTTGTAGGTGGCGGGGGCAGTGCTGATAGCAAATATACGTTTTTTAACAAGCTTTAAGAGGAGCATATTCATTTCGTAATTCCTTCATTTAATTACATGTTACATACGATAGAAATACAACAAGGGTTGGAAGGATTCTTATCGGGAAGAGGGGGGGGGGGGGTCAAGCCTGCCCATGCAGGGTGATAAAGCCTGTTTATACATGTATGTTTAAGTTCAAGCCTACAAGTTCAATCTTATCTAATTTTCCCTCCGGAAGAAATATTTCAATCTACTGCTTATCGGGAAGATTAACACACACACTCACACACCCTCACACACACACACAAAAAAAAGAGATTCGAGGAAAAAAGATATGATCAGTACTTATGTACCAATCTCGCATAATCATGACCGGCCATGCCCTTGACAATGGATGTTAGTGACGCAAAACTGCGATTACCTCTCCTCTCAGGAAAAAGCCGGAAAATACAATTTTATGCAAATGTGCAATGTTCAACGTCAGGGGCACCGAAAGGAGAAACCTCCACTCTGTCGAGATAAATCTCTATTTACATGTATACTTAATTGAATCCTGTATCTCGCCATCATCGACAAAATTTTAACTTTGTCTGCCTATAATATTCTTTATTTTCTCACCATGTTTTTCGAATTCGTGAGAGGAGGGGGGGTCCATCTTTCAGCTTTGTATAAAATCATTCGTTCATTGTTTTTTCTCATTTTAAGATGAAATCCATGGTCATATTTAGACCAACAACCCAGTATTATATACATGTATTATAGGCTATATCACCCTGCATGTGCAGGCTTGAAACCCCCCCCCCCCCCTTTTCATAACTCCTTATTATTTAAATTTAGATCTGTGTTAGAACTGTAACTTTGTGAGAGTAACATGTCAGTCTTGTATAACAAAGTATCTTTGAGTAGACAGTGGCGTAGCTACAATGTATGCTAAAGCATCCACTTTTCCTCGAAAATTCCTCAATTCAGTAAAAATATTCCTCCCTCTGGAGGTTTTTTTTGTGAGCTGCTGGAGGTAAATCTTTATTTGCATTCGACCTCCTTCATTGCCATTCGAATGTCCTCAGCTTCTGAACTCATTTTCCTTGTATCATGAAAGGATTCACTTAGATTTGCCCAAGCTACGCCACTGATAGAGCGGCTAGAGCCCACACCATGACATCCATATGTCTATAGACATCAGAAAGACTCAAAATGTAGGCTTCTATAGTTTAGGATTAAATATATCACAAATACATATATACTTCTTTACAATAAAAGATCTTTATTGACACATTTTTTAACATTTGACAGATACTTGACGTGACATCTTCTTGCTGGCATTCGGGTAAAGTTATATTTTCTTCCAAAGGCAAATTTCTGAAAATAGAAGAAAATTCAAATTTAGGTGAATAAATAAGTTTTTTTTGTATTAAAATGTAATTTCTTACAGAACCTTTTAGGGTTTGTCATTTGTTATTGTACTGTTAATTTAACTTCTTCACAAGTCAATTATTAGAACTTTAAAGAAAAGAAAATGGCACAAATAATGTAAACAGTTATAGATTTGTTCTGACAATATTCATAGATAGATCTAGATTTATATCAAATTTCAACTATGTATATATATATATGGGAAGATATTTTTACACTCAAGTCTCTAAGAAAATTATATATCATATATATACCTGGTCACTGAAAAGTTCTTTCAATTATGATTCTAGGCTAATGCAGCATTCAACACTGATCCAGTGCCAAAACATTTCTGTTTTGTTTTTTTATGAGATGATTAAATATGTAATTTTCATCAGTCTGAAATACAAATGAATAAAAAATAAGTGTTATGAGTTGTATGATACAAAGTAGTTTCATTGTTACATACTAAAACAGTAAACATGCATGTCCCACATCCACCCCACCCCACCCCCTTCCCCATATTTTTTCTACTCGTAAGTTTACCTTCGTCATGAATATGCTTGTATTTAAATTATATAATATATCGTAGCAGACACTGATGATATGGAAAATAAAGTAATAACAATAGCGCTACAACCATACTTTTTTCACAGCATTGCTGCAATAATTCGTGCACGACACATGCATCATATGACACACGTGTACTCCGCCAGTACTGTAAACAAGGTACATAAAAAGAATGATTTCGTACCTTTTTAAATAGTTTTGTCTTTGATTACATATATGATTGAGTATATTAGGATATTTTCTTTGTGCAGCATCTCTGTTTTCATGTAATTTTAACAAATACATACCGTTTTCTCAATTTTTCTTATCACCCGCCTTGTAAACTGTCGGTTCGAAACTTCCATCGCTTCTCAAGCTTCTCAGTAACGCAGAGGTCCTTAACAACGCAAGGGGGTCACAAAGTGCACTCAATAGATTGGGGGTCTTCTCAAAGGTATATTGAATAGACGGAGTGTCAGCGATTGAGTAAGTACATGACTTTTTATAACTGATAACTTTCATCCTTTGAATTTACAAAATATCATAAAAATTAATTGAAATACTGTGTTGCTACCGTACTTGACGACACGGAGTCTATGACGTCAAATGACGTTACGTTATTTCGCGGCAAATTTTTAACGTAATATTCCATGGGACGCCTTAACATACCTGCGTATCAGAATATTCATATACACCAAATATGGTCATCGAACTTTGTGACCGTACATAAATTACATTCGAACTTCTCTGGATTCACCATATAAATACACGTAAAAGGGGCGGACCTATGATGAGGTCGCCATTTCAGCTTACCTGGGATAAGAACATGCAACGCCCTCTAGCGGCGGCGGTGGATGCTAATCATTATCGTCATCGATAGTCAGCACTTTTCAAGATTCAGCGACTATCATTACAACACTAGAAAAAACATCAGTATGAAAAGTGCTGACACCCTGAAGAACATGTATCTTTAAGTTTACCCAATCCTTCCCATGGCAAAGGCTGAAAGGGAAAGGGGGGGGGGGGGTTAGCTTGTAACAAAGTAAACAAAGATTTTACCTGGTACATGTTCCTTTTTAGGAGAAAGTAATCATACAAATATGTCTAAATATATAAAAAGTGATTCAAATAGTCCACAGGATCGCCGTGAAATAAAAGCAACTATAACTATAACTATAACTACTATTGGTCTTTAAGAATCGCTATATAGGGACCTATATTGATTTGAACGTATCCATTGTACAAATGAAGATCTCGCGGACGTCTCGTCCATTTAAACAGTGTTAAAATTATCTCGGTAATTTTCGGCAGTGTCTCGATAGTTTCCGTGGCTTGAGTGATGGTTGGCATGTTGACCTTTGATGATGGAAACCATTATTTATGTTGTATTAGGTATATTTAGGTAAAAATATGCCATGATTCTAACTATATAAAACACTTGATATTTATTTGTACAACGGATACCTGAAATGGCACTTTTGGCTATTCGGCATAGAACAATCTTTTCTTCTTTTAACATTTCTAATAAAAGGATTTATTTAGCGGACTTGAAACACAATATTTTCTACACTATGACCGAATTCTCATTATTGTAACGTATCTTGTATGAAATTTGTCATGCCTGTATATCGAATTGTCTGTTCAGTCGAGTTGTCTTAGATATAGTAAATAAATGGTTGAGCCTGAAATTTGTCAATCCATTACATGGTGTCAGAAATCTGGGATCATCGACATCATCTGGTGAACGGTGGTAGGGAAAATAGTAGAACATAAACCATTGTCCCTCCGTACATATGTTTCACTGCGTGTAACTGAAAGATGTCGTCCCCACAGCTTCGAACCCTTCCCGAATTCAACCCCGCTGATCCCAACACAACTGCCAAAGAATGGGAAGTGTACAAACGCTCATTTCTCGTACATATAGACGCTCTTGGCCTCGATGAGAAACCCGGAAAACGTAAAGTGGGTGTCCTTCTTGCAAACATGGGCAATGAAGCCATTAAGATATATGATTCGTTCACTTAGGCCCCTCGAGTAGAAGGCAATGCTGACAATAACATACCCGACGCGCCAGCAGAGGATAAGCATGATTTAGACACTGTCTTTAAGAAATTTGACACGCATTTTGGTGTTCATAATAACCGTAACATTAAACGTCAAGAGTTTCTCAACACAAAAAGGGGAAATAAGTCAATAATGGACTACATAACAGAGTTGAAAAAGAAAGCTGAGTATTGCGAGTATGGTGACCAGCGTGAAGGTCTCATTTGTGACATGATAATTAATGGTGTTAACGATCGTAAGTGCACAGAGAAGCTTATGGAAATACCCGCTGCACAGTTGACTCTTGACAAAGTTATTCAAACATGCAGGCAGGTAGAGCTCACGAAAGCTCACATTGACACTTTGGATGCCGAAAATCCACATGTAAACTATGTCAAACCGAAACAGAAAGTAGGTTACCAAGGTACACACCCCTATTGCGATAAGTGTACGAAACATCATGCACCGCGTACTTGTCCAGCGTTCAATAAACAGTGTAACATTTGCGGCATGAGAGGTCATTTTAAGGCATCGCCTATTTGCAAAGGTACACAGCATGCACCCAGAAGTAGTCGCTTTCCGAGGAGAGGTACTTCCGGTAGAGGTAGCTTTTCGCTTGGTTATAGTCATAGTCGTGGTCGCAGTGGTTATAGACAAAATGTACATTTTACCGAAAGCGTTGACACTGTTGATGCTGCGCAACCCGATACTCATGACGACATGCATGTAGGTGAAATGTTCGATCAGTGTACTATTCATGATGTTTACGCTGCAGATTCCAACGTACTAAACGATACTTCGCGATCGAGTTCCGATTCTGACTGGTCCGTAACGTTCGATGTGAAAGGCATAAACTTGACACTTGAGATCGATACCGGTGCGCGTTGTAACGTCATCGCAAAGTCTATAGCAGAGAAATTTACAGCAATTGCGCCAATTCGCAAGGCAAACAATAACGGAATATCGGGTCATCTTGTTGAATCGGTTGGCCAAATCATATTACCGTGTCGACACAATGGCAAGCTGATGAACCTTATGTTTCAAATTCTTGACACTGAGCGACCTATTTGCTTACTTGGCAGACCTGACAGTGTGCGTTATAATCTAGTTATGCGTGTAAATTCTGTCACATCGTGTATCGAAGATCTGATTGGTTCGTTTAGCGATGTCGTAGGCGAAGAGATTGGTTGCTTACCCGGTGAGTACGAAATCAAAGTTGACTCTAGCGTTCAATCAGTTGTTCACGCACCAAGACCAGTTCCAGTTGCAATGCGCGACCAAGTCAAACGCGAACTTGACAATCTTGTGAGATGCGGAATTATTGCCTCCGTAACTGAGCCTACAGAATGGGTCAGTAGCATGGTGTGCGTTCGTAAGAAAAATGGTCGTGTGCGAATATGTCTTGACCCAACCGACCTAAACAAAGCCGTGTTACGCGAGCACTTTCCGATTAACTCCATTGAAGACATTGTAACGCGTGTTCATGGCAGCAAAGTGTTTTCAACATTGGACGCGAATATGGGCTACTTTCAGATCAGACTTACTTAGAAAAGTTCTATGTTGACAACATTTAACACTCCATTTGGGCGTTACCGCTATATACGCATGCCGATGGGTCTGAAGTGCGCGGTAGAAGTTTTTCAGCGCGAAATGATCAATTATTTTGGCGGTATCGAGGGAGTTGAAGTCGTGATTGACGATATTTTGATTCATGGCGCGAATATGGAACAGCACAATGCGCGATTCCGTACCGTTCTTCAGAAAGCGAGATCGATAAATCTCAAGCTCAACAAGGCTAAATGTGTCATTGGCAAACCTGAAGTCAACTATGTAGGACATTTGCTCACTGGTGATGGGCTGAAGCCAACGCCTGAACGTGTTCGTGCTATTACCGAAATGCGAGTACCCGAGAATCATGCTGAGCTCGAAACTATCTTAGGTATGCTAGCATATGTCGCGAAATTCATTCCGAAGCTTAGCGAGCTGAACGCGCCTCTGAGAGCCTTGAAGACACAAGAGCAATATGTTTGGACTCCCGAAGCCGATCAAGCGTTCCGTGATGTGAAAAATGCGCTCACATCTACCGATGTTCTCCGTTATTTCGACGCGAGTAAACCGTTGACGCTAAGCGTGGATGCGTCACAGCAAGGTCTCGGTGCGGCAGTCATACAGAACCATGGTGTCGTAGCGTATGAGTCAAGAGCCTTAATTCCCGCGGAACAGCGTTATGCTCAAATTGAAAAAGAAATGTTGGCGGTAGTGTTTGGCTGTGAAAAGTTCCACAAACTCATATACGGAAAATCTGACGTGACAATCGAATCCGACCACAAACCACTCGAAAGCATAATGAAAAAACCGATACACTCCGCTCATATGCGCATACAGAAAATGATGCACAAACTCCAACCTTACGAGTTTACGCTAATTCACGTGAAAGGAAAAGACTTAGGCTTAGCTGACTGTCTCAATCGTTTGCCGCTTCCTGAAACATGCCAGTCTATGGATGGCGAAGTGATGGTGTTTCTGGTTGAAACACTCACTAGCTCTTCTCACGATGTTATCGTAGAAGCCACCAAACGCGACGATCAACTACAACTGCTAAAACGTGTCATAAGCGATGGCTGGCCTGATAAGCGATCCGAGGTTCCGCTCTAAGTTTAACCGTTTTGGGATGCTCGCGATGAACTATCGACATACAATGGCGTGATATATCGTGGAGAACGTGTCGTGATTCCGTCTGAGCTAAGAAGGAAAACTCTTAAAACCATCCACAGTTCTCACATGGGAATGACTAAGTGTAAGCAGCGCGCCAGAGAGCTTGTTTACTGGCCAGGGATGAACAAACAGATAGAGGATACCATTAGCCGTTGCAGTGCTTGTCTCGAATACCAAAATAAGCCACAGAAGGAGCCTATGATAATTCATCCATTGCCGTCTTTGCCGTGGAGTAAAGTTGGTGCTGATCTTTTCGAGTACGATGGGCAACACTACCTAATTCTTGTCGACTACTACTCGAATTTCATCGAAGTTGCGCCACTCGCCCGTAACCTTACGTCAAGACATGTCATTCAGCATGTCAAGGACAATATCGCATGATATGGGATCATGGACACTCTCGTAAGCGACAATGGTCCGCAATTTGCGAGTGCTGAGTTCAAATCGTTTGCACAAACTTATGGTTTTGAGCACATAACGTCCTCTCCACTATACCCTAAGTCGAATGGGTTGGCAAAAAAATCTGTCCAAACGGTCAAAAACCTTATCAAGAAGTGCTCAGACTCCGGAGATGACATTTACCTAGCATTGCTCGATCTGAAGAATACACCTAGAGATGACGAAATGGGTTCTCCGATGCAGAGACTTATGGGTCGTCGAGCGAAAACTCGATTACCGATCAGCAAAAACCTGCGCAAACCGTCTTCGATCAACCATAGCGTAGTCTCCAATCGCCTTATGGACTACCGTCAGAAGCAGAAGTTCTACTACGATCAAAATGCGAAAGAGCGCGCGCAGTGTCGCGAAGGAGACTCTGTTCGAATACATACCCCTGATGGATGGAAACCAGCTGAGTACATTAACACTGTCCCGAAACACGTGACATGAAGAGGATCGGTAACACGTCAAGATGGCGGAAAAAGTCATGCTTCGCGGTTGTTTTTAAAGGTAAGAAGTAGTTTATGCCTCTTTATTTTCAAATAGACTTATCTCACAATATGACTACCGTACCATAAAATATTGTGCTTTCTTCCTTGTTCGACAATATCCCTTCACTTTCGAGAACATTCGTGCACAAAATTTCCATTCATACGATAAGGATATGATCTATTCCACGAAAATAGTACAAATTCACATTCCAAGGGTATTTAAGACTTTTGCATACATTTTTTATGCAAATACTGTGTGTCCTGGTAACAAAAAGGCCAGATAATGCCCACTGTTTATTTAATTCGATGTATATTGTAAGAAAAGTAAAGTTTTTGTGAATGATCAGTCTCCACGTAATGATCAGTTACCACGTAAAAATGAATTAAATACTATCTTTCATCGATCTTAGTCTTTGAATATAACTTTTTGGTGAAAATTGTGTTTGGAAAGAAAGATTTGAGCTGAGGTCGAGGGGGGGGGGGGGGTAATGCTAACATACTTGTACTTTAGTTTATTTGTCTACATTGCTTTGAACGTTCGTTTTAAAAGTTGAGATTGTTTTTGCCTTTCTTACGCCGATTGCATCTACCTCATCATCCAAGATAAAAATACATATGGAAATTGATTTTTGTGTGTTTGAATTTAAATATCATCTTTTTTTTTTCATTACAGCATCGCCATGAAGAAAAAGTCAAAACTGTCCTTACAACCGCCAAAACGCAGAAGGGCAACATCTTCCAATATACTAAGGCTGAAAAACGCCCAACTTCAACATCTATTAGAGGGAAATAACATTATCGCCTATTCGGAGAAATCGCTATTTCCAAAATTTAGACGACCAAAATGTGGACATCTAAAACGAAAATTAAATACAGTCCTCATAAAATCACCAATCATTGTAAAATCACCATTTTCGAAAAACAAGTCTGCTATACTTGCTGTCAAAAAAACAGCCAAGCCAAACAGCTCGACAGCATCACCAAGGAAACGTTTAATAAGGTATTCCCCACAACCAAAAGGACTCAAACGAACCTTTACAAAATCCCCGTTCACGAAATCACCATCATCCAAAGAACTTTCCAATAGTTCTCCTGCTCGAAAGCGCGAAAGGAAGATGAAGTCTAGTCGTTCCCTTTTCAATTCCAAAGAACAATCTGAGGCGAATGAAGAAATGAATTTCGAAACAATTGAAAAATCTGGAGAGGATCCAGAAAATATCCATGTCCAACATGGAGACATCATTGCAAACTTGATCGAAGTTGCCCCAACAGTGCTGACTGAATTGTCTAAATATGAGAAAATGGATGAACGATGCTGAAATTCTTTCAACTTGTGAATGAAAAGAAATTTCCTTTACAAAATACTTCACTTTTGTTGTGGTGCGAGGTGGTGAAATGGTTCAACTGTAAAACAACGACAAATATGCGTTACTCTAGGCAAACGAAGACATTTTGGAAACTTGGTTGGAGGTTATTCGGACGTAAATTTATACATTTCATGAGTGGATTCAAAAATCAAGGGGACATTATTCAGAATCTTGCCACAACGTTCACACCTGAGTCATCGGAAATCAACTTCGCCGTACCAGATGAAAACATTTTACGATCCTTTGATCCGTATCTTGTTCAAGGGGAACGCAAGCCTGGTATCTACAGACATAATCGCAACTCTCAGTGAAAGTCTACGTAATAAGTCAGCATGTCTTATGCCCTTTGCCGTGTGGAGCTCGTAAAAAAGTTCCCCGCGAGGGGTTTTACAGTAAGTGTTTTGAATATATTTCCCTGACATGGTCGCCATAGCACTTTCTATATAGACATAACGTCAGACAGTGCATGCATTTTATAAACTGTGTTCTTTATCGTGCATTAACATCGACGGCAGGTGCGGCTAGCCAACAGGGGATGCTTACTCCTCCCGGGCACCTGATCCCACCTCTAGCTTGCTAGGGGTCCGTCGATGCTCAACATAGTGCTCTATTGTGAGTGCTGTTGAGATTATCGTCAGGATCTTCTTTAACTCATTTGATGGGAAGAAGATCAAGCAAGGTCTTCAAAAAGACTCGGGGGATGTTGATCTTCTTCGAATCGAAGCGGAAGAAACTTTGAAAGAAAAGAAAGAGAAACTGGAAAGTCAGATACAGGACATAGATAAAGTTCTTCAAAATTTAGACAACAAAGAAGGAGATATAACCCTTTTGAATGAGGAAGATACAAAACACATAAAGGATCTTTTACTCGATGCTCTATGTAAAACATCTGAAAACATAATACAAGTAAGAGAAATAAGAGCAAAAAAGGAGTACTGTAAAACAAAATTAATCGAAAGAGGTGGAAATACCGATTGGCGAAAAGGAAAATATGTTTATGCGATCAGTGCGATAATCGCGTTTATCCACGACATCGATGACTACATTTACCAGGCATCAGAAATGACGGACAGGATATGCATATGCATGGCTTCCTTGAATGCATCCGACATCATCGAAGGAAGATGTGTGAATTTGAGGTCCAGTCCATTGTTCGAATGCTTAGACACTTCAAAACGTTCAGAGAATACAAGATTCCTAGAACAAAGATCAGATGATTGGTTTGCATTACGTAACAGCGTCAAGATAACTGGAAGTACAATTTATCCTGCAATTGGATGCGACGGTTTGAGTCGTCAAAAAGACCACTTTGATAACGTTGTATGCGGTGTGAAGGAGAAAGAGCCATGTGCGACAGTGAAACAGGCAATGCAGCATGGAATTGACAACGAACAAAACGCAGTTGCTACTATCGTTGGTAAGATCATACCTGTTTTGTTTCCAAAATTGAAATTTTTCGAGGAAGGGTGTGTTGTAATAAAACGAGGAGACGGATTTCCTTTCATGGTGATTTCCCCAGACGGTAGTCTTAGAAGTGAAGTTTCTCTTGATTCAACAAAAGTTGCTGTAGAAATCAAATGTCCTATATCGAAATGTCATACTCACTTTCCCCCAAGATACTTATTGCAGTGCTTATGTGAAATCGAAGCCTTGGATGTTGAATGTCTGCTCTATACTAGTTGGACGAGAGACGAGACAACTGTTTTCCTAGTGCATCGCGATAAGGAGTTATTTGAAGAAGCAGTTAACATTGCAGAACGGCTGTATGGTAGTGATTCCCTCCAAAAACCAACAAAACTTTCTGATGACCAAAAACTCTTAAAAGAAAAAATCGCTAAGAAGAGCAAAGAAATAGAATTTGTAGGGAGGTTTTCTTCTCAAATCTCCGGACTTGTCGAAAACTTTTACCATGAGGTTAAGACAGGCATTAAAGATCTAAAGAGTGTGCTTGTTGACTTGAAGAAACTTACACAACGCAATTACGAATTGAAACGTGAAAGAGCAACAGAAGCAATGGTCTTTCTTGTCGCAGACTTAGACAGAAGCTGGGAAAAGGATCAGATCCGATGTGCACCCGTGTGCTGGTTTACAAAAGGCTATAGTTTAAGCACGGAAAATCTCAGGGAAATTGTCGAGGAGGTAAAATCACAATGTCATCGTGAAGGCATACACATTCCATGTCAATCTTTCGATGGACAGTGGCATGGGCTTGTTACTCGGGACAAGGAAGGGAAACCACTGACTGTGTATCAGCTACAGAAAGATATTTGGAGAGAAGTAGAACGAAAGAGAATCCAAAGGAATGAATAAGAATGTCACATGTATCATTAAAACCGATAATCGAGTCGATGGTTCTAACAAAAGTAAGAGGAAAATCATCGAATTAACAAATGGGAATATTCGGTTACCTGTATATAAAGGGACGCAGAGAAAGAATACCGAGACAGAAACAGTAGATCAAGAGAGCACACATACAGATACTGTTACACCATGCAGCACGCTCGCCGATGTCATCCCCGAAAACGTGAAAAATGCACAGCAACTTGATGACAACATATTAGTCATGCCATCGATTGAAGACCCTTTTGAATTGGAAGCTTATTCTGGGAATATTGTTGAGGAAGAATGGGCCAATGAGTTGGATAGATGTCAAGACGAGTTCTATGAGGATGATTCAAACAGTTGCTCCGAACAAATGAGTACATCAACAGAAGGGACAAGGATTGTCAACGAAGTAAGCAAAGCTCGAGTGACGTCGACCATAGATCTTCAGTTAAATGACATGGAGTGCCTTTTGTGTCTGTTCAAAACAACGAAAAACTTCAATAAGAAAGACAAATGGGATGCTGTTACCCCGATTCAACTTCTTGAATATTTCAAATCAGCAGAAAAACTCACTAGCTTTCTTGATACAGAATTGCGTGCTGTTGTCAGATACCTTAAGAAGACAAAATCTTGTAATATAAAGGAATCTAGTCCAAAATATGTCAAGGTGCAAGAAGTTTCGACCATGTTGGGCTTAGAATGTGACCAAACTATGAAACAAAAGTCAACAAAGAGCAAACTGAAACAAGAGAGCGCCAAAAAGTTATCCGAACTTGCAGTAACAGTAGTATCAAAGCTCCCAAAACGTTCTCTTAATGTCACCTATGCAGAGTGGATATGGCAAGATCGCTTTGAAGAGTGGGCATCAGAAATTGCAGATGTAACTGTAGAGGGAATGAAGTACGACTGGTTCTACAAACCAGAGTATAGTCAGAACAGAGAACAGTATGAAGTGCGTTGCATTGACTCTACACATTTACTTACAAGAACACGATCGAAAGTTTGTAAAGGAGGAATAGAGGGGTTAACAAACGAGAGTTGGTTAAAAGTTGCATTGTCGGGAAAGACGCTTTTGACCCCTGCCATGGTACGAGAAATCATTGATCCAATGTCTGTTTCTATGGCCATAACCCATTTTCAGAGCAAAAGGAAACAGCTATGAAAGCGACAGGAGATATTGCTGGTGCCGACCTTTGTCGTGATATCCGTCTTTGGTGGGAATCAGAGGACTCTCCAGGCATCAATTCAAATGAAAGGCACAATCGTAGATTAAACCTAAGGCGGAGGTTATTGAATGATGTTAAATTCAGCGAATTTCCCCCCAAGACCATGTATGTTAAGGGATGGCCTTATCAGTTGTGGGAGGTATTGTTAGCGAGCATAGATGCAAAGGTTTTTTGTACGCATTCAGCCACGGAGGTTCATACAACGTGAGGGCATTCAGTAGCATGATAGGAGAAACATTTTTTTCGGAACTGACAATGAACTACAGGAGAGGACAAGGAACGGTTTCGTGTTAAGAGTTTGGGCAGTTCATAGGCAATACCATCGAGCAGATTCAAGTTCGCTTAGATCCCTTAAGGTAAATCTAATTGCATTTTTCAAATGAATACACATAAATACTCCACTTCCTGTTGACAAAGACTGTACCTATATGTAGTCCAAACTGGTATGATTTTTGTATCAAGATATCTATTTGAATCCCAAAAAATTATAGTGTTCGGTGAGTATGATGCTTACTCTCTTGGGCACCTTACCTTATCTCAGTTGAGGATCCACACTTGCTGGTTGATAGAATATTTAAGCTGTTTTATTTCAACATTTTGGTATGCCCAATGGTCGCTAATTTTGGGTTTGTGTTCGATATTCACACATTGATACATAGTTTCAGAAATACCGTTACTAAGCACCAGAGAAGACATTAGTTGCCATCTGCTGTATCATACCGTGTGGTATCATTAAAATCACATACAATTATCTTGAAAATGAATCATTTAGGCGAAGAAATCCTTTTTATTGTGAAGTTATCTGTCTTGCTAGGGACGCAGAGCTTCAATTCACTCAACTGATCAAGGACATCAGTAAACACGTAGTTTGTCTTTAATTTATGATGATTTAAAAGTTAAATCAGAAGTTATTTTCTCAATAACTGCATTGCGGACATGTTGCTGACTATTCCTGATTATATAATACCCAATTAGTATTTATAGGTGACATTTCTCTTCTCTTTCAGAACATTTTCATATCGAACGAAAAGGGCACTTGTCTACAATTTGGTTGACGAAACAAATGAGATAGAGGATAGCCACAGCAATTGCAGGCTGTGCACAGATGGAAAAGGGAAGCTTCCACCTAACATCGTCTTTGCGTAAGTTACCTGTCCATATGACTAGGAACTTTCGAACTATGTATGTCTTGTGCATAATAAATTTTCGCATTGATATAATGGTTGTAATTTTTTTTCTTCAGATAAGCACCATGTGATAGTTCATATGGTTCTTTTTATGTATTTCAGCGATCACCATTTCGATGCAAGCCAGAGGAGGAGACTACCAGGGAGACAGAAGAGTGGTACTATTCTTACGGACAGGAATTCTCTGTTAAAAGGATCACTTGGTGTAAGATGGGAACGGGCAAGGTGTGACCAATCAAAACTATTGCCGACAGTGAAAATGGGAATAGACAATGATTGAACACTTTTTAAATCAGAAATATCAATGTCATAGATGAATTAATGCTTTACTTTCAGCTTGTATAACAAATGAAATAAAATATATTTAAATTATCATAAATCCATCAGTGAGTATTTTGATAAAAACATATTGCCTCCCTGCAAGATAGATTGCATACAGCATTACAACGAATTTGAGCATGCAGGCCAACAAAATATGAAAATGTCATGACTTAATGGCTGTCCTGACACTGTCATGACTTAATGGCCGTCTTGACATTTCCGTCTGTGTCGGTACAAATTTGTCTGGTGTCTGTAGAATTTTCCGCATTCGCATCTGTGCTTACGAAGACCACTATGAGTTGCTATATGGTCATCATGTTCCTGTTTTTTCTTGTTTGTCTTTCCGCATATTTCACATTCGAACTGTGGATCCATGTGGCACTTCATGTGGCGTTTGACGCCTGCCTTTATAGCGAAGACTCTATCACATTTGTCACACTTGAATGTCTTCTTTTCGCCATGAGCTCCACATCTATAACAGAAATAATATTTCATAAAGATGATCCATTTTGTGTTCCATAATGTTTCATGCATTGAAATAGAAAAACAAAGGAGGTCTCCAGCCAAAAATCGAGGCATCCTAACCAAGTGACATAGTTTTTGTTAAATATGGATCCCTTTTACTTTGGCATATGGATCACATTTACCTTGGCATGTAGGGGTACATTCCTAATTATTTCAATATTTAATATTTATATGAAAAAGAGTATTTCAATGAAACTCACCTGTGACGTTTAAGATTCGCTTTGCTGAAAAAGCTGTGCCCACAGCATTTGTATGGAGCTTTCTCCTCATGCTTTTTCTCGTGTTCGCATAATCCAGATTTGCTCTTGAACAATTTTCCACAGTGCTTACACATTCGTGAATCCATCGTACCTAAAAGTAAAAGAAAACAATTAAGCAAAATCAGAGAACTGTCCACGATTGGGTGTATGTCACAAAAATGGGGGGACAGGGGGTACCTCTCCCCATTCCAACCCCCTTACATCCCCTCCCTCCCTCTCTTTTTCATCCTTCCCTACCTCCTCTCCCGTCCCGTTCCTCCCTTCTCTCCCCTTCCATCCCTCATCCTTTCTCCCCCTCTCTTTCACCCTTTCCACCCCCTTAAAAATTACACAACTGAGATCATCAATTTATTCTTCATTTTTACGTGGTAACTGATCATTACGTGGAGACTGATCATTTACAACAACTTTACTTTTCTTACAATATACATCAAATTGAATTTAAACAGTGGGCATTAGCTGGCTTTTTTGTTACCAGGACACACAGTATTTGCATAAAAAATGTATGCAAAAGTCTTAAATACCCTTGGAATGTGAATTTGAACTATTTTCGTGGAACAGATCATATCCTGATCGTATGAATGGAAATTTTGTGCACGAATGTTCTCGAAAGCGAAGGGATATTGTCAAACAAGGGAGAAAGCACAATATTTTATGGTACGATAGGCATATTGTGAGATAAGTCTATTTGAAAATAAAGAGGCATAAACTACTTCTTACCTTTAAAAACAACCGCGAAGCATGACTTTTTCCGCCATCTTGACGTGTTACCGATCCTCTTCATGTCACGTGTTTCGGGACAGTGATTAAGCAGCCAAGTGAACCTCGTTCTCATATTGTTAAAGTATGTTCAAGCGGAAGGCTTTATCGCAGAAACAATAGTATGTTGCTGAAAACCCGAGAAGATCCGCATATTATACAGGAACACAAGGAAGCCGGAAATAAAGTGGTTTCACCGGAAGCGCAGTCAGTACAACCCAAATTTGCACCTCCACAACCGCAATCGGTAGTAACCAAACCTGCGCAATCCGCGAATGAGCATATCCCGAAGGATCCGTCTCAGAAGCAGCTTACCACTCGTTCTGGCAGAGTCATTCGCAAACCGTCGTATCTTTCTGACTACTCGACATAGAATTCTTGTATTCCGATGAAATTCATGGAAGTGTGTTCCGTGCATATATATATATAGTGCTAAAGTCAATTTCAGTGTTTGAAAAATTTCATTGTGTCTTGCATTTGATACATGTATTCATTTTGTACCTTAGCTAAGTAGCTTAAGAGTTTATATTCAATCTAAGAATTTCATATTTGACATTGATGTGTTGATCAGAAGTACATTATGAGCGAAATAGTAAATTTTACATGAAGTATTACATATGTAAGTCACAGGTTAATCAATTTAATCACACTAACATTTTATTGACATTCAGTATTACATTCATATCTGAAAGACACTTATTTCATTGACTATAAAATTCAAATTCTTTGGTAATTTCATAAGTTCATTTTTTTTTTGAAAGAAAGAGGATGTAACGTATCTTGTATGAAATATCTGTATATCGAATTGTCTGTTCAGTCGAGTTGTCTTAGATATAGTAAATAAATGGTTGAACCTGAAATTTGTCAATCCATTACACCAGCTGAGACAAAAACCATGCAGATTTATGCATTACGTTTCAAAATGAAAATTATTAATGATACAGTGTCCCAGGAAATAAATGTTATTGGAAACGTAAAATTTATTTCAAAGAGTCTAGATAGAGGGAAAAAGAAGCCATAAAAGTTTTATTTAAAAATATGCAGTAACGACCCAAATATTGTCGATTTTTTAATAATTAGATCTCAATATACCTCTATTGTATAAACGCAATATAATGTAGATGGCGCTAGTGGAAGAGGAGTGAAGTCCAAATTTAAAATGACGTTTTTTGTATATAACTGCAAATGAATGCGAAATACCAATCAATTTTGCCAAGACTATTAATGGATAATCATTGTATGTATTTCTTTAACAAAGAATTGATTGAATATAAATATATAGAATGTTTTGCACTCGCGCAGTTCGTCTGTTTTTGCCCACTGAACCTAGGCTGCAATATATTCACGATTTTGACGACTGTTAATCTTTTTCCAACTCGAAATAAGTACAATAGCGTTGGTTTCTTCTTAATTAGCTGAACTAAAACAAGAATAACCAGAAGTCTCTGACGAGACTGTAGCTCTCCTGTTTTTTTAAACATCAATTTCCTTTCTTTTTTTTTCTTTTAAACCGAAGACGGTAGGGAGCAGGCGTTCTAACAAATTATAAGTAGCACAACAAAACAAAATATCCATTAACTAGAATATTACTCATATAATTCATAATATCCGCCGAGATATAGTATTTCAAAACAGAATGTCACACCTATCTTCCAAGATCATATGGGCCGGGGAATGTTAAGTCAAATTACCTATCTATGACACAACAAGACTTGGCAAGAATTAACTCTCCATCATTAATAGATTCAGAGGAGTAGAAAGCACAATTATAAAGGAAAGAAATACCACACCCATTTTCTAAGACCCTGGGGGTCTAGGGCTCAAACAAAATATCAGGTGCACAACTAGACCACAGACCAAGTGTGATGCAAAAAGAAAGTTTCCATTATTTATAGTGTCAGAGGAGTTGCGAGCACAAGATAACATAGAGTCATACAGGTGAAAATGACCACACCAATCTTCTAATACCCTGGGGTCAGGGGCTCAAACAAAATATCAGGTGCACAACTAGACCACAGACCAATCATATTGCAAAAAGAATGAAGTCTCCATCATTTATAGTGTCAGAGAAGTTGCGAGCACAAGATTACATAGAGTTATATAGGCGAAAATGGCTACATCCATTTCCGGAGACCCCTGGGGGTCAGGGGATCAAACAAAATATCAGATGCACAACTAAACCACACATCCATATTACTACAAAAATAATTAAGTCTCCATCATTTATAGTGTCAGAGGAGTTGCGAACACAAGATTACATAGAGTTATATAGGAGAAAATGACCATACCCTTTTTCTAAGACCCTGGGGTAAGGGACTCAAACAGAATACCAGGTGCACAACTAGACCACAGACCCATCATAATGCAAAAAGAATTAAGTCTCCATCATTTATAGTGTCAGAGAAGTTGCGAGCACAAGATTACATAGATTTATATAGGAGAAAATGACCACACCCTTTTTCTTAGATCCTGGGGGTCAGGGACTCCAACCAAAGATCAGGTGCACAACTAGGCCACAGACCCATCATATTGCAAAAAGAATGAAGTCTCCATCATTTATAGTGTCATAGGAGTTACGAGCACAAGATCACAGAGTTATATAGGAGAAAATGACCACGCCCATTTTCTAGGACCCTGGAGGTCAGGGGCTCAAACAAAATGTCAGGTTCACAACTAGACCACATACCAAGTATGATGCAAAATGAGCTACATTTCTATCTCTTATAGTTTCATTACTTCGCAACCGTTTCGATCGGGATTCTCACGATTTTGCTTTGCCTTCTCATCTGAATTACGGTAAGGTACTTCTTTGATGTTTATTATAATTTTGCGAGTCTTGCTAGGGGTCCGTCGATGTTTAATTTTGTGCTCTGTTGTGAATGCTGTTGAGATTATTGTCAGGATCTTCTTTAACTCATTTCTTTCAATTTAGAATGTGGAATTGAAAATTGTTTGCTTTGATCGAATGGACTCTACTAAAATGGGTGGATTTCAAATGTTCTAAAAAGGCCTTCGAATTCTTTAAAATCCACATCGGGTTAATACCACTGCGAGAATATACTGTCGAACAATATTTTTGAAGCCCAGATTTGATTTCAGATAAAAACTTTGGTGAGTAGGATCGATACAGATTTGGTAGAACATTTTGAAGAAACAGCGATGAAACTTTGTTTGTACGGATTCTTATGCATTGTAGGTATGCAGTATAAGTGTTGTAAACCTAAAATGTTAGGGAAGCAAAGCTGATTTGTGGTTATCTATTAAGCGTCAGGTGTTGTATCAAAAACCAAACTACCTATCAGACAAAGAAAGAAAAAAACTATACAGACAGTATTGTCTCGCATTTAAAATGTGAAATGCAAGGTCGAAATAATCTATCTTTGGGAAATGCAATAAGTATTGTATAAATAAGTGAAACACATCAAAGTTGTTACTTCTGAAAACTGATTGTTTCTCTAATATGCCTAACTGCTAAATCTAATTTTATTGATATACTCCTGGTAATGGACTATTCCGGAAATATTCTGTAACCACCCCCCCCCCCCCCCCTTTACCTGGGAAGGGACGCAAGAATCAATTTCAAGTGAAAAAAATCCTTCTAATCCAGTACCTTTCATGAGGGAGGGGGGGGGGCTTACAGATTTTGTTTGGCATAGCTCAATCAGATTGGATAAGCTTAATCAGATTGGCTACAACATACGGTCTTACACCATGTATAAATGTCCACATCTGACTTTCTTTAATACTGTATATGTGTAGCCACAGTAGGCAGACTGCTCTAAGCAGCCCGATGATTGAAAATGCCTTGGAAGGAAAATTCCTCGATTTTTTTAAGATAGTTGACTCGTGTTCTTTTCTGTCTTTATTTCATAAAACCAACCTAAACGTCTAAGGGATATCTTTGATGTTATGAGAAATTTCAAACCCATAACCGACAATTATTTCAGGATTAAAAAAATTGGCACTAGACCCCCTCAAAGAGGGGGTGGACAGGAGAAAGGGAGGTGAGGATGGGGGGAGGGTAAGGCAAGGAGGGATGAGGGGGAGGTAAGGGGTGGGAGAGGGAGAGGTACCCCCTGTCCGCCCTCTCAAAAGCTACCTTCCTGCTGCCGTTTATCAAAGAAACACATTGGCCTAATGTAAAAAAAAACAAAATTAATGGTCTTCCAAAAATTATAATGGTAAAAAAAGGGCCGGAGTAACAGGGGCGAGGTATCATCGCTTGGTCACAAACCCCGGCTTTCCTAAATACAATCCCTTTCTTTTATTAATATGTCTATATATAATTTTCTTTAATATAGACATATAGATGAAAGGGTTTGTATAAAGGACTTGTTTTTACATGTGACCAAGCGATGATACCTCACCAATGAGGCCGGAGTATTCAGATTGAAAGGGAGGTTTATAAATTTGAAAGGATGAGAAGGGAGGGAGTGGAAGGGACAGAAAATTATAGATATAATTTGAAGATTATAATAATTATCGTAAATTCTGTGGGAAATAATTTTGAAAGCAGAATGAATTCATGGAGATAAAAAAATGTTGCAACGGCTATGCACCTATGAAATGAAATCGGAGCTGTGGGTGTCCGTGTCGGTCGAGTAAGGTTGAGTAGAAGCAATGGGAGATCGACCCCTAATAAAGAGGCGATATACATTGTATACCGTATTTTACAAAATGGGGACCAGGGGGCCTTGACCCAGGACCCCCCCTCTCGCACTGAATCAGCGAAATAATAAGCTGTTCCCGATGATGGCAGATCGTCCCAGGACTGATTGTTGATGTTTTACTCTTTTTTACACACCCAAAGTACTGTGGAAAAAGTATTATGGACAAGGAAAAAAAATTGCATAATAAAAAATCCTGGGAATTTTCATATTAATAATTAACCTTCCAGGAGGAAGATATATTCAGGCTTTCTACTGTTCCTACTTTTTTATTTTGATCCTATTATTCCTACTCTTTTCTTCAAAACATCCTACTATTCCTACTTTTTCATCTCAAAAGTAAAAATTTACTTGCTTCTCTTGTCATCGATGTCTGATTCAATGTTTTTAAAAAATTTGTCACAAAACAAACAAAAACTAAATACACATGGATTGCTAACATAACAAGAAGAGTTGTCAAACTCTAAAGTTAGGGTACAAGAAATTTAAATTGCTTCGCTCGCCAATTCCGTATAGTTTACATGAAAAATCAATTGTCCTTATTTCTCTCTGTGATTTCCTCCTACTTTTCCCTTATTAATTCCTACTTTTTCCTATTTTTCTCCTACTTTTTTCCTACTATTTCATCAAGGTAGAGTAGAAAGCCTCGGTGTATATTATGCGGAAGAAAGGTTCGTTCACAGGGGTACCTCTCTCCCCTCCCCCTTCTTTTCACCCTTCCCTTACCTCCCCCTCCCGCCACTTCCCTCCCTCCTCCACCTCCCTTTCACCCTGTCCACCCCCTCATTTCATGACTTAGCTCATTGTGTCGATATATACAAGTAAGAATTAAAGGGACGGTGTCCCTTAAAAGAAATTGATTTTACAAAATTCTGTAATGCAAAATCTTTCTTTTCATATGAAAGTATACATTCTCATGTGTATAAATTCAAATTTTCAGGCCAATCTAAGGGAGCAGCCATATGATTTTTATGGCGGGGGGGGCAGGAAGACTTTGCAAATAAAAATTCCGGATCGAAATTTTAGGGGGAAAAAATTTCGGCCCAAAGGGCCGGCAAAATCTTTTTTTTTTCGGATCATGAAATTGCCCCTCCCCCCTCTCTTCCGACCTTTCCACGGCCCAGTAAATACTTTTTTGTGTATCATAAACTAAGTGTAATAAAATGGAACAAACTTAATGCAATTTGGAATGAAAAAATCAAATTCAAAAGTCATTAGCACAATATAGCCTGTCTCCGTTGAGTATCATTTAAGGAAATATATTATAGGCATCATAAGAGAAATTCAAGAAATTAAAATGAAGTGATCAGCTGGCGAGAGATGAACTCATTCTGTGTTTGATGTTTAATATGGCCGAAAAATTACGCTGAATTATTCAAACTTTAGAGTAATTTTCATCATTGGAAAATTAAAAAAAATAATCCGGCCCGAAGGGCCGGCGAAAAAAATTTTCCGGCTCTTAAAATGGCCAAAAAAAAATTTCTGGCTGGCAAAAGTCTTCTCTCCCCCCATGAAAATCAAATGGTTGCTCTCTAACGCGCATTTATAGACCTTTAGAAACGTCATTTTGAATTTGCAGCTCTAATTCATTCCACTAGCGCCACCTACAATGTATTGAGTTTTTACTTTAAAAGTATACGGAGATTTAACTAAATTACAAAATTGAAAATATTAGAGTGGTGTACAATAACAAGCCTCCAACAGTTTCATGAAAGATGTTTGTCTCCACAGGTACAGTTGAGGGTGAAAAACTACAATCAAAATAACAATGAATTACAGAGTGTTCACTAAATAAGGACATGAATGAATAGTAATCAAATAGACAATCAAACAATCAAAATATTCCTTCAATGATATGACCTTGACACATTTCACAATTAAATTGAAGTAAAAATCTATTCTGACATATGTATTACAATGAATCAAATCCCAAAATATCAAATCAATATTTCACATTATGCCATATAAGAAATCACTGAAAAAAGGTAATTTCACCAGGTGAAAATTATGTAAAATTATTGTGACCATACATGCATGACTACACAATAGTATATCAGCATCTGATATGATAAATTATACAGAATGCATCCAAAAATACCATACAATGCAGTACTTCAACATAGGTAAGTACATATGACTGGTAAAATAAATCTTTATTTTACATAGTGCCTCATATTGTCACTCGAACAAAGGAAAAATACAAAGTCAGTTAAAAACAAGTAATCGAGAAATGACACTTTATGAGCAGTTACACAGAGTAGTTTTAACAAATAAAAATGCATTTACTCACTCTTTGGAGCATCTATAAGTGCAGAAATGATTAAAACATGTTCCAGTTTTACAGGAAGTGTAAATCAGCTTACAACGTTTTTATAACTAACAAAACCTGAAACGGACCTCTACTAGTTCCGGCACACTCCCCTACTGATTTCTCTTGGGAATCACAACATAATTATACAAATAAAAATGTTTAGCAAAAATGAAGTTATCTTTACTACAATTAGATTAACAATAGGTTTCGAAAATAGAAAATGAATGGTTCAATAGAAGTCCCACTTCTGACACCAAACTAAAAAATGTTACACAATGTAAAATTTGGTCCATATGATTTAACAACACCAGTAATTACACATGTATTCAATCAAGCTCTAAGAGTTTTACAAGTTGACAAATGGGACGTACATATGCATAACGAGTACCACCATGCACAACTGACACTTTGACCTTTCGCACCTTTGAGTCATCGCTAGCAAACACTTCATCAATAATCCCTAAGGGCCACAGGTTGCAGTGAACGTCATTGTCCTTTACAAGAACTACATCGCCCTGTTTGAAATTGTCACCATCAGATGTCCATTTCGCACGCGTTTCTAGGGAATTCAGATATTCCACACGCCATCTGGTCCAGAAGATGTTTGCGAGATATTGTACGAGCTTCCACTGGCTTTTAAGTGCATCTTTGGAACCAAACTTCGGAATTACAAACGAAGGCGTTGACTGCTTGTTGGTAAGTATTGCGGACGGTGTCAAAGCAGTAGGTACTTCTGAGTCTGAAGTAATAGGTAGTAGTGGTCTACTGTTCACAATAGAGCAAACCTCTGCCATGAAAGTCGATAACACTTCATGCGTAAGAGTTATGGCTTTGTTCTCTAACAAAATGGCATCTAAGATACGGCGGCACGTTCCAATTATACGCTCCCAAACGCCACCGAAGTGTGACGCATGGGGTGGGTTGAAAGTCCAGGTAATTGCGTTTTCGGACAGGAAGTTACTAACAGGTCCTGACTCGATGAATGTGGCGTCTATTTCCAGTTCCCTAACTGCACCAATGAAATTGGTCCCGCGATCCGATCGAAAGTGTTGCACAGGTCCTCTGAGCGCAATAAACCTTCGTAGTGCGTTGATGAATGAGGCGCTACTAAGCTCTTCGATGAGCTCAACATGTACGGCTCTTGACACTATGCAAGTTAAAAGTAGACCCCATCTCTTGGAGTTGACTGCACCTCCTCGTGTACGTCTAGTGGTAACTTGCCAAGGGCCGAATACATCGACTCCAACAAATGTGAACGGAGGACTTGGTTGCAGACGATCAGCAGGGAGATCAGCCTTTTTAGTCCATCCAAATTTGCCTCGCAACTTCCTGCAGGTGACACAGCTGAAAATAACAGATAATATGGCTCTTTTCCCTCCGATTAGCCAGTAACCACCTGTGCGGATAGCACCCTCTGTTAATTGTCGACCTTGATGATGTACCTTTGAATGAAAGTGACGCACAATGAGAGTAGCGATATGTCCCTTTGGTATAATGATAGGATGTGCAGAAAGTTGGTCCCCAAGAGTGCTCTGCATGCGAGGCAAACGACCGCCAACGCGGAGTACGTCATCTTTGTCCAAGATCGGGTTCAGCTGGAGCAAGGGACTAGCCTTGGGTGGGCAGCCCCCATCTCTGATGGTACTTATTTCGGAACTGAATGCGCTGAGTTGAACCTCCTTAATGATTAGAGTTGTAACGTCATGCAAAATGTTGTCCTGTTCGCAGGATTCCTTATCCTCGGTATGCGATTTGCGCTTCCGTATGTATTTCTTAAGCGTAACCAAAGCACGAACAAGACTGTGCCAAGACGAAAAGCGTTCAAAGCGTTCGCATCCGAGTCTAGCTTTGGGTTGAACAACAGCCTTTGCACTGGTGACTTCTTGCTTAACTTCCTTATCAGCGTCAGCATCCACTAGAGAGAAGGTTTGTCCATCATGAAAGGATGCTTTCTCATTTTCGTATAGAAATTCGGGTCCCCGAATCCAAAGACTATTCGGCAAGTTGCAAGCTTTAACCTTACGAGTAGCTTGGTCTGCTGGGTTCTGATCAGTAGCAATGTGATTCCATTGCTCCGGGCCACAGAAGGCTCGAATGCGGCTGACGCGGTCGTAGACATACACATGAAATCTGCGGGTTTCATTGGAGATGTATCCTAGGCTGACTTTGCTGTCTGTATAAAAATGGAACATGCTTGTAGTGAAATCCATTTGTTCCTTTATAACTTCAGCTAATTCGATAGCAAGAAGTGACGCGCAGAGTTCAAGTCTTGGTATAGTGTGTCCGTGGGATGGAGCTACCTTTGCTTTGCCGAGAAGAAATCCAACATCTACGTTACTCTTGGTGAATACACGTATGTAAGCCACGGCTGCAATGGCATACTTTGAAGCATCAGAAAAGACGTGTACTTCCAATGACTCGGCTTCCTTTACTGACAGATTACAGTACATACGAGGGATATTCAAATCCTGCAGGTGATGCAACGAGTTTACCCTAACTTCCCACTGTTCTTGGAAGTCTTTCGGAAGAGGTGTGTCCCAGTCCGGAGAATAGCCAGTTGTCATCATTTCCTTGAGTAGGAGTTTTCCTTCCAAAGTAACAGGTGCTGTGAAGCCGATTGGATCGAACAAGCTATTTATTGTCGAAAGAACCCCTCTACGAGTGAATGGCTTCGGGCCAGATGATAATCTGAAGATGAAAGTGTCCTGCTCAATATCCCACGACAAGCCTAAACTACGCTGAACTGGTAGATTGTCCTCACCTATGTCTAAGTTTTTGAGATCCTTGGCGAGATCATCCTTGTCAAACTGACACAGAAACTCCTTTGAGTTAGACGCAATCTTGTGGAGCCTTAACTGTCCACCCTCCATCAAAGCAAGTTGTGTTCTTTTCATAAGATCTACTGCCTCTGGTACGCTTGCACAACTAATCAACCCATCATCCACGTAGAAGTTGCAACAAACGAAATCTCGAACATCTAGATCGGCGTCAGATACGGATCTACGGATACCATATGTTGCAACCGCAGGCGAAGGTCGGTTGCCAAACACGTGAACCGTCATGCGATACTCATGTAATGGCTCTTCAAGGTCATTTTGCGGATGCCATAAAAAGCGTAAGTAATTGCGATGAGGTTCATGTACGCGAAACTGATGGAACATCTGTTCTACGTCTCCTGACATGGCTATATGTTCACGACGAAATCTAAGCAATATTCCTTGAAGATTGTTGGTGATGTCCGGACCCTTCATAAGAACTTTATTAAGGGAGACTCCTTTGTAGCGGGCTGAGGAATCAAATACCATCCTTATGGCTTCCGGCTTCTTTGGATGGTATACGCCAAACATCGGTAGGAACTACTGTTCCATGTCAGCCGGGATATCCGGAGCTTTCTCAGCATGACCCCTTGAGAAAATTTTATCCATGAACTCAATAGCATGTTGCTTCTTGATCGGGTCACGATGCAGACTTTGATAAATAATCTGGCTCGCTTCAAGGCCTGAGATTTATTGTTTGGAAGCAACGGTCTATTTTCACGAAAAGGCAAAGGTGACGACCAGTGCCCATCTACATCCTTTCGACAGGCGGAATCAATCACTCGAAGGAAAGCTTGATCCTCTATAGAAAGTCCTACTTTCTCATCATGTTCCGTTTTCAAGAACACATCTGCAGTCACAGTCAACTTGCTGTCACACGGCTCAAATAACGATGGACGTCCATTTTGTAGGAAAAAAGTCTTATTTACGCTGACGATATCGGAGTGATGAAAGTTCCCTAAACAAACTTGTCCAACGACAACCCAGCCCAGCAGTAACTTCTGAGCGAATGGGAATTTATCTCCTCCGAGCTTCTGATCTTGCACATGGTGAGCCGTTATAAGATCTCTGCCGATAAGGAGTTCTATTTCGGCGCCATCGATCAGCGGCGGTATCAAAGAGGTGATTTCCTGTAAATGCGGAAACTGAGCTGCGAGCTCTGGAGTAGGAATCTCGTCTGGGTTATTCGGAATCTGATTGCACTCTATGAGAGTCGGTAAGTGCAGCACGGATGAATGATCAAATGCTTCGACGACATAACCTGATGCGCGTCTGCCCGATGTTGCCACTTTTCCGGCACATGACACAAGTGTGTACTCCTGTCCCGGACCAGTCTCCATGAAGAAGTCAAAAAAATGTTGATGAAGCGAGTGAGTGACTGCTCTGGTCATCGATAAGAGCGTACATGATCCTTGTATTCTGTGGTACATCCTTGTGATAAACATACACAGGTACAATCTTAGCGCAGGATTTACTCGTAACGTCAGTTGTCCCACAAATCTGCGTACAAGAACTTTCAACAGTCTTTGGTTCTGTTTGCTCCCCTACGTGAAAGGCTGTGGGATGCGAATTGTCTTTACAAATGTTACATGTAACATCTGCTTTACAGTTTTTGGCTCGATGCTTTTTCGGTCCGCAACATTTGAAACAGATACCGTTTTTCAGAACAAACTTCTTGCGTTCATCCAAGGGCTTTTTGCGGACTGCCGCACACTGATTCAAAGAATGGTTAGTTTTATGCAAAGGACACAACTGTGAGGAATTCGAGGATGGCTCCGTCTGAGCTGTCGTCTTTTTTACCTCGATCTGTCCACTCCTGTTTTGGGACTGTTTATTTTGATTCATGTCATGTTATGAACAAAATCGACGAAACGTGAAAATGGCGGATATGTGGAGTTGTTATCACGTTTATACTTGCTAGCTTCCATCCATTTATCTTGTAAGTTCCACGGAAGCTTTGACGCAATAAGATTAACTCCTGTCGAGGAGTCAAAGTATCCAAAAAGAACACTGTAGCACGGTTGGTTTTTAACAGATGCGACTTCCGTTACCAAATCAGCTAGGTCGTATAAGCGCTTGTTATCGTTACCCAAAATTTTCGGAAATGACGAGATTTTCCTTTTAAGGCTGCTTTCCACCATTTCCGCAGATCCAAAACGGTCCTCAAGTCGTTCCCAAATTTTTGACAAAGCGACTGATGCATTATGAGAGTTACAAGCACGTAATGATGCAGCTTGTCGTGATGAATTAGGTCCCAACCATCGGATCAATAAATCTAATTCCTCCGTTGGTGATGTGTTAAGTTCCGCCATGATTCCTTTGACGTTTAGTTTCCATGCGACATATAGCATAGGAGTGTCATCATACTTGGTAAGGCGAGACAGAAGTAAGTCCTTCTTTACAAAAAATTTTGCAAATTCTGACATTTGCTGATTTGATGCACTATCATGATTGTATTGCTCATTGCGAGAACTAAGCACAAAAGGCGGCACTGTGGGATCTAAGTTTGACTTCACAAACATGGTGTCTGTCACTTTCGATGTAGGTTCAGGTGCTTGCTTTGTTACGACGGATGGCTTTGCCACTGGCTCGTCTGGAGTAAAATCATGTGAATGATGTTCATTTGCATTCGAAGAAAGACTACGGACAAATTCCTCGGTGCGTTCCTGTTTTTCTTTATAACGTAAGCGTTCATCGATATCAGGTAAGAAGTCTTGATGTCTTGTATTCGTAAGAGATGTAGAGTCCCTACGCATGGCTTCTGCCTCTGTGTGTAACACCTCAACTTCACATTTTGCTCTTACACGCTTTAAACGACTTTCGAGAGCTGCCTTCTGTTCTATAATGTCAGCCTCTTCCTCAATAAATTTTAGTTTAGTACGAGAGGCTTCCAGCTTAGCCTCTATGCGTTGTAATGCACTACTTCGGCTCGAATGGTTTGAGTATGCATGAGACAACGGTGCGTGCGAAATGTGCGATCCGTGGGTTGATGCAGGTGGATATTGTACTGGTATAGACTGCCGATTATCAAAACGTCTTTGGACTGAGTCATCAGTATCATCAGTATAGTTATCCTCTCTATCAGTAGATGATAGACGATATATTTTGTCACGGGCATTTCTCCGTTTGGTGTGAACGCGACTGCTAAACAAAGGTGAGTTCCTTCTTCATGCAAACTCGCTTGAGTCTTTATTCCACGTAAGTAGCTCACAAACTTGTTCGAACACTTGTTGAAAGCATGAATACAAGATTCGAGGTGATTACGTAGCGGTATAATCAATTGTGAACCATGCTGTTCTTTATCAATATTTTCTACACATGAATCAATGTCCTTCTTGATATCCTGTAGCTCTTGTAGATAATTTCTGACTGATTGCTCATAATGTTCATGTGCTGGTCTCGTGAGAGTACGAAGACGTTGTGAACGTCGGACGTCAGGTTCTGATTTGACACTCATGATGAAGTAAACATGTAATCACTAAAAATCTGCGTCACAGCTCTAACTTGGCCGGCAGGTGCTGATCGAAGATTTTTCACTATACAATAACAAGCCTCCAACAGTTTCATGAAAGATGTTTAATTGTCTCCTCAGGTACAGTTGAGGGTGAAAAACAGAATCAAAATAACAATGAATTACAGAGTGTTCACAAAATAAGGACATGAATGAATAGTTATCAGATAGACAATCAAACAATCAAAATATTCCTTCAATGATATGACCTTGGCACATTTCACAATTAAATTGAAGTAAAAATCTATTCTGACATATGTATTACAATGAATCAAATCCCAAAATATTAAATCAATATTTCACATTATGCCATTTAAGAAATCACTGAAAAAAGGTAAGTTCACCAGGTGAAAATTATGTAAAATTATTATGACCATACATGCATGACTACACAATAGTATATCGGCATCTGATATGATAAATTATACAGAATGCATCCAAAAATACCATACAATGCAGTACTTCAACATAGGTAAGTACATATGACTCGTAAAATAAATCTTTATTTTACATAGTGCCTCATATTGTCACTCGAACAAAGGAAAAATACAAAGTCAGTTAAAAACAAGTAATCGAGAAATGACACTTTATGAGCAGTTACACAGAGTAGGTTTAACAAATAAAAATGCATTTACTCACTCTTTGGAGCATCTATAAGTGCAGAAATGATTAAAACATGTTCCAGTTTTACAGGAAGTGTAAATCAGCTCACAACGTTTTCATAACTAACAAAACCTGAAACGGACCTCTACTAGTTCCGGCACAAGTGGTTACTGAACATTTTCAATTAAAACTTTTTATGGCTCATTTTTTCCTCTATCTAGACCGTTTGGGGTAAAATTTACATTTTCAATAAAAAAAAATATTTTCAGGGAAACTGTATCTTTAATTTATTTAAACATTTTATATCATGATTATCTTTGTTCTTTGAACACTTTTTTTATTTCACAGGGGTAAGGTATCATCGCTTAGTCACAAACCCTTTCCTCAATACTGTTATGGCGTGTTCATATCTCAGTTGATACGCTATGCCAGAGCAAGTACCAAATATACAGATTTTGTTCTGAGAGCTAGTCGTCTTTCAGATAAGCTTCTCAGTCAGGGATATGTTTCTGATCGACTAGCACCGTCACTAAGGAAGTTCTACGGTCGATATGGGGAACTCGTCGTACACTATGCTGTCCCACTCTCCAGAATGGTGGATGATATTCTGTCATAGACCATTTGAACTATTCAACCGAAGATTGAACTCTATGACTTCCGAAATGGAAGTAACTGGATGTGACAATTCTTGTTGGAGATGTAACTGGATGTGGTAAGTCTTGTTGGAGATCTCCTCCCTTCTTCTACCGAATTTAAGCGGCGGGTGTTGCATGCAAGCAGGAGATGCTTACTCTTCCTGGGCACCTGGTCTCACTCCCATATCGGGGGTTCGCTTCTTTTCACGTGGTGGAGGTTTTTGTTAGTTTGCTTTGGTTCCTGTTTTATCCTGATTTTGTATGCCTTTGGTTTCTGATTTTCTGATATGTCGATTTTGTGCTGTATACGGGGATATGGTCATTATCCATATTTGTCATCTATAATATAAAGACATACGCTGCAGCAAGCAGTAGCTATCTTTGGCATTTCCTTGTTGAATCTGTGTATAGGATTTGTAATATTAGTTATAGGGTTATTTCCTGTCATACTTCCTACTCGAAGTAGGTGTGTAAATTGGGGGGGGGGACCGTAGGCCGATTCTTAACCTCCTACATATTAACACACCTACTTTGAGTAGGAAGTATGAAGGGAACTAACCCTATAACGAATTTATCACGCTTCTTTGGTTTCTTATTCTTAATTCATTTTACCTACCCTTAATAAAATTGTCACATTACCTGATTTTACGGGTAATAAGCATCCTTTAGTTGCCAACTCAACAAGGGGGATAAATAGCGATCAGGTCTGCATTTTCCTTCATGGTCACGAAATGAACATATCGTTCTCCTCCATCTCACATCAGAAACTGCTCGGTGATTTGGGCAAATTGAATAATTATGCAAAAACGAAAAAATACCAACTCGAAAACATAAAAGGTGTCCCTCGCTTGTAATAGAATTGAGAGCAAGATTTAAGATTTTCAGATGGTTTGTTATGTCTCTAGTACAATTTGAAATCTTTACAGTGTCAAGCTGAAATGGAAAAATGTCCGAAAAACCGCGTGAAACACTAGAAAAGGTATAAAAACTACATTTTTTTGTCGTTTGGCCATTTATATTTTACATTTGCCTCCATTATAAACATACCACTATACGTGCCTCTACACACAAGAGTTCCGCGAAAAGAGGGTAAATCACCTGATATCTGTGTTACTATTTTTAGTTTATGAGGCAAAATCCCACGTGTTTTTCAGCGAATTTTATTTGTATCAAATGTATATTTAGTGATAACATCTGTTATTTACATGTGCACAGCTGGCTTTTTGGAAAATAAAGACTTGACGAAGATACGTAGCAGAATGGGAGGGATATGATCATACAGGACCCACGTTTTAGAAATTTCAAGAAATTTTGTAACAGAAAATTTCAAATGCGTTGAAGAGACGGACGATCACGCGATCAACTGAAGTTGATCGAACTTGGCTACATGTGCCCTCGGGGACTCTTGGTCCACCAGCAGTGGCACTCACCAAGTAGTTCAAATGTAAAACGTCTTTTAATTCAATAGCATCATTTAAAACCTGATAAATTTTCAGCATGGACCAGACATGCACATTTCGGTTACTTAACCCTTTCTCGTCAGTCATCCCCAGTCTAACCAATGTAATATGGCCAAAAAGTATGAAAATTATTATGTCCAAAAATGGACCAAAAGACGTAGCAGAATGGTTGGGATATGATGCTACAGGACCCACGTTATTACCTATGTATTTGAATGGGATAAGGTTTATAGGGGTACATTATATTACTACTATAGACAAGTGGACTAAAATTTCCATGAAATATTAGACATGTAGGAATTGTAATCAGTCCAAATAGTTATAATGTGAGCTAAATTTAATTCTCTCCAAGCAGTCTTGTTATTGACCTCTCTGATAAAATTAACCGATACTTTCAGGAACTCCAGCTCTGGTTGTTATATCATTTTAGTTGCAGTATCAATATCATGACAGCTTTATAGTGAAGTAATTTGTGATTATTTTCGCTGGGGAAAATTGCACAAAATTGTTACCATATAGCATATCGAGAGATTTTGACAAAATTGCACAGGAGAATTCTGGTAAAGGTAATTATTTCATAAGGGATTATTTTTGTTAACCTTTTTTACAATTCTATATCGATAACTCCCATGCGAAAATTCCATATAAACATCTACAGGTATAATTATCATCAAACAAACATTTGTAACCAATAGATGAATAAATACTTGTCCATCCAAGTTGAAATTGTTAATTTTCCCGACACATTCTTTCCCTTCTCTTAAAAATAAGACAAACTCTCCTGAAAAAGTTGTCTGTACCATTTCTCCCCCATGAAAAACTATCTCATTCTATTTTGCCTCAGAACTGTGTGCATGTTGTGAATTTTAATTGTTGCTTCGTCGTAATGGATACTAAACATATATCTAAATACTAAGGAGATGACAAGAAAGACTCGTGATGATTTGCTGCATAACGGTTCAAAATCTCTGGTTCGATTCAAAATTTTCCAGCTAAAAAGAATTAATATATGATAAATACCTAACCTAAACTATAATTTTTTTTATTAAAATTCATACACACAAACATTTATTTATATACTGAACAAAAAAAGTTACGTCCTTCTTTTTGTATTGGTTTTACATGACTCGTGAAAACAAATTTCATTCAGAGGCGGTATCCTCGAAAAATATTTTTTTGAATTAAATGTTCAACGGTATATCCATTCATTGTCTGATTCTGACTACGATCTTATTAAATTGATGTAATTGTGACGTCATAATCAAGGTTTTAACCAAAGGGGTTTCACCTGTTTGATCTTCTCTGGTAAAGGCGTTTCTGAACCCAAAAGAATTTTACTTAACAAATCGGTATCTACACATCCTTCGATACACTTTCAATGTGTTTTTGGTATTTGACATAGCGCATGGCCGACTGTGGACTTCCGGTGTCATTTAAGCTAAATTTTCTTGAATTACAAGCTATTTGACTGATTTATGGATAATCGATATCACAATTTTTTCCGTTTTTCAATGGAGAAATCCCCTGCGCTTATTTATACACTCTTTTCTTTCGAAAGCAGTCAACCAGAACAAAGAAAGAGGGAAATTTTCCTTACAAGTTGAAAACGCGTTGTTTCGTCACGCTTCATTGCGTTCAATGTCTGAGTGATAAAAAGAAAATTTTGGAGTTATTACTGAGTTAGTTTTACTATTTCGAGGATTATAACGATTCATCTGCATAAGTGGTGACCTGTCAATTTTAGGGACATAACTTTTTTTGTTCAGTATATATAAAATTCTACTAGAATATACCAGTGAAAGTATTTCAATATCATCTTAGGGGAAAAGTATTGTATGTGAATAATGTCGAAGGGTTCCAACTCTATACCTTCTTGAAGAAAATTCCAAACCAATTTCTATGGATCAGAAACGTGTTTCGAATATTAAATTCTCATCAATGATGCTTCTATCGTAGCCACTAAAAATCATTTCAGCAGCGCCCTCTTTAATTTTTTGAATAAAGATTTGTACATTTACATTACAGAGAGTGCGCCGCTCCAAATTTCCTGTAGGGTCGATAAAAACATAAAAGCTCCCGGTCAGGCGGCTATGAGGATAAAACCTATTATCTTTTCAATCTTTTGATACTCATGGCAAGTTTAATGTTTTAGAAAAGAGGGTTTTTGATAGTAAAATGACCATTTCATAAAAATAATTGCCAAGGTCATTATGGAAAAAGTCATGGTATCAAATGGAAGCTTTGGTCACAAGGAATCTATACGTGAAATATCCAAGTCCTTACTCCATAAAGTTAAGAAGTAGGTCAAAGGTCACCAGGTCAAAAGTCATGCTCTGGTCATGATGAATCTATATATGAAGAAGTATCAAAGCCGTCCTTTTTCTTTAAAAGTAGATCCAAGGTCACTATGTCAAAAGTCATGGTACGTCTGGTCATGAGGAATCTTTATATGTAAAACATCATCAAAGCCCTACCTTTATATAGTTTAAAAGTAGGTAAAAGGTCAAGGTCAAACTTCATTGTATAAAAATAAAGCTCTGGTCATAAGGAATCTATATGCGAAATATCAAAGCCCTACCTCTTTATAGTTCAAAAGTCAAGGTCAGAGCAAAATGAAAGGCATGGTCATTTAAAAGGTAGCAGGCAATTAAAACATTGTACTACAACATTAAAAAAACTGTGTAATAAAATATCAAACCTTTCAATGCTCTTTGCTGTATCAGGATTTGAAATACTTAATTTCAAAATTGTCTCTGGCTTCATCTTCCAGTGAATGTTTCCATTCTCATCTTCATTCTTCATCAACAGAAAATGGTATAATAAAACTTTGATAAAGATTAAAACTACAGAGAAATACTCTATATATATCAGTAACTGACAACATTTATAGTTTGTGATATAAATACATGCAAATTGGTCATGCAACTTTAACTCCTTGATAAAAATTGATACAATGGTTGATCCTTTCTCCATAATTAGAAATGCAAGCAGCATTTCTTCTTAAAGGTTTGAATAATTTCTAATCAATTCCTGTTCACAATATATTTTTTTTTTGTTTTTGTTTTTTTTAACCATTATTAATTTAACTAGAGCCTCTGATCTTCAAAATTTTGCAATGATTGAGGACTCATAAATACGTTATGTAGATATAGAGTAAATGAGTAGATTTGTTGGTAATAAAAGATGACTTCATCACCCTCTGAATCATGTCATCTATGTCCATTTCTTCTTTCCAAAAAGACTTGACCTTGCTCATGGATGGCACATCTCTAGCTCCACACTCTTTCAGGATAAAAATGATGAAGGATAACAATTCATCACTCTGAAGAAAAATTATATTAACAACTCCTCAAAACTTACTGATTCGTGAGATTAAATCTGAATTCTAATATAACTTGAGAATTTCTCACTATATATACTATTATTGAGTAAGAGCTAATCCATGGTCTGATCTCCATTTTTACATTCATATTCAGACAAGCCGTCATCATGCATCTTCTTAAGTGCATATTTTCTGAAGACATGTGTAATTTTCTGAAAACTATGTAAATACTGCAGCAACACTCATTGACATCTAGCTGCTGTAATCCGGTTATAATCGAAATAACAACTAGGCTAAGCTGTGGTTTATTTCCAGGAATTCCTCTCATCGCATGAACTTATCAGATAATAATCTTGCCGCTTCAAGACTTGGTGATTATTTGATTGGTTCATTCCTACTCGGGGAATTAATGGGCAATAAACCACAGCTAGCTTTATAATTATTTCTTCAATATAACTATACAATGTATAATCATAATGGTTCATAATAGATAACCTTGCTTCAATGTACCAGTACTTACTACTTTATGGGTTTTTGAGCTATGTAGAACTGTAAGTAAAAAATTAATCTTTGATTCATATGGGCTCCACTTTACTTTGCTTGTTTGTTTCTTGTCTGAATCCACGTCAAATTCAGATTCTTTAATGTCAAAAACAGTTTTAATATACATGTAGAGCAAGTGACCATATTTCGCCGCATTTTTCGTATTTCAACGAATTTTTCCATCCTTGGAGGCGAATTCAATGATCGGTATTGCTAAAATATAATTCAACTCCATTCTCGATCGAAATACTACAAAAATAATTTATTTTATCCTGTTTACTGTTCCCTTATAAAACGTCAAAATATTTCGTTTCCATGTTTTTGGGGATGACCATATTTCGCCGTTTTTGTTGATAATTATTCTATTTACACATAAAAAGGACAAAACTATGATTTTGGTTTCTTGGAAATATTTTGTCACTCTGAGAAATTATCCCATAAAATGTTGTCTTTGTTTTGTTTTCGTAAAAATTTCGAATGCTTAAGCCGAATGTTTGGTGTTTTTATCATTCTTTCCTCATTTTATTGTACTTTTTATCACTGTTGAGTGCAGGAGATGTCACAGTACATCAAAACATGACTGTTACGGTCATATTTGATAGGATAAAGATAAATAAACTTTAAAAGCAATGCTGATAACAAAGAAGAAACAATTAATCATGAAACGGTGACATATGGTACCGTCACCGACGAAATATGGTTCCTTAATTACAGTCTATCGATTGTATGGGGTGTTCATTGTTACATGGCATAAATTTTTAAGGTTAGTTTAACACATAAGCCCGAATAATACTAATTTAACGTTAGATTCCAAACTTAAATATCTTACAATTAATGTTGAAACAGATTTCGACATCTTTGCTGATGTCATCATAGCGACTGCGTGATATTAAAAAAAAAAATACCAGCTACATGTAGCATACATGTTTTTTTCATTCGTTTATACTTCTTCCAATGTACAACACTACTGAACATATACTAGTATATAGTATACTGCTATCAAGTATGTGTGTGTTGGGGGAGGGGGGGGGGCTTCTGATATGTTGTACCTTGTTAATCTCATAAACATGTATTTTTAAAAGTATGTGAATAGGCCATTTCATTATACATGGACTAGAAACATTGACACTCACAGGATCATAATTTCAGGTATCAAAAGGTTCATAAGATTAATCTGATTCGATATGATGATCGATATTTTGATCTTCAACATGGTCACTAGAAGACAAGCTCAGCTGCTGCGATGTAATATCACTATCATTAGGCCTACATGATAACTGGGGCTCGTGAACATTTATCAAATCTTTGTGCCTACTACTGTTAAAGTGCCGGTCAAAATTGCATTTTTTGTCAGTGGAATAACGACATGGAGTGCAAGAAAACTTCGAACTAGAGTCACGATTTCTGAATGTTCTTGGCATTATAGTTAATCCGATCGTCGCTGTTTACAAACATTCCACTTTACTGTGACGCTTTAGTCGCTAGTGGTACAGTATGACAATTATCCAAGACAGAAAGCTCCGTGGTCTTCTTTAAAAAAGGACCTATGTATAGAATCCCATCCACGATAGATTTCGTCAATACCGTGAGGTGCTTACGGAAGCCTTAGATAATTATACGAAAAGATGGTGTAAATCAGAAGGAGTCGAAACGCATGCTCTGAATGACTGAAAAACTCATTTTAGATATAACGGATATTCGAATAGACAAATTCCATAAAAACCCTCATCTTTTTCAAAATCCAGGACATGTTGGGTCTATAAAGAAAAAAGATAGAAATTGAAGTATGAATTATTTTTTCACTCTTCATGTTAATTCGTAGATGTTTAAATTCTAAGTTTTTTTTTGCTTACCAGTATGCTTTTCTTTTCTTAGTTATCACTCCTTCCTCTTCTTCTTCATTGAGGTCCTGTCAAAGTAGAAAAGTCATGTATTAGAATTTTTATCTTTATACATAAAATCATGTATTTAAAAGTATCTTTATGCATACTGGTACTTATAAACAGTTTTATTTTACCAACCGTTACTAAAAGAAAACTAAACTTACCAAGGTTTTCTCCTTATGGACAGATTCCTTATCTGAAGCCAGGGCTCCTTCCAGAGTTCTCTCTGTTTCCAGTTCCTTTGTTAATACAAAAAAAAAAAAAATAAAATAAAAAATAAAATAAAATATATAAGTATAAGATTTAATTATGTCAGGTGGTCTAAATGAAGAAGAAAATTGATTGATTTGATTTTGCAAGTAAACTCCACCCTCTTTAATTTTGTTCTAAATATAATCACTCCTTTGTCTAGCTCAAATTGATGAAAGAGCTACTTTTTTAGAAAAATAAAAAAAAAATAAAGGAGAAATAAAGATACTAGTAAGTACAACTTACCTCTTTCATGAAGAGACTAAGTTTTCCTTATTTCATCGATCTGCTTACTATCTAAAGAAGTTTAACATTAGGTCCAAAAATTCATCAAATTTCGGGGAAGTAGTTTTCCTTTCTGTCCTAAAAAAGGACATACACAGTTCCGTTGTATTTATTTACAACTAGGGATTTACCCTTTCCAAATTCAGCATTCTGCTACGTCTTTTGATACATTTTTGGATATAATAATTTTCAAACTTGTTGGCCATTTTACATTTTTTAGACTGAAGATCACTAACGAGAGTTTAGTACCCGAAACGTGCATGTCTGGTCCATGCTGTAAATTTATCAGGTCGTAAAAGATGCTATTGGATTTGAAGACGTTAAACATTTGAACTACTTTGTGAGTGTCACTGCTGGTGGACAAAGAGCCCCCGAGGGCACATGTAGCCAAGTTCTATCAACTTCGGTTGAACGTCTGTCTCAATAACGCATTTGAAAGTTTTTGTGACATAATTTTTGAAATTTCGAAAAAGTAGGTCCTGTAGTAGCATCATATCCCATCCATTCTGCTACGTCTTTTGGTACATTTTTGGATATAATAATTTTCAAACTTTTAACATTAGGTCCAAAAATTCATCAAATTTCGGGGAAGTAGTTTTCCTTTCTGTCCTAAAAAAGGACATACACAGTTCCGTTGTATTTATTTACAACTAGGGATTTACCCTTTCCAAATTCAGCATTCTGCTACGTCTTTTGATACATTTTTGGATATAATAATTTTCAAACTTGTTGGCCATTTTACATTGTTTAGACTGAGGATGTTTGACGAGGGTTTAGTAGCCGAAACGTGCATGACTGGTCCATGCTGTTAACTTATCAGGTCTAAAATGATGTTATTGAATTTGAAGACGTTTAACATCTTACAATTGTTTAACGTCTTCAAATTCATAAGCATCATTTTAGCGCAGATAAATTTACAGCATGGACCAGACATACTCGTTTCGGATATTTAACCCTCGTCAGTGATCCTCAATCTAATCAGTGTAATATGACCAAAATCTGTGAAAGTTGTGTCTTATATATACCGAAAGACGTAGCAAAATGGCTGGGATATGATGCTACAGGACCCAGGTTTTAGAAATTTGAGACAATTTTGTAAACAGAAATTCAAATTTGTAAACAGAAATTCATGCTGATCTTTGACAAGAAATCCCACCCCACTGGACAAGAAACTTACCCCTAACTCATCCAATTGTATTTTTTCCGGAAAAAATCTTAGAAAAAAACTTATAAGACAAAAAAAAAAAAAAAAAAAAAAAAAAAAATAGAAAAATAAAAATGTATTAGGTTTTGGCTATTATAGAAGAAATTGAGTTTGTGGAGTTTTTGTACATGCACATAGATATTGAATTTGGAGATGTCGTGATCGATGTATATGAAATTGATGGAAATAGTATGTTTGAAAACCTATAATTCGAGGTTGATAACGATTCTGATGTTGAAGACGATGTTAGCGATGACCACTCTAATGACCTTGACTTCAATGTTGATAACGACTCCGATGTTGAGGACGATATAAGCGATGACCACTCTATTGACATTGACTTCGAGGTTGATAACGACTCTGATGTTGAGAACGATATGAGCGATTAACACTCTATTGACCTTGACTCGAGGTTGATAACGACTCTGATGTTGAGAACGATATTAGCGATGACCACTCTATTGACCTTGACTTCGAGGTTGATAACGACTCCGATGTTGAGGACGATATAAGCGATGACCAATCTTTTGACCTTGACTTCTAGGTTGATAACGACTATGATGTTGAAGACGATATTAGCGATGACCACTCTAGTGACCATGACTTCGAGGTTGATAACGACTCTAATGTTGAGGACGATATTCACGATGACCACTCTATTGACCTTGACTTCGAGGTTGATAACGACTCTGATGTTGAAGACGATATTAGCGATGACCACTCTAATGACCTTGACTTCGAGGTTGATAACAACTCCGATGTTGAGGACGATATAAGCGATGACCAATCTAGTGACCTTGACTTCGAGGTTGATAACGACTCCGATGTTGAGGACGATATTAGCGATGACCACTCTAGTGACCTTGACTTCGAGGTTGATAACGACTCCGATGTTGAAGACGATATTAGCGATGACCACTCTAGTGACCTTGACTTCGAGGTTGACAACTCATCAGTTTGATGTCTGGCATAATGCCAAAGGTTTGTGTATAATTATGAAGAAAATTCATAATTGATGAAAACTTTTTTTCCAATTATAAAATTTCTGCTATCAATATTTCTTGAAATTTCTAAAACGTGGATCCTACAGCATAGTCCCTAGAATTAGCTTACACAACATTAGAGATGAAACATTTGTAGTTAGTAACAACCATGATTTTTGGTATAAACATGCAGATGGGTATATTAAAATCAAGCCCTGTAAGATTGAAGTGGTCGATATACTTAAAGAGCACCTATTTTCACCAAGCGATTGCTCAATTTCTAAGTGTGGCATGAAGAACTGCAAAACTTGTAACATCCTAATTACAGACACTTCATTCTCAAGTAATCTCACAAAACAAACATTTAACACGCATAGTTTTGAAAACCTTAACTGCAAGACATCTAATGTTGTGTACGGAATAGAGTGCTCACTTTGTGGATTGATTTATGTGGGCGAAACCAAAGGCCAGCTCCGAAAAAGAATGTCAGGACACCGGTCAAAAATAAATAATAAAGGAAGTCAACTCCTTTACCGACATTTTGACCAGGCGGATCATTCTGTTTTATCGATGAGAGCCAGAATCCTGGAGAAAATATATCACCCCACAAACAATCCCAATTTGAGCACACCTCTCCGTAGCAACAGAGAAGAGTTCTGGATAAAAAATCTTAACACTGCAGAGCCCTATGGGTGCAACGATAACATCAGCACTATAGGAAACTTAACAAGTCCCGGTTGTCAATCGGTAAATGTGACTAGCTTATTCAACAGATCACAAAGAAGAACTCGAAGTCATGGCATTCGAAAATATAATAGGCCTGAGATACATAGTTTCTCCTTCGATGACTTGGTTCCATTTTTGAATGAGCCTCTAGGCCTGCATTATATTCGTACCAAATTATACTCTCTTCCTTTACGGAAGTAACACGAAATCTACGATTATACGAAGGATCTCGCATATACCGATACACGTTCCCCAGAATACAGACTACAAGGAGTCTTCTTGGACATTTCTACTTTTCGTTTATTTCAAGCAGTTAGATCAGATAAATCAGAGGAGAAAACAAACCGCCCTTTCATTAAAGTAAGATTTGCAAACAAAGGTATTGATAACTTGAATCTTGGTCAAATTTTGAATCACAAAACTGTCACAGAAAAAATCCCACCATATTTCAAAAGAAAAGAAACTCCTTGTATTTCCTATAGCTACACACCAACAGTTGCATCTAAAATTTACAATTACAAACGATTCCTGCAGTGTATTGATTTAAGTAATCCCTCACTACATCCACTTCCCTGCGAATGTTCTTCATCGGATTTCAACTACTCTCCTTGTGGACATGTTATTACTGGTGACCTTAGTATAGTCAAGAACGACAAGTTGAGAGAATTGTTAAAAAAGGGTCCCAAATACAGAGAAAGTATGTCCTTTACATGGAACCAAAATGTCAAAATTATTATGGACTCTTGTGAGGAATATGCAAGACGTTGGGCAAAGAAAGAGGATGTACAGCTCGACACCCTTTCCGAATGGATAAAATCAATCAGAGGGTTACTTTTATCTAGAATTAACCGATTAAAATCAACTGTGAACACCAGATTCGTGTCTATATTTAAAGACCCTGCTGTTATCACAGAACTTACCTACCTCCAAGAACATTATGTCATCACACCAGCGGACAAAGCCTCAAATAATTACACATTTACTTGCAAAAAGTACTATTTCGACAGTCTAGTTAAAGAGTTGGGTTTAAATTCGACACCTGGAAATCCCACTTACACCCCAACAAACCTTTCTGCCTCTGAAATAATAGATAACCACAAATCAGCTCTTGCTTCCTTTGGCTTCGACACTACCAATTTAGATTTAGATTTACCATACTTATACTGCATACCTAAAATGCATAAGAATCCGTACAAACAACGTTTCATCGCTGGTTCCTCAAAATGTTCTACCAAATCTGTATCGATCTTACTCACCAAAGTTTTATCTGAAATCAAATCTGGGCTACAAAAATATTGTTCGACAGTATATTCTCGCAGTGGTATCAACCAGATGTGGATTTTAAAGAATTCGAAGGAACTTTTAGAACATCTGAAATCAACTCATTTTAGTAGAGTCCATTCGATCAAAGCCTTTGATTTTTCGACACTTTACACTACAATTCCACATTCTAAATTGAAAGAAAGACTCGCAAAAATTATAAGTAATGCGTTTACAAGTAAGAACGGTAATCGCAAATACAAATTTATTGTTGTTAACTATGACCAAACCTACTTTGTAAAAGAAAAGTCAGATTCTGAAAATAAGTACACTGAAAGAGACATTATTCAGATGTTAAACTTTCTGATCGACAACATTTTTGTGGTGTTTGGAGGAAAGGTCTTCCAGCAAATTGTCGGAATTCCAATGGGGACCAATTGTGCCCCACTCCTTGCCGACATTTTCCTTTACTCGTACGAAGCTGAATTCATTCAATCTTTGGTCTCTGAAGGGAAAAGATACTTAGCTTCTGACTTCAACTTCACTTACAGATACATAGACGATGTGTTGTCCATCAATAATCCAAAATTCGCGGATTACCTGAGCAGTATCTATCCTTCGGAGCTTGAAGTCAAAGAAACTACAGAGACAAATAATTCAGCATCCTATTTGGACATAATGTTGTCCTACGACACTGATGGTCACATGAACACCTCACTCTATGACAAACGTGACGACTTCAATTTCAGCATTACGAACTTTCCTTTTCTGAGTAGCAACATCCCTTCATCGCCTGCTTATGGCGTGTTCATATCTCAGTTGATACGCTATGCCAGAGCAAGTACCAAATATACGGATTTTGTTCTGAGAGCTAGGCGTCTTTCAGATAAGCTTCTCAGTCAGGGATATGTTTGTGACCGACTAACATCGTCACTGAGGAAGTTCTACGGTCGATATGGGGAACTCGTCATACACTATGATGTCCCACTATCCAGAATGGTGGATGATATTCTGTCATAGACCATTTGAACCATCCAACCAAAGATTGTACTCTATACCTTCCAAAATGGAAGTAACCGGATGTGACAGTTCTACCGAATTGAAGCGACGGGTGTTGCATGCAAGCAGGAGATGCTTACTCTTCCTGGGCACCTGGTCTCACTCTCATATCGGGAGTTCGCTTCTTTTCATATGGTGGAGGTTTTTGTTTTTGTTTGTTTTGGTTCCTGTTTTATCCTGATTTTGTATGCCTTCGGTTTCTGATTTTCTGAATTATCGATTTTGTACTGTAGACAGGGATATGGTCATTATCCATATTTGTCATCATATCCCACCCATCCTGCTACGTCATTCGGTACGATTTTTCGACCGAGTATATTTCATACTTTTTGGCATATTACAATGTTTAGATTTGAGGATCACTGACGAGGGTTAAGTATCCGAAACGTGCATGTCTGGTCCACGCAGCACATTTAAGGCCTTCCATAGAAATGACGTAGAAGTTTTTTCCGCCAAATAACGTAACGTCATATGACGTCATGGACCCCGTGTCGTCAGGTTGGGGAGCAACTCATTTATTAGCTTTCGTTATCATTGATACCTTTATTTACTAGATAAAATTGCATTTATACAAAAAACAAAACATATTACTTCATCACTGACACATCGCCGGGTCAATATACTTTTGAGAAAACCCCTAATCTATAATTTGTACTCTGTGACCCCGTACACCGGAGAATGCGATCTGCGTTACTTAGAAGCTTGAGGTGACGAACAGGTGCGAATCAACAGTTTACAGAGCGGGTAAAACGAATAAAAAGGCAGATTTTGGTAAGTATAAGCGATATCAAACTTCAATAACTGGTGCTGAATGAAGGAAATATCTTAGAATTAGTACAATTACATCATGAAATCAATTTATTCATAGAAATAAAAGGAAACTCCTTGGATTACCAAGAGACATGTGTGAAATGTATGTGTAAATGGCAGAATTTCAACGCGTTTTACTTTAGTTACACTGTTACTGCAAAGCTGAGTAGTAGCTAAACTTTATGTTAATAGTTTAGACACTTGTAGATCATGATATCAGTTCGTACGAAAGTTGAATGATGAGGAAAAAATGGTGAATGTGATACTAATGTGCTCATGCCCATGTATATGTTGTTTTCATAACATGTACCTATAAAAATGTTTACATCTGAGTACACTTGTAGTTGTACAGTAAGTTATACTTGCAGTAGTATGTGCACCGAAATATCGAAATATTCAAATACCAATTATTGTTTGTTTTTACTTCAGAATGTTAACTTAGAATGGATTTCACACCAGCTGCTGCATGAAAAGAAATATTGTCACACACTGTGAAAGTTTCAGAAACACATGTATCTTAACCACACAGTACTGTTCATTTTGGATATTTTTGCAGGTACAGAATTTTTAAATTTATGTGTAGAGTAACATTTGTTTTGCCTATTTAGGAATATTATAATGATTTAAAAAAGAAGTCAAATAAAATAAATGCATTTACTATCTATAGTGAATAATCTAAAACTATAGCCATACCAGGCTTATTTAGCTATTCATGAAATAATAACATATCACTGCGAATTCTTTGTAATTTATGTCGCTAGGACATACATGTATTCTATATAACTAACTTGTAAAATTATGAATTTTGAGTCCAAGCTGTACCATACACTTTGGATTTTAAAAGCTAGATTTATATATATATATTTTTTTTATTTCAGATCCTTGCCTTGAAGAGTGAATGCTTGAATAATAACTTTGAACAACCACACACATTACAGATGAAGAAATGTTACTTTGAATATATAATAAAGAAAATTAATATCTCCTAAAATTGATCTGTACTAGATTTCATGCTCAAATCTCCAAGAGCGGGGGGGGGGGGGTTAAAATTGCTTTTGTTTTGATAGTTTGTCTGTCTGAAGCATTTAGCCGAGCATGAGAGGGCTTTCAAGGTCAACATGTACACAAATCTCTATGTGCATGGCAAGAGCAGATACGAAGATTTGAAATTTAAGCTTGACTTTGCTTTCAAAAGATACATGTAGCTACTGACACCAGCATGGTATGTAACAAAGACACGTAAATAAATTATTGATGTACTTGCAGAACATCTCGCACAAGGTGGCTGTTAAGGAAAGGTCCCATAATACCAGTAATTAAAATGTCGGTCACTCTTAATATGGTGTTAGGAAGAAAAATGACAAATAATCTCAAGCTCCTGGCAAGAGTTATTCACGCACCATTAATTTGTTCAAGCTTTACAATTATTTTATTTGATATCTGCAATGCAGAAAAAAAATAAGATTGGGTCATCGGTCAAATAAAAAATTTGAAATACTGAAAATATTCAACAAATTTGCTTAATGCTTACATCAAATTTGTCATAGGACAGTCGTTTATCTAAATTTTGGTGGATCACTTTGTCTGTCGTCCCCCCCCCCCAATCATGTTGTCACGAAAATATCGGAAGTAATGAAACAAGGTAGGATTGCTGCTCGACCATTCCGAGGCACATTTATTGATCATATAGATACAAATGTTTGTTACGACAAGGATAAAGAAGTAACCTTTCAAATATTTTGAAAGGCGGAGGGAAACATGATTGCTGCATGAAATCCGGCTATAGATTTGACCCCAAAATATCTCTGAATTTTGCATCTGCTGTAAATAATAATCCTGTCTGGAAGACTATCAAATAAATTCATGATCTGAAAATGCAAACGAAAGGAGAGAAAAATCCCACCCAAAACAAAGCCGTTATACATACACTGAAAAGTCCTCTAGCCCGACCCACCCCCTTTCCCGGCCCCATAAATCAATGACCGCTCTTTAAATTTCTGTCAAACACACTACCATGTATTTCGTCGATCTCATGAAGAATTTATAAGTACTAATTCACTTTCAGGGGACATGGAATTCAAATAAAACATATGAAGTCTAATTAAATAAAATCGAGCAGAAGATTCCCAATGTCAGTGCAGCGTGGGCGATGAATAGAAACTCGAGGTCACGCTTTACTTTCAATTTTCTTCAACTTTTGCATGCAATTGCAAGTTGTAAATTATAAGTGCTTTTCAATGCCAATGTCAGCTACGCTTTTACATGGGTTGTGTTTTTATTTATTTATTTTTGTTATAGAAAATATACACTGAAAGTGTTAAAAAAAAAGAAAAGAAACAGTGCCTATGCGTCTTCTGACACATTGAAATTAAATTTTAAATCAGTATGAAAGTATACCTAAATTTTAATATTCATATGACAATGGACATTATCCACGGAATTTGCCGATTCCTCTATTTCCAATTTTGATCAAATTTTGTTTTGTTTTTTTTTTTCTGCTGGGAAACAAACATCAGATTTATTATTTTTTTACCCTTATTTTTTTCCCGATGTCTAGAAAAAATAATATTGGATCTATAATTACCTGTTGTCCAGAGACCATAGGACTATAAGGTCTCCTTTCTTAAAATAAGAAACCAGAGAATCCATAACATAAAGAAATTTTGGTATAAACAGTGAAGAATTTATGTATGTTATCGATCCCATTGCGGTCAAAGGCGTCATAAGTCGAACAAGGTTTTTTTTCTGTCACAGTAATTGTTATTAAAGGGACGTATAATGTATGTAAGTAAATATTACGAATTAATATAATCAATCCATGCAATTCTAATGCATGTCCGATATTATACAGCATCATGTTAATCTCATGTATATTGGGTTCATGGGTAAGTACGGTAACCGGCAAGACCGACACCCCGGCGTGGCACCCTCCGTCCCCCCCCCTTTTTTCCGCGATACACCCCTCAGAATACAAAAAGTGAAATGAAACTTTAACAGAATTGAATAAATATTGCTTGATATTTTTTCATAAGTTGAAATGAAAATTTTATTCAAATTAACATTTATTTAAAAAATTAAAACGGATTTTACAGAGAGCGCGATTACGTCCCTTGAATAAATCTGATTCCACAGAACGTTTATTTGGTAAACGAACGAACTACCGATTAGCACCTGTCAGAAAAACTGAAACGGCGCAAGATGTTACCGTACATAAATTAAAGTGAAATTTGGCACACATTTCAAGTGATAGGTGTTCTTCAATAATTCAACTGGGGGAAACGTTTACATTCTATGTATTCTTTTAAATTTTCCGCCATTCATGCCAGTGTCGATAATATTTAATGAAATGGGTATATTTTTCTCGATTTTTCAAGTAGTCGTTCTTTATCAAAGATTTCCCCAGCAAGAAGTAGGTAAATGAAACCCCCCTTTGTAGTATGGTATCAATATTTTCTTTGAATGATAAGGTTTCACCTTGCGCCATCTGTTTTTGTATGACCAATTTTGATCTACGAAAATATACGTGTCACGTGACAACCCGACGTTCGGGGAGCATATATCAGTAATTAACAGATAAATTATGATATAGCACCTATACTGATACATAAACTATTTCATTCCATCTTATCTGGACAATTTAATAATTCCTTGAAAATAGCTATCAAAACTGACATCAAATTTTGTCAATGACGTCATGGAAGGCCTTAAATGTGCTGCGCATGTTGCCAATTTATCTGTTCTTAAAAGATGCTATTCAGTTTGAAGACGTTTACATCATATATCTTAAAGAAACCTGTTGCATGCATGTTTGATGTTGAAGGTCAAATAAGCAATACCTGAAAATAACAATTACGTTTACTTTCATGAGTGTATAAGAAGTTAGTGGCTGCAGGAAAAAAGAAAGGATGTGAAAATGTGAGGGAGTGGGCAAGGCCAATCTCAAACCATCTGCATTGGTGTGCAGCTAGCAGCCATGGAGACAGTAATTTAGTTCGAGAAAAATGGATGTCCGTGCTAAACCACATTACAAACGTACACGAGGGTCATGGTGAGCTGTACTCGCACTGCGAGCATGGACCACTTGATGAGGACAGACTCAGGTTAAAGAAAGGTATGTAATGATATACTTAACGAGGCCGAGTTCGGTACGAGTTATAGTATATTGCGCACGGTTACGCGCATGGCGATCTTAGTCACTTGTTTCTGTGCGGATTTCAACATATTTGGTATCGATGAAACCAGAAAATTATCATCTACACTCCTATAGTAATGAATATTTTGTAAGATTTATCGTTTACTTAATAAATGCAAAAATATCAAGTAAATGAGACCTCCGGGATATCGCCGTAAACGTTTCATATTTATAACGTCACCATAGGAAATTCAACCCGCTTGTTGCTTGGGAATAAAATCAAACAGGAAACTTTTATTTGACGACCTAACACGATATTTTTTTGCAGATTTAAGCGATATAATGGACTAGAAATTTCAAGTTTAGTATCTCGAATTATCTTTGATTTTAAGAATTTTTCTGCAATTTTGTAAATCTTCGTATTTTGCACGGAAATGTTACCGAATAAAGTTTCTCTGTTTGAAAACTTTGAGCAAGTGAATTTTAGTATCAACTCTGCTTTGTTCAAAGATGTAACCATTCTACAGGTAATTGCACGCATTATCGAGAACGAGCGAGATGAATGACGTTCATTTCTTGACCTGTAACGTCAAAATTGAAAACGCTTACGTTTACTTTTTTCTCTCTTTTTTTGTGTTTCCGTATCTCTAATTTGATTCATGGAACTAGACGTCAGCTTTTTTCACACACACTCGCACAAAAACATAATACAGGTTATAGATAAAATCAAATAAATTGGGGGGGGGGGGGGTGCAAAACTGACACCAGAAATTGTTACAAACGAAAAGGGCGAATAATGCTTGACCAGGGATTTAGATTTACTTGGTTTATTTTTTCAATACATCATTTTTAAACTTGGTTATTTTCATTTTATCTCGATGATAAACTATCGTAGAACTTTGTGTTTATAAGAAAAAAAAAGTCAAAAGTATAAATCGATCATGCTTGTACCAGAATTTATATGTTTCACTGAAAAACAATTCTCGAATCGGAGTCACTGACTCCACCCCCCCCCCCCCCCCCCCCCTCCTCCTCATGTGCCCGTTGTTTGCATTCGTAGTAAATGTATGCATGTAAACATGAAATTCAGAATTAATGAGAAATGATACAGATAAAGGATATATACAATAATGCATATTTAGATGGGGGAACTCTCCGTTCAAAAGATAAGTTTCTTTAGTAAATGATAACCAAAAGCCGATCTAAAATGGATGATATTCAAAGTAAGTAAACCAGTAATAAATATTCATTGCAATTGTTTAACTCTCTTTCCATGTTGTAGATAAAAGAATATGTAATTGGTTTATGTACAATTTTTTTCATAAATTCATAACGACTGATAGAGTGCGAAACGAAACAAAAACGAAACGAAACAAATCGAAAAGAAACGAACCCTTTAGAAAAAAAGGGAACTCTCTCTCTCTCTCTCTCTGTCAACTTCATGTGATGATATCAAATGTATGTCATCGTCATCTATAAGAGAGATATGAAATATACGAAAAGAATGATTTATTAATTCTACATGTTTCGTTGCGTTCTAGTAGCTTTTGACGTCTCACGGGGAATCTTTTCCCGTTTTATTTTACACTCAAATCCAAATACTAGTATACATTCTTTAATTAAAACATTATATATACATGTATCTTTATCTTCTAAATTTGTTCAGTTTAAAGAAAGAAATCAAATATTAAATGCAGAATCCCTGTCCTGTAGCGTAACTGCTCTTTTACACATTGCGGTATGGGCGAACATTGTTTTCGGTAAGTGACGTCAAAATTCTTGCACCAATCTAAATTACGCATTATTTTGAAACGGACCCTGAAAGTAATCTAGACGATGGATTTTTTTCTTCTGAAAATCTCTTAAAATGATTACCATTTGATTTAGAAGATCTTATAAAGTAATAAAGGGATTTATTTTTCTACTATTTTTTGAGTTATGATGACTCATGAAGACCCTTATCAGGCTCACATTTGATTTATTAATTTTGAGATTACCCCCACCCTTCCTCGCATATATTTCTTCTTTGTTTTTGTGTTTCGTAACTTTGAAGCTAGAAATGAGGATTTACAAATATCGAGTACTGGTACAGCATTTTGAGGAAAATTCTTTATTTTTTTCTTGCCACTTTCAACAATTTCTATCAAAATTTTACAGTTTTGATAGATTTTCATACTTTGAAATGCCCCCCAATTGCATATTAATCGGTCAATTTTTTTTCTTGTCAATATATTGTGTTAATCATCCATAAAGTAATAGTATATTGCAATTTCAATCAAATCTCTATTATAGTATTCTTGAAAATTGGCATTTTATAGGAAAAATCGATTAATTCCCATATACCCCCATAGTAAAATAGGCGTTATTTTGAGACGGCCCCTACAACTACACCAATCGGTCGATTTTTCTAGAAATATGTCAAAATGTGAATAATTAAGAAAGTAATAATTCGTGTAAAAATAATCAATTTTTCTATAAAAGTTTTTGAGATATGAAACCGAACTCGGCCTCCTTAAATTATGCTATTGAATTTGAAGACGTTTAACATGGATTTTAAAGAATTCGAAGGAACTTTTAGAACATCTGAAATGACAAATATGGATAATGACCATATCCCTGTCTACAGTACAAAATCGATAATTCAGAAAATCAGAAACCGAAGGCATACAAAATCAGGACAAAACAGGAACCAAAGCAAACAAAAACAAAAACCTCCACCATATGAAAAGAAGCGAACTCCCGATATGAGAGTGAGACCAGGTGCCCAGGAAGAGTAAGCATCTCCTGCTTGCATGCAACACCCGTCGCTTCAATTCGGTAGAACTGTCACATCCGGTTACTTCCATTTTGGAAGGTATAGAGTACAATCTTTGGTTGGATGGTTCAAATGGTCTATGACAGAATATCATCCACCATTCTGGATAGTGGGACATCATAGTGTATGACGAGTTCCCCATATCGACCGTAGAACTTCCTCAGTGACGATGTTAGTCGGTCACAAACATATCCGCTCATTTTAGTAGAGTCCATTCTATCAAAGCCCTTGATTTTTCGACACTTTACACTACAATTCCACATTCTAAATTGAAAGAAAGACTCGCAAAAATTATAAGTAATGCGTTTAAGCAAGAACGGTAATCGCAAATACAAATTTATTGTTGTTAACTATGACAAAACCTACTTTGTAAAAGGAAAGTCCGATTCTGAAAATAAATACACTGAAACAGATATTATTCCGGTAATAAACTTTCTGATCGACAACATTTTTGTGGTGTTTGGAGGAAAGATCTTCCAGCAAATTGTCGGAATTCCAATGGGGACCAATTGTGCCCCACTCCTTGCCGACATTTTTCTTTACTCATACGAAGCTGAATTCATTCAATCTCTGGTCTCTGAAGGGAAAAGATACTTAGCTTCTGACTTCAATTTCACTTACAGATACATAGACGATGTGTTGTCCATCAATAATCCAAAATTCGAGGATTACCTGAGCAGTATCTATCCTTCAGAGCTTGAAGTCAAAGAAACTGCAGAGACAAATAATTCAGCATCCTATTTGGATATAATGTGTCCTACGACACTGATGGTCACATGAACACCTCACTCTATGACAAACGTGACGACTTCAATTTCAGCATTACAAACTTTCCTTTTCTGAGTAGCAACATCCCTTCATCGCCTGCTTATGGCGTGTTCATAGCTCAGTTGATACGCTATGCCAGAGCAAGTACAAAATATACGGATTTTATTCTCAGAGCTAGGCGTCTTTCAGATAAGCTTCTCAGTCAGGGATATGTTTGTGATCGACTAACATCGTCACTGAGGAAGTTCTACGGTCGATACGGGGAACTCGTCATACACTATGATGTCCCACTCTCCAGAATGGTAGGTGATTTTCTTTCATAGACCATTTGAACCATTCAACCCAAGATTGTACTCTGTCTTCCGAAATGGAAGTTACCGGATGTGACAGTTCTACCGAATTGAAGCGGCGGATGTTGCATGCAAGCAGGAGATGCTTACTCTTCCTGGGCACCTGGTCCCACTTCCATATCGGGAGTTCCCTTCTTTTCATATGGTGGATGTTTTTGTTTGTTTGCTTTGGTTCCTGTTTTGTCATGATTTTGTATGCCTTCGGTTTCTGATTTTCTGAATTATCGATTTTGTGCTGTATACAGGGATATGGTCATTATCTATATTTGTCATTGATATATTTTATGTAAATTCAATGACTTTAAATTATTACTATCTTTAATAAATCTTGCAGGTGCTGAGGCAGATGATTTCCCAAATAGACAAGAAAACAGATGATCATGCGAATGGAGGTATTTCACCCCCTAAAAAGAGAAAGTTAAAACATTGACAAAGAAACCCCCTCCTCCCCCCCCCAAAAAAAAACAGTACAAAAAATGGCGCTAAGGACACAAAAAAAAAAACAAGAATCCTGAAAAGACTTCAAAAACTGTCAAAGAAACTGTACAAAGAGCAGATATTTGAACCTGTAGAAACATTCATAATTTTATATGATGTTACAAATAAGAGCTTCAAATATTTTTATGCGATTGGGAGATGCTGAGGACATTTGAGGAGTGGTTAACCCTGACAGAAGAAAAGCCAAAAATTGGGAAAGGGTCGAAGGACTTCATGTACGGTGTAAAGGGTGTAGATTTTCTTACACCAAATAAATACACATTTGGATTTGCCTCAGGACAGAGTCTTGCTCTAATTCAAAAACAGGCATTAGATGATCTGAAAGTGTCAACAATTCATTCAAAAGAATTGGTTCTTTCGAATGCAGACTCAAAACTTCGTTGAGGTGAGCAAAAAATGGGTCAATTTTTACAAATCTTAAAAAAAAAATTGCCCCAAGACTAAGGAAAATGATGAAGGATAAATTTTAATAATCTACTGATTATGAAGGAAAAAAGAACATGAATATATTTTGTGAAGAATTTTCTTAAAGTTCCTATTTTGAAAATTTCACTTCTTCAAGGCAGATTTTATGCTTTAACTTAACAGCTCCTTTTATAAAAGTAAATACCCTATGTTAATATTCTGTATAAAATTGATATAGAAATTGATTATATTAGTATATACTAATATATTATTTTATCACGTAAGTCGACATAGTCAAATATCTGATTCGTGTGCCGCCGAGTGTGGAAGGGTACGGTTGTATGTTTTTTTTTTTTCAACATCATGTGCATAACATGTTTATATATAAAAACATTATCATCTATTAACCTCCCTTACAATAATATAATGGTAATTTGATTAAAGAGATTCCGTCTCTTCATAAAAAAAGTCAAAAACCGATTCACATGTTTCGCTGAAACATCGGGAAAATTTATAAAAGATTGTTTAATTTCAGCGAAATCTAGTGCTAGTTTGGCAGTTTCTATACTATGTTAGTTCTCATCAACCATGCAAAAATAAAACAATTTTGAATCATAAGAAGAAGAAGGAAAAAAGAAGAGGGATTGAAAGGGATCAGGAAGTGGGGCGCTAAGGGGAAACAGATATGACCACCAATATAACTATTTTTAAATCATAATTGAACTCCTAGACTAAATTTAGACAAGAGAAAGTATTCCTGAAGTTTCATGAATTATCGGTTACGCTCGCCGGTATATATATATGGCATACATAGTCTATATATATGGCATACTTATGGCTTGTACGAAGTTTTGACCAATATTGACATCGGTCCGCCGGTCCTGACAGAAAAAAAATAAGTACGGAACTATGTTTTCCTTTTCATTGCCGGAGCGAAATGACGCATGCTAGCGAGTCTGTTCGAATATGTAATAGATAATACCCTAATCTTTACGAATTAAAGAACGGTAAACAAGTAAAAACAAACAAATCGGCCCGTAGATGACCATGCGTGTCAAGCATGTCCTCGTTAAAGGCGCAACATGACCTAGATAAATATCCCACCGGATAGTCATTAGCGATAGCACCGCCCACATTGCCCCCTGATTGAGAGACTCGCTATTTATAACAGATGTAGAGATGTTTATAAACAAACGCACGTGAATAACGACGTTGATGTTACAAATAGGATTTATTCACAAAGTTTACATATTTAAGCAAACAAACATAAAATATAAATATGTATTACGTCAGTAGAAAATTAAAAAAGAATAATTTACATCTATTTACTAACATGTCAGAAAAAAAAAAACCCGAAAATCAAACAGAACCAGAAAACGTGTTTAGACTCTGCGCACACGACGGACCCTGTACACACTTCTAATGTACCTACTCCAAATGCTTCGAATAAAGTTGTAGGTAGGTCTCTTTAGCACTTTTCTGCCGGTGCGCTGTCTTGGTGCATGAGGATCGCGTCGCACTGTCACTGACGTGAATTCCCTTTCCACATTTTCGTTCCAGTGCAGAGTCGAAAGCTGTGCTCTGCTGTCGTACTGATCGCGACCAAAAACTATCCTTTTATCTTCATAGATGTTGAGCACATTGTTAAAACTTTCAACGACATAGGTATCCCGGCCTAACTTAAAGTCGTCTGGGTGCTTATAAATTACGGAATTTAATAAAACTCCTCTCAACAGTTTTTCGGCCACCGGATCTCTGATTACCAATCTGCGCGGTTCATAATTTTCATCCGACCTGCACCGAGATGATGGATCGCATTTTGCATGGTCATTTTTGTAGTGTTCTACGATATTTGAGATGGATTCCCGCAGATACGTCGCGTCTCCCCTACAGTTGCGAATCGCCCAGTGAACATGAGTAGATACTGATTCCACCTTGTCATGTAGCTGCTCCGACCAAATTTTACCTTCCGTATATCGAGGGCCTGATGATATTTTTGTAAGTGCCTTTTTCAATGTTCCTTGTCCCTTTTGCGTCTCTTTCTGTGGGTATCTGTTCTGTGTTTTTTGCATGGGTGTTTTGGGATTTTGCTGTGGGTGCTGCAACCTAATGTTGTTGGAGATCCCCTCCTTTCTTTTTTAACACCGTGCCATGTATCATTCTGATTTATTGTGTCTTTTTGCTCCTCCCGTACGTATTTGTTCACAGACATGTTCCTATCGTGAGTGTGAACACGAACAGAAACATCTCCTTCCGCCAGTTTTTGGTACACTCGTCTCGTACCTATCATTTCATGACGCTGGGTAACACGATCGTCATTCTTTGAAATATGTTGACAACTGATTACTTTACTGGTTCTTTCACCAATTGCCACAACACTGGTATCATATGCATTTTTTCTCCATCCATGTCGTGCGTCCGTTATTATATCAATCCCCGAAGAAAGATCTTCATAAAGACCAATTTCTTCATGCATAGCGTCGGTGATTGATTCCTCATATTCTTCTTGCACATACTTTCTGTGAGTCTTGAAGAAAGCATCTCGTGCCTCGAGAGAAAGCGTCCCTATGCCTGCTCCACGACAAAATCTGGAATAATGGGAGGGTAACATTCCGCTACATACAAATCCATGATTTATCCTGCAGTTGACAAGATACTTCCCATTTTTCAAGTAAGGAGATGAAGACCATAGATAAGTATGTCTGGCCCTACTTGGGTTACTGCATGTAAGTTTCATTAATGTCACATGTCCTCTCCCGGTGACCTTTTTCGGGATAAGCGTTCCTTTACACTGTCTCCCGTGCTGAGTCGCAACTTTTACAAGGCGCATAACTGACTGGTTAGTGGTCACAAAAAACGGGGCATGCGTCTGTCTTTCCGTCGCATTCACGAACGTTGGTGGCATTTGTTCGTTCTGTGACTCCCTGTTTTCTTTCTTTTCTAGGTACTTATCTAACAAAAATCCAACAATGTCATAGTTGTGTACTGGTCTGTTGAAGTTTTTTACAAGGTCGTTCCTCACTTTCTGCATTTTCTCCGAAATTTCAACCTTTTTTTCACTGCCTCCGGGGATTTCAATTCTAAAAGACGGTGGTTTACTTCTTTGCGATGCCATTGTATAACGCAACAAATGTGAATCTGAATATATCTTGGTAAATGACAACTTTCCAAAGTGGGTGTGAATATGCAATAAACCCTATACAGATGTACATGTTCATAATTTCCATCTTTTAGGATAGTCCATTTGTGTTTAGGGTGTACGTCATGTCAGTAACATATTTATTTCCATATGATATATTATGAATTTAAGTTTTCGGTTTTTTTATCTTTTCATTTTGAATAAAAGCGAATAGAAAACAAAGTTATACATGAAGACAATGAATGGGAAAACTAATAAATTTATTTAGAACCTGCATGACTAAGAAATTCTGAATGGAATCTGCTAAATATTGCGCCAAAATATCAGGATAATTTATCAGGGGTCAAGATGCCAGAGTACAGATGAAGGCACCCCAGGGATAATGATAAAGAAACTCCCATCGAACATGTGTCTAAAATATCACTCTTATCATTTCTGCATATTTGATATAAGAACAGATTAACGTATACATGTCAGACAGTCGTAACAAGTAAGTAATTATCACAATAGATTATCTGGTTAGTATTATGTCCTCATCAACATACCAATAGGGGCCCCATTGAAACAATTCAAGAAAAAAGAAACCCGCTCACCCATTTTATGAAGTGAAAATATGGCTGCCCGAGACGAAATTGAAGGTGAAGAAATTGAAGATTTACATGAACAAAATGACACGGAAGGCAATGAAAGTCATAGCGAGAAATTTAAGGTCTCTCTTATGATAACCGAAGAACAGAAAAGCAGAATCTTTGAACTATTTGAAGAAAATGACTGGGAAATCGAAGAGGTACCACAGGACACTGCTCCAATGGAAGTTGACAGTGGATATGAGCCGTTTCGAATCCCCCAGGATGACAATAGTACTGAGTGCGTGTACTGTTTCTGTAAGCCTTGTATTACAGATGAAAGAAATCGTCAATTGTGGTGGGAAACAGAGAATCATGCGGCTAGGCAAAACAACCACGCACTTAGAAAAGAAAAGTACAAGAGTTTCTGGACGATGCTATTTCATCGAGTTGTGTTCCTTGATCCACGGTATATGGCTATAAAAGAAGAAGCTTTGAAACGTGATCCTCGTCGCAGGAATTTGCTATGGCATCGTAGGGACATTTTACCAAAATGTGTCTTAGAAATGGTGAGGAGCTGGTTTCCGAATCCAGTAGGTGTGCCTTACATGGGACATATGTGGGAATAATGTGGAGATTGAATACCGTTTTTATAAAATACATTTAAAACATGTTATGATTTTTTGTGTGGACAAGAGACAAACAGCGCTTAGTCAATAAACGGATATAAATATCTCTGAATCTTGGGGTAAGTTGAAGCATGCGTGCATGCAAGTGTTTACGTATCTAGCTTAGTTACTGAAAACATCCGGTATAAACATACAAGCTCAAGGTAACGCCCAGTACGTCAATCATTACTATTCAAACTGGAAAAATATCTCCGCTTCATAAATTCACTCGTCATTTATGTCGGTATCAGAATTTTTATGAGAACAAAAATAGGACCGTCATTTTACCAATCTTGCAAACTGCGCCCATGACAAAAATCAAAGCAAATTGGGTCTAATTAAAGACGTTTATCAGTAAAAGGTGTCTCCGATATGAACGTGACTAGAAAATTGAAATTTCCTCCATTTTCCCTGATTGGCCGCTATTTATACCCCATGTTGCGTCTTTAAACCAACTCGGTACTTACAAGGTTTGAAGGTAGCATTAACGATTGATTATATATACTACGACAATTACAGGGTTTTTTTTTTATGAAATCAATACAATACACAAATATTGTATGTATTTCCAATTTGTGCAATATATGCGTATGGATCCATTGTCGTTTTTTAAGTTCCATATAAAAAGGCAGTGTATCGTTGACGACAACTTTCCTGACCGTGCGAGTTTCAGACAATAGTTTCCCGAACAGAAAAAATATCGTAACTCGCACTCCGATGAGTCTTAATCGTCCTACTGTTTACTAGCAAAAAAAATAATAATAAGAATAACAATAAAAATAAATAAGTAGATAAATAAAAAAAACAATAATAAAATACAATAAAGTAAATAAATTATTAAATAAAAAAAAAACGAAAAATGTGTGAAAACATCTTTTTAGAATATAGTGTTTATATGTATGATTTTTCTGATTTTTTCTTTCGGACCGATCTTATTTGTTTCGGACAGTGTCACTTTACCAAATACATGTAGGTCCTAATGACGTATGGGGACTGAAAGTTATTGGCCAAGACCAATATCGGGTATGTTAATAGAAATTTGAATTATTCCTGTCAAATATGCATTAAAACTCCCGTTTGAAAAATCTTGGATCCGCCTAAGCCCACTGAGTTTCAAGCTTAGCATAGGTTTCAGAGGCTGCAGGGTGTCTACATCAGGATCTGGCCAGGTGATTGGTAAAGGAGGTGGCATGACCCCCCCCCCCCTTCCAAAAAAAATTGAGAGAGGAAAATTTATGAGGGCGAGGCTAATAGTAAAGAGTTCTCTGTCTGTCTATATTGCGCAATTCGTCAAACAATAAGTAATTAAAAAAGAAGGGGTTTGGAGATATGAAAAGTATTTAATACGCAGCTACGTTAAGGCACACCTCAGAAATGACGTCTTCAAATATGGCGCGAAATGACGTCAACCTCAGATTTTGACGTCATCAACACGAAGTCTGTTGTCGTTTGCAAATTTTGATACTCTTTATTGTCATTTATCATCGAGTGAGAAAATAAAAATTATAATTTATATGTTAGTAACGAAATGTTACAGAATTAAATCTTCTCTTTCCTAATATCACATATTTTATCTGTACTGTACATAGCTCTTTTAATAACAAGAATATACGATATACGGAAACAATGCCTATTGATATCATGGTGCCTCTAACGGAGTCAACAATTAAAAAAGCAAGAACTTCTTAAAAATTTTGAAATATGAAATGTACTTTCGGCAAGGATCGAACTCGCGATCATGGAATTTGCAGTCCTGCGTCATCACCTCTACGCCACAGCAACGTTGCGTCAGGGGGATGAAATTGTAGAATAGATTCCACTGATAGCCAAAGATTTAATCTTTTCACTATTTTTTTATTAAAATACGATAAAAATTTTCCTCAACTAAACAACATAGTATTTATTTCATCTTCTCGGGTAAATATTTGTGTTTAAAGGCCACAAAACCGTGAGAACAAAATCGGCGAAGTCGACCTTGATTGTTATAACCTACGAGTTGCTTCCCTTCGCTAGTCACATATACGTTTGAAAAAGCTAGAGGTAGGACCAGGTGCCCGGGAGGAGTAAGCATCCCCTGTTGGCTAGCCGCACCCGCCGTCGATGATCATGCACGAAAATGAAAACATATGAAAAACATGAACTGCAGAAGTCGTGATACCAAACCACACCGTCCAAAGTCGGCACCGGTTGCCCATTGGTCTCGTCGGTTTATGTGTAGTCTTTTGTGTTTGATGTTTACATGTCGTGTGTCTCTTTTCCGTCTCGTGCTGTACTCGTCCTTTGTGTTTTTGCATCGGGTTGTGTTGCTGTTAATGCTGCGACGGAGTCTTGTCGGAGATCTCCTCCCTTCTTGTAGTACTCTTTGTGGTAAATGTGTATGAAATATGAAGGGCCTACCATTTATAGTATAAAAGAAATCTGCTTTCAAAACATATTAACATAATATGTTGTAAAAGTCAAAGGTCACAAGATCAAAAGTAATGGTAATAAAATTAACATTTAAACTTAATTTTACGACGTTTAACAAACAAGTTACACTACACAACTTATGTTAATGTCTCACGTTGGCTCAGATGTTGGCGTGAGGGAGTCCAATGAGTAGGGGGAAACCGGAGTACCCGGATAAAACCCCCCTGCAGAGGCCTGGGTGGGGGACCAGCCACTCTCCCACCTAAGACCCGTTGTCGAATCTGAGATTCGATCCCGGGACCATGGAGGCGAGAAGCGCGTGTATTTGAAAAGTCAATGTCAGGCTGCTACGAGACAGACAAACTATAGTTTTTAAATTTGATTTGAGGATGATGGAAAGAAGCTGAAGTGCAACTATTTACTTCATTATTGACATGTTTTGACAAGGAATAACAAAGATCCCAGACATAAGGACATGCGCCGACAGACTCCAAATGTGGCATGTTAGGAAACCAGTAACAGATAAGCCTTTGTTATTTAGTGACAATTCTTTTGTGAAACATGATCCAGAAAGGCCTGTTAAGAGATATTTATGTTGCAAGGTCAAATTTCATTACGCCATTCCATAGTTACACAAGAATCTCCAGCGAGAGGACCTCGAGAAGATCCATAAAATGTACCAGTCAGCATCGATTTACCAATGTTGGACACAACTGTGTTACGGTTATAATCCCTTGTTGCCAAAAGAACTTTAAGATGCATTACCCCAAGATGATCTACATACATGAGCTCGCTACAGCCGGCAGAGCACGGACTGTATTACGCATGCCCTCTTTTTATATCCATTTACATATTCATCTGTGTCTCTGGGGCTCTGCGTTTTGCGGTCTTGTTTGTGTGATGTCATCTTACAGTGAGGAGATTGTTTTACACCATAATTGTACGTTCTTCGAGACCTCTGGGTAATTGGAGAAGTGAGAGGGTTGTGCGCACGTAATCCAGGATAACCACACCGTCTGCTACTGACGAGGCAGATGGCCGTCCTAAGTCGGCACCGTTTACCCATTGGTCTCGTTGGTTTATGTGTAGTCATTTGTGTTTTATGTTTTTCTGTGATTTGACGTTCATTGTACTACTGCGTCTCTTTCTGTGCGTGTCATTTTTGTGTTTTACACTGGGTGTTTTGGGAGGTTGCTGTTGATGCTGCAACTAGGTGTTGTTGGAGATCCCCTCCTTTCTGTTTAGTTGTGTGAAAGAGCCAACATTTGATTTTTGCATGGAATCCTTCAAGGAGGCTGCACTTGTTGCTAGATACAGAAATTATAAACTATATAAATGTTGGTATGTTCACTGCACAGAAATATTTGGATAAATTTTTAATAATATAGAACTGGGAAATAAAAAAGTATCTGAACAAACAGAAGATTCATATACAAGTATGAAGGGCAGTTTATATTGTACGGATTGTTTCACTTACCATTAGTAAAGACTATCTCTATGATTACTATACTCCATTTTGTAGCATAAAGAAGGTGTATGAATAGTTTTGTGGATCAGACATCCAATTTCAATTAGATTGGTTACCATTTAAATTTGCTTACCATTAAGCTTGGTATTATCTTCTGACAACTAATGTGTCATTCGTATTTTCAAAAGGTAATAACAATCCTACAACATGCAGAAATCAAAGTGCGTGTTGTGCTAATGCACAAAATGACCGTAACTCTAAATTTGACATGCCACGACATATTTATTATGCCCCCCCTCCCCAATGGGATACATATTGCTTTTGCCTTTTTTGTGAATCACAAAATCGTGTCTGGGCTGTATTTGTTAAACCGTTCATCACAACATTGATTTGTTAGTATGTTGTTTGTCATGACCCAAAGGTTTTACATCACTGTGTCTAAAGGTCACATGATCAAGGCAAGGTCATTTTTTACTTATATACTGAAATTGTGTATGCATTTCGTGTTAGGGCTGTATCTTATAATGACAAATATGGACAATGACCATATCCCTGTTTACAGTACAAAATCGATAATTCATAAAATCAGAAACCGAAGGCATACAAAATCAGGATAAAACAGGAACCAAAGCAAACGAACAAAAACCTCCACCATATGAAAAGAAGCGAACTCCCGATATGAGAGTGATTCATTACATAACTTTGATATTTTAGTATGTTGTTGGTCACGAATTTATATTGTATTTGTATATTCTGTCCAGGCTGTATCTTTCCAACAATACATCACATTACTTTCATTTTTTAGTATAATGTTATTCGTGACCCAAAGGTTTCATATCACCTTGTCTCAAGGTCACTTGATCAAGGTTAACTGGACTTATAAACTGAAATTGTATATGCATATCATATCCAGACTGAATCTTTAAATTCATACATCATCTTTTGACATTTTGATTTGAGGTCACATGATCAAGGTCTAGGTCAAACTGGATAAATGTACTAAAATTGTATATGCATATCATGTCCAGACTGTATCTTTGATACTTGACCAATATACAGTCTTGTACGAGCGCATTCTTAAGGCTTGCACTCTGACTGACTGTGACGACGGGACTCCATGACGGGCCCTGTCCAAACCTCTTTAGAGAAGACAGGGCCCCGACCACCTGTCCTCTCTGAATGTCAGTCGGACTCCTCGGGTGATAACATATATGAGCTCGCTACAGCCGGCAGAGCACGGACTGTATTACGCACGTCCTCTTTTTATATCCATTTACATATTCATCTGTGTTGCTTGGACCCCTGTGTTTTACGGTCTTGTTTGTGTGTGGTCACCTAACAGTGAGGAGGTTGTTTTACACCATAATTGTGCGTTCTTCGAGACCTCTGGGAAATCGGAATAGTGGGAGGGTTGTGCGCACGTAATCCAGGATAAACACACCGTCTGCTATTTACGTGGCAGATGGCCGTCCTAAGTCGGCACCGGTTGCCCATTGGTCTCGTTGGTTTACGTGTAGTCTTTTATGTTTCATGTTTCTATGTTGTGAGTTGGTGTTCCTTGTCCCTTTTGCGTCTCTTTCTGTGGATATCTGTTCTGTGTTTTTTGCATGGGTGTTTTGGGATTTTGCTGTGGGTGCTGCAACCTAGTGTTGTTTGAGATCCCCTCCTTTCTTTGAAACCGTACATCACATTCATTTGAAGTTTGATTAGAAACAGATACAATTTTGCTACAACTTATTTTTATGTTTTCGACATAGCAACTTTCATACTTTTTGGCATATTACATTGTTTAGATTTGAGGATCACTGACGATGGTTAAGTACCAGAAACGTGCATGTCTGGTCCATGTTGCCAATTTATCTGTTCTTAAATGATGTTATTCAATTTGAAGACGTTTACATTCAATAAGGTCACACAAATTTGATTTTTTTTGTTATACAGTACTTTGGTTTCTTTATGTTGATAATACTGACTGCTGTTTCCATACAATTGCCAATGTCTGACTAGTTCAGGCTTGATACTGCTTTTCCAATATACATGCTACGTGCTCATAAACTTGATCTCTTGTCAGGAAAGCTGAAAAAGGACAAGGAACTATCCAGCAAGTTTGAAATGGACTTAAGAGAAGCATTTGTCCAATAGGCAGGAGAAGACTTAACTGTGAAGGAAAGATTGAAGAATAAGGATGATACGATGGATATTGAAGACATAACTATGGAGGAAAGAGTCAAAGAAAAGGATGAATAGAAAGACAAGGATGAATATAGAAGATTTGAATATGGAGGAACACGTGGTGAAAGAAAAAGATGATATGAGAGAGGTTGAAGATGTATTAATAGAGGAAAGATGGAAGGATAAGAATGATATGCCAGGTATGGAAGACCTAGCTATGGAGGAAAGAGGGAAGGTTAAGGATGAATCGACGGATATGGAAGACTTAACCATGGAGGGAAGGCCAAGGATGATGTGACAAAGGTTAAAGACCTAACTATGGCGGGAAGAGGGAAAGATAAGGATGAATTGACGGATATGGCAGATCTTACTATGGAGGAAATACGGAAGGATAACGATGAATCAACGGATATGGAAGACTTAACCATTGGGGGAAGGACAAGGATGATAATACAAAGGTTAAAGACCTAACTAGGCGGGAAGAGTTAAGGATAAGGATGAATTGACAGAAGTTGAAGACTTAACCATAGAGGGAAGGACAAGGATGATATGACAAAGGTTAAAGATACAGTGTCCCTGAATATAAATTTTATGAAAACGTAAAATTTATTCTAAAGGATCTAGAAAGAGGAAAAAAAAGGAGCCAAAAAAGTTTTATTTGCAAATATGCAGTAACGGCACTAATATTGTCGATTTTTATACGCCAGTCATTTGACGGGTCGTATTATGGTATGGCGAAGTCCGTCCGTCCGTCCGCCTATGGAACGCAATAACTTGATTATGCATCCACGGATTTTCACGAAATTCATACATTATGATTAGACTGGAGAGGAAGCCGCCTTTCGATTTTCAGGTTCATCCGATTTGTCGTTACAGAGTTATGTGACTTAGATTTTTTAAATACAGTAAAAATATACTAAAATATTTAAAAATTATTTAAAAATCTATTTCTGGTCGAAATGTTTTGAATTTTGTATACTTCAAGAAGAAAGGATGTTCTTTGACATATGTAACGGGTTTTTAATTTTTTTTTTTTGGTCGCATAATCGAGATATTGTGTGTAATGGGAAAAGGGCGGGGGGGTTATATGCACATACATGTTAAGCTAAGGGCAAAATATAGGCGCATGGAACGCAATAACTTTAATATGCGCCAACAGATTTTCATGATATTCATACATCATGTTTGGACTGCGGAGAGGAAGCCGCCTTTCGATTTTCAGGTTCATTCGATTTGTCGTTACAGAGTTATGGGACTTAGATTTTTTTTAAATACAGTGAAAATATACTAAAATAGTTCAAAATCATTTAAAAATCTATTTTTGATCGAAATGTTTTGAAATTTTGTATACTTCAAGTAGAAAGGATGTTCTTTGACATATGTAACGGGTTTTTTAATTTTTTTGTCGCAAAACCGAGATATTTGTAATGGGAAGGGGGTGGGTTATATGCACATACATGTTAAGCTAAGGGCAAAATATAGGCGCATGGAACACAATAACTAAAATATGCGTCAACAGATTTTTATGATATTCATACATTATGTTTGGATTGTGGAGAGGAAGCCGCCTTTCGATTTGTCGTTACAGAGTTATGGGACTTAGATATTTTAAAATACATTGAAAATATACTAAAATAGTTAAAAATTATTTAAAAATCTATTTTTGATCGCAATGTTTTGAAATTTTGCATACTTCAAGAAGAAAGGATGCTCTTTGACATGTGTAATGGGTTTTCAATTTTTTGGTTGCATAATTGAGATATTTGTAATGGGAGGGGGGGGGGGGTGTTTATATGCACAAACATGTTAAGCTAAGGGCAAAATATAGGCGCATGGAACGCAGTAACTTGAATATGCGTCAACAGATTTACATGATATTTCTACATTGTGATCAGACTTTGAAGAAGAAGCCGCCTTTCGATTTTCAGGTTCATCGGATTTGTCGTTACGGAGTTATTGGACTTAGATATTTTCGATACAATGTAAAAATATACTAAAATAGTTAAAAATTCTTTAAAAATCTATTTCTGGTCAAAATGTTTTGAAATTTTGTATACTTCAAGTAGAAAGGATGTTCTTTCACATATATAAGGGATTCTTAAGTTTTTTGTCACATTATCCAGAAATTATGTGTAATGGGGGGGGGGGGGTTATATGCACATACATGTTAAGCTTAGGGCAAAATATAGGTGCATGGAACGCAATAACTTGAATATGCGTCAAGAGATTTTCATGGTATTTGTACATTGTGATCAGACTTTGAAGAGGAAGCCGCCTTTCGATTTTCAGGTTCATCCGATTTGTCCTTATGGAGTTATGGGACTTAGATATTTTGGTGTTGTGAAAAAAATCCCAACTGGCGTATCTTGCTGCGTGAGCGTAGGCTTTTTTAATAATGAAATTTCCATATACCTCTGTTGTAAAAATTCAATTTATAGTAGGTAGCGCCAGTGAAATGAATTAAGAGCTGCGCACCCCAAATTCAAAATTACCTTTTCAAACTTATATAACTGCGAATGTATGCATTAGATTCGCCTGAGAATTTGAATTTATACAAATCAGAATGTATACTATCATATGCAAACAAAGATTTTGTATTTGTAAAATTACTTAATTTACAGGGACACCGTCCCTATAAAGACCTATCTATGGAGGAAAGACGGAAAGACAATGATGAATCAACGGATATGGAAGACTTAACTATGAAGGAAGAACAAGGATTATATGACAAAGGTTAAAGACCTAACTATGGAGGAAATATGGCAGGATAAGGATAAATTGACAGTAGTTGAAGACTTAACTATGGAGGAAAGAGGGAAGGATAAGGATGAATTGATGGATATGAAAGACTTAATAATTGAGGGAAGAGGGAAGGATTATATGACAGATTGAAGGTCTTACTATGGAGGGAATATGGGGATACGGATGAATTGACGGATATGGAAGATCTTACTACGGAGGGAAGGACAAGGATGATGTGACAAAGGTTAACGACCTAACTATGGCGGGGAGAGTTAAGGATAAGGATGCATGCATTCTCTCCCAGTTGGACAGTGCAGAAGAAGAGCTTAATGGAGACTTAAAAACAACGGAAAATCCTTATTGGGGTCACAAGAGTTATTAAAGATCGCTGGAAAGGTAGGTTTAGAGTTATTTGAACAAGTTGCGAGCAATAATAGGAGGGCGCTTGTGTGTTTGAACAGAATCAAAGAATAGGGCGCATTCGCATTTTATTTCCCCAGATCGAAATTGTCTGTGATTGTCTGTCTGTTGTCAACTTTATTTCTTTTTGTTGTCATTCATTGTAAAATTTGTGTTTCACAAACATATCTTTGTTTTTTTATTTGACTCGAAGCAAGTTTTGTCATTGTACTTGTAAACCTCAAGTAAAATTTATGCTACTTTCTGATTAAATTTTCAATTTAGTTTTTTTTTCAGAAAACTATAAATTGTATAATTTTTTTTAAATATGACAAGTTTTTCAAATATGCTTTCTTAAAAGCAAGTTTTTATATTACTTGAATGCATAGCTAAACCTGGGCATCACTATTTTGTTTGTTGGGTCTGTCACTTCTTTCAAGTGTTCCTATGTTTTGTAGGTTACAGAAATATATGTTATATACATGATTTTCTTGTGCTTTGTATATATATTATGTATATATATTATTGGAATTCTTCCTTTCCAGTGTTAATAATACATATACTATTTATTATACATATACCTTTTTGCAGCAGTTTGTTGATGGCCATTACCCTGTTTCGCAGACAGACAACACATCATTCAGGATTCAGTTTCTGTACGAAAAGGACGCGGAAAAGGACAAGAAGTTAATTTTATTTAAAATCCACCATTGAAAAGATACTTGGAGTGGACATAGAATATGGCAATTAAGACGACCTAATCTGCGCTTTGATCGCCCATCTACCATTTCAGTTTAAAGCCTGTTTAACCGCAAACAACACGCTATACAATATTCAAAACTAACCGAAAACACCTGCAACACCTGTTATTACATTTACTGACTGTTTACATGGTTTTATTGTGTGTTTTAGTCATAGTTAGTAGCTAAGTTGATTATAGAAAAGAAATACAGTGATGTCTTTTTTTTATAGGAACATATCTCTGTTTGATTTTTATAATGACGAGCAAAATCCCATATGTAAAGTTTCGTTCCTAAGATGATGTGCGGAGCTAAAAAAATTTCAAGATTGTTGACCTCACCAAGAAAGATGAATCGCTGAATAACTGGAGAAGTGAAAGGGTTGTGCGCACGTAATCCAGAATAACCACACCATTTGCTACTTGCGTGACAAATGGCCGTCCAAAGGCGGCACCGGTTGCCCATTGGTCTCGTCAGTTTATGTGTAGTCTTTTGTGTTTGATGTTTACATGTCGTGTGTCTCTTTTCCGTCTCGTGCTGTACTCGTCTTTTGTGTTTAGCTGTTGATGCTGCAAGGGGGTCTTATTGGAGATCTCCTCCCTTCTTCCAAGAGGAAAGAACTGCACAACAGGAACATGACTTCCAGAAAGGAGAACTGCACAACAAGAACATGACTTCCAAGAGAATAGAACTGCACAACAAGAACAAGACTTCCAAGGGGAAAGAACTGAACAACAAGAACATGACTTCCGATAGGAAAGAACTGCAAATCAAGAACATGACTTCCAATTGGAAAGAACTGCACAAAAAGAACATGACTTCCACGAGGAAAGAATTGCACAACAAGAACATGACATCCAAAGGCAAAGAACTGCATAACAAGAATATGACTTCCAATATTAGGTATATATACATATGGGTTTAAATGGATTCTGACTTCACATTCTTAAAAAAAAACAAGGTTTAGATGTACCTATATTTCACATCCAAATAATTAAACTTCTATGAAGTAAATTAACAAACTATTGCAATCTGATCGAAGTCTCATCCATTTGAAATTTGAAGAATTAAAGAAATACTTAAAAAGTATTTACAGTTCTAAATTGAAGTTTTGGGAAATTTGAAATATATATACATGTAGGTTTAGTTGATAAATTTACCGCAAAAGACGTTGCAAAAATCAAGGTAAAGATGTAGCAGGATGTGCTTTTATTTTCATCTCACTTTATCTACTCTGATTATGGACATAATGTTGTCCTACGACACTGATGGTCACATGAACACCTCACTCTATGACAAACGTGTCGACTTCAATTTCAGCATTACAAACTTTCCTTTTCTGAGTTGCAACATCCGTTAATCGCCTGCTTATGGCGTGTTCATATCTCAGTTGATACGCTATGCCAGAGCAAGTACCAAATATACGGATTTTGTCCTGAGAGCTAGGCGTCTTTCAGATAAGCTTCTCAGTCAGGGATATGTTTGTGACCGACTAACATTGTCACTGAGGACGTTCTACGGATTTCTACGGATTTTGTTCTGAGAGCTAGGCGTCTTTCAGATAAGCTTCTAAATCAGGGATATATTTGTGACCGACTAACATCGTCACTGAGGAAGTTCTACGGTCGATATGGGGAACTCGTCATACATTATGCATGTTATGATGTCTCACTCTCCAGAATGGTGGGTGATATTCTGTCATAGACCATTTGAACCATCCAACCAAAGATTGTACTCTTTATCTTCCAAAATGGAAGTAACCGGATGTGACAGTTCTACCGAATTGAAGCGACGGGTGTTACATGCAAGTAGGAGATGCTTACTCTTCCTGGGCACCTGGTCTCACTCTCATATCGGGAGTTCGCTTCTTTTCATTTGGTGGATGTTTTTGTTTGTTTGCTTTGGTTTCTGTTTTATCCTGATTTTGTATGCCTTCGGTTTCTGATTTTCTGGGTTATCGATTTTGTGCTGTAAACAGGGATATGGTCATTATCCATATTTGTCATCGTTTGATAAGTAATTAGAAGTAAATCCGCCACTTGGCCTGGATAACGATTCCAACGTACATCTGCTCCCAGATGATAACCTTAATAGGTCGAATCCGCCTGCTCCTTTTAGCTTTGGGTATATCTAAAAAAGCTTTTCAAGCAATGTCTCTGCCTTGTCATCCTTTATAATGGTATAATTTTACAAATCCGAGTCCTGAAGAACCTGTTTCTCATCTCGTGTAGGAGCTGTCTCTTCGAAAAAAAGTGCACAATGAAATGCAAAAAGAGGTGATTCAGTATCGATTATACCTTTGCCGTGTGGAGCTTGTAAAAGGTTCCCCGCGAGGAGTTTGACAGTAAGTGTTTTGAATATTATTCCCTAATATTATCGCCATAGCACTTTCTATATAGACATAACCTGAGACACTGCATGTATTTATATATATATATTTTTTTTTCATTTTCGTGCGTGAACATCGACGGCGGGTGCGGCTAGTCGACAGGGAATGACAAATTCCCTTACTCCTCCCGGGCACCTGGTCTCACCTCTAGCTTGCTAGGGGTCCGTCGATGCTCAACTTGTTGCTCTATTGTGAGTGCTGTTGAGATTATCGTCAGAATCTTCTTTAACTCATTTCTGACAATTGGTGTTCCAAAGATGATATAAACATCAAAGAAGTACCTAACCGCTATTCAGTCTCAAAGTCCAGAAGGCAAGGGAAAATCATGAGAATTTCCATCTAAACGGTTGCGAACCCCGGAATGAACAACATTCCTAAGTGAGACCAGGTGCCCGGGGAGAGTCAGCGTCTCCTGATTGCATGCAACACCCGTACATAGTTACATAGGAGCAAGTGAGCTCAAACAAAATGTCAGGTGCACAACCAAAAAGATTATTACCATCACAGAATCAGATTATCTATGATAATGGGGGTAGAAAACAAATCTTTCTGCTAAACGTCATAGACCAGAAGGACGTTAAATAGGAACTAAAATTTATACTTTATTTAGTCTGTCAATATGTGCTTCAATTCTGAAAAAAAAAATTTCAGGAAAGGATAACCGCTCAGGTGAACTAAAAACATGTCATCACACCAGCGGACAAAGCCTCAAATAATTACACATGAACTTGCAAAAAGTATTATTTCGACGGTCTAGTTAAAGATATTAAACGTCTTCAAATTGAATAGCATCATTTAAGAACAGATAAATTGGCAGCATGGACCAGACATGCACGTTTCGGGTACTTAACCCTCGTCAGTGATCCTCAAATCTAAACAATGTAATATGCCAAAAAAGTATGAAAGTTACTATGTCGAAAAAGCGTACCGAAAGACGTAGCAGGATAGGTGGGATATGATGTTACAGGACCCACATTTTAGAAATTTCAGGAAATTTTGATAACGGAAATTTTAGAATGCGTTGAAGAAACGATCAACTGAAATTGATCGAACTTGGCTACATGTGTCCTCGGGGACTCCTGAGATGGGAATAAATTCGACACCTGGAAATCCCACTTACACCCCAACAAACCTTTCTGTCTCTTAAATAATAGATAACTAAAAATCAGCTCTTGCTTTCTTTGGCTTCAACACTGACAAATTGGATTTAGATTTACCATACTCATACTGCATACCTAAAATGAGTTAAAGAAGATCCTGACGATTATCTCAACAGCACAAGAATCCGTACAACAATGTTTCATCGCTGGTTCCTCAAAATGTTCTACCAAATCTGTATCGTCCAAAGTCGGCACCGGTTGCCCATTGGTCTCGTCGGTTTATGTGTAGTCTTTTGTGTTTGATGTTTACATGTCGTGTGTCTGTTTTCCGTCTCGTGCTGTACTCGTCTTTTGTGTTTTTGCATCGGGTGTTTTGCTGTTGATGCTGCAACGGGGTCTTGTTGGAGATCTCCTCCCTTTTTTTACTCACCAAAGTTTTATCTGAAATCAAATCTGGGCTTCAAAAATAATGTTCGACAGTATATTCTCGGGAGTGGTATCAACCACATGTGAATTTTAAAGAATTGAAAAAAGAAGGGAGGAGATCTGAAGGGATGTTGCTACTCAGAAAAGGAAAGTTTGTAATGCTGAAATTGAAGTCGTCACGTTTGTCATAGAGTGAGGTATTCATGTGAACATCAGTGTCGTAGGACAAAATTATGTCCAAATAGGATGCTGAATTCTTTGTCTCTGTAGTTCCTTTGACTTTAAGCTCCGAAGGATAGATACTGCTCAGGAAATCCGCGAACTTTGGATTATTGATGGACAACACATCGTCTTTGTATCTGTCAATATTGATGGACAATGAAGGAACATTTAGAACATCTGAAATCCACTCATTTTAGTAGAGTCCATTCGATCAAAACCTCTGATTTTTCGACACTTTACACTACAATTCCACATTCTAAATTGAAAGAGAGACTCGCAAAAAATGATAAGTAATGAGTTTACAAGTAAGAACGGTAATCGCAAATACAAATTAATTGTTGTTAGCTATGACAAAACCTACTTTGTAAAAGAAAAGTCCGATTCTGATAATAAGTACACTGAAACAGATATTATTCAGATGTTCTGATCGACAACATTTTTGTGGTGTTTGGAGGAAAGGTCTTCCAGCAAATCGTCGGAATTCCAATTGGGACCAATTGTGCCCCACTCCTTGCCGACATTTTCCTTTACTCGTACGAAGCTGGATTCATTCAGTCTTTGGTCTCTGAAGGAAAAAGATTCTTAGCTTCTGACTTGCACTTCACTTACAGATACAAAGACGATGTGTTGTCCATCAATATTGACAGAAACAAAGACGATGTGTTGTCCATGAAACAGGTTACAGACGGTCATGTATCACACTTCCAAATTTGTATATCGGGCAGAATACGTACAAAGATGGTGCCTTTGGGACAAAGGAGCAACTCCAGGACTTTACACTATAAAGAGGCTGATCACGGGAGAAACGTGGAAATAATGTGAACTTTGTGTTTTCCTATAAACGAGACAAAAATAATAACAGCAGCAAATCTTAAAACTGGATACCATTTAGTAGAACAAATGTTGAAAAGAAGATGGAAGATGTTGAAAGGATTGAATTTAAAAAAAAAATGAAATTTAGTTAGTCCAAGGGTGGAAATTTGTTAATGGATAAAAACAATGAAACTCAAACTTGAATTGTATCTCCTCGGCTGTTAAGGAGCCTCAATAATCGTTTGACGTCATCATATTCCCGGCGTCAATACTGGTTCGAATAGAACCGAGTGCGGTTTCTGTCTTCAAACTGCTCTAATTCGCTTGTTTCTTGACGGATTTCGACACGTTTGGTATCGATGGAACCAGAAAATTATCATCTACAATCTGAGTGTAATATATATATAGTCAAATGCATCATTAAATCTATTTATTAAAAATATCCCGTAAGTGAGACACCCTGGCTACTGTCGTAAACGTATTATTTTTATAACGTCATCATCGGAAATTCAACCGCTTGTTGCTTCGGAACAAAATGAAGTAGGTAATTTAAGTCAATGATCAAACAGGATATTTCTTGGAGATTTCAGCGGCATCATAGATAAGATATTTTAAGTTTACTTTCTCCATTTTTTCTCGTTAAAATAATTTTTCTTCAATTTTGTCAACTTTCGTACTTTGCAGCGAGATGTTATCGGATAAAGTTTCCCTATTTAAAGATGCAGTGCCCCTGAAAATAATTTTTTATTGAAAATGTAAATTTTACTCCAAAAGGTCTAGATAGAGGAAAAAATGAGCCAGAAAAAAAATTTATTTGAAAATATGCAGTAACCACTCTAATATTGTCGAATTTGTAATAATTAAATCTCCGTATACCTCTATAGAAAAAACTCAATACATTGTAGGTGGCGCTAGTGGAATGAATTAGAACTGCGCACCCCAAATTCAAAATGACGTTTTTAAAGCTCTATAACTGCGAAAGTGTGCGTTAGATTGGCCTGAAAATTTGAATTTGTACAAATGAGAATGTATACTTTCATATAAAAAGAAAGATTTTGCATTACAAAATTTTGTAAAATTAATTAATTTTCAGGGACACCGTCCCTTTAAAAACTTTGAACGAGTGAATTTTAGTTTTAACCCTGCTTTGTTCAAAGGTATATCCATTTTACAGATAACTGCACGCATTGTCGAGAACGAGGGAAGTGAGTGACGTCCTTTTATTGACATTGAACGTCAAAATGTATAAAAACGCTTCCGTTTTCTTTTTCTATTTCTCTTATTCATATTTCCGTATCTCCGACACCCGGCGATCGTTGTTATTAACTTTGAAAAAAAATCGCTTATTTTACATTGTTAATGCCTTTTAAAATATAACTTTATCTGGAAATATCAACTTCTGTGTTACTTATTTCAAAATCGCCCCCTTCTGTACACATTATTGACAACCCTACCCCCCCCCCCCTTAAAATCGCTACTATGACAACCAAGTATTTTGAATCAGGATGAACGAAAGCATGTACTTTTTCATATCTTTTTTGGAAGAACAGAGTTTATCGTTGAGAAATATGTAAAAGAAAATAACTTCTGACAAAGACTTCTTATCGCTTTGATGATAAATAAGGGTACTCAGTACTTTTTTCTAGATTTTCATTTTGGGTGGGGGTGCATAAAATGTACTTTTCGGGAACGGTTTTAGCTATTTCACTCTTTGAAAGCATTATCTATAAAGAAATAGGCATATTTGATTATATAATGGTGAAAATAATCACAAGAATGGTTTCAATGAGAAATTATTATCCATATATCATGTATTTATCTATCAAATTTCATTGTTTTGCGACAGATCTCGGAATTAGTTTACACATGTATATTCAGAGGACCACTAGTCAATCAAATGAACGATGATATGTAATCTTAATTACAAATATAAATCATCATTGGATGTCAAATAAACAGGATAATTTTTTTTTTGCTCTGACAAAGAATTCCTGGATTATTGAGTCACCTTAAAGAATACAGAAATTTCTGAGAATTTCTAAGTCCAAGGGCAGCCTTTCTGTCAAATAGGATCATTGTGATATCTACAAAACTCAAATGTAATAGATGTTTGTATGACGGTCATTTACCGCGCAATTAGCAAAAAGATGTTGTTACATGTATCCGCATAACGTGCGCACAGCACTCCCACTTTTTCGGTTATTCAGAGGTCTCAAAGAATACACAATAGTGGTGTAAAATAATCTCCGAACTGTAATGTGACAATACAAACAAGACAACATAACGCAGGAGCCCAAGCAACACATAGATGAATATGTAAATGAATATATAAATAGAGGGCGTACGAGATGCAGTCCGTGCTTTGCCGGCTGTAGCGAGCTCGTGCTTGTTGGTTAAAATATAGGTATCTGTTGAAAACGTACGAAATATGAAAGTCCTATCACTTACCAATCAAGAGGAAGTTCTCTTTTTGTTAAGGGAAGGTGTTTGTCAAGGTCAATGATGAGGGCATCTGTTGAACTGTACTGTCCACTTGTATGTTAATAACGCTACCTTCAAAGTTAAAAGGTTATATGATTGGATCGACGAGGGCCTATTGATTTTACAGTCTTTGCTGTGATTGTAGAAGAGAAGTGGAAAATGGAGTTAAAACCACAGGAGCTCGGCGCCAACAACCTTCAAATATATATGCAACTTAAGAAAAGGAGGATGCGGTTACAGATCCTTTACGTCGAGCTCCACTGGTTCAAAAATCATTGTGGACGATGGAAGGACTGGTAGTGATGGTGGTCAAGTAGAGAACATTGAGGGCTTCTAAGGCGTTTTGGGAATTTCGTACAGAAGTTCATTCATTCATTCATATAAAATTATACAAAGGCGTAGCTCTGCCTGTAAAAGTGGAGGGGCACAACATCCCAAAATTTCTAACAAGCCAAAAAAAGAAGGAGAGAGAAAGATATTTTAAAAATATGGGGGTGTCATGTTCTGTATGCACAAATTTTAACATTTCTGATTCAATTCTAAATTTTAAGTACATGCATAAATGTCTGGCGAGCGGTAGCGAGCTAGGAATTTTTTTTTTTTTTTGCATATTATTGACTAATCAGGAAAAACTTTCTATACCCTCTTTCATTAACAAGTACATGTAATAATATTCTATATAGTTTGAGTTAAATGTCATCATGTACATTGATAAAGTAATATGTATAAAGGATGGATCAGAATAGCTAAATTATTCAGAAAGAAACATGGTTGTGCCCCCACTTTTCAAAGTGGGGGCATGTGCCCCGCTGCCCCCCCCCCCCCCCCCCCACTTCTCCTACGCCCTTCAAATGTCTTATACAGTGATGTTGATAATTTGTTTTTGTGAAGCGAAATGTAAAAAAAAAAAACAATGTTACGAAGAGAAAACTAGTGAGGTTCCCGGGACGCCTTTTGTTGTTGTTGTTGTTTTTGTAAAGAGTAAGAGAGATCACGGGAACCTTAATTTACCAAAACATCCACCCTTTCCAGCGAATTATCCGGCATTGAACATACCGGCAGTTAATCTCTATGATACAGCATGTCAATTTCATTGTTATATCAAAAATACTAGAATTAATATCCATGCAAAAAGATATGCTATATCATGGAGGACAATGTTGTATAAAACTTTCAAATTCTGCTATTATAGAATAATATGAAGAAATCGACGTCCTTTTGACCTTTATTTACATTGGTCAACAAAATAAAATTCACCAAGACGCAATTCCAGGAAGAATGCGAAACAATATTTCTCGGGTGAATTTTCTAATTTTCTTATTTCATTGTGCGATTTGACATGTTCCTGACTACTTCATACAAGATTTAAATGAAATTTATATTTACTTTCTGGTGAGTAGGGAGTCATATTTCAATATCATGATTCTCGCTAACAAGTTTTTATTGAAGGAGAGGGTTTGTGGAGAGGAGAGGGCTTCTGACTTATTTGGTTGGAGCGGTTCTTACAAAGAATGTGATAACTAAACCCATCAACAGATTAAATGTCTGTTTTTAAATGTACTATGCTCTCAAATTGATGACTGGGTACCATTCTTTGCAGACGCAACACGATGAGATCTGAGTGCATTTAGTGCATCACATGATAAATCCTTGGACCGGACACTATCGCGGTTTGCTTTCCAGATCTACGTCGCTTGGAGAGCACTGTACGTGTCGCCACTTCTTTTTAAATAATCTAAAGATTTATAGAGATATGCTTTTGAGGCAATGTGATGCATTTAATAAAATAAAACCTTTTAGAATAATGCTTGTTTGTGTGGGTAATATTCTTTCGCAGCGTTGCCTTTGGAGGGTAATTGACCCTTCCGATTGCGGAAAAAAAATGCAAAATTTCGTGACGTCACAATGCTTTTACCTCGGACAAACAAGCTTCGAACCTCGGTCAAACATCGAAATTGCATTGTGACGTCATGGAATTTCTCAAATGTTCCCCGCGTTCGGAAGGGTCAATTGTGCCCTCGCTGACCCTCGGGCACTATTCCTTCCAAAAGCAACACTATGAGAGAATAGTACCCACACAAACGGGCATCAATATGTAAATAGTACCCACGAAAATAGGAATATACCGGGGCCCATGAAATAAAACGACTAAATATAAACCGTACGGTGCATATTTTATAAACACGTACAGTCAAAAAACCACATGTCCATCTTTTTCTGCTAATAATCGAGTATTTTACAAATGATTTGCTTATATAATGACTTTGCTGTTATTTTTAAATATAAGAAATCTTACTTTAATATCAATGTATGCCATTCGACTGAGATCAATGCCAAATTTTCTGAATAATTGGACGTTCAATGTGACTTGGGGCGTTGACTGCGGCAAAGTTCTCTGTTTAACTTCAAAAATTGAATAGACCTGATCTGACATGTTATTGTAAAACAAACTTACATTCCACCTGGTACCATACATACAAAAAATACCAGCCTATGGTTTTGTGAAATCAACATAAATTAAGGTTTTTGGTCCTGAATATTTGAAATCTTTGCTTCGAAGTGAAACCGGAAAATGAGGCCAAACATCCGTACCCGTAGTGGATTGGACACAGTGACACTGCAACATGAAATAAGTGTCTATATTAATAATGTCGAAGGGTTCCAACTCTCTACCTTCTTGAAGAAAATTCCAAATCAATTTACATGCACCAGACACGTGTTTCGAATATTGTAAGCAAAGAGATACATGTGAATGTCTTAATAAGACATTCACATGTATCTCTTTGCTTACATGCACATGTACATTTTGTAGTTCAAACTTACATGTACAATTATAACATTCTTCATGTAATATTTTATGAACTTGATGCATACTTATTATAACTCACGTCTTCACAATAATGTACAGGTTCATTGTCAGTCATGTACAGTGTCATGTCAAAAATATATCCAAGGACTAGAACTATTTGCTTATCAACCCTTCAAGTAAACTTTCTTTACAGATCAAAATATCACTTGTACCAGACCTTTATGATGATACAATTAATATTTTTTGTATACATGCATATTAGTCTAAATTTTGTACTTCATGCTTTTGGAGATATGTAAGTCATATTTATACCTTCATGTGTGCATGTATAACATTGTTCATGTAATACTTTATGAACTTGCTACATGCATTTTAATACGAATATTTCCTTGTATACATACATATTAGTGTTAAATTGGAAATTTATGCTTCTAGTTATTTGATAGTCATGTTTAAACCTAAATGCATATTGCAAACTCAGGTTCAATTTGTGTTCTCATAAGGACAAGAACATTCGTTTATGATTGTCTACCCTGCAAGTAAAATTACACTACAGAAGGCAACGACAATGAATGGGAACTGCCGAGGGGGGGGGGTGGGCACGTACCCCAAGCTGAATCCGCCACTGTAATATGGCGTGTTTCCAAAGCGTGAACGTTCACGTACATACGATGGACTTGACAGCAATGCATCCTTTCCGACTTTGTTATATCTCCGAGAAAATTTTGAATATTTATTCTTCATTTCTTATATGGCAAAGACCCTTATACTTGGAAAAGTTATACTTAGAATACCTACAATATAATTCTACTGTCAAAGTCTATTGTACAATGTCAACATTCACAAAACTACGATGGCCGATAGCAGCCTGTACTTCTCACTTGCAATTTTTGGCACTGTACATGTACATTTTTCAAGAAATGTACATGTACATTATACACTTAAACCTTAGTTGCTGTATGTACATGTACATTTTCCGAAAAATGTACATGTACACTTAACAACTAAACCTTAGTTGCTGTATGTACATGTACATTTTCCGAAAAATGTACATGTACACTTTACACTTAAACCTTAGTTGCTGTATGTACATGTACATTTTCCGAAAAATGTACATGTACACTTTACACTTAAACCTTAGTTGCTGTATGTACATGTACATTTTCCAAAAAATTTACATGTACATTTACATTGAAAGTTTATCCAAACGTCCTTGATCTACTTCATTGATATAACATGATATGGCCTTAAAAATAAATATACAGTGAGAACTTAACATTCTCACGATGGAATATAATTAAAAGCAGACATGTAGATGTAGAGTTTCATTCGGTCGGTCTCACGTTGGCGATATTCGGGAGATTTCCAAGAACACGGAGAGTTGCCGATACATCTACATATATGCAAAATGTGAGTTTCATATCTTTTTACATTATTTCTTTATGATTAAAAATATCTAAATTTATATTCATATAGTAAATTATAACTATAGAGCCTATCATGTTTGATCATCTTTGACACCTTCGATGATATCTTGAGTTGTGCACGTTGTATAGAATGGTTTAAGATCTTCAAATTGACGATTTGTGTAAATATTTATGATGAATATAGACATATCTCTTGTCTTCCCTGGCAATGAATATATAAATATTTGGAATGATATATATATATCTCTATTATTTTTATTTTTATTTTTTATACCTTTATTCTTTATTTTCTTTCTTTTTTTTTTCTTTATTTTTATTTTTATACGTGTGTCCCGTCGGAATAAGGGTACGTTTGTCCCTTCCGCGGGACGTTTAAACACGTTTAGTGTTGTTGTCACTTGTATTTTTTGTGCTATCTTTATTTTTTTTCCAAGTGACGTGTATTCATTTGATGGATCCAACACTGATTGAATAGCGAGCGTTTGTTTTCACCCTCTTTTGTGCTCTTTTATATAAATCTTTTCTTGTAAATTTGGCTTATCTCTAAATAGTTTTTTGGTGAAAAAATTTTAAGAATTCATTAACATTCTATAATTGGTCAAAATATTGAAATTTCATATGCTTCAAACAGGTCTCATATACCAATAAGGAATTCTGATGACGAGGATACAGGCACCATAATATATTTTCCTGTTTCAAGCGACAAGATGTTAACACTAGAGGATTTGCGTAAGTAATTAACAAATTGATTGCATGATACATACTTTATTTAACAATGATTTTTTTTAAATAGAACCAAATTATTATCTTTACAAAATAAAGAATGAATACATACGTGTTCCTAGGAAGTTTTTAAATGAGGAAGGGAAACAAACAATTTTCATTAAAAGAGGGTGATTTCCGTACCTCTTTTCCTTTTAAAATTCCCGTAATTTTCAAAGTATTAGGCTGAAAAAGAAGAATAAATTGAAGATATCTCAAATACAGAAAAAAAATTACTGAATACAAAAGCTTAATATTGAGCATGAATCTGAGTTGAGCACGGCAAGAAGTTTTATAACCTTGCGGTTAGAGTTTTCTTGTCAGAGTGGGTCCAGTCCAAATTAATGAATTATATCCGAATTAAAGAACACTAACTAATCAAAGGGAAATATCATTAAGTATATCAACTAACGGTTAATAAAAAAGCCGGATTGCGTAGCATAATGTTTCAAGTTTGACATAAATAAAGGTATTCCAACAAATGGTTTTATCACAATTCCACTTTTCACCTTTTTCAATAAGAATAATAGGAAATGAAAAAAAATCATTTTGTTCATTTTTCAGGAAGCGCATTTCCTCGTGCCACGTCATTAAGATATAAAGATACTGATGCTGATAAACAACATCATATTCTCTGCCGTGAAAACATATTTGTGGAGCCAGATGGCGGTTGGCATGTGTTGAACAGAATCTATTTGGCAATAAATAGTGATGCTCGTGAGTAAAGAATGAATGACATTAATTGAAAATAGTTTATGGTGGTGCTTTTTAAAGAGGTGATGTAATTGAGATCACATTATAGTTTTATTTTTTAGCTCACCTGAGCCAAAGGCTAAAAGATAGCTATTGTCATACCAGTTTGTACGGCCTCCGTTGTCTTTCCGTTAACCTATCATTTTTTTTTTACTTCTCGTGAGGATGATTTTTATGAAAAAATTATACTACAGGTATAATTATGCATGAAGTACTAACGATCTTCTACCAAGTTTGTTCATTTCGGCTTGATCTCTCCAGGGATTGGATTTTTAATGATTTTTTAAGACAGTAAATTTGTATCTTTTCTAAGCCGATGGATCCAAGGTAAACAAGCAGAAACATGAAATTTAAATGAAATGTTTAACATGAAATTCATGTGAAGTTTCTGAGATTAATTTTATGTGAATTCAATTTCGCAAGGAGATCACAAAGAAAAATTCGTGTGAATTTCATTTGAAGTAAATTTATGTGAAATCAATGTGAAATATTGTTCAAATAAATCTTATGTGAAATTTATATGAATTTCACATGAACTTTCACGGAAATTTACATGGTGCTCATTTTATATGGATTTCATGAGAGGCACAAATGGTGGTGTAGTCTGTACTATTTCATAGATTAGATTTCCAGTGTGAGCGATGTGAACCCTTGGTCTCTTTCTTTACAAAGCGTCTGCCCATGTTTAATGAAGTTAGAATACATTATCAAAGAGGAACAAGGAATATAAATAAGTACCATATAGCCTTTTTTTCCAGCCAACGCTTCTAGATTTGGCGTGTTTGAATCTTACCGAAAGCAACTTGCCTCAAAAACAACATCCAAATCGAGTAAGGGTCCCACTTCAAAAGAAAGAAACCAAGCCACAGAATCGACAACAGTATGTAACATTTACTCTCTACAGAGAATAAATATATCAAATTATTCGATATTGTGATGAATTCTTTAAAACGGTCCTTTTGTTTGCACAAAAATAAATGTGTTGATTAATTAATTAATTCATAAAATAATGCAATTTCAGATATCAGTAGGTCACGGATATTTTAAAAACGGTGTGTTTTGCAAGATAAACTCACTAAGCCTTTCTGGATGTGGCGGAGTTGTTACAGTTGGCCCTTTTTCAAAGACACAGAATACAGCATGTGAAATTAAAAAAGCTGCTTTTGAGAAATTCACGCTACAGAATCGCAATTTCCGACAGAAGTACAAATCTAGCGATTTGTTTTATTTGGTTTATCCCGATGGATCCCTTGTCCGAAACATACCTGGATCGGGAGAGGAATTTTCTCTCCTTAAGTACAGAAATAGCGTGGATCCCCAGAAACGTTTTGAGAGACTCCGATTATACTTATGCACAAAAAGTTTGTACATTAAACATTTGACTAATTAATTTTTTTTCTTGTACCATCCAAAATTTACAGTTTTTATGAAATATCAAGAAACCCTCTTGAATATTAAAGACGCCATCTTAAATTTTAAAATCGGCTTCTTGAACATTCAAATTATTTTGTAAACTTACTATAAATTCGAGTTAATATTTGAAATACAGATGCATGTACTATCTCAAATTTTAACCTAGCATCTTGAATTATGAACATTCAGCAATTTTTTTTGTATTTTTAAGATGGTAAGGTACAAATTAAGTAATTAATTTTTAAGACAGTAAGTTGATATTTAAGAAATGACTGTCTTACTTTTGGTGTTCATGGGTGTATAATTCTGGTTGGACACGTGCAAATTCCGTGAATCGCGAAGCGATTCTCTGAAAATTTGCACGTGTCCAACCAGAATTATACACCCATGAACACCAAAAGTAAGACAGTCATTACTTATATTTACATTTATTCTAAATATAGGTCATTTTTATTTGCATGCACTTCACATATTTTGCCTGTTTTAGTGTCAAATGTATTTGAACGTTGGTAAATTCTCCCTACATGCAAAACTTGCACGTGAGCAACCCAAGTTATTGGAATATAATTCTAGTTGCCTAATGGGCGTTTAACATGGGGAATCTACTAGTAATGTAAATATTTCAAGATGACAGTGTTAACCGGAAAATTCAAGATAGTGTATGTTTAAATCTTTTTGGTCAAGATTTAACTTATACTGTCAATATATTATCTTGAATATTCAAGATGCGTATTTGGGACATTCAAGATCTAAAATTGAAAATAGTCTCTTGAACTACAAACATGTATTAAGAATATTTGGAAAAAAGGGAAAATAAAATCGGCGGCCCTATATTTAATTATTTTCTATAGATGTATGTTGATAAAATAAATAAAAAAGAGGGTTTTCATCATTCGCACATGAAGATTTACGAAAACTTATGTACTTCATTTCAGGTGAATATGAAAGTAACGCCGACGTAGAGATTGTTACTGACTCCTCAACTTCGTCTGATGAATTACCACCCATAGTTATTACGTCTAGTTCAAGCAATCTAAACAACGAGTCTTTACAACTAACTGTAAAAATAGTTTTTCATCACAAAGGAGACACTTTTGCTGATTCGTTCCCAAACAATGCTACGATCGAGGTTAGTTTAATATGTTCATCCCTATAAAGTGCGAAACGAAGCAAAAGCGAAACAAAACAAACATGCTAGCCTTTCGTCAAATCGAAACAAAGAGAACAAAATTAAAACAAAAGCAAACAGATATCTTTCGATTTGATTGGTTTATCTTCGTTGTGCCTATTTGTGTATATTTGTCTCGTTCTGTTTCCCACTTTACAATGATCCATATCATAAAGACCCCCCTCCCCCCACCTACCGCCAAAAACAGAAAACTTACATTACGGAATTTTCTCGTTTTAGAGTCTGATGAAATATGCTGAAACTAAACTTGGGGAAGGGAGATTGGAAATCAAACTAACAACCGATGACAGAATTCTCACAAGCAGGGACCGTTTAATGGAGCTGTCAGATGCAAACGAAATTCATGTTGATGTACATCATATAAGGTCTGTGCCGTTATGTCAAAGGTTCCCTCCCAGAGTATTGACCTTTGTCACTTCTTTCAATTAATCCAATGTTTCGGTTTTGGAATCTGTCAAAGTTTATTATTCTTTTCTATAACCCCAATTTCTACATTTTGGCATTTATTTTTTTAGTTCGTTTTGTTCATTCAGTTTTTATTTCAACATGGGGATACTAGTATCAACTGTTCTATTTTTATTAGGGTATGTTTTTGCTTAAAATATATCTGCAAGTACTATCTGTTATACTTTTTATATTTAATAATTTCTTTTGCTTTTTTTTCATTTGTTTTGTTTCTTTCAGACAAGACTCAGACGATGAAGCTAACAAAGATGGCCCAATCAGGGCAAATTATCAGGCAGCGGATGACTGCAAGATATCTACATGTCTTGTTAAAGGAGCACTGGAGTATGTTATTTTTCATGGATATACACAAACAAATGTTCTTCTTAGAAATATATTTGTTCTATTTGTAGTACTTCATAGAAGCATATGCTTAATTGATATAAAGTGTTTTTTCTCCCAAAAAAGTAAATAGAGTATTTCAAAATAAGTTTGAAAAGAAGAAGATCCCATGAATATATTATATTATTCATAAAGTCAAAACACACATAATCATTATGTCATAAACTTTTTAAAGATTTTCAGATAATGCTTAATTTGTAATTATTCCTTTTTGATTTCTCCTTTAGGGGCACAACAGCTGAACCTGTGGACATTCTAAGGAGATATCAGGCAGCCTTTCTTCAAGGTAGGCCGTTGGATGTTAATGAAGAAAGTGTTGTAATAGATGGCGAGACGACGAGCATATTTATAAGTCGCTTGAACTTATTCGAGGATGCCATGGAAGAAATAAAATCGGCGGAAAACATCAGATTTCCGTTGGAAGTGAACTTCCACGCCGAAAATGCCGAAGACTTTGGAGGTCCACGGAAAGAATTCTTTTCTCTCATTTTAGACCAGTTTAGAGAAAGATTACTTGATAGCTCAGAGGGCAGAGTGATCCTACGCCGGCACCCTGAAGCCCTGGCTCGAAACCACTATTACTTCTGTGGCATATTTATCGGTAAGATATCTTTTCATTTATCCAAATGGTATACACGTATTTAGAGATGGTCTTCTTTGTTATGCCAATGATTGGATATTTATACTGCTAAGAAAATAGTCTCCAATTTATTAATTCCTGTATTTCAGGTCTCAGTGCCATAGAAGGAGGGCCTGTTGCAACTTTCGTAGACTCTGTCCTTGAGAACACCCCAAACTGTGAAGAGAAAATGCAGTTGGTAAAAGGACTCGAGAGGACGGGAATAATGCAGGTAATTAAGATCTTCCTCCTTTCTATCATGATTACATTTTGATTCACTTAAGGGCTTAATAAAAAATTTAATCAGGATATTTCTATTTGAAAGTTGTCTTTATTATTATTTTCAATATTATTGTACAGCCGGAGTTCAAGGTTTAAAGAAAGTTCGGAATAAGAAACTATTTAGAATTCGCAAAATACAAGATAAAGTCTTTTTGCAAAAATGAGATTTAAAAGCGTTCTAAACTGACCGTACGAAAAAAAAAAAAAAACCAAGCCCCCCCCCCCCCCCCGAATATATAATGGACCGTGCCTTATTGAAATGAATTAATCCCAGGACTCGGTATCGCAACCACTGCAGCTTCGATTGTTTGCTAATACATTTTCCAATTTAATTGAAAATGATTATCATTGAGAGCGACATGCAATACGTTTTGTTCTTTTGTGAGTGTGTGTCTGTAAAAGGGGAAGGGGAGAGAATTTTAGGGGGAGGGGATGTGCGCACACATTAACATTTTATTTTGGAATTTACAGCAGGCATGTGTACATATCTGGATGAAATGTTACTGCGCGCATCAAGTGAAAGTTGACTAGTAAATTTGTCTCTTTTCACCAAAATACAGGGACGATTTAAAATTATATGTATTTCAATTCAATTCAACTTCACTGGCAAGAACCACAAGTATGGCGTTAGCCACATACATACACATTAACAACAGAATAATCAAGTACAACAAATTATAATGCATCTAGTTAACATAAATAGATTGGTCAGACGATGATCAGCTATTGTTGCACGGTCTACGTTGTAGACGGTAATTAACACCTTTCCAGACGGTGCAATAATTTTCATTGTGTAGCAATGATTAGAGTAATGATTGAGTAATGATTGAATGATTGACTGACTAGTTGACTGAGACCATGAGTAGTTTTCTTTAACTAGCAATGATGAATTACTCAATCAGTGGTGATAATTGTTTGATAGCCTAACAATTGCCGTGCAACAAATGGGTTATTCAACTGCTCCTCGGAGACAGTAGAATAACCCTTACTTGATTTTAGCCATGAAGGCGTTACATTAAATTAAATTAAATTATACATAGTTGTTTCTTGTGTATTGCTATCAAAACTATAATAATGGATGTTAGTAACAATCTAGTGAAATCTCATTTAAAATGCAACAGTTCAAATGGTGGGGAAGGGGGTCTGAAAATAAGAAAATGAATAGATGTGTGAAATATTTATAAAACAGTGGAATACGTAGTAATATAGTATATTAACTTACAGCTGATACAGATGACAAACACAGTGAAATACCTCTTTAGGCCAACTGCGACTACAGATGTCAACGTCAGTCGTCTCTTGCATCTGTTTGAGGTCGCCTTTTCCGAAGAGGGATCCTCGAGGAGAATTTTAGAGGAGAATACCTACACTCAATTCGTCAAGTACGTTCGTGAAGTGTATGGTGAGTTGAATAATGTTTTCCTTATTATTGAACAACTCAATTTGTACATAAAACTAGTAATGCATCTAGACACGATGTTCAAATGTAGAAATTTAATTGAGAGATTAATCGAGTATTTTCACTCCAAATCATGTAAGAAGGATACATTTTCAAATGCAAAAGAGTGACATGTGGGCGTTTCTAACTCTGTTATTGTTGATACCGGATGCTTAGTCGTACCTATTATTGGCTCTTTACCCGGTATTGGCCTTAACCAAAATATTCATCATGATACGGTTACCGATAGCGCGTTTTCTGAAGATGCAGCCTGCGCTCTTACATCTTACACTGCGCTAAACAATTCTTACCTTATTTCTTCACATTTTTCCCATTTGATGAAAATATTGAATCAAAAAACTCAATAATGTGTGTTATGAGTTTTCAGAGACAACGTGACTATAGTATATCCAATGTGCATTTGTCTTGTTTATGAGACAAATCATTTTTATTTACGACAGATGTACAAGTATTTTCTCAGTAAATATAATCTCTCTTTCGTTTACTGCAACATGTGAAAAGTCCCGAGTTCCAAGGTCTGATAAAGAATATATTCTCTGTATGTAGATCCCTTTTATGCTCAGTGACACCACGTAAAGGTCGGTACATGATTTTCAAGTACCCCGAGATATGTTCCCGAGCGAAGCGAGGGAGCATGTCGAGAGGACGAGAAAAGAGTGTACCAACCGACTTAGTGCATGGTTTGATCGGGCAGATGTAAGGGTTTTCTGATATAACCCCTAAATCTGTCAAAATTGTATGCTATTTTCCTTAACAAGACGAGTTGAAATTAAATGAACTAATCATTTACTATTATTGAAGTATAATAGAATAATTAAATTAATCATTGACCATTAATCCGTCTATCGGAATTCTGTTTTGTCTGTCATCTTCTATCAGAAGTGAAATTGGATTTAATTTTTTTTTTATTAATTGATAAAGGCCTAGCATGGAAATATCCTCACATATTCTAACATTTCTAGAAGATCGTACTTATATATTCGTGATTTATGTGTTGACAAGCAAAGGTACTACAAAATAAAAGCCGAAATAAATTCTCATTGCGTAAAAAGAAAAAAAAAAAAAAGAAGAAAAAATACAAGCGCAAGAGGGATGTTAGGAATCCATTACAGAGCCACCTCTTGAATTTGCCCGAAGAAAGACTTATTCTCCGTTAATGACGTTTTTTATTCCACCATATGCTGGAACCCCCCCCCCCCATTCCCGACGATTATACAATATCATAAACATTAAACAACCAAAGGTCGGAAAGGGGATGGGGCTGTAATGGAAAACTGTTCCGTGTTCATAGCAAATATGCTACTGCGTTGAAATTTGATATGTTTACGAAATTTGGAAAAATAATTAAACAATTGTGATTTATGTTCATTTATTTATCTATTTTGGTTTTCGTTTTGCTTGTTATCTTTTTGCTCATCATTTTGTAAAGACTTTCATTTGATGTAGAGAGAAAGTTACCGGATTTTTTTTTTAATGTTTAGGGAGCAATCATTTGATTTTATATTGATGGGGGGGGGGGGGGGGCGGGGGCAGCCCGATCTTATTTTTATGTCCTAATTCAATCCAGTGACAGCTGTATATGATCCTTATTGTTTTCGGCTGTTTTGGTCAGAAAATCTCAATCTGGAGTATTTTTTTTTTCAGTTTCTTCCATCCCTCTCTCTTAGAAGTAAAATGAGAGCTCCCTTTTCTGTCAAAACATGGTATTGAAGCACTGAAGCGTTGAGACCGTACTTGGTGCTCACCAAGTCATTTCTGACTGGCAATTATCTATTGCTCAAAGGTGCGAACCATGCACTAATTAATACTATTCACAATGTGTAACTTTAATTTTCAAAACCAGATTTGAGCGATTCTCTCTCGAGAGAAACATGCCGTGTAGCGCTATTGTCTACTCTATGACCAGAATTAATTAATGCACAGATCCGCGCAAAAAAACAAGAGGCTTACTTAGGGACGGACAGATTTATTACATGTTATTATATTCCTTGTATTTTTTTTACGGAAAGAAGAGATATAATTTAAACATGTAAATAAAAATGAAAAGAATGAATTTTATTTTGACATCTTTGCGATATACTCGATGAAATGACTCTTTGTCGCCTCTCATGTACCTTTCTAAATTCCACCTTCCATTATAGATATGTAGGTCATACATATATGTTAAACTGATCAACATCTGTCTTCCTAGACATAAAAGCATACAAATTACATATTCAAGACGGCTTCGAATTTAATATAATTATGCTTCCTTATGTAATACTTTCATCAGTACATTATTAATTATGTGTCAAAATTCGTCTGCTACAATGCACGTGCTTAGCACGCTGTTTGCTATATTTATCGACGCTGCAAGATAAGTACCGCCCAATGCCCCCGATACTCTTGATGAAATCCATAGATTGATTGAATGTCACGCAACAAGTGAGTCTAGTACGGTATGCGACGCTATTAATAACTCTTTCAACCACGGCTTTGTCTTTGAATGCAAACAATTTCAGTATTTCCGCGATTTGTTCTTTCGAACTTAATGAACTCCAATATATTAGTCACGAAGACATAGTGTACGTGGATGAGATGCCCTTACATAGAAATTCATATTACGGAAGTTGCATCGCAGTGGCGGATTTAGAGGGGGGGGGGGGGGCAGCCCGGAATTTTTGATATGCATAATGGTAGAATTTTACACAATTTTACACAGTAATAATACAGTACCAATTGATACATTAGACAGACCAGACGCGGATCTGACTGAAAGCTTTTTCTTTTTTTGCTTTTTACTGTCTTGAAGTCTTCCCCCCTCCTTTCCCAAAATCCTAGATCCGCCACTGCATCTGCTAAACTTTGTTAAAGCATGAAAAAGGTTCTACAACTTCATATTTTTAAAAAGTGGAGATGTGCTTCAATTCATACACGCAGATTAAGTTGATGACTAGTGTAAATTGTTGAAGACAGTAAAAAATAATACTGTATGTATGAATGTACAGGAAGTTACCGTTTGGTCAATGAATGCTTATTAAGGATTGGGTTTATTGAATATTGAATATTCTATATTTTTCGTGACAAGCTCTCCACATAGACGAAATATTTCTTATAGTTGTTTATCAATTCCTTCTTTTTTTAACAGGTGGCAGAAGGGGTGACTACTTAACGTTGGATAATATCCTCGCCTTTGCTACGGGTTCCCGTGGTATCCAACTTCTTGGATTTTCTATGAGGCCCGCCATAAGATTTGTCGAGGGTGGCAATATTCCTACGGCAACAACATGCATAAATTGCTTGTTTTTGCCACTCGGGGAATTGAATTTCGATATGCTTGATTTGGCATTTGTAAACACCCATTTTGGGTTAAATTGAAAAATTCAATTCAATTACTTTCTTTCGTGTAACATGCAGTAAGTTACATTGATGTTACATATTATAAGCATGTAGTAAATAAATATAAACACAGGTGTGGCGAATAAACAAGAGTTCGTCTGGGTTACTAAGCAATGATATTACAATTGTCATAATTTATCTATGTGATATAAGTTTTTTTCTTAAGTCAAGTGCAGATTTTATAAATTTCCCAAGATTACATAAAACTTTGATATTGTGTACACTCAACAGTTGAACAAGCTTAAATACATATATGGTCTATTCCAGTAATATCTTTTTATATATTTCTTTCTAAGATCAGAATAAGCATGACATATGAGTATGAAATGGTACTCATCCCCTAATTCAGAATTACATATTGGACATTAACTTTCATTTCTAGATATAGTTTGGTGTCTACCAGATTCTATTGATAGCTGGTTTGATGATAATCTAATTTTTGCTAACTTTTTTTGGGTAAATATTTCGTATAAGACTGCATAAGTAATATTGAAGTGAAAAAGTGTCTACTAAGAGACGATACAGAAAACATTTTGATGAAACATACATACTGCTCTGAAAAGCATGATAATACCTTGTATCATAAATGGAAAATTTACTTTAAAAATTAATTCACCTTGACCCTACCATAAGTCAGGCATACCAAGTTCACAAAGTTGCATTTTAATAGATTTGGCCCAATTAAAAAAATCTGATTCTCATCATCTACATGCTCAAGAAGTCGAACATAACAGTTTTTCAAATCACAATTTTTGGTATTTAGTAGTTAAAGCCAGAATGTGAACTCTGTACCACAGGGCCACGTTGCCAGATACATCTTAACTTACCCCCCCCCCCCCCCCCAATTCGTTATTTCATTCTATATAAAAACCAAGATATTATATTTAGACTGCGAAATACAGATGTGGTTAAATAGTATAAGTGCTTGTTTTCATGACAATCCTTGCTCCCAATTGTGCTTTATCAGATCTTGCTGTTGTGACTTGCTTAATTCATGAAATGAAATCTTGAAAGTATATAATTCCTTTTCACATGATAATTTCTTCTGTACAGTTATCTATATTCATTGTCTTGTTTTTCGGACGAACCGTGGTTATTGTAGGATGTTCGTCTCCTGTTAAATACTGAAAATATGCATCAAAGAATTATCTTATTGTAGAAATGTTTTTCCCTCTGATTTATTGATAATTAAAATAATATATTTATTTTTACTTTCCAACACGTGTCTAAACTGTTGGTAATACAGGAGTCGTGTATTTTTTATGCGTTTTATTGTAAACCTTTTGTAAATGTCAAATCATGCTACTGTCTTTCAAAACACGAGGACTCATTAAACAATCATGTATTGGTAAGATGCATTTCATGGCAGTCTATTTCTTATTGCTTTTTACATTCATGGTTGCAATCTTAATTGTTAAGCTGTCAAACTTGAAACAAGAAAATGTTTATTTATATATGATATGCATATTATTCGTATCTTCTTTATTGACAATCTAACAAACAAACCATTTCATTTGACATATCAAGTTATATCAGCACATTTTTATCATCTTATTGTAAATATGTTACAACAATACATGATTAAAAGAAGTCGTGTATTTTTGCATTAAATATTTTCATTCCCCCGTAATCCCAGATTCAGGGACATCCAGTTTTTGGCCCATCCGTCTGTGTTTCTGTTTATCTGTGAAAAATTCTTTAATATGGATCATGAATTACTTTTAATTGCTTCGAATTTTGACGTATGTATTACTTTTCTTTGATAAAAAACTGGTGATCTTGAGACCATCTTTACCTTTGACCTACTGCTGATATCTTTCATGCATCAAGAATCATCCTTAACATATGATATGGATTTTTGAATGTTATAATTTGGAGAAATGTTAGCAAAAATAAAGGGGGGAGAGGTTACACATTTCGACATTGTTGCCGACAGGGGCATCAGTGTTTCGCAAACAAATCTTGTTTTGATTTAATCTCTAAGGACACATATTGACGTGTCTGGAAGGTATTAACAAATTGTCAAATAGATATATGATCCATTCTGATAATTGAATATATGTACTTTGATTTTACTTTTTTCCAATTTTCATCCAAAGTTTTGTTTTCTTTATTTCTATTTAAAAATTCTCATATCCGTTTTGAATTATTCTCATACGAAATTATTTGTTAATAGTTGCCGTTCTTCCACTCAAGTGTTCTCTGTTAATCGGAGTACTCTATAATCATGTTTGGCTTCTGCATCATGGACGTTCTCCTTTGCTTTTCATTTCCCCCAATTCACAATTTGTTTTGAAACTAAATAACAGGGTTTATAAATGTTACAAACTTATTCACACTTTGTACCTTATATCTCAGGTATTGATTTATATGCAATTTTAATTATGCAGTCATATTTGGATGTTTTTGACATATTTGGATGTTTTGGACAATAAACATTCATAAAACTTTATTTGCTAGTTTTCTTTTTTAACAGATTGACAGCAGTAATGAATCCCCCACCAAACAAAACAACACCATACAGTTCCTTTGACAGGAGGAAGATATGTGTTGATTAAAATTTAAGTGCAGAGGTGAATGTCATCTTTGGGTATAAGAAAAATACTTTTGAAAGGAAACTGTAAGGGCCCTTCTTTAATTGCGTTTGTCTGTCCACACTTACTTTGTGACGTGATAACAATAACTCACTTAATGATACTGAGATCAGAAGATCAAAATTCAAGGTCACGGAGGTCAAATCTTTCCACATATTTTGTTACGCGATATCTCGCACAATTTTTCAGAAATTGCGATTCTATGACACATATATACATGATCCATGCAGAATAATGTAATTTGCGAGTGGTGCATGCATTAGCTCTGGGTCGATCCGACACTGCTGGAATATCTAACGTTGTTGTTTATTTTTTCCTGTCCTTTTTATATCTTATTTCTTAAACAACATGTACATGTATCCCACCTCTGGGATCCGTAAGTTTCCCTTAGGCAAGGAGAAAGACTGCGAGCATTTTTACTCTAACCTTCTCGATTGTTTCTTTTTTATCCTAGTGCTGTGTGTTTTGTTCTATTTTTTTGGTTTTTAATCAACCTTAATCAAGGCAATATAGGTTGATGTTATCATGAATATTTTATGTCCTGCAGTTTTGACTTCGTTGATTTTCGCTACTTTGTAGCTCCGATATGAGGATAGTTTAGTGTGTTTCCTTTTTTTTTTTTTTTCTTTTTTTGTGAATGTAAGCTAGGCTATCTGAAGAAGATGCCGTGGAGCATCGAACATTTGAGAATTTAATTTTATATTTAGTGTCGTTTCTTTTATGCTATTTATATATAAATATGCTTGTATCAAAGGCGAAAACAGTGTTTGTTAGTGATAACGACACTAAAAGTGTTTTAACCAGCAGAAGGGAATTCTTCCCTTTCAACACATATCATACATTCTCACATTCGCTTCAAAACTAGTAAATACATGACGTTCCAAAGGCTATAAGTCGCGTAAGAATAAAGGAACCGAAGCCGATCCGGCAATTTTTTTAAATAGTGAACATTGTTGTTTCCACCTTTGTGTTTTTACATGCATATATCAATATATACAACTAAAGGTTTTATTCTTACAAAATGGCGTAATAACAAATGAAAATACAATTGTGTCTGACATTTCAATTTTTATTCGGGCCAGGAAAGAAACCATACAAAAAATATCAAATATAGTAAGATATCATGACTACAACTGTGATCCTGAGAGGTCAAAGTACTGAGAGATAGCATCTTGCCAAACCAATGCATCATGCCACCCTCGTCTGCAGAAAAAAACACTGGCTTTTCTGTCAAATTCATTTGATCCACTTCTGGTTGGAATTTTACATTGTGAAAATCCAAAGTCAATATCTTCTTCAGCAACAGGATAAATGCAGTCATTGAATCCTAAAATGATCATATATCATGTAATTAAGTCCATTAAGTTCTATGTTCAAAGAGATAGACTGCATATATAGTTTGCAAATTGTCTGCTAAAATATAATGATCTTACATTTAACACTGCAATGAACTTTACGTACCCTTACTTTCAGGAAGTGTGTATAAAACAGATGGTTTCCCATGTGGACACGCTGCATGTCTATTGTATGAAATTGAGTGATTGTTCCATTGTTCAACTAATGTGTTAAGATCGTTTTGCAGAAGGGGCATGAAACAATACCGTATGGAATATCTGCATGTAAGGAAAAAGTAGCATGTAAACGGATAATCAAATATTTATTGGTAATTTATCATTGAAAGATTGTTTAGAAGAGTATATGATTTAAAGTTTAGTAGAAATAATGAGAGGTGCTTTAACTATTTTCTATAGGTGTCCGGCCAATCAAATGTCCGCTTTACCGTAACTTCAATGTTGCTCAATTATACTTGTTACATGTACAAAATTCATAATAATCTTTAATAAAATTATAACTCTTGCACTTAGATACAAATCTTGCATACAGCATCACAGATTTAGTATCTTCAACATTAAAATAATATTATCTTTAAAATTTACTAACATGTCGTTCTCATTGCCTCTTCGAAACCCACCAAAGGCTTCCAAATCTTTAAAGAATGTTATCCACCACTCCATTTGATGTCTTCGCATCATGCTCCACCAAGATTCTATTCTCTGTCAGAAGAAATTTATAAACATACAGTATAACAGTCATATAACTTACCATTCCAAAGTTATGGCCAAGTTTAATGTTTTTCAAAAAGATTTGCATAACAAATCTTTTGCACATGATGAAATTCCCTGTCTCAATCGTAACGTCGTGATTGATTATTTTTCTCGCTCACCTCATTTTATCACCACTACTGTATGATTTTGAAAACTAGATTCGATACCAAAACCTATCTGTCAATCCATTATTGTTTATTTACATGTTTTCAATGTCTCTATTAAGGTTTGTGAGAGTGTCATTGTCATGTCACTTTCTTGAATTCTGTAGCAGCCACCATGCAAGTACATGATAAATGATGAATTAGTTTATGGAGGCGGGACGTTACTTTCTATGACGTCATAATAGTAGTCGTACGTCTACGTTTTCTCTTTTGTCTCACGACGTAACTAAGTGAACGAGAAATCTATGTCCGGGGTGAGAGAAAAGTATACCAAATAAAAGCTGATGTCATGAACTTCTGGCTGACGTACCACCGCCAATTTCGAATCCTGCTATATAGCGATGTACGAAACACGATCATACGCAAACGAAGGTGAGGGCATTTAGGTGTTCACATAAAAACAATTTTTCTATAGTTTTAAAAAGAATTACAGTGACTGGTACTACGTGGATGTAATTAACAGAAAAGTGTTGAAAATGGGAGAGTGAAATTCATGTCAAAATTATTCAAGAAATTGCTCATTGTTGAGCGAGCATGGACCTTGAAAGTTTGTCGGGTCTGAAGTTGAAATATGTTTATTTATACATGTATATGTGTGTTTTCTATGCAATCGTAATTAAACACAATCATAATTTAACTCTTTATGTTATGCCCACAAGGGCCCAAATTTGGAAATAGAGAAAATTGTGTCTTGTAGAAACTTATACCTGATTGAACACAGATCTTACTACTCTGTAACTGTGGATTCCAGACAGTATGTCCTCACCATTGTGTCTAAATAAACATTGAAGTGCACCCATTGTTATATTCTCTGTACCTGGATCGCTTTGAAGGACAGTGGGACATCCTATTGAACGTAAGAAAGAAAACTGTTACATGGTGCGCTTACAACAACTGTCAAAAAAAAAAAACATAACTCGGGAAGGTTCAAATGACAAATATTCACAACAACCAAAGTTAACCAAAAACACAGAACAAAATCGACAACAAACCGAATGCACATATGTACAAAATCAGGACAAAACAGGAACTAAAGCAAACAAATAAAAAGACAAAAATTGTAAAACTGATGCATGCTCCCCGAACACAATAATTTTGATACGAAAAGTTTGTTTTACATTTCTGAAATGATAATGAATGACACTGACCTTTGACCCTCATAAGACCTTAAAGATTTTTGTCTGAAAGCACACATCATGCAAAACAGTTTGTAAAAGAACTGCTTATCCCCATGTGTAATACGTCCCACCCTTTTTGGTACGCAATTTATCGCCAATGCAAAAGAAAAAAAAAAAAAGAATGAAAATTTTCGCAGGAATGCAAATTACCTTGACCTTTATAAATTAACTTTAGTGACCTTTGTCTTGAAGGGTCTAGCCAATAAACAATTGATGGATATAAATTGTAGATGACATTCTCAAAACAGCCTATACACGTTGTACATAAATTCACCTGGAGTAATGTGTAACATACCCCCCACTTTGGCAAACAATTTCTCATCAACGCGATACAAAACTTTTTTAAAACCTTAACTTATTTAAAAGATTGTACATCTTCCCATCATTATTCAAAATTTCATACTATTTTGAAAAAACACTGATTTTTGATGAAGTAAAATATTTTTTATTACAAAAGAACCCCCTATTTTTAGCTTGGAAATGAACATGACATTTGATGATTGACCTCATGTGGCCTTGGTCCTGAAGGGGCTACCCTAATAAATGATTGAGGGCATTATGATGATATTGTCAGCAGCCTATATATTTGTGAAATACCCCCTCCCTTTTTTTGGAAGGCAATTTTTAATCGATGCAATGAAAAATCTTAAACACGCAACATATGTAAAAGCTTATGCATTCATCTATCATTATACAAAGTTTCAGAACATTTGGACAAAATACTGATATTTAATTTTTATTGAAAAACAGCTATTTTTAACCTGGAAATGACCTTGACATTTGATGATTGACCTTAAGTGACATCTGTCCCAACAGATCTATCCTAATGAACATCTGTGCGAAACATGATCAAATTCTAATGTAGGGTTAACATGTAGGAGATATGAGCTCGGACGGACGGAAAGACAGACAGATGGACATGACGGCGACTATATGCTCCCCCGAAATTTTTCGGAGAGCGTAAGAACTTCCATTACACGAAAAGAAGCGAAATCACAATATAAGTTTCAAATGGTTTATTATATATATTCAGAACTTTTTGACAACCCCTGTACCTTGAAGTGAAGACACACATTGCATATAGTTTCGACCAACTATCGCAGGATCATTGTTTGAAGGTCCGACTTCAAGCCATAAAATCTTCCTGGAAAACCTAGATAAAGAATAATGACGTCAATACAATATACATGAACGTGAGTTAACAACAAAAACAAGAAACTTCTGAATACGGATTGCCAAATGGTTTCTTATCTTTTTTGTAAACTTTACACAATTTATCTCAATGTCAAAGGCCTAGGTAAAAAATAATTTTTTTACCATGGTAAGTTCACAAATGGTGGTATATATCAATATGTGAGATAACAGGTTGGTACTACAAACACATATTTTAAATAGATACATTGACAGATATTCAGTGCTGCCGAATCATAGTTAATTGAAGTAAAACACTTATCTAAACTGATACATACCCGTCAATACACCCGTGAATAGGAAAACCATATGGTTTCAGCTTATCATACCTATAAATAGATTAGAACTTACAGATCTCCTTTATATAAAAAAAGTTCAGTTCTAAAAAAAATACAATGGTGCAGATACATCAGTTACGTACCCATCGACATGCCATATGTAATTAGGCCCATTAGAGTAATAAACTTTTCTTTTTATCCGTCGTCTTTTTCTGAATGCCACGCCTGAGGGATCAACTTCTCTCATAATCTGCATGACCTTATCCCTGCAACGAGATAATTACAACAATATGAATAATTGCTTTACACAAATATTGAGCACTTTCAGAAATAAGTTAAAGAAGATCCTGACGACAATCTCGACAGCACTCACAATAGAGCACCAAACTGAGCATCGACGGACCCCTAGCAAGCTAGAGGTGGGATCAGGTGCCCGGGAGGAGTAAGCATCCCCTGTTGGCTAGCCGCACCCGCCGTCGATGTTCATGTACGAAAATGAAAACCATAAAATACATGCACTGTCTGAGGTTACGTCTATATAGAAAGTATTTCAGAATATGCTTTTCAGTTAAGTTCGAAATAACTTACCAAATACCAAGCCTTTGACGGTTATTTGGAAGGATAGTAGTAAAAACATTGCTGATTACCTTCGAGCAGGAATACCCATATTCTTCAAAATATCGGTCATGTGTCTGTATCCAACTGTATGTGGCAAAGTCAAACGTAGGTCCTAAAGTGAAATATGTAGTTCTATAAGTTATGAAAATAATAATAATAAAAAAAAAGATGCATATGACCGCTATAAAAGATGAATAGGTTCATCTGTTTTATAATCCTATAATCGAATAATAAGCTCGGATTGCCCCTGGTCTCCCTTATGGAATATGATCATCCGCCAAACAAAAAGACATTGAACAGTCACAGCCATAAAACTATATTTTCGGACGGGGGGGGGGGGGAGGGGCATATTAAGCAAATTATGGGTTGAGCTTATGATACGGTGTCACTTTTATTTGTTACAGGGTATCTAGCCGGATTACATTCAGAGTGTGCCGAAATATAGGAGCATTCAAACTTATGACCGCAATTAGAGCACTAAACTTTACGTCGTTAACTAAATGTAATTTATACTCACTTCAATCTTCAGTTTGAGATCTGCATTACTATATACAGTAGGTCCTCGCCTCGGTGGATAGTTCGCATATCTGAGGCGTTTACAAATGGCATTAGCACTGAAAAGCGAATTCATTTAATTAATTAAAAGTATGACAAATACAAATGGATACTCTTTCTTCACATCGCCTCTTCAAAGGATGAATCTATTCACAAAACTAGCCCGCAAGTCAAAGGGCATCCTCGGTACCCCAGGCTATTTGCGCTTCAGCCAAAGCGCAAATAGCCTGGGGTACCGAGGATGGTCAAAGAGATACTAGTTATCCTTTAATTCTAGTTGCCTATCGTGAAGGAGGTATTATTTGGTTTGAAGGTTCTTTTTATATTAGGCACGGTACCTTTGGTATGCAGGGGCCGGGGAGGGGGGGGGGGTATTCAATTTAAGAAAAAGGTTTGCTCTTAATATTAGAGAGCTTTAGAAGGCTAACGTGTACGAGTACGCGTACGTGTAATCTACAAGTACATCTACACGTAAAAAGTAGCAGAGGTTTAGCAAATTGACGAGTACGTGTACTGGTGCCCTTTGCGATGACGCAAAATTTACATATCCAAACATATACGAGACTAATAAATAGATAAAATGTTGAATTAAAACTTATAAAATATTTTCGGTACAAGTATTCATGAAATACATCTGCTATATAAACATAAATGTCTACACGTTTGTACGTACGTGTAGCTCGCGATTTACACGTTATTGGCAACTTGTAGTGATTTCCCGTACGCAAAAGTAATGACGTCATACACAGTTATTGCGTCTACACGTACACGTACCCGTACACGTAACGGTTTCTAAACCTCTCTATTGATGAAATAAAATTCCATTGGTGTGTCAGAAGAAAAAATCTTGCTCTCATGGCCCACAAAATTTGACTTTACAGTCATGTCAATATTCCTTAATATCTACAGTTTTGTTTACAAATAAAGTACTTCTGTTGATAAAACACAGACATTCTTGTACATTAAGACATAATTACATCACTTGAAAGAAAAAAAGAATGGTTGCTCTGACTTTGTAAGAAAATAATGCTCGGTTCGTGGGCGGAAAAAAACTATTAATCTTGCCCCGACAGCCCCCCCCCCCCCCATATCAAATGGATAATGTCTTCTCACATTCAGTATGCGCATTATTCATGCTAAATTTGGTGTCTGATATAAATTAAGTACAAATGAAATTAGTAATGACTGTCGCGAAGAGATTCTCGGAAAATTTGCAATACACCCAAAGTAAGAGGTAATTTCTTACGAATGATCAAATCCTACTGCTAATATTAATATCTTAGATTTTTTTCTATAACAGGGACGTATATAAAAGGGATATGTACATACGTCCCTGATATTTATCTTTTGTACTAGAACATATATTTGTTAAATCAAAAATAAGAAACCAAGCTTCTTTTTTGTTGTTGTAAGCTTGCAAATTCAATACAAAATATTTATGACTGTTATTTTCAGTGGCGGATCTAGGATTTTGCAAAAGGGGGGGGGGGGGCGAAAGTGAAAAAAGTGAAAAGCAAAAAAAAAAAAAAAAAAAAAAAGCTTATAGTCCCGCGTGTGGTCTGGTCTAATGTATCTAGTGGTACTGTATACTGTATTATAACTGTGATTTATGTGACTTACAATTAATGTTTTGAAAATACTGTCAATTATTAATGATTATTTGGACAAAGGTAAAAGAAAAAAAGAAGTATACATAAATAAAAAGAGACTTCAATAAATTTTGGCGGAAAAAGGGGGGACCCGGGCCCCCTGGCCCCCCCCCCCCCTCTAAATCCGCCACTGATTTTACTTTATGTGGGTTACATTTGCTTGTGTTCGTTAATGTATTGAGTACGTTTGATTTTATTTCGTTAAGCGAAACATATCAAAAACGACGATCAAAGAGTGTTCGAAGGAGGAAAGCTTATTCATGCAAGAGATATAAACTGAGTTTACCTTAGGACGACTTCGTGCTTTTTCTTGAGTATAAGAGATATCTCTCTATATGTCATATTCGTTGAAGCATACTTTACAAGAAGTTCATCTGAAAGAGGAATGAATTAGGGCATATATTTCATGATACGGGATTTATTGCATGTTTATATTACGACAACGATCACTGTTTTAAAGATAAAGATAAACTGTAACGGAATTATTTCATAGACGGACTTCAGAATTCGAATTGTGTGAATAAAACAGAGATAGTTGATGGTAATCGTTTGGCGTCATAATTCTGTTCACGACGTATAAAGCACCACCTCGGAAATGAAAAGAGTCGAGGTCAAATATGTATAGCATAAAATATAATCAGGCTTTCTGAATAATTAAGTTTTTTGAAATAACAAATAAGTTCCATCCCCCCTTTCCGGGTCGAACGTCAAACAGGCCAGAATTAAATAAAATATATATCTATATATATCAACATTCACCACAGCATTGAAATTTTGAACATCTTAATTTGTGGCAAGGTTATATACAAACTGTATAACTATACTATACTTACTCGTCGAATGTGTTGTAGAGGCGTCCATTATTCTTCGAACACGGTGTGGGAAAACTTCTCGGTATGTCAAAGAACAGCTGCTTCATATTATATTAATAAATCAGTTCAAGGTCGGTATTGATATGTCAAAGTATAAGTCAAAGGTTTAAGTGTAAAGTGTACATGTACATTTTTCGGAAAATGTACATGTACATACAGCAACTAAGGTTTAAGTGTAAAGTGTACATGTACATTTTTCGGAAAATGTACATGTACATACAGCAACTAAGGTTTAGTTGTTAAGTGTACATGTACATTTTTCGGAAAATGTACATGTACATACAGCAACTAAGGTTTAAGTGTATAATGTACATGTACATTTCTTGAAAAATGTACATGTACAGTGCCAAAAATTGCAAGTGAGAAGTACTGGCTGCTATCGGCCATCGTACAAAACAACAATGCGAATGACATATTACAACTGCTATGGGTTGGTATCCTAAGCTTTTTCGAAGACTAAGCTTGTTATATGCTATGTTGTTGTTCCTTACCACTCGTATATTATTATTAATCGTATTTTACAACAATACTCGAGTCAACTCTATTTCTGAAGAGGAGGAAGAATATTAGAGAAATAAGATGAAAAATAATGTGCGTTTTAATACCCCTTAAATTGGCCACGCACAGCATCTCCTATTTGAGGCCTCTGACTTGTAGGGAGGCACATTTGGGGGACTCCGTTGTACAACGCCTGTAAGACATTTTAAGGGATATGGACAAACGTTTACCGGCCATATTGGATTTCACGTAAATCTGTCGTTCTACAGAATTAAGACTCTAATTTTAACGAAGTTATCTGTGCCTCAAGATCTTCATTTTCCCACCTTTCTGATCTAAAACTGCATCAATATGCTAACGACGATCATTTGGACTTAGTGCACCGAACTGCGCAGCTACAGCTCTGCAGAATTCATAATTAGTACTAAAACCTACCATAAACCCAGGCCTTAACTATAAAAGGAAATGGGAGGAGCTAATTTTCAAATATTTCTGATTTCTTAACACGTTTATCAGAGGAGAGTTATTTTGAAAACATTATTTTGAGGTCTTGTTGGAGCTGTAAAATCTGCATGTATGGATAACCAATAACCATAAACACACATCCAAAGTTTAAAGAAATACTAATTCATAATTATGATTATTTTCATATCCAGCAAATTATGTGTGGAGCTCGTAAAAATGTTTCCCGCGAGGGATTTGATAGTAAGTGTTTTGAATATTTTCCCCTGACATTGTCGCCATAGCACTTTCTATATAGACAGAACCACAAACAGTGCATGTATTTAATATACATGTATTTTCATTTCCGTGCGTGAAAATCGACGGCGGGTGCGGCTAGCCAACAAGGGATTCTTACTCCTCCTGGGCATCTGGTCCCACCCCCAGCTCGATGCTCCATTTGGTGCTCTATTGTGAGTACTGTTGAGATTATCGTCAGGATCTTCTTTAACTCATTTCTTGCTATGAAACGGAAATGAAATACTTGTAATTATTGTTTGCAGGTTTTTTCTCAAACAAAGGAGGGGATCTCCAACAACACCAGGTTGTAGCACCCACAACAAAACCCCAAAACACCCAATGCAAAAACACGAAGCAGACAAGCACAAAGAGACGCGTAAGGGACAAGGGACGTCAACGCACAACACAGAAACGTCAAACAAAAAGGACTACACATAAATTAACGAGACCAATGGGCAACCCTTAGGACGGTCATCTGCCACGGAAATAGCAGAAGGTATGGTTATCCTGGATTACGTGCGCACAACCCTCCCACTTTTCCGATTTCCCAGAGTTCTCGAAGAACGTACAATTGTGGTGTAAAACAACCTCCGCGCTGTCAGATGACCACACATAAACAAGACCGCAAAACGGAGGGGCCCAAGCAACACAGATGAATATGGAAATGGATATAAAAAGAGGGCGTACGTAATACAATCCGTGCTCTGCCGCCTCTGTGATGAAATATTTCTTCCAGCATAATATTTATTCCTTGGAAATTTTATCATATAATATTTTTTCCCAGGAACTTTTATTATGTATTAAAAATTCCGAAAGGAAATTTTATTATGTAATGAATCTTCCATGATCATAAAAGTTCTCGTGCCATGGAAAATATATTACATAACAAAACTTCCATCTGGAATTTTTTTCATGTTCATAATAAAAGTTCTGATACTTGTACCATGGTAAAATCTTACAGAACAAAAATAAGGATTTCATATACATTGTATGTGCATAATAGATTAATGATTGTCACTGGAAAAAATATTATAATGAATTACCTTATTTAAACATCGAATTCAGAATAAGAAATAATAAATTTCAAAAATCATGTACTGTATAGCATGGGAATTTGATCCCTATATTATTTCTTCCAATAGCAGAGTGTTTTACTTGTAGAAAAAAAATTAAAAAGTTTAAAAATTATTTTAATAAAATTGAAAAGATAACTATATTATTAATACATATGAACATACGAACCATTCCACAGAATTATTCCTGTAAGCTAACCATGTTACTGTAATTATTGAAATGTTTAAATTATGAGAAAATATCTGTAAGTCAGTCATTTATGTATTTGAAGCATAGAAGGAAAAATATTACACATGATACTTACATATAATATTTCTTCCATTTCAAAGAAAAAGTAGTCCTTTGGGTAGTGAAAGAGTAAAACATCAACAATTTTCATAACAATGTTTCCGCCATATAGACGGAAACGTTTTCATGAAAATTGTTGATGTTTTACTCTTTTTTTCACTTACCAAAGGACTGTGGAAAAAGTATTATGGACAAGGAAAAAATATTCTATAATGAAAAATCCTAGGAAATTTCATTATAATAATAAAACTTCCAGGAGGATTAAATATTATGCGGAAGAAAAGTTCGTTCGCACCGCGAGCTCATGTATGTTATCACCCGAGGAGTCCGACTGACATTCAGAGAGGACAGGTGGTCGGGGCCCTGTCTTCTCTAAAGAGGTTTGGACAGGGCCCGTCATGGAGTCCCGTCGTCACAGTCAGTCAGAGTGCAAGTTTTAAGAATGCGCTTGTACAAGACTGTAGATTGGTCAAGTACCAAGCCTAGTGTCCGTCTGGTGACATTAGGATCATACCCACGATATAAAGGGCGTTTGATGATTCTGACGCATTTTCGATAGTGATCTTGTTAATAATGTCACCATAAAATGCAGGTTGTGAAATACCCAAAGTAAAATACTCTGTTGCCTGTATTGGTATGAAATCATACCTCTTTGTTTCCTACTTCCATTCGTTTCTTTTTCTTCGCAAGATCTCTATCATATCCATGATGACATTCTAACATTCTCTTTCCCAAAATTGAGAATGGAACGCCATCATATGTTCTGTTTGGAGACGCAGTCTTCTGAGTGTCGTAGAATCGTATTTCTAATGATTCAACAGCTGGTCTGAAATTCAAAATAAAACAAGTCGTAACATACATTTAAAACAAATTATTATATTCTCCTAGAAATATCATAATCTTTATGCTTTTTGGCCGGATTTCAAAGTAATTCGGTTCATAGATTGACCATGTCCATCTGTATATCTGTCCGTCCGTCTGTCTGTCCTGCCGTCAACATATTGGTTTAAGGTTCTGGTTGAGGCAAAATCTAAGGAACCACATGTATATGCAGTAGAAATTATATATTTTACATGAAGCTTGCCGATCACAAGACCATTCAATTTATGCTGTAACTTTTGACCTTTGACTTTGACCTAGTTAAAGATTTTAGATAAAGTCCTTGTTAAAGATTTTGGTTAAAGTTTCTGGTAGCTAAATCTATTGAAATGTATGCAGTAGAAATTTTATATTACACATTTAGGTTGCCCATGACGAGACCTTTTCATTTATGCCGAAACATTTGACCAAGTTACCTTGGCCTTGGACTTTGACCTAGTTAAAATTTTTGGTTAAAGTCTCTGCTTTAAGCAAAATCTAAGAAACTGTATGCAGTAGAAACTTTATATTATACATGTTGATTACCCATGACGAGACCTTAATTTATGCCGTAACATTTGACCTAGTACCCTTAACCTTGGACTTTGACCTAGTTAAAGATTTTGTTTAAAGTTTCTGGTTTTAGCAAAATCTAAGGAACTGTATGCAATATAAACTCTATATTTTACATGTAAGTTGCCTATGACAAAACCTCTTAGTGTATGTTTAACATTTGACATTGTGCCCTTGACCTTGGACTTTGATAAAGTTAAAAGAACTGTATGCAGTAGAATTTTTAAAATTCGCAGCACATTTAAGGCCTTCCGTAGAAATGACGTAGATGTTTTTACCGCCAAATAACGTAACGTCATATGACGTCATGGAACCCGTGGTTATGTAGGAACAAATTTATTAGCTTTCATATTCGTTGATTCCTTTATTTACTAGATAAAATTGCATTCATACAAAAAAAAACCATATTCATCACTGACACATCGCAGAGTCAATATACTTTTGAGAAGACCCCTAATCTATATCTGTACTATGTGACACCGTACAACGAAGAATGCGATCTGCGTCACCTAGAAGCTTGAGGTGACGAACAGGTGCGAATCAACAGTTTACAGAGCGGATAAAACGAAAAGGGGGCAGATTTTGGTAAGTATAAGCGATATCAAACTTCAATAACTGGTGCTGTATGAAAGACACATCTTAGAATTAGTACAATTACATCATAGAATCAATTAATTCATAGAAATAAAGGAAACTCGTTGGATTACCAGGAGACATGTGTGAATGAAAGAATTTCAACGCCTAGTAACACTTATTGCAAAGCTGAACAGTAGCTAAACTTTATGTGAATAGTTTAGACACATGTAGATTACGATCAGTTCGTACGAAAGTTGAATGGCAAATATGGATAATGACCATATCCCTGTTAACAGCACAGAATCGATAATTCAGAAAATCGGAAACCGAAGGCATTCAGAATCAGAATAAAGCAGGAACCAAAGCAAACAAACAAAAACCTCCACCATATGAAAAGAAGCGGGAGTTCGATATGGGAGTGGACCAGGTGCACGGGAAGAGTAAGCATCTCCTGCTTGCATGCAACACCCGCCGCTTCAATTCGGTAGAACTGTCACATCCGGTTACTTCCATTTCGGAAGACATAGAGTACAATCTTTGGTTGGATGGTTCAAATGGTCTATGACAGAATATCATCCACCATTCTGGAGAGTGGGACATCATAGTGTATGACGAATTCCCCATATCGACCGTAGAACTTCCTCAGTGACGATGTTAGTCGGTCGCAAGCATATACCTGACTGAGAAGCTTATCTGAAAGACGCATAGCTCTCAGATGGATGTTGCTACTCAGAAAAGGAAAGTTTGTAATGCTGAAATTGAAGTCGTCACGTTTGTCATAGAGTGAGGTGTTCATGTGACAATCAGTGTCGTAGGACAACATTATGTCCAAATAGGATGCTGAATTATTTGTCTCTGTAGTTTCATTGACTTCAAGCTCCCAAGGATAGATACTGCTCTGGTAATGATGAGGAAAAATGGCGAATGTGATATGTTGTTTTTATAACATTTACCTATAAAAATGTTTGCATTTGAGTACACTTGTTCTGTAAGTTATACTTGCAGTAGTATGTGACCGAAAAATAGAAATATTCAAATGCCAATTACTGGGGTTTTTTTTCAAAATGTTAACTTAGAATGGATTTCACACCAGCTGATGAATGAAAAGAAACGTTGTCATACACTGTAGAAGTTTCGGAAACACATGTATCATAGCCACAAAGTACTGTTTGTTTTGGATATTTTTGCAGGTACAGAATTTTTAAATTTATGTGTAAAGTAACATTTGTTTTGCCTATTTAATTCTAAAAAGAAGTTAAATAAAATAAATGCATCTATAGCGAATGATCTTAAACTATAGCCAAACCAGGCTTATTTAGGTATTCATGAAATGATAATATATCAATGCGAATTCTTCTTTTGAAATTTTTGTCGCTAGGACATACATGCATTTAACCACTTTAATACTAAACAAAGGAAGGGATCTTCAACAACACCAGGCTGTAGCACCCACAGCAAAACCCCTAATGCAAAAACACAAAGCAGCCACGCACAGAAAGAGACGCGAAAGGGACAAGGAACGTCAACGCACAACACAGAAACATCAAACACAAAGGACTACACATAAACCAACGAGACCAATGGGCAACCGGTGCCGACTTAGGACGGCCATCTGCCACGGAAATAGCAGAAGGTATGATTATCCTGGATTACGTGCGTACAACCCTCCCACTTTAAGACATTTGACCTACCTTGACTAATGACTATGAAATTTGAAATTATTGTAATATTTTGGTGAAGATGTTCTTAAAGTAAATATCTCTTCAAATATAAATATCTCTTCAAATATAAGTGATAAGGTTTTTTTAGCTCGCCGGGACGAAAGTTTGAGGAGCTAATGTCATACCCTCGTCGTCGTCGTCCATAGAAAGAACTTTAACCTGGGCTTTATCTTTTCAACAATTAAGGGAAGGGCATTCATATTTCACATGTAGATACCTTGTGACGCGACCTTTCATTTGAGACCTTGACCTACTTTTCAAAACTTTTCCAAGAACGTACAATTGTGGTGTAAAAGAACCTCCTTACTGTCAGATGACCACACACAAACAAGACTCATGTATGTTATCACCCGTGGAGTCCGACTGACATTCAGAGAGGACAGGTGGTCGGGGCCCTGTCTTCTCTAAAGAGGACTGGACAGGGCCCATCATTGAGTCCCATCGTCACAGTCAGTCAGAGTGCATGCTTTAAGAATGCGCTTGTACAAGACTGTGGATTGGTCAAGTACCAAAACCTATTGTCCGTCTGGTGACATTAGGATCATATCCACGGTATAAAAGGCGTTTGATGATTCTGACGCATTTTTGATAGTTATGTTGTCTATCTTTGATCCTTCTTATCTTGTTAATAATGTCACCATAAAATGCAGGTTGTGAAATACCCAAAGTAATATACTCTGTTGCTTGTATTGGTCCGAATTTTAGAAGAATGTTAAACGTCTATAAATTCAATAGCATCATTTAAAACCTGATAAATTTACAGCATGGACCAGACATGCACGTTTCGGGTACTAAACCCTCGTCAGTGATCCTCAGTCTAAACAATGTAATAAAATAATAATAAATTATTATTTCCAAAAATGTACCAAAAGACGTAGCAGAATGGGGGGAAGTTGACAATAATTTTTTGTAAAATTTCCAGAAAGTCTTAACAAGTTTGTGAAAGCGAAAACCTTGTCCTAAAAGTTTCTTGGTAATTTGTAAATTTCTACTATGAAAATCCAAAACATCAGTACATGCTCTAGCATACCGGATGAGCTGTGATATATAGATACCATAGGACGGTAATCTAGGAACATCACCGTCAAGGCAGGGGAAATTTACTATGTTAAATCCAAAATCATCTCTTTTGTCATACACACTTGTATGGATCTTTCCGTTAACAATTTTGAAGAGAGAAGAGCTGCGACGCGGAGTGAGGAAAAATTGGAAGGGAAGCAACTCGCATGAATGTATTGTTAGAGCTTAGATCCATCTCTCCAGCAATAATTTTGTGTTATCAATCAAAGTCTACAGTATTATAATGATATTCTTAACGTCGCTAAAAAGGCATAAATCATTAAAAATATCAATAAATGAGCGATATTTTGATAGAAATTTATAAGATTAAGTATCGATCCAGGCCTTGCCCATGATGATTTTTGTACCAATCGATGGATTTCTGATCGGCCTAATAATTTGCATGAGAAATATCGTGGGTGAGGCCTGGATCATAGATGAATTTTGAAGATTTGCATGTAAAAGATGATGATTTCCCTTTGTTTTGCGTCATTCAGGGCAAATGACGTCAGAACATGACGTCATACATCACGCGCGTGACCTTACGAAGGATCAGAGTTATGACGCCGTATTTTCTCAAACATTCAACATTGCAAAAAGTGATAATTTAAAGTTCGTTTATCAAAATCATTTTTCGTCGAAATTATAGGGACGATATAAAGGGCAAGCACACCTAGTCCAAAGTTTATAGCATGCGTGAAATTGTATATATTTATAGAATAACTGTCTTTTGGAATGTTATTATACTGTGGTAACCTACAATGGATCCAGGAATTATGTTCCATAATGCGCGTTACATCCCAGTTTTTCACGCTTAAATGACGTTGAATTACGAATAAAACTCCGTTGCTAAGGCTCTGTTACTACGTACCGTCAAAGTTCAAATCAAGCCAAGTAACTATGACGTCATACTTCAAACCAAGCCACCGCGGTTATACTTCTGTAATCACAGTGTAAATTCTATACAAATGAATGGGCATATGTAAAAATTTCATTACAAAACGTGAAACGCTCATGCATAAAATCGCCGTTGGTAGAATGTAATGCTCCAAAGAATTATGTTTAATTTTGTTTATTTAAAGCAGTACAGGGTGATTGATATAGAATTTCGATACTTTGCACATTTCATTTATTACCAATAACTAGAATTCAATTTTGCAAGGTGTCCGATCCATGTGATTTACAATAATATTACGATGAGTGACCGGTTGACGTTTTAATGTACAAGCAAAATCAAACAGGGAGGTATGCACTCTTGTTTAATTTCTTGTTTATATAAGTAGGACCCACATACCTAAAATGCATAAGAATCCGTACAAACAACGTTTCATCGCTGGTTCCTCAAAATGTTCTACCAAATCTGTATCGATCTTACTCACCAAAGTTTTATCTGAAATCAAATCTGGGCTACAAAGATATTGTTCGACAGTATATTCTCGCAGTGGTATCAACCAGATGTGGATTTTAGAGAATTCGAAGGAACTTTTAGAACATCTGAAATCCACTCATTTTAGTAGAGTCCATTCGATCAAAGCCTTTGATTTTTCGACACTTTACACTACAATTCCACATTCTAAATTGAAAGAAAATTATAAGTAATGCGTTTACAAGTAAGAACGGTAATCGCAAATACAAATTTATTGTTGTTAACTATGACAAAACCTACTTTGTAAAAGAAAAGTCTGATTCTGAAAATAAGTACACTGAAACAGACATTATTCAGATGTTAAACTTCCTGATCGACAACATTTTTGTGGCGTTTGGAGGAAAGGTCTTCCAGCAAATTGTCGGAATTCCAATGGGGACCAATTGTTCCCCACTCCTTGCCGACATTTTCCTTTACTCGTACGAAGCTGAATTCATTCAATCTTTGGTCTCTGAAGGGAAATGATACTTAGCTTCTGACTTCAACTTCACTTACAGATACATAGATGATGTGTTGTCCATCAATAATCCAAAATTCGCGGATTACCTGAGCAGTATCTATCCTTCGGAGCTTGAAGTCAAAGAAACTACAGAGACAAATAATTCAGCATCCTATTTGGACATAATGTTGTCCTACGACACTGATGGTCACATGAACACCCCACTCTATGACAAACGTGACGACTTCAATTTCAGCATTACGAACTTTCCTTTTCTGAGTAGCAACATCCCTTCATCGCCTGCTTATGGCGTGTTCATATCTCAGTTGATACGCTATGCCAGAGCAAGTACCAAATATACGGATTTTGCTCTGAGAGCTAGGCGTCTTTCAGATAAGCTTCTCAGTCAGGGATATGTTTGTGACCGACTAACATCGTCACTGAGGAAGTTCTACGGTCGATATGGGGAACTCGTCATACACTATGATGTCCCACTATCCAGAATGGTGGATGATATTCTGTCATAGACCATTTGAACCATCCAACCAAAGATTGTACTCTATATCTTCCAAATGGAAGTAACCGGATGTGACAGTTCTACCGAATTGAAGCGACGGGTGTTGCATGCAAGCAGGAGATGCTTACTCTTCCTGGGCACCTGGTCTCACTCTCATATCGGGAGTTCGCTTCTTTTCATATGGTGGAGGTTTTTGTTTTTGTTTGCTTTGGTTCCTGTTTTATCCTGATTTTGTATGCCTTCGGTTTCTGATTTTCTGAATTATCGATTTTGTACTGTAGACAGGGATATGGTCATTATCCATATTTGTCATCTTGGCGGATGAACTTTGGTAATCAATCTATCCGTCTCTCCGTATGTTTCTTTGTCCCTCTGTCAATATGAAAAAAACATAACCAGTGACGGATTTAGAGGGGGCCCAGGCCCCCTTTTTCACCCCCCCCCCCCAAAAAAAGTTATTGAATCAGAATACTTCTCTTTACTTTTGGGGGAAGTTTTCGGCTCGCTTCGCTCGCCGCAATTCATTTTTCATTACCTGTGTATTCTTTCATAGTCACTTTGTATTCAACTTTCTTTGTCATCGTGTTTGAACGGATTCATATGTCATAATCATATGTAAAATTAAAAATCAAATTAACACTTGAATAATTACAAAATGCTTCATTTTCATGGACCAATCTAGCAGGTAGACAGGTGTTGCAATGCCCTACTTTTCCTAACCTTCCCCCCAAAAAATGTACGGCTCGCCCCGCTCGTCAATATAGAATAAAATTGTATATACATACATGTATGATTGACTGAATTTAAAACAAAATGAATACTTAAAATTTTCCGACTCGCTACGCTCGCCAGTCTACCTTCAAGTTTAAACTAAGGCAAATGTATCAAGAAACCCTACATCTTGTATATACAGCGGGAATGAACTCCCCCCCCCCCCCCCCACCCCACACACACACTTCTTAATTATATCATCAGTCTTGTGATTCACGTTTGTCGTCTTAGAAATTTTTTTGCTTGTCAATTTTTTCTGTGAACAATTTTCTTCGAGCAAAAACCTTGCCCCCTTCTGAAATCCTAGATCCGCCTCTGGTAACCTTACACTTCAAAAGGCACAGCTTGTCGATAAGTTAGTGACATCGGCGACAGCAGCGTATTCCAGCGTAGAAGGCCGCTAGCTAACACGCTGAATGATCGTTGTACATGCTTCAGGGACGTCTCACAAGAAGCTATACGCTGTCGAACGCACTTGGATTAAAAATAATAATGTCTGCACAAACTGGTGGCGTCAGCGTACGCTCCGGAACATGCTCATGAAATAAACTTGACGATAGTCTAGCGTTTGCGCAATTTGTTCGTAATATTAACGGAACGTTCTCTAACGACTACCTGGCGTATAAATTATGTAAACCACTTCAGCGGAAAGGATCTGAAAATTCTCGTACAACGCTCAAAAACGCAATCAAACGTCCTATGAACACTGCGCGAGTTCCCAATACGTCGAGATCGATAGAAATGCGGTGGGTATACGCTGTTGTTCACTATTCGTACGTTATAAAAACGTTAGACACACGCTAAATAAATGTTCTGCAGTCGCTGTTACATGCTAGTTTTGCGATAGGCAAACGCTCCGAGTCTCAGAAAGCGGCTTTCTTTTGATCTTGTATAAACGACAACACCGTTCGGCAGCGTGTGGCAAGAAAAAAAAAGAAATAATGAATAAAAAAAGAATCAAACTTTAACGTTGCCACACACTGTCCAGAACGCTGTAGTTTTATAGGACCTAAGTATACATTTGATACTAATACTCAGTGGTGTGTGTATTTTCTGTTAAGTTCACGGTTCAATACTTCATTATTTTAGTAAGCATAGTAAGAACAGCCGGTATTACAAGCCATTCACTTATTTTTTTTAGAAAGACGTACAATTGTGGTGTAAAACAACCTCCTCACTGTCATGGAAAAATGAGGTATTAGGATTCCTAAAAATAAACTCGACCTTGTCAAGGCTAATGAACATTGTAAGGACCGCCAAACGTGTGAGAGATTGATAAAGGTGGAACGTACGAACAACAACAACAAATTAATTCCTAAACAATGCACTTAATATAAGAAATTTTATCTGTATACTGTATGTATGTATCTTGCGTCGCGTTTTTTTTTTTGGGGGGGGGGGGGGGTATCAATTTATAGATAAATAATTAACAAATTTACCATTGCATGACACTGCATTCCCAGACTCAAGTTTCTTTGTAAACTTCTGCCACCTTGTGAGAACACCTTGGTACATAAACTTCTCGAATCCTTGTTTCACTGTCAGGAGTAAATACGCGAATATGTCAATGATGTTCGATTGTAGTCTGCTTTACCGTCTCCATTTGAAATGCAAATTCCACAATTGAAATGTAGCAGAAGGGCACCCGTTTCAATTAACACAAAGTTAATAATAATAATCAGCACCAAAGACATATTCATCATCAGCGTGATGCATCTACCCACTTCTGCTCAAAAATCCGCGCCGTTAATGTCTGCACGTGTGTAGAACAAATTTTAAGCGCTAACGTATTGTCACATGACTTGGTATTGACCATGGAATAAAAACAGTGTACATTAAAATCCTGATAGTTTTTTTTTAATTAAAATGATGAAATATATTAGGAAATACTCTCTCTGTTGAACAAATATTCAAAATGATGACAGATATTGGCGGCTAGTGGTGATTAAATAATAATGCCAATGACACAAACTTAAATTACTTTTATACTATCAGTTGTGCTCATAGTTCATGACGACAGATACACTGTGTTGTTCATTACAATGTGATATTTTGAATTAAGGAGGGTTTGAACACCAAGATGGCGGCGGCATTTTTTTGTTTTCTCACTTCCTAGGAAAAGTACAGTATTTACTTCCTTAAAACATTTGATATGCTGATTGATATTCACATTTGAGTATCCTGATGATGTTTGAATAATTTCCGATGTCATTTGAAGAAATTATGGCGATTGTCGAAATCGTGGACTTTGGGAGTTTTATCCACGAGCAAACAACGACGTCATTTCGACTTTATCGGGAAAAATGGCATCAAAAAATCTTTGCATTCAAAATGCAATAAAAACATTAATACCAAACGTATCGCATTGAAACTTTGCATGTATAAAATAGACAATTCAGGTTCCAATATACAGTTATAGTTTCGTATTCGAAGAAATGGCCAGGGATGATTTTTTTTTATTTCTAAGTGTTGAGACTTGAAATTTTTGTAGTAGGCACAGTTAATGAAAAAAACTTGGAATTTTGGGGTTTATATGAGTTTGGAAGGATGTAAAGAAGAGAACTGGACATCAATTTTAGCCATTGGTCCATATAGTAAACAACGATAGGAGACAAAGGCAAAGCGAGTACCGCGCGTCCTGGGCTCCTGATGCCGGTAGTGCCGGAGGGGTGTTTCGCACTCTTCCGGATATATCTGAAAATCCAGATGTTGAAAATTCAAATAATTTTTCATGATAAAAGCTACTGATGTTCTCTTTCAATTCAGTATTAAATGATGTAGATAATGTTTTGAGAACAATGCTGTATTGACCTCACTATTTGGGCTACTGCATCCATTGAACGCATGCGCTCGACTGCCATTTTCACATCACTCGATACTGATTAACGTTTAAACAGTAAATCTGGATGCAATGGTTTTCACATGTTTTGTAGGTCTAGATGGAAGTACTAAGGTCTGGTTCATAAAGTTATGTAGACTACTTTAAAAGTCTTATGACTTCAACTTTAGCATGACGCGCATACTTTTTGCGCTTTCGAAACAGTGCGCGAAAACTGTATATTGGAACCTCAATCTTCATCACAGTGAATTCGTTGACAAATTAACATTACAGGAAAGCAGATGTCACTTCAATGAAAATGGACGATTTACGAAAGAAAAATTGGAAAATATAAAGCTTTGTAATATTTTAATCCAAAATTTAATTTTTCTCATTTAATCATGATATCATCTCTGGACATTGTTGATAATGTTGTTAGTTTTTGTGTCACCTGCGAAGCATAGCGACACTTAGGGATCACTTTGTCCGTCTGTCCGTCTGTCCGTCCGTCTGTCTGTCTGTCTGTCACACTTTGGGTGTCACAGCCCATAACACATACCATAATTTTTGACCTTGTGACCTTGACCTAGATATTTGACCTACTTTTGAAAAAAAGATAAGATTCGCTATATCTTTTGATTGGTAAGTGATAGGGCTTCGATATTTCACATGTGTATTCCTTCTGACAAGACCTTTCTACACAGACCATTAAATTTGACCTTTTGACCTTGATCTAGATATTTGACCTACTTTTCAAGAAAAGTAATATTGGCTATATCTTTTGATTGGTAGGTGATAGGGCTTTGATATTTCACATGTATTTTCCTTGTAACAATGCCATTCTACACATACCATTATTTTTTTACCTTTTGACCTTGACCTACATATTTGACCTACTTTTCAAAAAAAATTAAGAATGGATATATCTTTTGATTGGTAAGTGATAGGGCTTTGGTATTTCACATGTGTATTCCTTGTGACAAGACCTTTCTACACAGACCATAAAATTTGACCTTTTGACCTTGATCTAGATATTTGACATAGACCTACTTTTCAAGAATTTTGATCCACTTTCTAGAATAATATTCAAACCGCTTCGCAGGCGACACAAGCATTCCTTGGATTGCTATTTTTGAAAAAGATTCATCCACAGAATTCTTGATAATTTGTCAACAACTACGGTCAATTGGCTCGAAATTGCAATTTTTTAGCGACAGTGTCATATTTGATTCCAGTATCCTGCCTTTGTTTAAAACACAATTCATCTCATCTTTTCCATATGTAAGTACAATACATTTATAAAGATTTTGGATGTTAAATCAAAATGAATTTCCAATAGCTTTACGAGAACTGGAATGACACCTTCAATATTATGACGTCATCAAATAATCCAAGAAAACGTCGATTTATGCATATTTTAAAGTCTCGTAGAAAATTTTCCTGTGGATAGAAACAAATGGAAGTTTGTATTATCATGGACAGACAAGAAATATGTAATTTCAGAAATTTTGAGAAAAATTGAATTTGGCGTCCAAGTGTTCAATACCTCCTTAGTATGGTTTAATATTACAGACACAAGACGATTATTGTGTCCTACTCATTTAACTGTGTAATAAATCAGGTTACTCAGATTACACGTACACGATTTTTTATTAGGTTAGTGTACCCATCCTTTCGCACATCGACAGTGTACATAATCTACTAATGTTGTCTAGTGAACTCGTTTTGAGCGAATTAAGTATGTCGTCGAAAACCTTCAGCAGTAAACATAAGATACTATGTACAAGATATGACGAAAAAGATTGTTTTCTAGATCTATTTTACTCTTTTACAAAACTTACTTCAGTTATCTTTTGTAAATGACTGTATGGATGAGACACGTCATTTAAAATGGTGTGAAATAGCAAGGATTTCGTCACTTTAAAGGAAAACTAAACGCATACCAACATATGCGAATACATGTAACTACAGAAAAGGTGTGAAATAACGAATAATTGCAGAAAAACGCGCGCAATAGTTTCTAAAAGATGAAATGAACTTTTAAATCGTTTCGGTATTTACAGAGAGCGCACATGGTATTTTCTTGAAGGTACATTGTGTTTTGCAAAAATCGCTTCGGTAATCAAGTTGTGACATGGCAATTGACTTCACACAGATGTTATTATACAATATTAGCATGGTAACACATGCGTATAATTACAGAAAACGCACGTGCACGGTCATGCGCGCGGTATTTTTCAAAAGGTGAACTGAACTTTAAAAAAAAAAATGCTTCGAAATTACAAAAAAAAAAACGCGCCCGATATGAAAACTTCGCTTCGGTAATCTGGGCGTGCCATGGTCACTTTTATACAGGTATGGAATAACGAAAAATTCCAGAAAACGCGCGCAATATTTTTTAAAAGGTGAAATGAAGTTTTAAAAAACCCGCTCCTTCACATCATACATGATTCAAACAGTTTCTTAAATAAAAAAATGTCATGCTTGATAATAAGGCATAGATACAACTTGTACAGTACCTACTAAAATCTACATCTGTAATTTGTGAACAGTTGTTTTTATTTTCACATGTGCTGATATTTTCCGTTTTTACTTCTTTTTAAAGTAAAGTTTCGACCCTCTGATGGTTTCACCCATTCATACACAGCAATGCGGAATATGGTCATAGTATGCGGGATAAGACATATGGTTAATGACGAGCGTTAACTATGAGGAATCTATCGGTAATTATTGTATGCCTACATTCAAGTTAATTATTACATATCTAACCATTTATTCATCATTTGTCGTGATAGTTCCATATTCCTTTTCGTTTATTATTCATAGAATCTGTTAACATTAAATATTCATAATATGTATTTCCCTTGTTACAAATCCTGAAGTTGATACACATGTAGCAAGACTTGAAATGGTGATTTTCTTTTATTCTTGAAAATTTGTTGTATGCTGCGAATTTTTTTAATGGTTGGTGCAAGGTGACCTACAAAGTACATGCTGTGAATTTATCAGGTTTTAAATGATGCTATTGAGTTTAACATGTACGATATATATATAGTATCAATCATAAAAGATTATTTCATATAATTTTGGTTTAAATCTTATGTAGATACAAGGAAGATTTACATGGCCTCTACTGCTGAAAATTAATATCTATGTTAAACGTCTTCACATTGAATAGCATCCTTTAAAAACAGATTAATTGGCAGCATGGACCAGACATGCACGTTTCGGGTACTTAACCCTCATCAGTGATCCTCAAATCTAAATAATGTTATATGCCACAAAAGTATGAAAGTTACTATGTCGAAAAAGCGTACCGAAAGACGTAGCAAGATGATAACAGAAATTGTAGAATGCGTTGAAGAAACGATCAACCGACATTCATCGAACTTGGCTACATGTGCCCTCGGGGACTCCTGGTCCACCATCAGTGACACTCACCAAGTGGTATAAATGTTAAACGTCTTCAAATTGAATAGCATCATTTCAAAACAGGTGGTAGGATAGAAGTGTTCATTTTTCTGCTAATTGCACCAAGTTGTAGAATTCTTTGTTTTAAATAGATTTTTAGTTTTCCCAATTGTCATGATGAGAGATCATAATGGTTTAACAATACGCTCATAATTTCATTAAGAAGGTGCTAAAATCTGTCTTTGTACCAGAACAGATGTTGAGCTGGTGGAGTTAAGTGACCTGTTTTCCTAGTAGCAAGCCTCATTCAGTGCTGTAAATTCCACTGAGCTGCTAAGGGCCATTCCTTGTGAACTTAGTTCTCCCCAAAGTTTGATCTCTATCTCACCTGTTTAACCAACAGTGGATAATACTCTCCTCTTTGAAATCTGCGACTCTAGGACTTTGGAAACCTTGAAAATATCAAACATAAATGTTTCAAACATGTTCTGATAATGAACTAGAATCGGTAAACACATTTCAAGAATAAAAGGCCCTTTGGCCACATTGCTCACCTGGGAGCAGTTGTAATCTGAAGTGCATAGTTTCTTATGTACCTTCAATAAGAAATGTAGAAATATAGGGTTCTAGAATTTTATTCAAAACCTACTCACGACATAAAGTTTACTTGCCCAATGATAAATATCACTTGTCCTTTAAACATAGTATGTAGAGACGAGAAAGGTTTTATATTGAAATTCTTAAAAGGTCATTTTGAAATATGGCTTTTTTCACGTAAATTGAATGCTTAATCATCAGAATGAGGTGAAGTCCTGTCTTTTAAGTCAACGTAGTTGATAAAAATGTTATGATCGCTGAGCGGGTCCCCTACCGGGTGCATATATTTATGTCCTGCAACTCTGACTCCTCGGGAAATTACATTCATGAGCTCGCTACAGCAGGCAGAGCACGGACTGTATTACGCATGCCCTCTTTTTATATCCATTTACATATTCATCTGAGTTTCTTGGGCCTTTATGTTTCGCGGTCTTGTTTATGTGAGATCATCTTACAGTGAGGAGGTTGTTTTACACCACAATTGTACGTTCTTCGAGACCTCTGGGTAATCGGAAAAGTGGGAGGGTTGTGTGCACGTAATCCAGGATAACCACACCTTTTGCTATTTCCGTGGCAGATGGCCGTCCTAAGTCGGCACCGGTTGCCCATTGGCCTCGTTGGTTTATGTGTAGTACTTTTTGTTTGATGTTTCTGTGTTGTGCGTTGACGTTCCTTGTCCCTTATGCGTATCTTTCTGTGCTTGTCTGCTTTTTCTTTTTGCATTGAGTATTTTGGGGTTTTGCTGTGGATGCTGCAACCTGGTGTTGTTGGAAATCCCCTCCGTTGTTTTGTATTTACATGTATATTTAATCTCAAATTCAAATCTGTTACAAAATTTCTTGAAATTTCGAAAACGTGGGTCCTGTAGCATCATATCCCACCCATTCTGCTACGTTTTATGGTACATTTTTAAACATAATAATTTTCATACTTTTTGTTTAGACAAAGAATCACTTTAGTACCCGAAATGTGCATGTCTGGTCCATGCTGTAAGTTTATCAGGTTTTAAATGATGCTATTCGTTTAAAGACGTTTTACAGTGGATGATATTCTGTCATAGACCATTTGAACCATCTAACCACAATTGGGTTATTCTAGAAATCAGAGGGCTGTGCGCACGTAATCCAGGATAACCACACCATTTGCTACTTGCGTGACAAATGGCCGTCCAAAGTCGGCACCGGTTGCCCATTGGTCTCGTAGGTTTATGTGTAGTCTTTAGTGTTTGATGTTTACATGTCGTGTGTCTCTTTTCCGTCTCGTGCTGTACTCGTGTTTTGCATCGGGTGTTTGGTGTTCTGCTGTTGATGCTGCAACTGGGTCTTGTTGGGGATCTCCTCCCTTCTTGTATAAATTACTCTTCAATTAAACAAGAGTTTTTGCATTGGTTTTTTTTTGGGGGGGGGGGGGGGTTTGCTGTGGGTGCTACAATCTGGTGTTGTTGGAGATCCCCTCCTTTGTTTTAATCAAATTTACTGTCTGTGCAGCTCAATTCTGGGATTTAATCTGCTTTATCGATTCGAAAAAGTGGTCAAGCGAGTCCAAAGTTGAACTTGCTCTGTAACTATCCAAGACTAAGCTGAGTATCACATTTTACCTGAATATCTCTATCTGTTGCAAAGTAAGTCTGGAAATTGACAAAAAAAAAAAAGAAGGGAGGAGATCTCCAACAAGACCCCGTTGCAGCATCAACAGTAAAACACCAAAACACCCGATGCAAAACACAAAAGACGAGTACAGCACGAGACGGAATGTAAACATCAAACAAGAACTGAATTGTGCAAGTCATTAAGGGGTAAGACTCCTCGAAGACAGGTCAAGCGTGACAAAAGTCGAACTTGCCCTGTAACTATCCAGGATTAAGCTGTGTATCAACTTTCACCTGAATATCTGTATCTGGTGCTGATAAAAGTCCGGAAAACTGACAAAAACTGAATTTTCCAAGTCACCAAGGGGCATAACTCCTCAAAAAATAGTTGCCAGAGTCACCTAATGCTCGACTGTATAGCTTAATGTTTTTAATGACAGCAAATTTATTTCTTCTGGCGTCATCATACCGCTCTAAATCACGGCATGCACTGTTGCGGTTTTTACGTTATTTAATTGTTTTGATTGGAAAAAGTACCATATGAAGCGATGAAAGTGATCTGAACGAACCTGATCGTTTAAGGTTCTTATTCAAGTGCAAGTATAAAGCAATAAAGATAAAAAAACACATTCCTGTATACCTGTTTCTTATGTAAAGTATCAAGTGTTGCTAAAGAAAGCTCAATTTTGGGACGTCAAGCATAATAGAAGCAATAGTATTTTATAATCCATTTCTTAATTGCTTATACGATATCAATCCCTCAACCTACAATGAATCTATACATTCAATTCTATTTGTTTTGAATATTTTAAAACGTAATTCTGATCCAAAATATGTTTAGGCGTAGAAATGTAATGATCGCTGTGCGATATAAGTCCCCTGCTGGCGGTAAAAAAATATATCCTGCATCCATTATCTGTAACAGAGTCCAAGGGCCATAAATCTTGTGAAAATTAGTCAATCTAAATTAAACTCGTGCTTGATCTGCATTATACCATAATTTATTCACATACAAAAAATCGGTTTATTATCTGCAATAACAGGCATGAAAAAGTCAATAAAACAACATTTCATGAAATTTGCTCAGTCTAAGGGCCATAACTCTTGTAAAAATAGATCAATGGATAACAAACTCAAACATGATCTGTATCACACTGAAATGTATTCATACACCAAAAATCTGTGCATTATTAATAAAAGACCCGAAGAAAAATAATGAAAACTGCAATTTTGAGTGCGTGCAAAGTCTTAGGGCCATTACTGTTGTAAAAATAGGTCAATCTAAAGCAAACTCGATCTTGATCTGTACCGCATTGAGATATATCCACACACCAAATATGAGTTAAATAAATGCAAAAACAGCGAAAAGAAGTCCGGAAAACTGAAATTTTCATAAAATTTGCTAAGTTCAAGGGTCATAACTCTTGTAAAATTAGGTCAATCAAAAGCAAACTCAAACTTGATCTGTATCACAATGAGTTAAACTGAGTTCAATATATGCAACAACAGCGAAAAAAGTCCGGAAAACTGAAAATGGCAAATGTTACATCATTGAAGTCCCACAAGGTCACATTCCTCCAAGAACAGGCGTTTCATCATTTAAGTCCCACAAAACTAGACAAGTGTTACATCATTTAAGTCCCACAAGAACATGCAAGTGTTACATAATTTACATGCAAGTGTTACATAATTTAAAAGAAGGGAGAAGATCTCCAACAAGATCCCGCCGCAGCATCAACAGCAAAACACCAGATGCAAAAACACAAAAGACGAGTACAGCACGAGACGGAAGAGACACACGACATGTAAACATCAAACACTAAAGACTACACATAAACCGACGAGACCAATGGGCAACCGGTGCCGACTTTGGACGGCCATATGTCACGCAAGTAGCAAATGGTGTGGTTATCCTGGATTACGTGCGCACAACCCTCTCACTTCTCCAATTACCCAGAGGTCTCGAAGAACCTACAAGTATGATGTAAATTAACCTCCTCACTGTAAGATGACTTCACACAAACAAGACCGCGAAACGTAGAGGCCCCAGAGACACAGATGGACAAATGGATATAAAAAGAGGGCATGCGTAACACAGTCCGTGCTCTGCCGGCTGTAGCGAACTCATGTATGTAATCACCCGAGGAGTCCGACTGACATTCAGAGAGGACAGGTGGTCGGGGCCATGTCTTCTCTAAAGAGGTTTGGACAGGACCCGTCATGGGGTCCCGTCGTCACAGTCAGTCAGAGTGCAAGTCTCGAGGATGCGCTTGTACAAGACTGTAGATTGGTCAAGTACCAAGCCCAGTGTCCGTCTGGTGACATTAGGATCATATCCAAGGTATAAAAGGCGTTTTATGATTCTGACGCATTTTCGATGGTTATGCTGCCTACCTTTTGTTTATCATATCACCATAAAAGACAGGTTGTGTAATACCCAAAGTAATGTACTCTGTTGCGTGTATAGATCCGAATTTTAAAAGAAGTTGACTGTAATTTTTGTAAAATTTCTAGAAAGTCTTAACTAGTTTATGAAAGCGGAAACCTTGACCTAAAAGTATCATTTTTGGATGTGATGGTGTATTTGTGAGCAATATTCCTTCTGCTTAGTTATTTCAGTGTCGAACTTCGGATTTTTTTTTCCTGTTACGGATAAAGATATAGTGATAAGATTTATGCACAGCTTGTTTTTGGATTGTTACAGAGTTACAAGTTAGAGTTTGGTCATTGTTGACCCATTTTTGAAGAAGTTATTTATATATATAATTTATACTAAATTATAAAATTTCTTGGGATTTCTAAAAAGTGGGTCCTGTAGCATTATATCCCACCCATCCTGCTACGTCTTTCGGTACACTTTTTCGACATAGTAACTTTCATACTTTCTTGGCATATTACATTGATTTAGGATCACTGATGAGGGTTAAGTACCCGAAACGTGCATGTCTGGTCCACGTTGCCAATTTGTCTGTTCTTAAATGATGCTATTCAATTTGAAGACGTTTATATTCTCCTCTGTGACTTGCGAAAGTCGGTTTCCGAACATTTCCTACAACGGATACAGTAAAGATATTGAGATGAAATTTAATGCACAGGTAGATCTCTACTGTCCGCGCAGCTCACTTCAGAAATCGGAAAATTGAAGTTTTCTCTGCTTTATCGGCAATTGTTGCGATTAAAATTTATATGGGAGGATAGATCTCGTAGTCTCACAACTAACGGTTTATGATATATGTCTGTACGACCAATATTGTCGTCAACGTTCTCCATAGACGCAGTGATAAACATCGACGACGTCGCGCTAAAATTAACATTGAAAACTCCCTATCTTAAATTATTTTCTTTCACTGTGAGAACAATATTGCTCGTGCAGACATGTATCATACACCGTTAGTTATGAGAGTTCGAGATGTATCCCCCTATATAAATTTTAATCTCAAATATTTCCCACAAAGTAGAGAAAACTTCAATTTTCCAATTTCTGAAGTGAGCTGAGCGGACAGTAGGTCTTGAATAGTTACAGAGCAAGTTCAAGGTTTGTCATGGACTGATTGATCTATTTTAGCTCACCTGTCTATCCGGCTTAAACTTCTTACATTTTCGGCTTCTCCTCTGCACAGAATTTCACGAAACCTTACAGGAAGCAAGTACTCAGTCTTCTTCAATGGTAAACTAAAGACGACTTTGAAAGTAATGGAGATTCGGTATTTAAAAATCATCTCTTTGAGAACTTTTAGAAGTTAATTTAACTTAATAAAATCTTTTCCTCTTACCTGCTGCTAGTTTAGAGTTGACGTCAAAACATTTTGTTGGACCGGTATTATCTGTACTTGTAGAGTGTCTTTTACCCGTAGGAACAGAATTCGAACCTTTGCACTCTTGACATGAAATATGTAAAATTGAGGCGAGTCCGAATCGTTTCTCTTCCACGCAGTCCAATAAATTCAGTCTTTTTGAGCAGTAACAACAATATCCTTTTATCGGAACACCCAGCTCTACTATCCTGCGTCCTTCCTTCCATGTTTCTTGCAATTTGCAAAGTTTCGATTTCTTCTGTGTCATTAACCGTCTTTTCTTTTTTATCAAAGCGAATCAAATTTGAAAATTTTCTTGCACTCGACTACTTGATAAATCTTCCATTATGCCTCGCCTTCATTTTTAAATTTAAAATACGACAGGCTGCCCAATTGTGACGTCATTTTACATATTAAACAGAATTCGCGGAAAATGCAATTATAAACAAGGTTACTTTATTATGACAAAATAAAGCCAAAATGCTCACTGAACATTGAACTTGTTCTGCAGTGAATGCATATATAGCATGTACGGGGTTGTTTGAAACTGTGTAGAGAAGTTAGAGTCAACGTTTCTATTATTAGTATACAATTTTTAGTCAGCTTTATACATGTGATAGATTTACCTAAGTATACGAAGTAATAATGTGCACTTCAAGTTTTCTCTTCAGTTTAAACGAAATAACAAATAAAGCTTAATCGCGAAGCCTTTGCTTTTCACATGCAGTCCCTTCCACCTGGATCAACAGTAATTTGGTCAAATCTTGCAAGGCAATTCAGTCTTACAAATGCATCAGGAATTTGCCCGGCAAATGGGGGACAGATAATGAAGTAAATAGCAGCAGACCTTGGGATAGATACAAGCCAATTCTCCTCCAAGACAACTAAACTTAAGGAGTATTACTCACGGGTTCGAAGAACACGACATTGAGTCGTGGGTTACGCATGCCGGCAAACATCCCTACGATTAACCTACAAAACAGGTAAAAGCAAAATTGCAATCAAAAGAAATTGACATAGGAGAAGATGTTGCCCCAAAGATATACAAAACAAACAAAATTGACACAACAGGAGGGCTCAAAGCTATGTAACGATCTACGACAGAAAATTATCCCTCTCAAAAGAAGGAAGGAGATCTCCAACAAGACCCCGTTGCAGCATCAACAGTAAAACACCAAAACACCCGATGCAAAAACACAAAAGACGAGTACAACACGAGACGGAAAAGAGACACGACATTTAAACATCAAACACAAAAGACTACACATAAACCGACGAGACCAATGGGTAACCGGTGCCGACTTTGGACGGCCATCTGTCACGCAAGTAGCAAATGGTGTGGTTATCCTGGATTACGTGCGCACAACCCTCTCACTTCTCCAATTACCCAGAGGTCTCGAAGAACGTACAATTGTGGTGTAAAACAACCTCCTCACTGTAAGATGACATCACACAAACAAGACCGCGAAACACAGAGGCCCCAGAGACACAGATGAAGATGTAAATGGATATAAAAAGAGGGCATGCGTAATACAGTCCGTGTTCTGCCGGCTGTAGCGAGCTCATGTATGTAATCACCCGAGGAGTCCGACTGACATTCAGAGAGGACAGGTGGTCGGGGCCCTGTCCTCTCTAAAGAGGTTTGGACAGGGCCCGTCATGGAGTCCCGTCGTCACAGTCAGTCTGAGTGCAAGTCTCAAGGATGCGCTTGTACAAGACTGTAGATTGGTCAAGTACCACTCAAAATTACTTTGGACAATGTACGAAACTCAAAAAAAAAAATCTTTGAGTAGTTAGTAGTTTCACGGTCTCAACTCTATTCCTCTTAGATCGAATTGTGATTAACGATAGAGTAACTGTTTCCACAGTCTCGTCAACATTTACTTCGTCATCTTCATCTTCTGACTCCCCCGACTGATATACTTCATCAACATGATCAACCGGTATACTGTTGGTTGGTCCCGGTTCATCGTCGAACTCCGACGTGTCTTCATGAATGATGATTTCAGGTTCCTCTCCCGAGGCTCCAGTTGGACTTAGACCTCGGGCAAATCCTTCGGTATCTTCCTGATCCAAGGCACCAGAGAGACATGGGCCTTGGATAGGTTTTTTTCACTGGAATCAACATCCATGCTTCGTTAAGTTGTGTCCATTCGAAGTCTTTTTTCGCTCGGACCTGAGACTTCGTTATTCTTTCTATCCGTTTACCAAAAGTTTACTTTTCCTGCCGCATCCTTTGCATTATCTCTATTGAAGTGATGGACCGCCTCTAAATGGATCGTTAAATATTCCCTTCGGTAAAAAAGATTTTCCAATAGGTTGTTTCACTTCCTTGTATCTTCTCTTCACAAAGAACATACTGAACGTTGTTATTATGAACAGCATTGTGATGCCTCTTTATGTTCCGGTTATTTGCGTATTCCACACCAAATTAATGACACTTTACAACCATCTTTATCACTTCTACAAATCTACTCGGCTTGTTTATTTTCCGTCCTTTTCGAGTGTACCTCTTCGTAGGCGCCAGTGTCAGATGGTCTCTAATTCCCGCGCTTGGTCGGGTACCTGAATCCGGATTCTTATTTCCCACTCGGGCCGACATAAATTTGACCTCCATCTGTTTTTTTTTTCTGAATCTTCGGATATTTCAGGTGGATTTTTTATTTCTCATTGTTTTCAGGTTGAATTAATGCGCCCTCATCCTTTTCAAACCCAGTTGTAAATTGGGTAATATTTGGGAAATATCTCCATGAGTTAAAGAAGATCCTGACGATAATCTCAACAGCACTCACAATAGAGCATCAAATGGATCGTACAGCTACTGCTGGTTTATTGTTAGAACATTTTATTTCGAAAGTTACATCGCTAAATTTATCTATAATGACCCATGGTACCGTCCAGTGACGCGCTTATCATCTAAAAACAGATTAATTAACAGCGTGGACCAGCTATCTGCCAATACGCTATTGCCGATTTTGGACATCCAATATGAATAATGGCATCGACATCTCTTAAATCTACTCCCATTCCCATGGCAACGGTTGCTATGATACATCTGAGAATATTATTTTCATGTTTAAAGGTTTCCAAAATTCTGTCTTTAGATCCCTGAAAAGTGCTTTTGTGAAACATTTCTACCATAATATTTTCTGGCTGTATAAGCTCGTTAAAATATGCTTTAGTTCCAAGCTGTTCCCTGAAAGTTAAGAAAACTTCTGAGACTGTATCTATTGATCGACAGTAAATGATTGTCTTTTTGGAATCAACTCCCCTCTCTTTTTTATGTTGTATGAGCAAAGACAGAGATTCAGCATAATCCGATTTTTCTCGTTTTTTTTAAATTCTAGAAAAATCTTAGGTCTGTATGGAGATTTGTAAATGATATCTGTAGCATCCTCTGGTAGATGAAGGAATTTTATTATGTCGTTCTTTATACGTTCAGAGCATGTGGCTGTAAGGGCCATAACAGGAACTTGAAAAAAACTTCTAAGCTCATGAAGCCGAAGATATTCCTCTCTAAAATCGTGTCCCCACTCAGAGATACAATGATTTTGACAGCCGTAACGGAAAAAATCAGTGAATGAAAATCGAACACAAAAGCCGAAACCAGATTCCAAAAAAAAATAAAAAAATAAAAAATCAGTGAATGAAAGACGAACGCTAAAGCTGAAACCAGATTTAAAAAAAAGGTCTTCCGGCAGATTGTCGGAGTTCCAATGGGGACCAATTTTGCCCCACTCCTTGCCGACATTTTCCTTTGCTCGTACGAACCTGAATTCATTCAATCTTTGGTCTCTGAAGGGAAAAGATACTTAGCTTCTGACTTCAACTTCACTTACAGATACATAGATGATGTTTTGTCCATCAATAATCCAAACTTCGCGGATTACCTGAGCAGTATCTATCCTTCGGATCTTGAAGTCAAAGAAACTACAGAGACAAATAATTCAGCATCCTATTTGGACATAATGTTGTCCTACGGCACTGATGGTCACATGAACACCTCACTCTATGACAAACGTGACGACTTCAATTTCAGCATTACAAACTTTCCTTTTCTGATGAGCAACATCCTTTCATCGCCTGCTGATGGCGTGTTCATATCTCAGTTGATACGCTATGCCAGAGCAAGTACCAAATATACGGATTTTGTTCTGTGAGCTAGGCGTCTTTTAGATAAGCTTCTCAGTCAGGGATATGTTTGTGACCGACTAACATCGTCACTGAGGAAGTTCTACGGTCGATACGGGGAACTCGTCATACACTATGATGTCCCACTCTCCAGAATGGTGGGTGATATTCTGTCATAGACCATTTGAACCATCCAACCCAAGATTGTACTCTATTTCTTCCGAAATGGAAGTTGCCGGATGTGACAGTTCTACCGAATTGAAGCGGCGGGTGTTGCATGCAAGCAGGAGATGCTTACTCTTCCTGGGCACCTGGTCTCACTCTCATATCGGGAGTTCGCTTCTTTTCAGGTGGTGGAGGTTTTTGTTTGTTTGCTTTGGTTCCTGTTTTGTCCTGATTTTGTATGCCTTCGGTTTCTGATTTTCTGAATTATCGATTTTGTGCTGTATACAGGGGTATGGTCATTATCCATATTTGTCATTCATCAAAATCTCTTCTGTGGTTCTGGAGAAGTAGGTCTTACATACATGGAGATTTATCTCCCTTCCTTTCTTTACATGAAATATTTCTTGAAAAATCAGATAAAAAGTTAATGAATAAATAAATCCTTTGAATGACTGAAATGTGTCAAATATGCACAGTATTTCTTCTTCTTTCGAGAATAAACACGCCGTCGATATTGTCCATGCATTACATGCCTGGATTTCACACATGCCATGTAGAAAAGGTATGTTTCAATTATTAACATTTTCAATTTTTAGGAAAATCAAATGAAAGGTTCTCTATTCAGTCTGGCTGTCCTGGACCTCCTTAATGCTGAAGTGAATGGTAAATTCTATGTGACGTCCGAAGTTGACGATTGAGCGAGTTCTTTTGATGATAAAGCTGAAGGGCAACTTTCTGTCCTCTGAACAAGCAATGTACTGTCAAAGACTGGTGCAGATGAACTTGCAGTAATAGCTTGTTGTAAAGTAATCTTGGCTTGCAGCTGTGCTTACAAGAATTTGCTTCCTGTGGGCCATTTTCTTCTTCACAGCCATATTCGTCAAAAAGTTTTTTTTTCTCATATTGATTCAACATGACCATCAGAAACATGTCTACGATATGACTGTACATTTCCTTATAAACAGACACTCGACCAACTATTACATCTGTAAGCTTTGAGAACTTGTTGGACTGGCAAGTGAAAGTTCGTACCTTCACAAAAAGGTTCAGAAACGATTCACATAAATTAACATCCCTATGGATTTCTTTATGGCATACCTCATGCAGATCTGAACCATGCAAATTTACATTCTGGTCAATTAACATTTTAGGCAAATGTCACATAGATTTTGGAAGAACATGTACATATCACATGTAGCCAAGTTCGATCAATTTCGGTTGATCGTTTCTTCAAAAGAAAGGAGGGGATCTCCAACAACACCTAGTTGCAGCATCAACAGCAACCTCCCAAAACACCCGCTGTAAAACACAAAAATGACACGCACAGAAAGAGACGCAGTAGTACAATGAACGTCAAATCACAGAAAAACATAAAACACAAATGACTACACATAAACCAACGAGACCGATGGGTAAACGGTGCCGACTTAGGACGGCCATCTGCCTCGTGAGTAGGAGACGGTGTGGTTATCCTGGATTACGTGCGCACAACCCTCCCACTATTCCGATTACCCAGAGGTCTCGAAGAACGTACAATTGTGGTGTAAACAACCTCCTCACTGTCAGATGACCACACACAAACAAGACCGCAAAACGCAGGGGCCCAAGCAACACAGATGAATATGTAAATTGATATAAAAAGAGGGCATGCGTAATACGACCTGTGCTCTGCCGGCTGTAGCGAGCTAATGTATGTTATCACCCGAGGAGTCCGACTGACATTCAGAGAGGACAGGTGGTCGGGGCCCTGTCTTCTCTAAAGAGGTTTGGACAGGGCCCGTCATGGAGTCCCGTCGTCACAGCCAGTCAGCGTGCAAGTATTAAGGATGCGCTGGTACAAGACTGTAGATTGGTCAAGTACCAAGCCTAGTGTCCGTCTGGTGACATTAGGATCATATCCACGGTATAAGAGGCGTTTGATGATTCTGACGCATTTTCGATAGTAATTCTGTCTACCTTTGATCCTTCTAATTTTGTTGATCATGTCACCATAAAATGCAGGTTGCGAAATACCCAAAGTAATATACTCTGTTGCTTGTATGGGTCCGAATTTCAAAAGTAGTTGACAATAATTTTTGTAAAATTTCCAGAATGTCTTGACAAGTTTGTGAAAGTGAAAACCTTGACCTAAAAGTTTCTTTGTTATTTGTAAATTTCTATCATGAAAATCCAAAACATCAGTACATGCTCTAGCATACCGGATGAGCTGCGAAATGTAGATACCATAAGACGGTAATCTAGGAACATCACCGTCGAGCCAGGGAAAATTTACTATATTGAATCCAAAGTCATCTCTTTTGTCATACACCCTTGTATGAATCTCTCCATTAATAATTTTGATATTCAGGTCCAAAAATTGTGTTTCTGTGTTTGTGACGTTCGCCTTGTTTAGAGTCAGTTCCTGTGGATAGATGACATTTTTATACTTTTCAAAAACAGGATTGTCGATAGTAAGGATATCATCCAGGTACCTAGAAGTACCATTGAAACATTTCACATCATCATGTTTTCTTTGTTTTTGAAGATTTTGGATAAATTCTTTTTCAACGCATTCTAAATTTCAACGCATTCTAAATTGCTGATATCAAAATTTCTTGAAATTTCTTAAAAGTGGGTCCTGTAGCATAATATCCCACCCATCCAGCTACATCTTTCCATACACTTTTTCGACATCGTAATTTTCATACTTTTAGGCATATTACATTGTTTAGATTTAGGATCACTGATGAGGGTAAAGTGCCCGAAACGTGCATGTCTGGTCCACGTTGCCAATTTATCTGTTCTTAAATGATGCTATTCAATTTGAAGACGTTTACATTTATACCACTTGGTGAGTGTCACTGCTGGTGGACCAGGAGTCCCCGAGGGCACATGTAGCCAAGTTCGATCAATTTCGGTTGATCGTTTCTTCAACGCATTCTAAATTTCTGATATCAACATTTCTTGAAATTTCTAAAAAGTGGGTCCTGTAGCATCATATCCCACCCATCCAGCTACGTCTTTCCATACACTTTTTCGACATCGTAATTTTCATACTTTTAGGCATATTACATTGTTTAGAATTAGGATCACTGATGAGGGTTAAGTACCCGAAACGTGCATGTCTGGTCCACGTTGCCAATTTATCTGTTCTTAAATGATGCTATTCAATTTGAAGACGTTTACATCTGACATTTGTCAGCATGGACCAGATATGCACGTTTCTGGTACTCAATCGTCGTCACTGATCCTCAATCTAAATGATGGAACTTTCTGAAAGTGGATGGAAAACAATCTAAATGATGGAACTTTCAGAGAGTTGAACCTCATTAGCTGTGATATGATCAATGCATTCAAGTGCATATGCTGCTTCACTGTATTATGTTTGACTGTCTTGATCCAATTATAATAGTTATTGCGTTGCAATGTTCGAAACCTGTTACGTAGTTTAGCAGTGCAGTAGCCACCAATATAACGTACTTTGACCCTGCTTTCCTCAGTTAGCTGCCTTTGTTTTGTGCTTTCAGCTGGCTCATACTCCTTTGTTTTCTCATCCAATAGAAATTTTCGCACAGAAAATGCAAGTCTGAATGCAATTTGTGCCATAACATGCTGAGAAAAAAGTTCTTTGTCTGCTTGTAAAAAATAAAAAAAACATTAAAAGTATTTGCATTGTATGGACATGACACCTGATTTTCATGGCATCTTTTGTAAAATTCACCTAGTTAATGGGCAGGTATTATGATGCATTTCCAAATTTCGAAGTCATGTAGAATGGAACGAATATTTTCAATTTCTTGTAAACAAAACTGAATCGCACCTTTAATATATTCATCCTCTCCCAGGGCATTTGAGCACAAGATTTGTCTCTTTCTGTTTTTCGGTAAGGGTTTTTTCCTGCATTTCCTCAAGTATTTCTTTCACATCACATCCGTAGGTAGGCTCACTTATGCAGATTCAATACCTTCCTTATCTGCTGCCATAGACAAAATGTTATCCATCACCTCGTTATCAAAAATATCATTGTCATCATCAGGGTCTGGGTCATCATCCATAACACATTTGCTGCTAGTAGCTGTATACAGTATATGAGTTTCAATCTGTTCCCTAATAAAGATAAAATAAAAACAAAAACAGTAAAACTGATAGATGCTCCCCAAACAAAATAATTTTGATACCAAAAGGTTTACTTTCTGAGTATAAAAGACCTTGGCATTTCACCCTAATATGACCTTGAAGACTTTCGTCTGAAACCCCACATCATGCAGTTTATGAACTTAGAATAGAACATATTATCCCCATGAAGTTATGTAGAAATTGTATTGTCTATTTGCACACTATGGAGATGAATTTATTTAAAGGAACGGTGTCCCTTAAAATTAATTTTACAAAATTTTGTTATGCAAAATCTTTCTTTTCATATGAAAGTATACATTCTCATTTGTACAAATTCAAATTTTTGTTTTCCGATCCTATATGTATCCTATTTGTTCTATGTGTATTTCTTTATGTAAAACTATATGTATTGAATTTCCACAATAAATATGTTTAAACTAAGTAATGTGTAACAACCCAACCACCTCTTGGTACACAATTTCAAATCGATGCCAAAAAAAAAACTGTAACCTTGTCCCAAAGGATCTACCCTAATGAACATTTGTATGAAATGTGATCAAATTCTAATAAAGAGGTTTAGGAGATACGAGCTTGGATCAACAGACACTGACACGACAGCGACTTTATGCTCCCCAAAAATTTGTATGGAGACAGACAAACAGTAACAATATGTAAAATTATTATGATATTTAAATGACTATAAATAATAATTACCAATTATCAGGTTTCTAAAAACATTGATTTTGTGGGACAAAACTGTTTCAGCATTTTTCTCTTTTTTATTTGCTTCAGCATTTCACTACATTGAATAAAATGTATTGTGAAAGAAAAACACAAATGTGCCGTCATTACCATATTCAGTTGTTTAAATAACCAGAAGTCTCTAACAAGACTGTAGCTCTCCAGGTTGTTTTGATTAATTCACTCGTTGACATGTGAATTCATATATGATTTCATAATATGACCAAACCTGCTTTCTTAGACCCTGGTGGTCAAGGGCTTAAACAAAAAATCAGGTGAGTAGTCGACAACAGACCTATCATATTGCAAAAAGAATTCAGTATCCATCATTTAAATTGTCAGAGCAATTTTGAACACAAGATTGCATATACTTATATAGCAGAAAAATGACAACATTCATTCTAAGTCTCTAGGGGTCAGGGGCTCTAACAACCAGAAGTCTCTGATGAGACTGTAGCTTTCCTAGTTGTTTTCTTCATTTACTGATTGGTAAACGAATTCATATGATATTACCAATATCTAATTATGTGTTCTTTAATAGCAGTAAGTGCTGACGTCAGATTTCTAGACAAAATTGTAGTGGAGCAGGTACTAGAATTAGCAATAAATCGAAATTTGTAAGGAGACTTTTGTAGTTTCGGTATGCAATATAGTGTAGGGAGATCCAATTCAGAAATAGGGATATTGAATGAAGACAGTTCACTGTTATGCTTGCTTAAAATGTTAGACGCACTTCCATTGCTTTTGATTTATGTATTAGAAGACGAATGTTCCGAAACCAAAGTTGATATGTAGTAACGTTTTCAAATGAAAATGGTGTTGTTGGCTGCTTTATCAACTGGTGTAAAGACATATTTTTCATGTAATTTACTGAGTTTGGATTTGAAATATCTTTCTGATTTGTAACGTGGATTTGAAAAAGATGAGGGTTTTGATGGAAGTTATCTATTCGAATATCCGTTATATCTAAAATGAGGTTTTTCCAGTCATTCAGAGCATGCGGTTCGACTCCTTCTGATTTACACCATCTTTTCGTATAGTTATCTAAGGCTTCCGTAAGCACCTCACTGCATTTGACAAAATCTATCTTGGATCTATCTTGGATGGGATTCTATACTTAGTCTATACTATATATATTGTTTTCATTTTCGTGCTTAAACATCGACGGCGCGTGCGGCTAGCCAACAGGGTATGCTTACTCCTCCCGGGCACCTGGTCCCACCTCTAGCTTGCTAGGGGTCCGTCGATGCTTAATTTTGTGCTCTATTGTGAGTGCTGTTGAGATTATCGTCAGGATCTTCTTTAACTCATTTAGGTCCTTTTTTTAAGAAGACCATGGAGTTGTCTGTCTTCGAGAATTGAAAAGTCACCTGTAATAATATGGCCAGGTGGTTTGTAGGCCAGGTGGTTTGTAGAGATATTTAGAAGTTGCCCATTCTCAAGAAGAAGGACACGATTCAAGTATGTCAGGATCCGATGTAACTTTATTATAGTTAAAAACAAAGTTTCGAATAGGTTTCTTGTGCTTATAACAAATAAGAGGTGGCTGTAAATTTTCAAAATATTGAGGAATGGTACTTAATACGCGATGATCCCGAAAAATATTAAAGATGTTTAGAAGATCAAAACCTTTGTTAATAAACGGGATTTTTATGAATGGTCTTTTAGAGGAGGTGTTTTCCACAATAGGATAAAGTTTATCTGTGCGAATGAGACAATGATATTAAGTCTGAATCAGTCAGTGATTCTTAAGAATGCAACCTCTGCTTCATCCAAGATAGATTTCAAGTGCATAACTTGTATTGACGACAGAGCATGTAACATCTCATGTCTGCCACCATTGCGAGCTATAGTAAGTAAATCGTTGAGAGACAGATAGATTCTGCGCAGCACATTTAAGGCCTTCCATGACGTCATTGACAAAATTTGATGTCAGTTTTGATAGCTATTTTCAAGGAATTATTAAATTGTCCAAATAAGATGGAATGAAATAGTTTATGTATCAGTATAGATGCTATATCATAATTTATCTGTTAATTACTGATATATGCTCCCCGAACGTCGGGTTGTCACGTGACACGTATATTTTCGTAGATCAACATTGGTCATACAAAAAGAGATGGCGCAAGGTGAAACCTTATCATTCAAAAAAAATATTGATACCATACTACAAAGGGGGGGTTCATTTACCTACTTCTTGCTGGGGAAATCTTTGATAAAGAACGACTACTTGAAAAATCGAGAAAAATATACCCATTTCATTAAATATTATCGACACTGGCACGAATGGCAGAAAATTTAAAAGAAAATATAGAATGTAAACGTTTCCCCCAGTTGAATTATTGAAGAACACCTATCACTTAAAATGTGTGCCAAATTTCACTTTAATTTATGTACGGTAACATCTTGCGCCGTTGCAGTTTTTCTGACAGGTGCTAATCGGTAGTTCGTTCGTTTACCAAATAAACGTTCTGTGGAATCAGATTTATTCAAGGGACGTAATCGCGCTCTCTGTAAATTCCGTTTTAATTTTTTAAATAAATGTTAATTTGAATAAAATTTTCATTTCAACTTATGAAAAAATATCAAGCAATATTTATTCAATTCATTTCATTTCACTTTTTGTATATTGAGGGGTGAATCGCGGAAAAAAGGGGGGGGGGGGGGCGGAGGGCGCCACGCCGGGGTGTCGGTCTTGCCGGTTACCGTAATAACCCATGAACCCAATATACATGCATTGAGATTAACATGATGCTGTATAATATCGGACATGCATTAGAATTGCATGGATTGATTATATTAATTCGTAATATTTACTTACATACATTATACGTCCCTTTAATAATCATTACCGTGACAGAAAAAAAAACCTTGTTTGACTTATGACGCCTTTGACCGCAATGGGATCGATAACATACATAAATTCTTCACTGTTTATACCAAAATTTCTTTATGTTATGGATTCTCTGGTTTCTTATTTTAAGAAAGGAGACCTTATAGTCCTATGGTCTCTGGACAACATGTAATTCTAGATCCAATATTATTTTTTCTAGACATCGGGAAAAAAATAAGGGTAAAAAAAATAATAAATCTGATGTTTGTTTCCCAGCAGAAAAAAAAACTGAATTTGATCAAGATTGGAAATAGAGGAATCGGCAAATTCCGTGGATGATTTCCGTTGTCATATTAATATTAAAATTTAGGTATACTTTCATACTGATTTAAAATTTAATTTCAATGTGTCAGAAGACGCATAGGCACTGTTTCTTTTTTTTTAAACACTTTCAGTGTATATTTTCTATAACAAAAATAAATAAATAAAAACACCACCCATGTAAAAGCGTAGCTGACATTGACATTGAAAAGCACTTATAATTGACAACTTGCAATTGCATGCAAAAGTTGATGAAAATTGAAAGTAAAGCGTGACCTCGAGTTTCTATTTTTCGCCCACGCTGCACTGACATTGGGAATCTTCTGCTCGATTTTATTTAATTAGACTTCATATGTTTTATTTGAATTCCATGTCCCCTGAAAGTGAATTTGTACTTAAAAATTCTTCATGAGATCGACGAAATACATGGTAGTGTGTTTGACAGAAATTTAAAGAGCGGTCCTTGATTTATTGGGCCGGGAAAGGGGGTGGATCGGGCTAGAGGACTTTTCAGTGTATGTATAACGGCTTTGTTTTGGGTGGGTTTTTTCTCTCCTTTCGTTTGCATTTTCAGATCATGAATTTATTTGATAGTCGTCCAGTCAGGATTATTATTTACAGCAGATGCAAAATTCAGAGATTTTTTGGGGTCAAATCTATAGCCAGATTTCATGCAGCAATCATGTTTCCCTTCGCCCTTCAAAATATTTGAAAGGTTACTTCTTTATTATAATATCGGATCCTTGTCGTAACAAACATTTGTATGTATATGATCAATAAATGTGCCTCGGAATGGTCGAGCAGCAATCCTACCTTGTTTCATTACTCCCGATATTTTCGTGACAACATGATGGGGGGGGGGGGGGGGGGGACGACAGACAAAGTGATCCACCAAAATTTAGATAAACGACTGTCCTATGACAAATTTGATGTAAGCATTAAGCAAATTTGTTGAATATTTTCATTATTTCAAATTTTTTATTTGACCGATGACCCAATCTTATTTTTTTCTGCATTGCAGATATCAAATAAAATAATTGTAAAGCTGGAACAAATTAATGGTGCGTGAATAACTCTTGCCAGGAGCTTGAGATTATTTGTCATTTTTTTCCTAACACCATATTAACAGTGACCGACATTTTAATAACTGGTATTATGGGACCTTTACTTAATAGCCACCTTGTGCGAGATGTTCTGCAAGTACAACAATAATTTATTTAAGTGTCTTTGTTACATACCATGCAGGTGTCAGTAGCTACATGTATCTTTTGAAAGCTAAGTCAAGCTTAAATTTCAAATCTTCGTATTTGCTCTTGCCATGCACATAGAGATTTGTGTACATGTTGACCTTGAAAGCCCTCTCATGCTCGGCTAAATGCTTCAGGCAGACAAACTATCAAAACAAAAGCAATTTTAACCCCCCCCCTCCCCGCTCTTGGAGATTTGAGCATGAAGTCTAGTACAGATCAATTTTAGGAGATATTAATTTTCTTTATTATATATTCAAAGTAACATTTCTTCATCTGTAATGTGTGTGGTTGTTCAAAGTTATTATTCAAGCATTCACTCTTCAAGGCAAGGACCTGAAATAGAAAAAAAAATATTGACTATATAAATCGAGCTTTTAAAATCCAAAGTGTATGGTACAGCTTGGACTCAAAATTCATAATTTTACAAGTTTAATAGTTATGTAATATACATGTATGTCCTAGCGACATAAATTACAAAGAATTCGCAGTGATGTGTTATTATTTCATGAATAGCTAAATAAGCCTGGTATGGCTATAGTTTTAGATTATTCACTATAGATAGTAAATGCATTTATTTTATTTGACTTCTTTTTTAAATCATTATAATATTCCTTAATAGGCAAAACAAATGTTACTCTACACATAAATTTAAAAATTCTGTACCTGCAAAAATATCCAAAATGAACAGTACTGTATGGCTAAGATACATGCATGTGTTCCTGAAACTTTCACAGTGTCATTGTGTGACAATATTTCTTTTCATGCAGCAGCTGGTGTGAAATCCATTCTAAGTTAACATTCTGAAGGAAAAAAAAATAATAATTGGTATTTGAATATTTCGATATTTCGGTGCACATACTACTGCAAGTATAACTTACTGTACAACTACAAGTGTACTCAGATGTAAACATTTTTATAGGTACATGTTATGAAAACAACATATACATGGGCATGGGCACATTTATTTATAAGTATCACATTCACCCTTTTTTCCTCATCATTCAACTTTTCTACGAACTGATATCATAATCTACAAGTGTCTAAACTATTTACATAAAGTTTAGCTACTACTCAGCTTTGCAGTAACAGTGTAACTTAAGTAAAACGCGTTGAAATTCTGTCATTTACACATACATTTCACACATGTCTCTTGGTAATCCAAGGAATTTCCTTTTATTTCTATGAATAAATTGATTTCATGATGTAATTGTACTAATTCTAAGATATTTCCTTCATACAGCACCTGTTATTGAAGTTTGATATCGCTAATACTTACCAAAATCTGCCTTTTTATTCGTTTTACCCGCTCTGTAAACTGTTGATTCGCACCTGTTCGTCATCTCAAGCTTCTAAGTAACGCAGATCGCATTCTTCGGTGTACGGGGTCACAGAGTACAGATATAGATTAGGGGTTTTCTCAAAAGTATATTGACCCGGCGATGTGTCAGTGATGAAGTAATATGTTTTGTTTTTTGTACAAATGCAATTTTATCTAGTAAATAAAGGTATCAATGATAACAAAAGCTAATAAATGAGTTGCTACCTAACCTGACGACACGGGGTCCATGACGTCATATGACGTTACGTTATTTGGCGGAAAAAACTTCTACGTCATTGCTATGGAAGGCCTTAAATGTGCTGCGTGGATCGTTTTCTCTTTTGTCTGTTTCGTCTTTTCCCGTGCGACCTTTACTTTTAGAGTTTGGGCGAATTGAAAAGATGTTGATATTGGTAGAAGCTGAAGGTATCCGAAGTACAATGGGACACTTTTTCATGCCTAGTAAGGTATTTCAAACGATAAATTTTCTGAAAGGCTATAATGACCATTGCTTACTTTGAGGCTAGAAAAATAAAGGGAAAATAACTGATGAAGCATTGATATTGTCTATTTTCTCTATCTAACATATGCAAAATAACAAACTTGTACAAGAGTTCTTCCCCTTTGATTTTTATGACATGGTTTGACAGTAAGTGTTTTGAATATACCTCCCTGACATTGTCGCCATAGCACTTTCTATATAGACATAGACATAACGTCAGACAGTGCATGAAGTTTTTATATTTTCATTTCCATGCTTCAAAGACATCGACGGCGGGTGCGGCTAGCCAACAGGGGATGCTTACTCCTCCCGGGCACCTGGTCCCATCTATAGTTTGCTAGGGGTCCGTCGATGTTTAATTTTGCGCTCTATTGAGAGTGCTGTTGAGATTATCGTCAGGATCTTCTTTAACTCATGGGACTCGCATATCTGAACTCACAGCATCGTTACCCTCAGAAAGTATTTAGCTTGTAGTACCTCACCGGGCATAAAATTCACCATTCGTTACAATGGAGATATTTAAAACGCTGTGTAAATTTACTCTTTCATACAAATGAACATTAAGGAAGTATCGATCAGTTAGTCGAGAAGGCAAGGCAAAATCATACGATTGTTCATAGGAACGGTTGCAAACCTCGGAATGAATACAATTTCGAGGTGAGACCACGTGCCCAGGGAGAGTCCGCGTCTATTGACGGATACCTTAAAATTCATATAGATGAAAACATTTATCCTTTTATATCGAGATAAAACAATGAGAATGTTCTATTTGAAGTCTAAGGGAGAACTGCTTTTAATCATTTTTTTAAGATTTAAGACTTTTAGTAGGTAGTGGGACTTGATTTAAGATGAAACCATTCATACCAACTATGTGGCACCATAAAGTGTATTTCAGCTTAGTTTGACCGATTTTCCTTGTCTCTGCCATTGAGCTCGTGCAAATTTTGAAACGACATTTTTACGTTAACAAATCAATTTGCAGGCCACGTTTATAATTCTATTAGTACAATGGAAACGTAACCTAAAACTCCTATAGATTAAAATTATATTCCTTTTATCTCGAAAAATAGCGATGACAATGTTCCATTGAAAGTCTTTTAAATCATGCTAATTGAATTCAAAGACGTTTAACATTAACCAACAAAAAGAAATAATCCATCTTAATTATTTTAAAGAATGTCAAATATCTAGGTCAAGGTCACTATAAGTCAATTCATGTGTTGTTTTATTCTATTTTTTCTTTAAACATAGTCTCACCTAAAGCCCAAATCACTTACAAATGAAAAGTTGCAGCCCCTTTCCCTTTTTTTTTAAAGTAGGTGAATTATGCAGGTCAATATTTATGCGTAAAGAATTATTGTACATGTATCTATAAAAAGGTATCACCGTAGGGAAAACAGATGGTAAATATCAGAAACATATCACTTACCAATCGAAAGATAACTAGAACCGCTGGGTAAGAGGATTGAAAAGGAAATCCAACCCGAGTCCGGGATTTGCTTGCACCATGTCGAGGCTTACTGAATCATGGACAAAAACGGACACGAGGGTTGGATTTCTTTGTCACTGATCACAACATGCAATTATTTTTCTCTTAATGTATGAAAGACGCAAAAAAAATGCCCTTTACTTCTCTGCCATCTTGTGATGAAGCTACGAAGCCCGCATAGTCAACGTCTGACGTGTAGCTACAACGGCGGGCGCGGCTAGCCAACAGGGGATGCTCACTCTTCCCGGGCACCTTTAGCTTGCAAGGGGTCCGCGATGCTTAAAGATGCAGTGGCCCTGAAAATAATTTTTTATTGAAAATGTAAATTTTACTCCAAACGGTCTAGATAGAGGAAAAAATGATTGTCGATTTTGTAATAATTAAATCTCCGTATACCTCTATAGTAAAAACTCAATACATTGTAGGTGGCGCTAGTGGAATGAATTAGAACTGCGCACCCCAAATTCAAAATGACGTTTTTAAAGGTCTATAACTGCTAAAGTATGCGTTAGATTGGCCTGAAAATTTGAATTTGTACAAATGAGAATGTATACTTTCATGTAAAAAGAAAGATTTTGCATTATAAAATTATTTAAAATTAATTAATTTTCAGGGACACCGTCCCTTTAATTTTTCTGTTCTATTGTGAGTGCTGATGAGATTATCGTCAGGATCTTTTTGACATATTATCATCCGCCCCCTTAGGATGAACGCTTTGTCATTTTACACTTTTTATGATAACTTTGTGAATATGGTAGAAATAGTAAATCATAAAAAGGTCAAGGTCAGCCGGTCAAAATTTATGGCAGGTGTAGAATGGTCTTATGGAACACGCATACGAGGCATATCACCTAAGAACCAAAATACGTAGCCATTCGTATATTTTATAAAGTAGGCCAAATATGTAGATCAGGCCAAGGTCAGTAGTTTTATAACGATGGTGTGTATAGAGAGGATTCACATATAACAGATGTATAACACGATACCAATCAAAAGTAATGGGGTGCGACATCCAACGTGCGATGGACAAGGTGATAATCCCTAAATGTCGCTTTGCTTTGCGACCAAAGAAAATGAAAATACGAATACAATATTGTCAAATAAACCCCATCAAATAATGAAACAAGGACTTTAGTACTTTAAAGTAACATATTTGTGTACTTGATGGACATAAATACATTTAAATGTTTATTTTAGCAAGCTTTTTCATCGAATGTTTTTCTAAACCCTAAACAGCAATGAAGTAATGCTAGGTTTACACATTCGGTCCCGGAATCAGCCAATTCATACATAAATGCTGCGGGTGGCGTCCGATTTGATGCCATAATTTTGTAACTACGGTATGGTACGGCCAACAAATGTTTGGTGAGGTTCCGTTACGGAGAATACCTAGTATTTGAACGATTAGGACTATCTTTGCTTTTCCGGGGTGCTAATCCGGTAATGTGTGAAGCATCACCGATGAGAATTTAATATTCGAAACACGTGTCTAGTGCATGGGAATTGGTTTGGAATTATCTTCAAGAAGGTATAGAGTTGGAACCCTTCGACATTATTTTGTATGATGTTGTAGTAAATATTCTGTCTCTTCAACGCATTTCAAAATTTCTTCAAATTTCTAAAACGTGGATCCTGTAGCATCATATCCCACCAATTCTGCTACGTCGTTTGGTATATTTTTGGACAGAGTAATTTTAACACTTTTTGGCTATATTACATTCTTTTTCTGAGGATCACTGACGAAGGTTTAGTACCCGAAACGTGCATGTCTGATCCATGTTGTTAATTTATCTGGTTTTAAATGATGCTATTGAATTTGAAGACGTTAAACATTGTTGTCTTTCTGCGATTTGGTGTTTGTATTATGCCATTTATGTGTCACTTATTTCGCTGGGTGAATGCAGGGTCGTCATGCTGGAGATCTTCTCTGATCTTCACACTAAGTCCATTACCAATATTTTGTTATTAAGCAAATGTTTAAACTGTGATCTGAAGGATTGGTATGTTTTATACGTAGATGACATTTTGAACACTCTTCCACATGTTTGTGCAATTTGGGGATCTTGCAAACCCTGAATCTTTCACACTTTCAATATTAAGGTAAGGTATACAAATTTCATCCCTGTCGTCTGCAGGGGTCTCTTCCATAAATTCCGTAAATGTTTCGGGTGCCCCGTCAGTCCAAATGGAAACCGCAACCACTCATATAAGCCCCATGGAGTAATGAATGTTGTATAGGGTCTACACTCAGATTTTATATGTCCCTGATGGTATGCCATTCCTTGATCAAGTGACGGGAAACACTCGTTACCTTTCAAGCTATTAAGTGAATCCTGAATGCGAGGTATTGTCTGCGAGTTTGAACCGTCTTTTGATTCAGAGCCCTTTTATCAATACAAAGTCGTAAACTCATATCTTTCTTTCTGACACAAACCATCGGACTAGAGTAAGGCGAAGTGAATTTCTGGATCCATCCGTTATTTACTAAATCTACCACGTGGTCCTTGACCTCTTTGTTAAGCGATGGAGGAACAGAACTGTAAGTTCTCTGAACAGAATTTCTGTCATTAAGTTCGATATCCAGCAGTAGATTTGTTACGTTTCCAATGTCATCATCGTTTCGAGAAAAAGACTCGCATTCCTCTCTTAAGATATCTCTTACCTTTCTTATCTGGTCCGGTTTAAGGTCACTCTCGTCTAACTTGACATCAGGATCCCATTTCTCCCTATGAATCTTACCTGGTGATGGTTCTTTCTTACCATTTACAAGTTTCAAGTAATGGCTGTACTCCACGTATCAAGTCTGGACATCTAAGAGACACAACTGATTTTACAGATACCAACTTCTCAATTACTGAACGTCCAAGACATAATGGTACCTAGATAGACAAGTATTTGCTACTGGTACAGTCAATGTACTAGTAGTACCCTTTTTCACTCAATCCAATGTTGGCGCAGCTTTAGCTTTCTCTAGCAAACTACCATTGGGTCCAAACAATGCCATCTTCCCCTCTTGTGGACAGTTCGTCATGACATTACATTGTACACTCTGAACACTATCAGAACCAATGGTATCACCACATCTACCAACCCTTACTACGCCAATAACTTTAGGGGCAACTCTTTCCCGGTCAATAACATCAGCCACTGCTTAAGCTACCCTCGGGTCATGGTCCCTCATCATGGCTTTTATATTGTCACCTTCAAAATGGTATATAACATTATACCCAATAATTGGGTTTTCTGTGTTTTTTTACATACAAGAAATGGTACTTTCTCGCAATAACATTCAGTTCAACATATCTTACAAAAGTTATAGTGATGTCATTGGCACATTTTACAGTTAAATCATTGTTTATTAATTCAATAATGCCATGAACAATAACATGTAACAAATATTTTCTTAACCATTCTTCGCTCACTAAGCTCGTCTGAGCGCCTGTGTCCCATAAGAAACTATGACATTGACCTTCTATCTCAACATATTTTTCTTAGACATTTATCCCCCACAAGGCGTAATATCTATTTATAGCCTTGAAGTGAAATTTCACGATTCAAACCATTTTCAAAATTGTAGGGGTCTCATACGTCTTGACCACCGCGTCCCCCTCTCCGGCAGTCGATACTCGTTTCCCGTCTTGACGGACTTCGGATCATTCTTCTTTACATTTATCATTCAGTACTAGGTGAGCAAATTGATGCACCGATTTTCCGTCAATCTATTCCAGTTACACCAGAAGAGCGGGGAAAATTCATGAGTGTCAATGCCTGGACAATAGAGGAAATTAGGAATGAAACGCTAAGGACTTTAGAAGTCATTCCTGATCCCCTCCAATATGGCTACCACAGACAGATATATCTGCGAGAAGTCAAAGGCCGGAACAAAGGGAAGCATGTCCAGTTTCTTCAAGAGTTAAAAGAGGCTTTATCAACGCATTTGAAATGTTCTGTTACAAAATTTCTTGAAATTTCTAAAACGTTGGTCCTGTAGCATCATATCCCATCCATTCTCCTACGTCTTTTGGTACAATTTTGGACAGAGAGTGCGCATTGATTCATCAGCATATCCAAATAAAATCTATGTTCAAAATAGCATTGGAGGGATGTTAAATTCCTTTAATATCGATGATATTTATCGGTGAAATGGCTAGTTTGCGAAATAACAAAAAAAATATATGATGTCACATTGATAAAAGGCCAAAACAATGCTTCTTTCATGTGACAGAGCTGAAAAAAGTTATTAATATACTTGACAAACATCAGGCCACGGGAACGATTTTAACTGCTCCACACTGCAAAGGGACATTAACACATTTGAACAGGATTATTGCTTTAAAAAATAATTTAATTTCTTATTTAAAAAAAAAATACAACTTGACCATTTCTTTACAAAGTGACCATACTGATTTTGATTATTCGGAAGTAATCGATGTTTAAATAATGTATACAAAACAAAGATACCTTCCTTTGTAAACATCTTGAACATTTGATTTTATAGACCATAAATTTTTTAGACCATATAATATCTCCTTTCGATAGGCTGCATGGTGTTTATTATCTCCTTGTTTCCTTTCCCTTTAGATCTGTCATAAGATAAAGATAACAACAGTTGGCCACTTTCACCGCCTCGACGTTTATTCAAGAAGTGATCCAGAAAAGAGATACCGTCGCTGAACTTCTCCAGTTCGTTGCATCAGGATATGCATTTAATCTGGCCCCATATACCTTCATTCCAGCTGTTAAGAATTCTTTCAATCGTAACATATCTTTACCACACCATTTGCTACTTGCGTGACAGATGGCCGTCCAAAGTCGGCACCGGTTACTCATTGGTCTCGTCGGTTTATGTGTAGTCTTTTGTGTTTGATGTTTACATGTCGCGTGTCTCTTTTCCGTCTCGTGCTGTACTCGTCATTTGTGATTTTGCATCGGGTGTTTTGGTGTTTTACTATTGATGCTGCAACGGGGTTTTGTTGGAGATCTCCTCCCTTCTTTTTATACCACAGTTAAAGGTAAATCACGTGACGTCTTTTCATTACTAAACAATGCATTGAGGATCAATGTTCTAGCAAATCCCCGGTTGAAATTGAACCATCCAAGCCAAGATTGTACTCTATGTCTTCCGAAATGGAAGTTACCGGATGTGACAGTTCTACCGAATTGAAGCGGCGGGTGTTGCATGCAAGCAGGAGATGCTTACTCTTCCTGGGCACCTGATCTCACTCCCATATCGGGAGTTCGCTTCTTTTCATGTGGTGGAGGTTTTTGTTTGTTTGCTTTGGTTCCTGTTTTGTCCTGATTTTGTATGCCTTCGGTTTCTGATTTTCTGAATTATCGATTTTGTGCTGTATACAGGGATATGGTCATTATCCATATTTGTCATTGTCAAACAATATTTTATACTTAATGGATTAATCATGATGAACTTTATGAAATTATATATACATTAGGGTACCCTGTTTAAAAAAAACAACTTGTAAACTGTGAGGGAGCCCCTTTAAAAATTATGTACATGTATGTAAACGTCTTCATATTGAATAGCATCATTTAAGAACATATAAATTGGCAACATGGACCAGACATGCACATTTCGGGTATTTAACCCTCGTCAGTGATCCTCAAATCTAAATGTAATATGCCAAAAAAGTATTGAAGTTACTATGACGAAAAAGCGTTGAATGGGTGGGATATGATGCTACAGGACCCACGTTTTAGAAATCTCAAGAAATTTTGATAACAGATATTGCTAAAAAAATAAAAAATGCTATTCAATTTGAAGACGTTTACATTAATACCACTTGGTGAGTGTCACTGCTGGTGGGCCAGGAGTCCCCGAGGGCACTTAAAGCCAAATTCGATCAATTCCGGTTGATCGTTTCTTCAACGCTTTCTTAATTTCTGGTAACAAAATTTCTTGAAATTTCTAAAAAGTGGGTCATGTAGCATCATACTCCACCAATCCTGCTACGTCTTTCGGTATACATTTTCGACATAGTTACTTTCATACTTTTTGGCATATTACATTGTTTAGATTTAGGATCAGTGATGAGGGTTAAGTACCCGAAACGTGCATGTCTGGTCCACGTTGCCAATTTATCTGTTTTTAAATGATGCTATTCAGTTTGAAGACGTTTACATTTAGAATGCGTTGAAGAAACGATCAACCAAAATTGATCGAACTTTGCTACATGTGCCCTCGAGGACTCCTGGTCAACCAGCATTGACACTCACCAAGTCGTATAAATGTAAACGTCTTCATATTGAATAGCATCATTTAAGGAGGTATTGAACACTTTGACGCCAAATTCAATTTTTCTCATAATTTCTGAAATTATATTATTTCTTGTCTGTCCTTGATTATGCAAACTTACATTTGATTCTATTCACAGGACATTTTTCTACGAGACTTTGAAATATGCATTAATCGACGTTTTCGTGAATTTCTTGATGACGTCATAATATTGAAAGTGTCATTCCAGTTCTCCTAAAGCTATCGGAAATAAATTTTGATTTAACTTCCAAAATCTTCATAAATGTATTGCACTTACATATTGAAAAGATGAGATTAATTGTGTTTTAAACAAAGGCAGCAAATTGGAATAAATGTTGACACTGACGCTAAAAAAAATGCGATTTCTAGCCCATTGACTGTAGTTGATACTTAATTATTAGGAATCCTGTGGATGAATCTTTGTCAAAAACTACCAAAATTATCAACAATGTCCACAGATGATTTCATGATTAAATGAGAAAAATTGAATTTTGGCCAAAAATATTACAAAGCTTTATATTTTCTAATTTTTCTTTCGAAAATCGTCCGTTTTTTTCAATGAAGTGACGTCCGCTTTCCTCTGATGGTAATTTGTCAACGAATTCACTATGATGAAGATTGAATTTTCTATTTTATACATGCAAAGTTTCAATGCGATACGTTTGGTATTTTTGATTTTATCGCATTTTGAATGCGAAGGTTTGTAACGCCATTCTCCCCGATAACGTCGAAATGACGTTGTGATTTGCTCGTGGATAAAACTCATAAAGTCCACAATTTTGAAAATTGCCATAATTTCTTCAAATGACGCCGGAAATTATTCAAACTTCACCAGGATACTCAAATGTGTATATCAATCAGCGTATCAAATGTTTTAAGGTAGTTAAAACTGTACTTTTCCTAGGAAGTGAGAAAACAAATAATTCCGTCGCCATCTTGGTGTTCAAACCCTCCTAGTAGAAGTAATAAAACACATGAATATATAGCAACAGGTATGTAATAGATATTTCTTGAATGATTCCTTTGCTAGCGATCATGTCTAAGCAGAATGAATGGTTTCCACGTCCTATTTGATTTGTCTGCCTAACATTGTAACGTCCCTCTTCATTATTTGACTGCCTTGGTTTTATGACATGCTTTCCACAGCATAGCCACACAATAGTATTATTTTTACTTTTTTTTCTTTTCATTTTTTTTTCTTCTTTTTATTTTTTATCTGAATGTATGCCCTAATTGTCTCCTGAAGAAGGAGCCGGGGTGCTCTGAAAATTTGAGGTAAATTAATTTAATGTCGTAAGTCTCTCGCACCATTTTAGTGCTCTTTATAGATATTTCTTTATATATTGAAATACTACATAGATACAGTCATTGTCCATATTAGTCATCTAACATGCCTAATACAGTAGTGATGGCTAAACTACTTGCATTTGAACTTAGGCTAACACATGGAAAATACAACAATTATTTTTTTAATAGTCATGTCTGGTCCATGCTGAAATTTTATCTGTTCTTGAATGATGTTATTCAATTTGAAGTCTTTTAACATTGATATATTTTATGTAAATTCAATGACATTGAATTATTACTATCTTTTATACATCTTGCAGGTGCTGAGACAGATGGGATTTCCCAAAATAGACAATAAAACAGATGATCATGATAATGGAGTTATTTCACCCCATAAAAAGAGAAAGTTAAAACCTGGACAAAGAACCCCCTCCCGCCAAAAACAGTACAGAAAGATGGCGCTAAGGGTATCAAAATTAAGAATCCCGAAAAGACTTCAAAAACTTTCAAAGAAACTGTACAAAGAGCAGATATTTGAACCTTTAGAAACAATCATAATTTTATATAATGTTACAAATAAGAGCTTCAAATATTTTTTTGCGATGGGGAGATGCTGAGGACATTTGAGGAGGGGTTAACCTTGACAGAAGGAAAACCAAAAATTTGCCAGGAAGATAATAAAGAGATTGCCAATGCCTAATTCTATATCATGGATTTCATCTGTTAATCAGATGATGAAATTGAGAAAATTAATGAGAAAATCATAATGAAAAAGGTAATTTCAAATGGATTCATTATTATTTACTTTCAACTCAGCAATTCAGACAAAAACCCAAAAATCATAATGAAGATAGAATAAGAAGAAAAATGAATAAACAAAACTAATAAAATACTACTTCTTAAAGGTACATTTTAAAATATACATTAGTACAAATACTTTTTTATCAGATTGAAAGAAATGCTGCACAACAAAGAAACAGAAGACCGTGTCCCCCTCAACCCTCAAATGTAATTCTTTTATTAATGTACAACATTCACCTTTTATTGAGTGAATAAATTATAATAGTAATAAAATGAATGTTTTAATTATTAAAACATTTAAGGTGGATAGTTTTATTCATATATCTAATGAGTTAAAGAAGATCCTGACGATAATCTCAACAGCACTCACAATAAAACACAATAAACGACGGACCCCTAGCAAGCTAGAGATGGGACCAGGAGAAAACAATATACAAAATTCATGCACTGTCTGACGTTCTGTCTATATAGAAAGTGCTGTGGCGACAATGTCAGGGAAATATATTCAAAACATTTGCTGTCAAACCCCTCGCGGGGAACTATTTTACGAGCTCCGCACTGCAAAGGGCATAACTGTGACACAAACGAGTTCAATAATATCCTGACGATAATCTAAACAGCACTCACAATAAGGCACAAAATTAAGCATCGACGGACCCCTAGCAAGCTAGAGGTGGGAACAGGTGCCCGGGAGGAGTAAGCATCTCCTGTTGGCTAGACGCACCCGCCGTCGATGCCCAAGCACGAAAACGAAAACAACATACAAAATTCATGCACTGTCTGACGTTATGTCTATATAGAAAGTGCTATGGCGGCAATGTTAGGGAAATATATTCAAAACACTTACTGTCAAATAATACATGCTTAATAATACATACTTATTTTTTATTTCTAGTCTAAGGCTTCTGATCCGCCTAAGCCTATCCAAGAAGAAGAACAAGTAAGATATTCCACATACTATTTAGCTATAATTGTCAATATAAATAATTAATCATGAATAATATTATTCATGATTAATTATTTATATTGACAATTTGAATCCAAGATTATAAAAGTATGTAATTTTTTCCTTTTTTAATAATTAGCGTGGGGGTGTTTTTGTTATATTTAAATCGCATATGTTTACTTTTTACGTACTATTTTATTTCATTAGCGCCCTCTATTTTTATAACTTTTGGTCCAACTGAATGAAATTTTATGACGTTGACAAACTTCATTAAAATCCCAAAAGAATGTTAGGTAATCAGGGGTAAAAAACACGGAAAATACCCTAGTATCTTAAACTGTATATGAATTTTGTAGAACATTCAGTCCTGATGATGAAACAACATCTAACCCACCCGGCCCTTTAATTACCTAATCATTTTTATCTTTAATCAACTAACTTACATATAGCTTTATTTCAGCCCATGATTTTGAAAAAAAAAAACCATAAAACTTCAACAATTTTGGCACATCCTACATTTTGTATGTTTGTTTGCCTATTTGGTGTACATCAAATTATGAAATAATACTGTGACAAACGTAATCACTTTTATTCTGCTGATTGTCAACTGTCATAATATGTTGTAATTGATTATTGTGACGAAAAAGTGGTTAGTGTGTGTTGTGTGTAAATGGATACCGAATTCCCCACACAGATGCTCAGTGATGTTGCCTTAGTTGTGCAATGAGTGTAATGCAATTGAAGTAGGTTGTGTCCATGAAATGGTAACCCTACAATCTGTTGACAGTGACTCAATTAGCACTCTGTTACAGGCGACAGACACTAGAGATGCACCTTCAGGTGCTCCGCAGTTAGGAATAAAATTACTAGCGTGATCCTTTCTAGGAACTCCTGGTCACATAAAATAAATCTGGATCCTTGAGTAGTGTATAACTACAGTGAAATACGAAGTCGATGTAAAGTTTGATGATATATTCAGAAATGCATGTAAATGGAACAAACAAAGTTGCAATAAGTTTTACAAAGATACACTTTAGTACAGAGCCAAACAATTTCTTTAATAGATTTCTCTCAGACTGACTTAATATTTCTCAATTTCTTCTATTTATACAAATAATTAGCATAATTAATTAAGACAAAAATAGACATGATTCTTAATTTTAACCAATAGAAATGTTTCTGATGAAATAAATATCTGATGCAATTTCTGATGAAATATACTCAATAGGTAGAGCAATAGGGCACAATTTTCTAAGTAGTAAACAGTAAACATCTGGTATTAATTATTGACCTAGATTATGATACAAGGAATGACCATGAAACACAGTGGGGGCTGCTAAATATAGATTGACCAAAATATGAATGATGAAATTAGGTGACCATGATTCTAAAGGGCAAAGTAATTAACAGAACATTGAAAATAAGACAAAATGTATACAAAAAGGGGGAAGCTAACTAAAATTCACTACACAGCCCCCTACTTAGCTCTGAACTTCCACTGTTCAGAAAAACATTGACAATATCATATGGTAAACATGTACAGAAATGTATAACAATTTAAGACAAATACTTGAGACAAAAATGAAATAACATAATGAATTTTGTTACAATAGTGAAACATAATTATGCAAATGAAAATAACAAAGTTAAAAGTTTTGAGCACCATTAATACTGAGTATTGAAAATAACAATGTTTAAGTTTTGAGCACCAATGATATAGTCACAAATATTAACCTGAACACATTACCGGTATTAATAATAAAACAAATGTATAAAATCTAACTACACATGATATAACAAAACAACCATTATGTAACAAGGCACATATGTTAACTTCATAAAAACAAACAGCAGTAATATGTCATAAAAACGACTAGAAAAACTTTGGTCCACTAATAACGCTCGGACGGACTTTGTACAAAACTAAATTCTCAAAACACCATGATAATGGGTCTTGGCGAACATTCAAATTTACTAATAGAGCTCTAAGATACCAGGTTAAAACAGGATCATAGTGCACCATATTAAATTAATCAAAAATATTATTTACACATTAAGAAGAAAACAACTAAGAATCAACATTTCAGTATTAAAAGAATACCAATTACAAGATGTTATAATAGTACCAACATACATGTACACATAGTTTATTGCGCCTGGTTAATGTTTTATAACTCCTTAATATCTGCTTCCTTCTTTCTAAAGGGCTTCCGCATGTTGACAAAGCTCATCCTCCATATAGTTGATTAACTCACCCCACTGGAAATTCCTTGGGTCATGGTGGACCGATGTGGAGAAATGATGTTCTCTTCTTACTGTCTCTACACCATTCTTCTTTGACCTAATAGTAATAAGTGACAAGGAAATGGTTTCTATTGTTTCATCAACTTCTAGCTCATCTTCATCATTTGACTCATCGGACACATATATTTCATCTATCTCTATGCCGGATCCGATTCCACCTGGCCCGGCTTGTACTTCCTCGTCAAATTCAGAGGCATCTTCTTGAATGACTATCTCCGGCACCAGCTCCTCATCCGAGGCACCAGGACAACTTGGGCCTCCAGTAGATTTTATATTTACCTCCTGATCCAAGGCACCAGGTAAACTTTGGCCTCGGACAGTTCCTTTTTCTTGAGTTTCCTCACTAACAGTAACATTCTCCTTCTCAACTTTTCTGAACAATGGCTCTGTTCGCACTCTTTTTTCATTTGGTCCAGTCACTTCTACATTTCCTCTGTCCGTATATAGAAAATTGGCTTTTCCAGCTAGATCTTTTGCTTCAGTCTTTGGGATGTGATGTACTGCCTCCAAGTGAATAGCTAAGTATTCACGCCTGTAAAATATTCTATCACAGGCATCACCTCCTTCCATCTTTTCTTCGCATTGTACATACTTTACATTATCGCTATGGACAGCGTTATAGTGCCTTTTTAGGTTCCTCCCATTCGCATATTCTGCTCCGCACTTGTCACATTGAACTCCCATACTTGCTTCTTGAATTCTCTCTACGAATCTACTTGGCGTGTTTATTTTCCTTCCCTTTCTAGTGTATCTTTGTGCATGCGCGCATGTCAGGTGGTCTCTATTTCCCGCGTTTGATCGGGCCGGTCGGGTCCCTAAATCCGGAATGGTAGTTTCATCACTCGAGCTGACACCAAACTGGGCACCATCTGTGTTTTCTGAATCTTCGGATAATTCAGATGGATGTTCTATCTCTCTCTCACTGTTTTCAGGTTGATTATTACCAGACATTGCACCGTCATCATTTTCAAACCCAGTTGTAAATTGGGTCAAATCTGGAAATTCAACAAGGCGCTGATCGGACTCATTCGATCTTTTCAACCAGGAAATCTTTTTATTTCCTAAATATGGTTTTAAAATGTCTCCGTGTACTACTACGGCTGGTTTATTTTTAGAACATTAAATTTCGAAAGTGACATCACTAAGTTTATCCATTATAATCCACGGTCCTGTCCAGTGTCGCGCTATTTTTGCTTTGATTCCAGGAATGTTTTTCTTTTGATTTCTCCATACGAGGTCGCCAATATTATACTCGACGGGTCTAACTTTGGTGTCATAATTTATTTTCTGTCTTTCTGCTGCGGCTTTTAGATTTATTCGAGCAAAGTCATGTGCTGTACTTTCGTGGGGTGTTGAATTATACGCCATGGTGATAAAATCTAAGTGTAGATCCCAATCTTTTTGATGTTTTTGAATATATTTCGAGAGCATATCGTTTACAGTTCGGTTCATTCGCTCTACCATTTTATCGGACCGAGGATGTAACGGCGTTGTGCGAGTTTTGTTGATTTCCAATAACTTGCACAATTCTTTAAATATCAAGCTTTCATACTGCCTGCCTTGATCAGAATGAAGTTCGGCCGGGCAGCCATATCTTTTTATCCACGCCCTTACCAAAATATCTGCAACAGTCTCTGCCTGCATATCGGGCATCGGATATATTTCTGTTAATTTGGTGAAATAATCGGCCACAACCAGAATATATTTGTTTCTATTTTCTGTGATAGGGAAAGGTCCCGCAATATCGGTGGCTATCCTTTCAAACGGTGCTCCTACAACATAGGATTTCAGACCATGACGTTTCTTGAATCTAGGATGTGTTCGTTCGCCGCAAATTTCGCACTGGTTAACATAGTTTTATGGTATCCTGCATATTACGCCAGTAAAACGGGCATAATTTTGCCTTCTCATACGTCTTCTTAATTCCAGGATGTCCGCACGTCCGGGCATCATGTAGATACCATAGAATAGGATCTACCAATGACCCGGGCACGCAGATCTTCCAACGGACAGGTCGGGCTGCTTCTTTCCACTTCATTACCAAGACACCATTTTTTATATCCAAAAGTTCCCATTTGGCAGACCAAAACTTAAATTCAAGGCTTTTATCGCTTATTTCTTCCCAGGCGGGTTTCTCTGTTTGTTCACTTTTTAATTTCAGAATTTTTGAGAAAATTTCATCAGATTCCTGATATCTTTTCACCGTTTCTAGACTTAAGTCGGCGTCTGGTTTTGTTTTTGTTTTGCAGGGCGAGGTTGGATCCGCTTCCTCCCCCTTCTTACTGTCGGCAATTCTCCTGAATGGTGGTCTATATGCGAGCTCAAATTATTCTGGGCGGGCCTCTCGACTCCCGTACGACGTTTGTCCTCCTCTTGTTCACTATCAGACTCGTCTGATATCGCTTCTATTATGTTTGTTTTATCTCCCTCTTTCATGTATTTTATTTCTGTTTCAATCGGGCCATCATATTCATACTGCCAGGGCATTTCACATTGCTTACAAATTCCACCATCACAAGTTACTAGTCGTGACATTGCATCTGCGTTGCCATGGCGAGCGCCAGGCCTATGTTCAATTTTCATATGGAATTGACTGAGTTGTTGGATCCAGCGGTGAACCTGCCCATCGGGCTCCCGAAAATTCTGTAACCATGTTAATGAGCCATGGTCAGTTCTTAGGCGAAACGAGCGTCCAAGCAGATAATGCTTAAAATGCTTAGTAAACTACAGCAAGCATCTCTCTTCTGGTGACGCAATAATTACGCTCTGGTTTATCCAAACAGCGGGATCCGTAAGCAATTACACGCTCCTTCCCGTCCTGAACTTGTGATAACACAGCTCCAATGGCGTAGGCGCTGGCATCAGTATCCAGTATAAACTCGGACCCGTCAGCCTGCGGAAACGCCAGAATAGGTGCTGAAATTAACCTAGTTTTCAGGTCTTGGAACGCATTCTCAGTCTGATCATCCCAACTAAATTTTCGGTCTTTCTTCGTTAGATCAAACAGAGGTTTAGCTATTTTAGAAAAATCTTTGACATATTTTCTATCGTAAGACGCTAAACCAAGAAACGAGCGCGTTTGCGTTACTGTAGATGGTCTCTTCATGTTTTTGACTGCAGTTACTTTATCTGGATCAGTTCGAATACCTTCTTTTGAAACAATGTGCCCGGGAAAAGATATTTCTTTCTGGAGAAAATGGCACTTTTTAGGCTTTAGATTTAAACCTGCCTGCGTTAATCGATCAAATACCTCCTTGAGATTCGAAAGATGATCATCAAAAGACTTTCCGAAAACGACAATGTCATCCAAATATAAAACAGCTACTTGCCATTGTAGCCCGAACGTTTTCTCAATGATTCTTTGGAAAGTGCTAGCAGAATTACAGAGCCCAAACGGCATCGTTGTAAACTGATACAGTCCGCCCCGAGGTGTTGCAAATGCGGTCTTTTCTTGATCCTCGGTGGCCATGGGGACCTGATGATAGGCCATGTCCAAGTCCATAGATGAGTACCAGTCCGCACCCTGTAACGTGTCTAAGTTTTCGTCTATTCTCGTTAACGGGTAAGCGTCTTTTATTGTTTTCTCATTTAGCTTCCGGTAATCGACGCACATGCGCCAACTTCCGTCTTTCTTTTGCACCATGACGGTTTGTGAAGACCACGGACTATCTGATTTCTCTATAAGACCACGTTCTTCTAGTTTACGGACTTCATCTTCAAGGGCCTGTCGTTTGTATATCGGTATTCGTCTCGGCAGTTCCCGAACGGGCTTTTCGTCTGTTAACTTAATCTTATGCACATCCATGTTTGTTCTACCAACTTCAACCGGTCGGGCAAAACAATGTTGATTCTCAAGTATAAACGTCTTAAAACGCTCTTCCTGTTCATCATCAAGATGTTCACAGCTTTTCGTGAACATAGGACACAGGTACTCGGGCACGGCGCCCAAGCTCCTTGACATGTCCACCTCTCCAACTTCACTTGTGGTCGCCAGGTTCATATTTATTACTGGTCCGATTTTAGAAACTGGGGTAAACAAAGCGATGTGTGTGTTCTTGTAAACTCGCACATCATTCGCTCCCGGATTATATACTCTAGTATATACAACTTCATTCGCTGCATCAACCAGTGTCCTGGCTAAAGCTAGCCCATGGCGCTCCATGAAAGGGCGCTCAGGCGTTAAAATACCAAACGAACTAGAGCTACCACGAAATTTAGCCCGGTTAGTCAAACCTGACTTTATCACAGCTTCATGTCTCGCTGGTACCAATACGGTCTCAAGAGCAATTACTCTTTTAGACTCCGATTCTCGTGCATTTCCTAAGGGTATTCGCCTCCCCTTAATCATAAAACTATACTCATCATGATCCCATGTACATCGATATGCAGTAATAAAATCTTCGCCAATCAAATTATTCCGAACACCACCAACTACCACTTCATGTTCAAAAACAGAATCTCCGAATGTAATTGCCATTATAGCTTTTCCTAAACATTTTAGTTTTTGACCATTGGCGACAATAAAATTACTGTTCTCAGGTTCAAGATTTGGTTTGTCAACGATGAGATCAAACGTCTCATTTGTAATAAAAGTGCTCTTGGCACCAGTGTCAATCTTCCACTCAACAGGGGTACCCTCAATTTGGCCCTGCACAACCATATTTGATACACCTCTAACTTTCACTCTGGGGGCATGGTCGCCCATACATTCGACTGGATTTCCAGGAATGCTGGCCGCCTTTGTATCAACATCATCATCGCCTTCTTTATTAGGCATAACATTTTCCTTAAATCTGACTCTTTTCCTCTTCTTTTTCTGTTTCCCTACTTCATTTTTATCGATAGGCCTCACTTGGGTGACCGACACCTGGCCTTCAGTGCCGGTCTCTCCTAGTTTAACGGCTTAGACCTGCCCGACCGGACCACACGGGCCTCCATCGATAATTTCCTCTATATCTCTGAAATCTTCGGTTAAAGGGCCTCCCTTGGGGACCTCTACCGGTAAACCTCTGATTCAATCCTCCATAGCGATCGCTTCTATAATAATTATTTATGTGCCCAGTAGAACCTGCCTTGGAGGTTCACTGGCATCTGTAACCATGGCTACTTTTACATTATTATCAACTTCATAAATAGGCCTATTAGCCGGCTTCTCTTTAGCCAAATCCTTCTCCCCAACTCGTGAACATTCCTCTTGCATGGCATTTATTACAGCACTCTGCAAGGTTTTTGGTCGGGTCCTCTTAACTGCTAGACGGAAGTCCTCGGAATGGCCACACTTGTCCAAGAAAGCTTTAATAGCATTCTCCTCAACTATATCAGGGTTTTCGGGGTATGCCCTCCTGTATAGGTCTTCAAGCGCCTGACCAAAGTCCCTTAGCGACTCTCCAGCCTTTCTTGTCCTCAATTTTGCTTCAGCTACATACTTTTCCTTCATTGCTGTATGACCAAACCTCTCTTCCATCTTTTGTTTCAAACGGTCGTAATTCCGTTGATAAACAAGCTGTAAACCATAAGCAAACGTCTCAGCCTGTCCTCTAAGGGTACTCAACAAGACCCGCCTTGACTTCTCAGGATCCCAGGCGTTCAGTTCTGCAAGGTTTTCAAAATACTGGAGAAACTCGTTCCAAACATCATCACTGCTTCCCGAAAAAGTTCTTCTGACTGGATATTCTTGGGTATGTGGAGATCCAACATTTAGATTTTCCTTAGGTACTCCCTTAATTTGATCATTTTGATGCGACACCAGGTTCACAGGGTCACATTGATCAAATGTCATAGAACTGGCCGCTTGGGCTGCTCCAGGATCTGGTGCTGCCCGAGTAGAACCAGCTTGACCAGAGGACAAACTTCCACTTTGATCAGAGTCCATAACATCTAGGCCGTGCCCTGTTCGACCAGCAGGAATCTGTGCATGACCCATATTTGATCTCGCACGAGTCCCAGGTTGTTGGTCGGGCATTTCTAAAGGATGGTAGGGCTCTTCACCAGGAGTAGAAAATATTCATCAACCCAGTCTTTATGAACCTCAGGCTCCACATCATCCTCACAGCGTACAGAATTGAATCTTGTTCCTCTACGGTATTGCCATACCAGCTTCAACATTATAGTGAAAATCATCAAAGAAATAACGGACAACAAACCGACCATTACATATCCTTGAGACCTTTGAACTACTTTATTCTCTGGAAAATAATTCCAGGCAAAAATAACACAACTACTACAAATCACAAAAATACTGACCCAGATTAACCAAAATCTACTCCATCCTGAACCATACTCTACACCATCAACCCTGTCCCGGACTGCTCCTCTATGGTTGTTCATTGGTGAAGCTTGCCCGTACTTCAGAGTATTCGGATCGCCTGGCTTCTTCTCCACATGGACACCAAAAGGGGTCCTAGGGGACGGTGGAGTATAAATACCTGAGTCTGCTGGAGAAAACAACCTGGTTCTGCTACTCTTAAAATTTCTTACCTCAGAGGGCATACTTGCCCGGGCAGGTGTCCTCCTTGTAATCCTTGGTGTTTCCATTCCTGAAAAAATATCGCACTAAATATCACTATAGCTATCAAAGTCACTGCAAAGGATCCCATCGCTGCCACCAATGTGACGAAAAAGTGGTTAGTGTGTGTTGTGTGTAAATGGATACCGAATTCCCCACACAGATGCTCAGTGATGTTGCCTTAGTTGTGCAATGAGTGTAATGCAATTGAAGTAGGTTGTGTCCATGAAATGGTAACCCTACAATCTGTTGACAGTGACTCAATTAGCACTCTGTTACAGGCGACAGACACTAGAGATGCAGATTCAGGTGCCCCGCAGTTAGGAATAAAATTAGTAGCGTGATCCCTTCTAGGAACTCCTGGTCACATAAAATAAATCTGGATCCTTGAGTAGTGTATAACTACAGTGAAACACGAAGTCGATGTAAAGTTTGATGATATATTCAGAAATGCATGTAAATGGAACAAACAAAGTTGCAATAAGTTTTACAAAGATACACTTTAGTACAGAGCCAAACAATTTCTTTAATAGATTTCTCTCAGACTGACTTAATATTTCTCAATTTCTTCTATTTATACAAATAATTAGCATAATTAATTAAGACAAAAATAGACATGATTCTTAATTTTAACCAATAGAAATGTTTCTGATGAAATAAATATCTGATGCAATTTCTGATGAAATATACTCAATAGGTAGGGCAATAGGGCACAATTATCTAAGTAGTAAACAGTAAACATCTGGTATTAATTATTGACCTGGATTATGATACAAGGAATGACCATGAAACACAGTGGGGGCTGCTAAATATAGATTGTCCAAAATATGAATGATGAAATTAGGTGACCATGACTCTAAAGGGCAAAGTAATTAACAGAACATTGAAAATAAGACAAAATGTATATAAAAAGGGGGAAGCTAACTAAAATTCACCACACAATGTTATATTTTATTCAATTGCAGAACGTCACTTTTTGGGAATAAGAATAAAGTATGAACCGAGTACGCCAGTCTTCCATTTTAAATAGAGTTGATTGTAAGACCCGTTTCTATGGAAACGAGTCTTTTGAAAATGCTTTGTTTTCAATATTTCTAACATTCTGGAAATTTCAGACATGGTTACCATGACATCGGTAACTTAAATTGCTAAAATGAAGCCAATTTTCATCATAGCGAGTCATACCTATGTTCTTTATCAAAAATCTTCAAAATCGGTGACACGCCGTTGAAATTTGGTCCTCACAGAGAATTAGTATTAAAACGTATCATCAAAGTTAATTGTTCCAAATCTGCGAAAAAAAGCAACCTCCGCAGAAAAGTCAATTACGGTGTTGTAGGAATTCCTGGAAAATTTGTATTAGAAGCAGCATACTCTTCTTTTCAGTCTTTTATTGAAGTTTTATGAAATGATTATTAGTAGAAATGCACGTATTTTCTTCCTACCAAAAACAATCTAGCCATGAAGTTACAAAAGTTAATAAGTGTATGGAAATGATTTACAATTTTCAGATTCACACTGGCACACATAAAATCTATATGAAGGTAATCTAGCGAGCGCTGTACAAAGTATGCACGTTGCGAACGAGTACGCTTTATATCCTTATCGTGCCTCATGTATTGAAAGAGGCCACAGACAGGAGAAGACATATGTTAGTTTACAAACTTGACGTCGAGATTTTGGTGGGGTGAATAGGAAGAATAACAAACAGCGTGCTGAAAAAAAGATGAGAAACAAGTGAACTGTTGTCATTACATTTTCCGGCCAGTAACAGTTTCCGGACTATCGCCCTTTAAAAGATTTTAATTTTCAACATTTTGTGACAATTTTGTAGATTTTTAAATCGAGAGTTCAAATCATGAATCATACATACAAAAGTTTGCATCTGAGTTGCCTCATGACACAACCTTTTCTTGTCCATTGGGCAATATGACGTTAGATGGACGTCAAGAGAAGGTTGAAAATGAAACTTTTTAGACGTCAAAACATGATGTTGTGTTGTCGTCAGGTAGTGACGTTGTATAGATGTCATAGACGTCAATCAGACGTCAGATACTGATGTTGTATTGACGTAAGATGAAAGGTTGAAAATTAAAGTTTTTAGACGTCAAAGCGTGACGTTTGAATTGACGACAGGTACTGACGTTGTATATATGTCATAAATAGACGTCAGTTACTGATGTTGTATTGAAGTTGGGTGAAGGTTGAAAATGGAAGTGTGACTGTTGGTGTATTCGGAATATATAACAGTCCAGCTAAACCACAAACTGCATAAAAACCACGTCAGCTCAGTTCAGGCTTTATTTCCAGTGTGTGGCCTATGATGAAAATTTATACAGCAGATGAAATGGTGAAAAGCTACAAAAAATAAAAAGTTACAATGTAGCAAGCCATATGATTTTAACAATGATCAAATAAAATAAAAATATTCCAACATCAATTCAACTTGACATTATTCATAATGCACAAAATTATTGAAATCTACCAACAATATTCAGTTATAGAGTTCTCTTGGAAATAATCCCAATTATCAACATTTATAGTTAACTAACAGGTAATTATTATGTGTAATCAAATATATTCTTGGTGATCATAACAGCAAACCACAATAAGATGAAGGAAATACTGTAAAAACATGAAGCTGTAGGTGGGAGTGAGATCAGGTAACTCTAGATAAACTATTTATAGCACCTTCAATACACAAACAGGTTTTCAATACACAAATCTATTTATAGATTTTAGCTCATCAGCATATTTCTCAATGAAGACAATTGAATTCAAAATTAATGATTAAATAGAATCTCTGTAATGTGTAATTAAAGAAAAGAATAGTTTTAAGATGCTTACATCGTGCTATCTGGAATTTCAAGAAGATGAACGAAAGGAAAATAGATACAATCTAACATGGCTGCCCGAAAATCAATACACAAAGCTTTAATAAAATAAAAACCTAAAACTTCACACAAAAATCCGGAATCATGCTACAAAGTTATGGAGAAAGAAAGATAACTCTAGCGTAGGACATCACACTCCCCGTCTGATATTGAAAATATCACCCTTAAATCACAAAAAGTAAAAAACAACTAATTACCAAAATTAATGCATCATAATAGACAAAAGAAATATTTTCAATTAAACAAAATAATCAAAATAATACGTATCAATTAAATGATCAAAAATCAACTTATGACAAAAACTCTATTGACTTCAATGGACGAATGGATATTTATAAATTATTTATAGAAAGAATGAATCAATGTAAATGGAAAACATTAATACATTTCATGAGAAAATTGTAAATTGTTAAATACTTGTACTCATACCTGTTTACTTTAAAATCAATGATTAACTCAAAGAATCAATTTTCAAAACTTACTCAAAATACTTGAATTCAATTCAAAATTCAACCTCTATATGAACAGAAATCTAAATTTTCAAAAATATGACACATATATATATCAATGACAAATATTAGTTTCATCAAAGAAAATATATGAAGTGCACCATACATGATTAATGCAAGCAGTCTCTCATATTTGCAATTCAATCACAAATTTCTACATTTTAAATCAAACAGTTCAAGAGTAACAACAATTTTCTGAGAAAAATGAGTTATTCAGACAATAGTAAAATTACTTCCTTCACTGGTCTAGTGTATATTTTGCGATCGCGTCCTAAGTGCACATCTACTTTTCGCACGCGATTGTCCGCACTTTCGTATGCTTTCACAATGATGCCAATAGGCCAGTCATTTCTGTGTTCGGAATTGTCACGCAAGACAACAATGTCACCTTCCTTCAAGTTAGTGCAATCTTGTTGCCACTTTTCACGAAACTGCAAAGTTGAAGTATTCGCGCTTCCATCGAGACCACAACTGGTTAGCTAAGTGTTGAACGCGTCGCCATTGGTGTGTATACAAATCTCTAGGATTGAAGTCTTGAATGCGGAAACACTTTACAGACTGGTCGGACTTCATGTTTAGTAGATGTGAAGAAGTCAACGGAAACGGAACCTCTGGGTCTGTTGTCAACGGAGTAAGAGGTCTCGCATTTATAATAGAAGTTACTTCAGCCATGAGCGTAGTAATGACATTATGGGTGTTTCACATCCAATAGTATGGAATCCAAAATTCTTCTGGCCACGCCGATCATTCTCTCCCACACTCCCCCATATGAGAGGAGTGAGGAGGGTTAAAGACCCAGTTGATGCCATGCTCCGTAAGATAGGACTTCACAGGTCTATCCTCTATTTTCATCACATTCGCATTAAGATCTTTAGTCGATCCTATAAAGTTTGTTCCACGGTCCGAATGAATGACTTTGACCTCTCCTCGAAGAGCACAAAAACGTCTGAGGGCATTTATTAAGCAAGACGACGACTTTTCATCCAGCACCTTTATGTGCACAGCTCGCACTACCATGCACGTGAATATCAAAGCCCAGCGTTTGGAATTGACTTGACCCCAACTTTACGAGCAGATACAGTCGAAGGTCCAAAGACATAAACTCCAATATATGTGAAAGGTGGGCCGGGTCAAGTCGTTCAAAAGGCAAATCGGCCATCCTTTGATCTGTCTGTCTACCACGCAGTCGTCTGCATCGAACACATTTATAAATGGAAGATGAAACAATACATTTCCCTCCTATGAGCCAATACCCCGCATTTCGGATAGATCCTTCTGTGAGTTTGCGACCTTGGTGATATACCTTAGCATGATGATGACGGCAAATTAAGGTTGCAATATGGTGATTTGGTATGATCACGGCGTTGGCTTCCTCTGATGATATATTCGCATTACTTAAGCGCCCTCCTACACGCAATACACTCGTAGAGTCTAAGTAAGGAGACAACTTCAGAATCTTGCTGTCCCTGGGTAACTTCCGGTTTTCCTGTAGAGCGATTATTTCGTCTGCAAACGCCTCTATTTGTACTACTTTTATTATGAATTCCTCTGATTTTTGAGGAGTGGCATTTTCAAGGTCAGATTTACGTCGTTTTGCCACTTTATGGAGGAAAGTAATAGCGTTAACCAAACTGGTCCAAGAGGAGTATTTCTCATACCTCTCTGATCCAAAAATGTAATTACTGACTAGAGTCGTTTTCAAGCTTCTGATCTCAGAGTCGAGGTCCGGTGAAACGAGTGGAAATGAAGAAGGAGGCTCACTCACTATCTCGTGATAAAAGTTACGAGGTCTATTTAGCCACTGACTGTCTTGCAAATGTTCTGATGTGAATGGGCGAGTAGCCTCATCTGCCGGATTATAAGATGAGGGAACGTACCTCCACTGTGCGGGTACAGTTGACTGGCGTATTCAGTCGACACGATTCCGCACGTAGATGTAAAATCGCTTAGTTTCATTGTGTATGTAGCCTAACACTACCTTACTGTCCGTATAACAGGTAATTTTTTTTAAAAGGTAGTATTGAGCTCGTCCCTGATTGTCTCATATAAATCAACTGCTAGTACTGCAGCGCACAGCTCGAGTCTCGGAATGGTATGGCCATTTTTAGGTGCCACCTTCGACTTTCCCATCACAAATCGATATTGTTCGGATTGACCGCATCTCGTATGAATAAACGCAACCGCCGCAACAGCACTTTCTGACGCATCTGAAAATACAACCAAGTTCTTGCCTTCATCAGAGCCAGTTCCAGTTAACGGCCTTGAAATATGAACATTTCGGAGCTCATTCAGTCCCTCTTTCCAAATTTGAAATTTCCTACGAATATTCTCATGCATAGGCAAATCCCACTCACTGGTATCGACCTCTCTCAAAATAAGTTTGCCGTGAATAGTGACCGGTGCCGCGAATCCAAGCGGATCATATATCCCATTGACGATAGACAGCATGCCTCTACGAGTAAAGGGCATTTCTTCCTGAGAGACATTAAATGTAAATGCATCGAGACGCAAATCCCAACTAACACCTAAGCTGCGTTGCAAAGGTGGGTTATCTGAGTCAAGGTTCAAATCCTTCAAGTCCTTTGCCAAATCGTCAGGGTCAAAAGCTACCAAAACATCACTAGAGGTCGAACATATCTTGTGTAATCGCAAACTGCCGTTGTCTTGGAGTGCACCTCTCGTTCTCGAAAGTAGGTCTTTAGCCTCTGCACTGGTGTCATGTGATGACAAGGCATCGTCAACATAGAAATTGCGATATATGTAATCTTTCACATCCTTGCCAGATGTCTCGCCGGCAATGTCCGCTGCTTTACGCAACCCAAAGGTAGCAATAGCTGGGGAGGGGCTATTGCCAAATACATGGACTTTCATTCTGTAATCCACAAGGGGTTTAGTCAGGTCATTGTCCTCATGCCAAATGAAGCAAAGAAAATCTCTGTGCTCAGGTTCCACTTAAAAGCAATAAAACATTTGCTGTATATCCGCAATGATGGCAACGTTGCCACACCTTAACCTCATAAGCACTCCTAATAGGCTATTTACTAAATTTGGTCAAGACATGAAAGAAGGGAGATCTTCAACAAGACCCTGTTGCAGCATCAACAGTAAAACACCAAAACACCCGATGCAAAAACACAAAAGACGAGTACAGCACGAGACGGAAAAGAGACACACGACATGTAAACATCAAACACAAAAGACTACACATAAACCGACGAGACCAATGGGTAACCGGTGCCGACTTTGGATGGCCATTTGTCACGCAAGTAGCAAATGGTGTGGTTATCCTGGATTACGTGCGCACAACCCTCTCACTTCTCCAATTACCCAGAGGTCTCGAAGAACGTACAATTGTGGTGTAAAACAACCTCCTCACTGTAAGATGACATAACACAAAAAAGACCGCGAAACGTAGAGGCCCCAGAGACACAGATGAATATGTAAATGGATATAAAAAGAGGGCATACGTAATACAGTCCGTGCTCTACCGGCTGTAGCGAGCTCATGTATGTAATCATCCGTGGAGTCCGACTGACATTCAGAGAGGACAGGTGGTCGGGGCCCTGTCTTCTCTAAAGAGGTTTGGACAGGGCACATCGTTGAGCGAGACACATCATTGAGCGAGACACTTTGATAACGAGCTGACGAGTCAAACACAATTCTGAGGTGATCCTTTTTCCTCGGGTGATAGACCCCGAAAAGTGGTAAAAACCAATACTCAGAGGAAGGTTCAATTTCTGGTGCACGTTCCGCATGGCCATTGTCGAGGAGGTTTTGCATAAACTACGACATGTTGTCTCTTGACCGAATCCTTTTGTATCGAAGAGTAAAAAAACTTAGCTCGCTTAAGAGCGTTTGTCCTGTTGTTCGGTAAACTAGGGCGTTGTTGCTTAAACGGCAATGGTGCTACCCAGTGATTATCATCATCAAGATGCAGTTCGTCCTCCATAATGTGCATAAATTGTTTATCCTCATACGACATACCAATCTTGTTGTCTTGTTTCGTCACTTGAAATAAGGACTTCTCCGTGTTAGTGAAAGAAACGTGGAAGTGACTGCTACACGGTTCCAATAATGAAATTCTCCTATTCAACTGAACGCAATTCTACATAGTCTTCACTGTTGAAGGTATATGAGATCCATCTAAGCACGATTCGCCAATAATAACTCATCCCAGCTTTAATTTCTGCACAAAGGGTTGATAAGGTAGTCCAATTCTCTGATCCTCGATATGAAGAGCTGCCGAAAGATCTCTTCCTATAAGAAGTAAAATATGTGCATTATCATCAATCGGCGGAATATGTTCAGCAATAGGCTTTAAATGTGAGTAGTTTTGCGCTACATTTCGTGTCGGAATCACCTTACGTTTATTAGGTATGAATTGGCACTCGGTAAGCGTAGGTAATGTCAGCTGCTCTCTGCCATCTATCGATTGCACGAAAAAAAAAAAACCTTTATCGCGTCTGCCGGTCATAGTTGCGGTTCAATTACAACTGTTAAGCAAATATCGACACGGCGTTCCAGTTACATCAAACTCATCCAAAGGGTCGCCGTGAACTTAAGAGTAATTACTCTGTTCGTCGATAATAGCGTAAATCCGCAATTTGATGTTTGGCCTTTAAAAGTCTTCATGTCATAGTCCAACCAAGCCTGTCTACACATGTCATACTCCTCCCCTGAAATACAAGTCTGCTGTAAAGTACTGTAAAATGCTGAAGGGGAGGTAATTCAGTAACTTCCAGTTTTGAAACATTGTCAAACCATTCGTATGGAAAGTAGCCTGTGGATTCTTCCACCTGATAGGCTTTCAAAAATTTAGCATAAGAAGTTCCAGCAGCCAAAAAAAAAAAAATGAGAAATATCTAAAACTCTCCAAGTCTCCGTTGAAATACAAGCATAGGCATTATGCTTTTTGATAGTGAAACAGTACTTTTCTTCGTGCAGTCCTAAATGTTTGGCTAATTTAGTTATTTAATCAAATTTAATTTAATTTAATTTAATCAAATTCAAATCATTCCTCTTGGACAATCTTTATGTTAGATTTGGTGAGGATCTATACAAGCAGGTTGTAGGAATTCCTATGGGTACTAACTGTGCGCCTCTTGTTGCAGATGTATTTTTATACACTTATGAAAAAGAATTTATCCAAAATCTATCTTTAAATTTATCTTCAAAAGCAAAGAAAATTTGATGATCTGAAATGTTTAAATAATACTTCTAGGTATCTGGATGATATTCTAACCATTGACAATCCTGCTTTTGAATTATATAAGAATGACATTTATCCACAAGAATTAACCCTTAACAAGGCAAACCTTTCAAATACAGAAACACCCTTTTTGGACCTAAATATCAAAATTGTGAACGGAAAGATTCATACAAGTGTATATACAAGTCTGCTTTAAAGTACTGTAAAATGCTGAAGGGGGAGGTAATTCAGTAACCTCCAGTTTTGAAACATTGTCAAAACATTCGTATGGAAAGTAGCCTGTGGATTCTTCCACCTGATAGGCTTTCAAAAATTTAGCATAAGAAGTTCCAGCAACCAAAAAATGAGAAATATCTAAAAATCTCATAGTCTCCGTTGAAATACAAGCATAGGCATTATTCTTTTTGATAGTGAAACAGTACTCTTCTTCGTGCAGTCCTAAATGTTTGGCTAATTTAGTTTTTATCAAATTCAAATCATACTTTGCCGAATTGAAACCTAATACGGGTACTTGTTTAATGTAACCTTGTAATGTTCCGAATAACTTTTTTCAATTTTTTTTCTTTTCACAGTCATCCTCCTCCTCCAAGTTCTGAATCATTTGCCCCAACTGGTGTAATACTAACCCCCACCTTTCCCTAGCCAATCCCTGGGCTTTTTCTGAAATTCTCTCCATGTATTCAACCATACCCTTGACCAAATCATCTGAATTTGAATTGACTATACAATGAGGGTCCAGAAAATCTGGTACATTGCTAGAAATCGAAACCGAAATTGGGGCGTGTTCATGAGTCCATTCCATCTTGTCTGACCTTTGACCTTGCACTCGATGTAGCAATGCATCAAAATCATACACAATAAACCATGAGTATACTTGATCGGGGCAGCTAATGCCAAAATAAGACAATTCTTCAAACAAGGTTTTGGTTGGTTGATAAAAACCTCCTGGGTAGACAAATCTGGTCTTGACCTGACATTTGAGCTCATGGCGTATGTAATCTCCATGGTGGTCCCAAAGCTTATCACAAAACTTACATTGGTATTTCTTAGCAAAGAGGCCAAAGTCTTTGATGTAAGAAAAGTGACCTTGATACAAATGGACATACATTGTATTTTCAAAACGTCCCCTAAATTTGTAAATAACACTCGTGTGACCTTCTTGGTTCAAAGCATAGACCTCGACATTAATGTCAAAGCAAGACTCAAAGTCAGGTAAATCTCCATAGTCTACCCCCTGAAAATCTCGTATTCCTCTCTTGAATTTAGCCCAAACACCAAATAAATGACGGGTCTTGTCCTCCAAATTTTTGACATCATACCCCTGGTGTAAAGCCAAACAACGAAATGCACAGTAGTGATCCTCATAGCATTTACCGGTTCTATCATTGATTTCTAGTCCTATCACTGCCTCATCATTTTTCACAAAGTTGGGTAGGGGTCCATGCAAGTCTCCAATGGGGTAGAAAGTGTGAAAGATAGTAAACCTAAAATTGGTAACATACACTGGAATCCATTTAGTATCCGGTCTTTGTAGATTAATGACAAAATAAATGATCGATTATCTAGTCTCATTAAATGGTGTTTTGATCGAGAGCGAAAAACTTACATTTGTACATCTGAATCGAAGGGTTTCTTTTCCTCGACAGACTACAAATCATACAAATCATGGACATGTAGTGACCTGTGTAATGCCTTGTCCTTCCTCTTGGACAATCTTTATGTTAGATTTGGTGAGGATCTATTCAAGCAGGTTATAGGAATTCGTATGGGTACTAACTGTGCGCCTCTTGTTGCAGATTTATTTTTATACACGTATGAAAAAGAATTTATCCAAAATCTATCTTTAAATTTATCTTCAAAAGCAAAGAAAATTTGATGATCTGAAATGTTTCAATAATACTTCTAGGTATCTGGATGATATTCTAACCATTGACAATCCTGCTTTTGAATTATATAAGAATGACATTTATCCACAAGAATTAACCCTTAACAAGGCAAACCTTTCAAATACAGAAACACCCTTTTTGGACCTAAATATCAAAATTGTGAACGGAAAGATTTATACAAGTGTATATGACAAAAGGGATGATTTTGGATTCAACATAGTAAATTTCCCCTGGCTTGACGGTGATGTTCCAAGATTACCGTCATACGGCATTTACATATCACAGCTCATCCGGTACGCTAGAGCATGTACTGATATTTTGGATTTTCACAGTAGAAATTTACAAATTACCAAAAAACTTTTAGGCCAAGGTTTCCGCTAGTTAAGACTTTCTGGAAATTTTACAAAAATTACAGTCCACTTCTTATAAAATTCGGATCTATACATGCAACAGAGTACATAACTATGGGTATTACACAACCTGTCTTTTATGGTGATATGATAAACAAAATAAAAAGGATCAAAGGTAGACAGCATAACCATCGAAAATGCGTCAGAATCATCAAACGCCTTATATACCGTGGATATGATCCTAATGTCACCAGACGGACACTAGGCTTGGTACTTGGCCAATCTACAGTCTTGTACAAGCGCATCCTTGAGACTTGCACTGTGACTGACTGTGATGACGGGACTCCATGACGGGCCCTGTCCAAACCTCTTTAGAGAAGACAGGGCCCCGACCACCTGTCCTCTCTGAATGTCAGTCGGACTCCTCGGGTGATTACATACATGAGCTCGCCACAGCCGGCAGAGCACGGACTGTATTACGCATGCCCTCTTTTTATATCCATTTACATATTCACCTGTGTCTCTGGGGCCTCTGCGTTTCGCGGTCTTGTTTGTGTGATGTCATCTTACAGTGAGGAGGTTGTTTTACACCACAATTGTACGCTCTTCGAGACCTCTGGGTAATTGGAGAAGTGAGAGAGTTGTGCGCACGTAATCCAGGATAACCACAACATTTGCTACTTGCGTGACGGATGGCCGTCCAAAGTCGGCACCGGTTACCCATTGGTCTCGTCGGTTAATGTGTAGTCTTTTGTGTTTGATGTTTACATGTCGTGTGTCTCTTTTCCGTATCGTGCTGTACTCGTCTTTTGTGTATTTGCATCGGGTGTTTTGGTGTTTTACTGTTGATGCTGCAACGGGTTCTTGTTGGAGATCTCCTCCCTTCTTTGTAGGTAAAGGAGAGTGAAAAGGTCCATACGTCTTAATCTCAAGGTCAAAGTTCTCAAGTCTAGTCTTTTTTTAAATGTACAATGGTCTGTCCAGCACTGTGTCATTATAGAAAGGTCGAAAATATCTGTATTCACCAGTCTCCCTGTTCCTTAAAATGACCCCAAAAGATAGATTAAGCTTAAAAGCATGTCCTTGCTGGCCATAAATGGCCTCCACCGCTTGAGATATGTCATCCTCATTTACATTGTTAGAGGTAGGAAAATTGTAGGTTGAAATATTTGGACCAGGGGCATTCGGTTGTAAGATAATGGGTGCATTAGCTTCATAGACCGTCTTCAGTCGCTCGTCAGTCCCCTTAGGTCCTTCCCAAAGAGCCTCTCCCTCCTGCCAGGTTGTATCTTGTAATTGCCCCCCTTTTGGTAATGTTGTCTCATTCCATGGAGATACAGCTCTTTTCTATTCAAAAAACGTTTAATGGAGGAGGGTGCAGGTCGGGAGATTGAAGGTTGAGGCTCCCTTTGATATAAAATGTCTACCCTTGACTGTTTTGTTGAGGAAGCCTCGCTATCTGACTCGTCTGTCTTTCGCTTAATTCCATGCCTAGTCATGTGTCTTTTCAGTCCATGTGCAGTAGCACATAATTTATTGCAGGTGGTGCAATAATGTTTTTCTGCGGGGCGTCCACATGTCTGTTCATGTCTATCCTTATCCTCTTTACGAATAAATTCTTTGTGGCATAGACAACAAGAAAATTTGACATAATCATGTACTGATCGCTTATGACGGTTTAGATGTTGCTTTTGCTTATAAGTCTTTCCGCAAATGTCGCATCTGAAGTCAGCCATCTTACCCAAAAAGCGTCTCCGTCAAAAAATGAACAATGATCCCCCATTTCGAGCTAATATACACAACAACATTCTACATCTGATTGGTCAACCAAGTCACATGACTTTAATAAAGACTTTTGATTGGACATTCTTTTTCCGACGTACGAAAAACGTACATTAACACGTTTCCCACAAGGATGTAAATAATCAAATGGAACCGTATAAATCCAATTCACTTTTTCCAACGTAATGAAAACGTAACCTTTTCAACATGTCTAAACACATTTCCGACATGGATGAATAACCTCATCAAACTGTCTCAAACCAAATGTAAAAAAGCCATCATCCTAAGTTTAAAACAATCATCTAATTAAATATATATATATATAAAGTGCAAGACATTTGAATTCTTTCTTTGACTGTTAATAGCCATCACGATGACACAGTGTGACAGACAGACACCATGGTTCCAATGTGTGTATGTGTACTTTGACAGACAGACACCAGGATTCCAATGTGTTTATGTGTACTTTGACAGACAGACATCATGATTCCAGTGTATTTTTGTGTACTTTGAGCCCCTGCGTTTTGCGGTCTTGTTTGTGTGTGGTCATCTGACAGTAAGGAGGTTGTTTTACACCACAATTGTACGTTCTTCGATACCTCTGGGTAATCGGGAAAATGGGAGGGTTGTGCGCACGCAATCCAGGATAACCATACCTTCTGCTATTTCAGTGGCAGATGGCCGTCCTAAGTCGGCACCGTTTGCCCGTTGGTTTATGTGTAGTCCTTTGTGTTTGATGTTTCTGTGTTGTGCATTGACGTTCCTTGTCCCTTGCGCGCCTCTTTTTGTGCTTGTCTGCTTTGTGTTTTTGCATTGGGTATTTTGGGGTTTCGCTGTGGGTGCTACAACCTGTTGTTGTATGAGATCCCCCCCCCCTTTGTTTGACAGACACCATGATTCCAATGTGTTTATGTGTACTTTGACAGACAGACACCATGATTCCAGTGTATTTATGTGTACTTTGACAAACAGACACCATGATTTTGGTGTATTTATGTATACTTTGACATACCATGCGACAATGAATTCAGCATTTCTCTTCATTGCATATACGCATACTTTGACAAACAGTCCAACTGTTCTTAAGACAGACAAAATAATCCCAGTATACAGGCAAACTTATCACTGTTTGATTCCTTATATTATAGTGCAAGTCGCCAAAGAAACTCAAATGATGCTGTCAACTCAAGCTCTTCCTTTTCTTGTTAAAAATTAAAAAAAAAAACACTACTACAACGTAAGATTTTTTTTTTACAAATTTTACAATTTTTTTTATTCCATTCAAGTAAAAGAAAAATTTGCCATGCAACATTTATATACATAAAAAAGATCATATTGAATTGAACCTATATACAAATTGTTTCATAAAACCTATATACATGGAAATGATCATTACTTTACATGTATTTACAAAATCATTAACCCCATTGCAAAAGTTTTAATATGAAAAAGACTTGACTATTGAATTAAAAATGAAATATATGTACTTATTAGTTTTCAACGCCCCCCCCCCCCCCTCACACACACACAAAAATCACCCTATTTTCAAAACTTTTATTTCTCCTCTTTTTCTCCACCCCACCCCAACCCCCCTCTTTACATTAATGTCACACCGTTGATGCGTGTAAGTAATCAAAATTGCTGATTCCAGCGTATCCTAGTTCTAGATTTGGGGTTTTTAATAGAGTAATAAGGGCCATGAATATGTTTGCATACTCTGGCCCATGCTCCAGATCTATATGGTCGTCATTTTGTAGAGCATGGGCCAATTCATGCACCCAAGTGTCTACAAAATCCCTATAGCAATGGTGTTCCCTCAGGTTTATTCTTATTGGGGTCACCATTAAAACAGTGCCATAGGTTGCTCCCATGTCCTTTTCAAGTCCGGAGTAGTCAAAAGATAAGGTTTTAAAGTTCACTTTCCTTTCTCCGATAAATACGCCGAAAAAATTCAGTAAGTCCACGGTTAATTTTGTGCAAACTTCTTGGGATAATACATCCATTTCGTAACTCATTTAAGAACTATGTCTGTATTGCACAACTGCATTGCATACCTTAATTTGCGTATGTTTGTCAGATTTCAGGGGTCCGTAAACCCGCTCTCTCCCTTCCATCATAATTAGATAATTGACCTCCTTAAATTTTCTTGGTCCTCTACGATTATCCTCCAGGAACCTGAACATAGCTAATACATTAAGAATGAGCTGAAAAAAAAATATATATAAATAAGTATAATTTTAAATCTAGACATCTTATACTATTGAATGTACATTTGAATTTAACTTTCAGGATCAAAAATGTACAAATCATGTACTACAAAACATGTAAAACTTTTATATAAATTCTACATCAAATGTTCAAATCAAGGATGAAATCTCTTACGTATACCTATTTTCCTAACATTACGTTAATATTTTATCTAAAGCCATGAGGATTAAATCAAACTGTATACCTATAATCTACTAAGCATAGAAAAAATATGTCAAAAGACTGGGGGTTCTTGTTAAATCTTTCTTCAATAGAATATTTCACAATTTCAATTTTAAAAAAAGAGATATATAAGATGTTAAGCGGGATATGAAGCCAGAAAATATGGGAATTACAAATTGGATATTATTTACAAAGATTCTCAGTGTGTTGGTTCCAACAAAAAAATTTGATCGTCCAAATTTTTTTTGGACAGATATATTTCAAATATGAACAACTCATAATATTAGAAATAATTTTTTATATTCATGCAGGAAAAACAAAGTACTCAAATTTATTAAGATTACTCATGGTAAATAAAAAGGGTCAATACATCTGCAACACCTTTTATGTATGAACTGTGATTTCATTAAAATACAATTCAGCAGAAATGTACAGTTTCTTAAAAAAAAAAGCAATTTAAATAATTATCTTACCCTCCAGATCAGTCCTGATCTCTGACTCTGTCCCATCTTCTCCCATGCATCTTTGGCTAAATAAAATAAATATAATATGTAATTAATCATGTTGTATGAACGAGATATTTTAAAGTTAAGAGTTAAATATGTACCAACGATTTTTTCAGATTTTTGGTGACCGATCATAATTTTATGTAGTCTTTATATAGGTACTTACGGGGATCCAGGATATATCTACTTATTTCATTCTTAACAATACTTTAGGTTTTTATTTCCATGTGTTTGTCTTGACATATATGATGCAAAGGTCAAATGTGAAAAGGATGTGCACTCTCTGGTTCGATGTAACTAACCTTTGATATATGCAAAACTTTAAGATTATACTTTCCTGTCTGTCTGGACATCATCCCCTTTTCGGACACGTGCTACCTTTTCAATGTTAGGGATTATATTGATTAAAAAGTTGAATACCCTTGACTATCTTATTAGCTATTTCAGACTAATTGACCCGACTGTAACATAAAAGCTAAAATAAAAAAATATATATAAATAAAAAAGTAGGCGGCAATACAGACAAACAATTAAGAAACAAGTGTAAAATACAATAATAATTCAGCAATAAAAAAAAAAAAGACGAAAAAAATTTGCTGATTGGTCAGTGATCTTAAACATTACCCACGCTCCTCGATAATCATTACATAGCCCTGGACACTGAAACAATATCAGACGACACCTGCGCGCTAACTTGCCGTGAATCGTTGCGTAATACTGGTCAGCGATGGACACCTGCAGTATCATTCCCCATGATCCCCCTACTTATAAGGCCCCGTTAAAGAATAAATCATTTGGCTGTAATTAATCTAGGAGTTAAGATGATTATTGTAGTGTTCTTAATTGTTTTAATTGCGGGTGCATATGCTGATCACCAGTGTAAATCACCTATGGACGGTATCATGGAATGTGACAGATCAGTTTCACAGGAGTGTAAATACCGAGGAATTCAAAGGCTGTATGTGAAGGGATTATCAATGTCATTTTCAACGGCCATCTTCCCATATTTGGAAATGTTGAGGTTAGAAAGGTTAACGATCTCCTGCGAGGACTTGAGGAAAAACGTTCCAAATGTGGTCATCTTCATCAATGGCCAAGAATGTGAAAGTAATTGTGATTATTTATAACATAATTTTTAACACGCTGTTGTAATGAAATTGAAAACTTTATGGCATATAAATAAAAAAATGAATAGAAAACAAAACCAAATAATAAACATATTTTTTATTTTCTTTATATAGACTGACACGACCACTCCTCATCTTTGAATCCAATCTACCGTGGTAGATACAGTTTCTGTAGCTACAGCCATTGCAACTGTCTTAGGTATGTCACATTTAAGAGGGTATGAGAGTGAACAAAACAAACGTAAACCATATCGATGTCGTAAAGAAAACAAAATCGGAAAACTTACTGATCTTAAGGTTGAATATACCTCCAGATTAATGAGCAATGCATTTCGAATGACGAGCAGTATATATCGTGCTTACATCTTAAATACGCTTCTATCACGACATTGTTTTACCCTTGGTATACAGTTTACTTCATCAACGAGAGTTTACTTGACGTCATACTGAATGATGACGTTGTGATATTTTTCCGCGAATTAGTATGAAAGAGCTTTGTGCTTGTTCTTTAAAAGTCCGGTAATTCAGTTTGTCTTATATAATTTCACGCCATGAATAATTTGGTTGCGAATGAAATGAGTAAGTTAATACCTCAAATTTATTCTTGCATAAAAAAAGACACAAATAAATTCAAAAGAATGACTATATTTTATAGTTCAAGTTATCGATGCGGCGTTTCTGATCACGCAATTTACCTCAAATATTGAAAACATGTAAAATTAATTTATCTTGAAAGTACTTTTCTTTCATTTACAAAAGGTATTTGTTATAATGACTTAGCTAGAATTAATATCACGAGGTCCATTCATTAGTAGTTTTGATAAGTGAGCATGATGACCGACTGTCAAATCATCAAAAGGACCAAAGATCACGTACATGTTCGTTGTAAATAAATCGATCGAAGGACTCCGTAAACACACTTCCCATTGTACGCCCTGTTGAAAAGGGAATTATTCTGTTTTAATTTTACTAACGACACAAGAGAACATGTGCAGAAAATCAATGCAGAAGACGGGGTGTGCGTTTACTACCTTTCCAATCATTACCCCCCCCCTTCTTATCCCAGCACTTATTTCAATGAAACTAGAAATGTGCCTCAGCTAACGTTAGATAAATTATTTCAAAGCAAACTTATCAAGAGATTAAGAGATCCTTCGTATCGTTGTTCTACTGAAAGTTGCTTAATTTTTTTTAAATCTGGTACAAATGAGTTAAAGAAGGTCCTGACGATAATCTCAACAGCACTCACAATAGAGCACCAAATTGAGCATCGACTGACCCCTAGCAAGCTAGAGGTGGGACAAGGTACCCGGGAGGAGTAAGCATCCCCTGTTGGCTAGCCGCACCCGCCGTCAATGATCATGCACGAAAATGAAAACATATGAAATGACAAATATGGATCATGACCATATCCCTGTATACAGCACAAAATCGATAATTCAGAAAATCAGAAACCGAAGGCATACAAAATCAGGACAAAACAGGAACCAAAGCAAACAAACAAAAACCTCCACCACATGAAAAGAAGCGAACTCCCGATATGAGAGTGAGATCAGGTGCCCAGGAAGAGTAAGCATCTCCTGCTTGCATGCAACACCCGCCGCTTCAATTCGGTAGAACTGTCCCATCCGGTAACTTCCATTTCGGAAGACATAGAGTACAATCTTGGCTTGGATGGTTCAAATGGTCTATGACATAATATCACCCACCATTCTGGAGAGTGGGACATCATAGTGTATGACGAGTTCCCCATATCGACCGTAGAACTTCCTCAGTGACGATGTTAGTCGGTCACAAACATATCCCTGACTGAGAAGCTTATCTGAAAGACGCCTAGCTCTCAGAAAAATCATGAATTGCACTGTCTGAGGCCTTTTCTATGTAGAAAGTGCTATGGCGACCATGTCAGGGAAAGTATTCAAAACACTTACTGTCAAACCCTTCGCGGGAAACTTTTTTACGAGCTCCACACGGCAAAAGGCATACGTGTGACAAATGAGTTAAAGAAGATCCTGACGATAATCTCAACAGCACTCACAATAGAGCACCAAATTGAGCATCGACTGACCCCTAGCAAGCTAGAGGTGGGGCCAGGTGCCCGGGAGGAGTAAGCATCCCCTGTTGGCTAGCCGCACCCGCCGTCAATGATCATGCACGAAAATGAAAACATATGAAAAACATGAATTGCACTGTCTGAGGCCTTTTCTATGTAGAAAGTGCTATGGCGACCATGTCAGGGAAAGTATTCAAAACACTTACTGTCAAACCCTTCGCGGGGAACTTTTTTACAAGCTCCACACGGCAAAAGGCATAAGTGTGACACAAATGAGTTAAAGAAGATCCTGACGATAATCTCAACAGCACTCACAATAGAGCACCAAATTGAGCATCGACTGACCCCTAGCAAGCTAGAGGTGGGACCAGGTGCCCGGGAGGAGTAAGCATCCCCTGTTGGGGATGATGTACGAATGTCAAAACTACATTTATATGAATAAATGTTATTCAATTATTTCCCAAAACAACCTTGTAAGGCTTATGGGGTTCCTTTTAATATCTTTTGGTCAGCATTTCTTGGGGTTTGAATGTATCGAAGTTTTACAATTTCTGCGGATCAAATAAAATATGTTAACTTCTAAAATTAATTAAACGGAAGGTAAAGGGAAAAATACTTCTCGGGACGAATGCCATTTAGAAACAAAATGTCCCGGGAACAAACATGTAATCTGAGCGAAAAATCCCGTTTCCAAGCCATATATATGGTGTTCTTCCAGACCTGTCGGGTTAGAATTGTTCGATTTGGTCAATATAACGGACTTACAAAAAAATCCTTAGGCAACAAATGTGTGCTTTTATGTTTCTCTTTGTTCGTTGCAATGTAATTTAAGATGTCTGCTGGGTGTTCAAACGTAAGAAGAAGATACGGATAATAACTATTCTGCACGATCTTCCTAGACATTATGCGGCGACAATGTTACTAATTTTATAATCTATCGGATCCCGTCTTCGCTTTTGAATGGTCGAAGTGCTTTAACAGGTCCATGACTGCTCTTAATACCAAACTAAAATAATTTGACGGTGAATAAGTTCCAAATCTACCATTGTTTGAAAACAGGCATTTTTCCTTTCTCTGCCACTCGATATCGTTGTTAAATGAAACGGTCAATGACATTGTCCCATTTAAAGGATTTTAACTAATCTCCTTGTGGATTCGTTATTACTGGTAACCTTAGCATAGTCAAGAACGACAAGTCGAGAGAAATGTTAAAAAGGGTCCCATTGTGACAATAGTATATATTTATTTGCTATCCAAAAATAACATAAGGACTAATGATCACTGACGAGGATAAATAACCCAAGATGTTGATGCCTGGTTCATGGCGCAAATTTATCTTAAACGATGGCATTGAATTTAAACATTCATGAAATATTTATTTATTCGTGTACAATTTCATACTCTGAATGATGTATTCATACTAAACAAGATGTAATGCTTAGCATAGCAATCACCTGTATTATATAATAGACGATCATATGACTTGTTGATTTACGGCCATAGAATTTTACTCTGTCAACAATTAATTTTTAATAATGTAGATGAGATTTTTTTTCTAGGGTATATTGACTTGAAGACAGGTTATATTCATTGTAATAGGTGATTTGTGTAACATACAAATGGGAGAATTGAACAAAATCGCCACGGGAGTTTTGTGTAGCACTCCATAACTTTCACTTTGTAAATCATCATCCACCTGTATCATCTGGACCCCCTCACGACTTCCCTTATAAGTTGCCTTGGTTACAATTCCATCCTGGTAAAAAATATATCATAAAAACATATCTGGCCCATGCTGTAAATTCGTCTTTTTAAATGCTGATAATGAATTTGAAGGCGTTAAATATGAAAAAAAAAACATATCCCTATCACGAATGACAAATATGGAAAATGCCATATCCCTATAAAAAGAAATGCAAAATCGTTAATCGAAAAATCATCAACCAAGGGCATACAAAAACCAGGATAAAAACAGAACTAAGGCAAAGAAACGGAAATAAAACAAATCTACCATATGAAAAGAAATGGACTTCTTGTGAAAGAGTGATATCAGGTGTCCAGGAAGAGTGAGCATCTCCTGCTTGCATGCAACACCCGTCACTTACAGAAAATTGTCTGCAATGCTATTTTGAACTTAGATTTTATTTGGATATGCTACTGAATCGACCCTACAGGAAATTTGGAGCCGCATACTCTCTGTAATGTAAATGTACAAATCTAACTTCGAACCAGAAGTCCCTGATGAGACTGAAGCTCTACTGGCTGTCTTCTTAAATTCACTGAATTGACATCCATTTTCCAACCCTTGGGGACGGGCTCAAGCAAAATATCAAAGGCACATCTACACCACAGACACATAATACATGTAATGCAAAAAAATTACTCTCCATGAACTACCGGTATACTATTACTTATACAGTGTATTACAGAGGGATACAGACATATATTCGGTCGATGAAAAAAGTTGTATTGGCCGAGGCGAAGCCGAGAAATGAACTCCCTGTGAAAGAAGGGAGGAGATCTCCAACAAGACCCCGTTGCAGCATCAACAGCAGAACACCAACACACCCGATGCAAAAACACAAAAGACGAGTACAGCACGAGACGGAACAGAGACACACATGAGTTAAAGAAGATCCTGACGATAATCTCAACAGCACTCACAATAGAGCACAAAATTAAACATCGACGGACCTCTAGCAAGCTAGAGATGGGAGCAGGTGCCCGGGAGGAGTGAGCATCCCCTGTTGGCTAGCCGTACCCGCCGTCGATGTTTATGAAGCATGGAAATGAAAATATACAAAAGTCATGCACTGTCTGACGTTATGTCTATATAGAAAGTGCTATGGCGACAAGACACGTAAACATCAAACTCAAAAGACTATACATGAACCGACGAGACCAATGGGCAACCGGTGATACATCATTGTGTACATGTATGACATGAATGAGTGTTATCCCATCCACCATTCTGGAGAGTAAAACATAATAGTGTGTGACGAGTTCCCCATATCGACCGTATAACTTCAGCAGTGACGATGTTAGTCGGTAACAAACATCCCTGACTGAGAAGCTTATCCCTGACTGAGGAGCCTATCTAGAGTGGGCTCAGCTGTCAATTGGATGAAAGTAATGAAACATTTTTAAAAAGTGTAGATCAATCTGTATCTTTAAATTATTAATCAAAATGATAATTATATATGTGTACATATATCAAGATTAGCTAGGCGTCTTTCAGATAAGCTTCTCAGTCAGGGATATGTTTGTGACCGACTAACATCGTCACTGAGGAAGTTCTACGGTCGATATGGGGAACTCGTCATACACTATGATGTCCCACTATCAAGAATGGTGGATGATATTCTGTCATAGACCATTTGAACCATCCAACCCAAGATTGTACTCTATATCTTCCAAAATGGAAGTAACCGAATGTGACAGTTCTACCGAATTGAAGCGACGGGTGTTGCATGCAAGCAGGAGATGCTTACTCTTCCTGGGCACCTGGTCTCACTCTCATATCGAGAGTTCACTTCTTTTCATATGGTGGAGGTTTTTGTTTTTGTTTGCTTTGGTTCCTGTTTTATCCTGATCTTGTATGCCTTCGGTTTCTGATTTCTGAAGTATCGATTTTGTACTGTAGACAGGGATATGGTCATTATCCATATTTGTCATTGAATGAATGATCATACCTTTGCTTGTATGTTCAGTGTTGTGGGTTCCATGATTAGGTATTTTTTGGGAAGATGTTGTAGATTGTTCCTTAACATGATTGTCCGTTGTAACAAAACACAAACAAGAGTGGCATATTTTACATGATCACCGAATAATCAGTGTGGTACCAGTCAGTCAAAAGTTTGACATGATGGACTTTGTTTATACCATAGATTCTAAAATTTAATCTTACATATAACTGATTCGCTTGCTGAATATTTCTTATCCCTCCATGTGATCCTGTTTGGTGATCAAGTTCTGCTGTAATTGGTGCAATCGTTTCCTGATATTCTATTGTATTGTTTTGATTCTTATCAATGTGAGCAGAAAGTAATAATGGTACCATTGATATGCTGTTCTATGCTTCCATTTCTTGGTGAGTTTCTCTATAAATTTTGTATTTTGCTTTTCAATCCTTGCAGTAGAACACTGCTCATTTTGACTTGTGTGTCACACTTATGCCCTTTGCAGTGTGGAGCTCGTAAAAAAGTTCCCCGCGAGGGGTTTGACTGTTAGTATTTTGAATATTTTCCCTGACATGGTCGCCATAGCACTTTCTACATAGACAGAACGTCAGACAGTGAATGTACTTAATATTATTTTCATGTTCGTGTTTAGACATCGACGGTGGGTGCGGCTAGCCAACAGGGGATGCTTACTCCTCCAGGGAACCTTGTCCCACCTTTGGCTTGCTGGGGTCCGTCGATGCTCAAATTGGTGTTTACTGTGAGTGCTGTTGAGGTTATCGTCAGGATTTTCTTTCACTCATTTTTGTCACTGTGTAAGACTATAGAATATAAAGAACTGTCATTATTCATAAAGATTCAATTATTCATTGTTTTAAAGACATCTGTGTGTGTGTTTAAATGACTTTATGTCATTTGAAGAAACATTGTACATGTTATACGATGATATAAAGGCCTAAAGATTGTTTTGTATCACATCATCTTACCTACTCTAGCATTTTAGGTGCATTTACTTTCTAAGTAGTACCTATACTTTATATGGCTTTATGAAATTGCATGTACTCGATTGTACCATCTGATTTTCAAAATGTATAATACAGATATTAAGGTAGAGCATCCCCCAGGTCTCAGATGCTCATATTTCCTAAATAACAAGTTAAAACATTAATGCCCCCTACCCCTGTGATTAAAGTCCGTTACAACTTTATACTTGATTTCCATTTGATGTGTCTACACACAAAATTTCATTTCAATATGTGAATCCACTCCAGAGGTATTGAACGGAAACTGATGTCGTGGACTGACTGAAAGAGCGACCGACCGACATACAGAAAGTCAGACAGCGGCAAGGCAATATGTCCCCTCTTCTTCAAAGGGGGGCATAAAATTTTTTGATTGAACCCAAATATGAACTTGACCAAGATTTTTATTTGATGTGTCTGAAAAAAAAATTTCATTTCAATATGTAACTCCACTCAAGAGATATTGAACGGAAACCCTGAAATTTTGGTATTTTTCGAATGCAAGTGGCATAACTCTGTCCAAATGTTTTTGATCGGTCCTAAATATGAACTTGACCTAGATTTTCATTTGATGTGTCTGTATACAAAATTTCATTTCTATATGTAACTCCACTCAAGAGATATTGAACGGAAACCCTGAAATTTTGGTATTTTTCGAAGTGCAAGGGGCATTACTCTGTCAAAATCTCGTTGATTGGACACAAATATGAACTTGACCTAGATTGTCATTTGATAATGTCGAAGGGTTCCAACTCTCTACCTTCTTGAAGAAAATTCCAAATCAATTTACATGCACCAGACACGTGTTTCGAATATTAAATTCTCATCAGTGATGCTTTGGGCGGCGCAACCATAAATAGTTTCAGTAGCGCCCTCTTTAATCTTTAGAAGTTAGATTTTTACATTTACATTGATGTATCCGTATACAAAATTTCATTTCAATATGTAACTCCACTCAAAAGATATTGAACGGAAACCCTGAAATTTTGTTTTTTTCGAAGTGCAAGGGGCATACCTCTGTCAAAATGTTGTTGATCGGACCCAAATATACACTTTACCTAGATTTTCATTTGATGTGTCTGTATACAAAATTTCATTTCAATATGTAACTCCACTCAAGAGATCATATTGAACAGAAACCCTGAAATTTTGGTATTTTTCGAAGTGCAAGGGGCATAACTCTGTCAAATTTTTTTTGATCGGACCCAAATATGAACTTGACCTAGATTTTCGTTTGATGTGTCTGTATGCAAAATTTCATTTCAATATGTGAATCCATTCCAGAGATATTGAACGGAAACTGATGTCGCGGACCGACCGACCGACCGACAGCGGCAAACCTATATGTCCCCTCTTCTTCGAAGGGGGGCATAACAAAATTTACAATATTTTCAATTCCATATATTCAAAGCTTATGTTAAACCTGTTATACAAACAAAATATAAATTTCGGTTTCATGATTATACCGAGAGTGTAGCGCCGATATAGAATATTGAAATATTATTGAAATCTATAAACAGGGGAGGAGTTATGCCATGGACAAGGTTTTGAACATACATGTATTTATTGTGATCTTGACCTTTTATCTTTGACCTATGTTCAAGGTCTTGACACACACTCAGGTCCTCAGAAATGTTTCTTTGAAAGATGATTAAAATGCATCAATAATGAAAAAAGTTTTGCCCGGACAATGTGTAACTACTTGTTTTTATTGTGGTGTTGACCTTTAACACTAGATTAAGGTCATGAAACACACTGAGGTCTAAAGGAATGCATCCACAGGGGAAAAAGTTATGCATTGAACAAGGTGTGATGGATGGACGACAGACAGACAGGGTAATTATATACCCCCTAAAACCTGTTTGTTTATCTCCGTTTTGCAATGTAAGATAATAAAACTGATGTTTTAGTAATTAATGTGTTTTTCTTCCACTTTTATTGAGACGACAATTAAACCTTACATCGAGAAAATAAAGGAGGAGTTTGATCTGCCCGTTAGACAACGCGCATTGTGCATATTTGACGTTTATAAAGCCCATAGAGGCGAAGAACTGAAATCTATGTTAGAGGAAAGGATGATTCTTAGTGTATATGTCCCTGCAAGTTGCACAGATCGACTTCGGCCACTAGACCTGGTCCAAAATGGCGTTTTCAAGCAAAGTGTAGAGGTATGCTTTGAAGACTGGTACGACGAGGAATGTATGTCAAAGGTAAAGGATGGTGCAGCTCCAAAAGATGTGCATACTGAGTTGCGTATCTGGCGTGTCAAACCGTTACATGCCCGATGACTCTTAAAATCTTACATTTAACTATCCAGTGATCCCGAGGTTGTGCGATCGTTGGGCGAAAGGCCTCAATTTTTGATAAATAAATTAATCAGTGACATTTTTGTACACTGATTCTGATCTTATCGGTTGAACTGTTCTCTTAGTAATATTTTACAGACTTTTAATGTCTTTTTATGCATGTGACTTCCACTTTTTTTTGCATGAACATCGACGGCGGGTGCGGCTAGCCAACAGGGGATGCTTACTCCTCCCGGGCACCTGGTCCCACCTCTAGCTTGCTAGGGGTCCGTCGATGCTCCATCTGGTGCTGTATTGTGAGTGTTGTTGAGATGATCGTCAGGATCTTCTTTAACTAATTTGTATAAGAATTCCAATGTACATTTTAGCTATTTTACCATGAATTAAAAAAAAACTCTTATCTGATTTGATCCTCGGTTTACTTCGTTTATTATGCCTCTGTACTGTAAAAAAAGGACCTTTTATTAGCGAGGACTTCAATTTCGCGTCAAGACAATCTCGCGTAAATTAAGTCCTCGCTAATAGGAAGTCGTTAACAGTAACTACTATAAATACACTTTCATTTTATCTATTTATCAAAACCTTTGGATAATATAAATAATGTTTATAAATCTGGGGTTCTTTCTATAAAGATAGTTTTTGCCCAAAAACACTGAAAATACGCATGTTTGAAAATCAGCTTTTACCTGAAAGAGCACACAAAAAACACTTTAATTATCGATTTCTTTAGTGATTTAAACTTTATACACTGTAATCAATATACAGCCTCGTCGTGAACTGCGAATCTTTGATCGTCTGTGTCTTCGACGCATTTGAAATTGTCTGTTACAAAATTTCTTGGGGTTCCTAAAAAGTGGGTTCTTTGGCACCATGTCCCACCCATTCTGCTACGTCTTTTGGTACAATTTTGGACATAATAAATTTCATACATTTTGGCCTTATAACATTGTTTAGACTGAGGATCACTGACGAGGGTCTAGTGCCCGAAACGTGCATGTCTGATCCATGCTGTAAATTTATCAGTATTTAAATGATGCTATTGAATTTAAAGACGTTTAACATTTGATACTCGGTCGAGATTTCCCTGTCCGTGTACAAAGGGGTGATCGATTCTATTGTCTCGTATGGTACGAATAGTTTAGATTTATTGCAGTCAGAAAGTGATTGACCAAGTGTAAGCGTTAATTATTTTAATGTTCCACATAGGGAAAGTATGGTGTCAGAACATGACGAAATACTACTTAACCAAGGGAATGCATTTTCTGAGATTCTCAGTCTTGTTAGGTGTTCTGATATGAAACTGGATAACTAAATGAAGAGGGTTTTACCACAAGGGAAGGATGACAATGTAGACGGAACCCACTTTTGGGAAACAAATGTCTTAAAATGCTGTGACGGCACGAATATTTAAGTACCAATTTTGCGATATGATATGGGAGGATGTGAATGGACTTCAGAGGCAAGAATGTTTGTTGTAGGTTATAAGACAAAGGAGGGGATCTCCAAAAACATCAGGTTGTAACACCCACAGCAAAACCCCAAAACACCCAATGCAAAAACACAAAGCAGACAAGCACAGAAAGAGACGCGTAAGGGACAAGGAACGTCAACGCACAACATAGAAACATCAAACACAAAGGAATACACATAACCCAACGAGACCTGCAGGTCTTTCAATAACAAAAGTCACCTCGTTTTCAAGATTTTGAGCATGGGTCCTGTCCTGAATGAGGTTAAGAAGATCCTTACGATAATCTCAACAGCACTAAGTGTTTTGAATATTTCCCCTTAAATGGTCGCCATAGCACTTTCTGTATAGAGTTAATTACAGAAAGTGCAATGTATATATTCTATATAAGGTATTTATTTTCGTGCATGAACATCGAAGGCGGGTGCGGCTAGCAAACAGGGGGTGTTTACTCCTCCCGGGCACCTGGTCCCACCTCTAGCTTGCTGAGCGTCCGTCGAAGGTCAATCTGGTGCTCTATGTCAGTACTGTTAAGATTATCGTCAGGATCTTCTTCAACTCATTACAATAGAGCAACAAATTTAGCATCGACGGATCTCTACTAAATAAATCTCATTAAAACTCGTTCCATCACACTCCTATTTTTAGTTTTGTCGTTGTGTTTGATCTCAACACTCTGTGTAAGAGGTCGTCTCTGATTAACCTTTGGTAAGAAATAACTACCAAACGAAATTGCTAGGTTCACAAGGTATTCCCCCGCGACTCGTCCAATGAAATTTGACCTTACAAACACGAGTTCGGTAAACTACGAAAGAAACCAGAAGTCTCTGATGAGACTGAAGCTCTCCTGGTTGTTTGCCTAAATTTAAGTGCAACACTCATTTTCCAAGACCCTGAGATCAGGGGCTCAAACAAAATACAAGACCAGAGAATGATTAATACAATGGGAAAAGAATTAACTCTCTATCAATTATACTTTTTTTTAAATTGGTGTTCACAAGATTACATGATAGAGTAATACAAGCATAGACGAAAATAACCATATCCATTTTCCATGAACCTGGGAGTCAGGGGCTTAAACCATAAAAGGTGCATACCTCGAACACTGACTGAGAATAATGCTAAAAGAATGATCTTTGTATAAATTATGCTTTCTGAGAATTTGTGCTCACAAGTTTACAGAGTTGTACAGGAGAAATGACCACACCCATTTTCCAAAACCCTGGGGGTCAGGGGTTCAAACAAAATATCAGGTGCACCTTAAGACCACAGACTGAGACTAAAGCAAAAATAATCATCTTTCTATCAATTATACATGTACTTTCTGAGAATTGGTGCTCACAAGATTACATAGAGTAATATAGGAGAAAATGACCACACCCATTTTCCAAGACCATGGGGGTCAGGGGCTCAAACGAAATATCAGGTGCACATCTAGACCACATACTGAGAATAAAGCAAAATAATTATCTTTCTATCAATTATACTTTCTGAGAATTGCTGCTCACAAGATTTCAGTTATATAGGAGAAAATGACCACATCCATTTTCCAAGACCCTGGGGGCCAGGGGCTCAAACAAAATATCAGGTGCACATCTATACCACATACTGAAAATAATATATGAAAAGAAATAACTCATTAAAGAATTCTAAAGATCATAGATCTTCATGTTATCCAATATGAACAACGAGAAGGAACAAAGACACAGAGCAAACCCCCCCCCCCCTCACATAGAAAAAGTCGGTTCAAGAAGAAAGACCCTCGGATATCCTTATTAATAAGACAAGTTCAGTATGAGGGGACCTTACTTGGCTTACAATATAGTCATTTACATCCTGTACAAGGCCACCTCTTCTAGTAGAGCCTTCTTTGAGGTGTCTGCACTTCTCTTGACAGAACCAGTCTCCCTCCGGAACTTGATCCTCCATGATGCCGACGCATTTCAAATGATACCATTCAGAGCCTGCACATAAAGCCTCTGCGCTGCAACCTATCATCGGCTCATCAACTCCAAGGTTTTTGCGACAATGACAATATTTGTAAATTGAATTCATGGCTTTACAGACATCAGAACAGTACCAATCATCCGGTAAATCATTCTCATCCATCTCAACGCAAGAAGAATGAAAGTATTGTCCTCCACTGCAAGCGATACCAGCACTACAGGTCACAATTGGTTCGTCCATTTCTTCTCCACAGCAAAATGCAGAGGGAATGGTATCATCTTCGCTTTTGAGAGCTTCCACGTCAAGATGGTGCCATAATCTGTCAACGATACTTTCACATACGCCATCAAAGTACTGTTGTCTTTCGACATTGTCTGCAGTTTCTATGTCTGTAGGTGCAGATGACGGTCTGTCTTCTCTGTTCTTTATTCCTAGAAGTTCCTTTGCTAAAAGGCACACGTATCCTTCAGTAGTAAGACACATCAACTCCCATGCATGGTTGAAATTGTCCGATGTATCTAGCTTTACTTGACGGTAATTGAATATATTCTTTAGGTGTGTTAATGTACCTCGATCGGCCATTGAAGCGCCTTTAAAGAAGATATCATAAAAATCCTGAAGAAGAATCATTTCCTTGTGGAATTCTTGTGCAGCCGGTTCTAAGCCTTCCAGACGCTCCCATTTATCAAGTCCATTTGCACGAGCATTTTGGGCGTCATTTCCTCTTTCACAGCTTAATCCATCTCCATAAACTATGGTGGGATATGGCTTTCCGTCTATTGATGGTATGTATGCTTGGAGTCTCTCGTATATCCCAATCGCACCCTGTGTTGAGCTTGGGTTCTCATTAAAACACCAAGATTTACAAGAACACTCCTTTGGCTTGATTCAAAGGTATATGTATGGACAATATGTCTCACAACGTTATCCTCGAAGTGATTATTGAACCAAGAAATGTGCCTTGCAATTATCCTTCCAACTATGACAATCATTCTCTTCCGTAAGGTCTGAAAATCCTCAGAATTCGGGACAAATGTGCTGCTAGGCAGATCAGTTGCCTTGATCAAAGTTTCGTTTTCACGCCAGTCTAACCCTGTGGTATTAATCCGGTTCACTGCAACGTATCCTAATGCCATATTGATGTATGTGTTTTTGGATTCAGCTGTTGGATGCCTTGTCGTAACTTTTTTGCCTACATTATCCCAGCACAAGGTGAATTTAGGATGATCACTAATATGATCGATGGACGTGTCAGCAAGACTGACAATAGAGGTTTCCATTTCATTTTCTTCTTCGCTGTCGTCCTCTGTATCACCTGAATCAGAATGACTCTCGGCCTCGCTGCTACTGTCCTCCGAAGAATCATATGTCTCACTGATTTCTACTGGAGAAGAATGTCCAATTTCCTCTTCTTCTGATGACGAGGCTTCATTTATCTCATCTTCTATATTGAACTCAGTCTCAGCCAGTGCCATAGATAGGTCCATATTTTGGTCTTGTGAAATGACTCTCTCCACATGTTTTGTTTGCAAAGCTGATTCTAAAGACTTTTTATAAAATTTGCAGCATCATCGAAACCTTTCCTTAACTTACCCACCGCAGCAAGTGTTGCATCATAACTCATACATATTCCTGTCCGTGACATTTGCTTCAGGTTCTCTCGCTTCAAGCCACCTCTCCAAAATTGAACAGAATTCATTTTAGGGATAAAAATCGCCTTTTGTGGTGACCTTCCTCTTAACAGACATGACAAAGCAGTCCCAAGAATAGGCTTAAGATTCTGACCTCTTGTTGAAACGAGTGAATCCCCTGTTTTTGAAGTTGTGATTGTGCCTTTCAGAGCTGAAAATAACAATGGGGCTTCTTTCTCCAGCACAGACAAAGTATTTACCCATGAGAACTCCTCCATGTTAGGCATAGTCGCTTTTCTACATAATGAGAAGTCTGTTTCATCTTTTAGAAGATTCGAAACCTCTTTCCTGACAATCTTCGTAACTTCATTAAGAAATTGTCGTCTGAATCCTGTCGATGCATTCCACATACCTCTTACAGCTCTTGCATACTTATGAGTACTTATTGACGTCACAATGGGCTCAAATTTAGAGTAACATTTCTTTGAAGAAAACAGGAACTTTGAAACAACTGTTGATTTTGTCTTTGGAGTACTCGTGAATCTAGGCCTCTTGGCAGAATATTGCGCTGCTTCTGTCTGTGATGGTAGTTTGTAATCGCTCACGGTAGTCACATCATCCGACTGAGCCTGTCTTTCTTGTTTCCTATATATGAAATATACATATGAATATTAAGTGTTTTGAATATTTTCCCTGACATAGTCGCCATAACACTTTCTATATAGAAATAACTCAGACAGTGCATGTATTTAAGATCTTGTTTTCATTTTCGTGCGTGAGCATCGACGGCGGGTGCGACTAGCCAAACAGGGGATGCTTACTCTTTCCGGGCACCTGGTCCCACCTCTAGCTTGCTAGGGGTCCGTCGATACTCAGTTTTGTGCTCTTTTGTGAGTGCTATTGAGATTATCGTCAGGATCTTCTTTAACTCACCTATATATGAAGATGATGACGATTTCGACCAGAATTCATTGACTGCTTGTCGATATTTAGCTGTTCCACTTAAGCTTGTCCAACATGCGGCACAGAGGAAATTGCCCTTCCGTTTGCTCTCTGATGATGTAAAAGAGGTACCAACCACTTTCTCCAATACTTCCCTCGCATTTACGTCACATGGTAGATCATTTTCCAAAGAAAATCTCTTATAACCTCCGGATCTCCGTTCAAACACAGAACTGCAATGAGCACACTCTGCCATTTTTTTGCAAAGTTGATCACGTGATACATGAACAAATGGCGGCTGCTGAAAAAATGGATGTGATAAGCATACGTAAACGCTTTGACGAAATAAAATCAAGATATGATGTATCCTTTGACTTGAAAGAGGAACAAGTTAATCTTGCAGTCTCAACTCTGAATAATAGAAATACTTTAGGTTTACTCCCGACAGGATTTTGGGAAAACTTTCTGTATTGTGTTACCGACTATGATCAGATCTGTACAAAATGATATAACAATAGTTATTTCACCACTCACATCTTTGATCGACGATCAAATTGATAATTTGACAAAGTGGCATTTCACCTGCGCCAAAATTTGCTCATTATCCGAAATGAACGAGTCAGTCATTTCAGGCATTTGTAAAGGAGAGTATCAAATTGTATTTTCCTCACCAGAATCAATATTGAAACCTTTTTTGAGAAAGGCTTTTTTGTCCAAAGAATGGCAGTCAAATTTGCGTTAAATCGCTGTAGACGAAGCTCATTGTATCTCTGAGTGGGGACACGATTTTAGAGAGGAATATCTTCGGCTGCATGAGCTGAGAAGTTTTTTTCAAGTTCCTGTTATGGCCCTTACAGCCACATGCTCTGAACGTATAAAGAACGACATAATAAAATTCCTTCATCTACCAGAGGATGCTACAGACATCATTTACAAATCTCCAGACAGACATAACATTTTTCTAGAATTTAAAAAACGAGAAAAATCAGATTATGCTGAATCTCTGTCTTGGCTCATACAACATATAAAAGAGAGGGGAGTTGATTCCAAAAAGACAATCATTTACTGTCGATCAATAGATACAGTCGCAGAAGTTTTCTCAACTTTCAGGGAGCAGCTTGGAACTAAACCATATTTTAACGAGCTTATACAGCCAGAAAATATTATGGTAGAAATGTTTCACAAAAGCACGTTTCAGGGATCTAAAGACAGAATTTTGGAAACCTTTAAACAAGAAAATAGTATTCTCAGATGTATCATAGCAACCGTTACCATGGGAATGGGAGTAGATTTAAGAGATTCGATACCATTATTCATATTGGATGTCCAAAATCGGTAAGCGTGTTGACAGGAAGCTGGTAGATGTGCAAGGAATGGAAGAAAAGTCTTGTGCTATATGACCATTTTTCACTTTCACTCAAAACAACATCTTCAGATATTTCTGATGTTATCAAAGAAAACACGGAAATCTGCATTAGACATAAAATTCTACAACAATTATCTGTCAAAGATAAATTTGTCAAGGTCACGCCCGTTACGTGTATTGGGTGTCTTGACACTAAATGTGTTTGTAATGCATGTTCGTGTTGCTCTGTGTGTTTAGCTAAATGTGAATGTGAATGTTCCAAAAGATGCAGCGACATAGTTTTTGATTTTTTTTCTAATTAAAGACGATTTCAATTAAACGATGAATTTTTTTTTTTAAACGCAAACGATGAATGAGGACTGTCTTCGCATTTCAATGATGTGTTGTTATTGTCTCCGTATGTTAGTCCCATGAAGTTGAGTTCCGTTGATGTCGCCTCGTTTTTTTTGTGTTTTTTTTTCCTTCATTTTTCTTTATGCCTATTGGATGTGATTTTTGGAAAACGAGCCCATTCGAAAAGTCCAGCTCATCAGTGTGAATGAGGATTGCCATGCTCATATATTCGTTTTAATTTGCATCTGGAACAGTTATGGACCCGTACTCGAGAACACTAGCCATATTATAGATCGTAAGTAACATGATAGAAGTTACATTTTATTTCATTAAAAAAAACCAAACAAACAAACAAACAAAAACCAAAAAAACAAAACAAAACAAAACAAATAAAACTCTTGTCTGTCGACACTTTAAGATAATTTGTTTACTTCAGATAACGTCTATTCATCTGGAACTTAAAACAATAATGCAGCCCTTGCAGTTTTATTCAAATTAAATCTGGAGCGATATCTCCGATCGACACCCGCTCCCCCCCCCCCCCTTTCCTTCCTTCCTCACACGCGCATATTTTATTTATACTTTCGTATTTCATTTATATCTTCGTAAACTATTGAACGTATGAAACGAATTATTTTCCTTGGAAAAAGTCAAAAGAAAACAATTTACATATCTATGTTATTAAATCATGTTCATTGAGAGTATTTACGTTGTTATTTTTCGTTTTATACCAAAAGTTTCAAAATTACAACAGTCGAAGCAAAATGGCGACGAGTTCGAAGAAAATCAACAAATTGCATACGTTTTTCAGGAATATGACAGTATATCAATGTTTCTGACAACCATGGGGTAAGCAATTGGTGATAAGATAACAGTATAGGCCAAATCTAAGTCCTTTTTATGGTATCTTTCTGGAGAAATTTCCTCCTTCCTTCTCTTTAGCTGACAGATATAACCTCGCGTCTGGCAGCGAGGTTATATGTTATAGAACTAATTATTTGTAGGAGCAAGATTATTTCTTTCTGTCACACCATAAGCAAATTTATTTTTTTCATCAAAATTGAGAGCAAAATTATTTTTTTCGAAAAAAAAACCCAAGCCCCCCCCCCCCCCCCCCCCCAGAATATCAAATGGACCGTGCCTTAACTCATTCGTGTCACACTTATGACCTTTGCCGTATTGTGCTGGGGGGTATTCGTGTTTCACAAACACATATTTTTGTATTTTATTTTGTGTACACAGGCATAAATATTTCCCCACTTTTTATTAAATGACAGCACTCCGAAACTTTCCCTTTAATTCCTTCTCGAATGCAAGTTTATTTATTTTGGATAATCTTTGGCAATATTATATAATTTTGTTAATTTGGGTATGAATTGTTTCACGTGTGCACATCATTTACGTTTCGGATACATATCCTTCGTCAGGGATCCTATATCTAAACAAGAAAATATTTTTTTAATATGGGTAAAGAGTGTGAAAGGTGCTATGTATCTAAAATGTACTGACGTAGCATTGTGGACGAGAAATGATGCCACATTGAAACTCGGGAAGCATGCATTATATATGTAATCCCGATTGTGCCCCATCTACTGTGGAGGTCTCAATTGGGATCTGAAAGACCCTGTGATTCGAGTGGGCTACATATCTTCAATATTTCTACATTTACATGGGTACTGTAGCACTCAATGTGTACCAATGAAAATGGGTCAGTTCGTCCTTCTTTTATTCTATATTCCAGTAGGAACATCATAAATGTCATAGAAACGATTGACTGAAAATCAAATACAATTACAAAAAATTTGTGTTTACAAAAGGAAAAATGAAATGATTTACAATAATTCTGTCATCATATGATTATGACTTTAACAACTTTTGACATACACATGTACAACATATACAAATCAATTCTGAGAAACGGTACCATATACATACATGTACACGTACCATATAATGATAAACAAATCAATTCTGAGAAACCGTACCATACATGTCCAAACAGAAAGTATTCCAAAACTAGATTTATATAGATCATCATTAAAAGCATTATTTGCAACAATAAAAACATAAGTACTGTTATTTACCGTAATTCGTTTGACGGTATATCTGATTAAATGTGTCTATACTTGTCATTTGATCTGTTTTTAATTCTTGAGCCTTTCAGGCACGGTCCATTTGATATTCGGGGGCCTTGGGTTTTTTCGAAAAAAAATAATTTTGATGAAAAAAATAATTTTGCTTATGGTGTTACAGAAAAAATCTCGCTCTTACAAGTAATCTGAATTTGAAGAATAACCATAAATTTCCTGAAAGGAGGATCTTTTAATTTTTTAAATGGACCCAAATGAAAAAAACCAGCCATTGCTATACTTTATTACTATACTGTCAATATACTTCTAGTACATCATGATTGCATCAGTATATTGATAGTGTATTCATAGTGTAGTAAATGACATGCTTCTCAGTCAGGGATATGTTTGTGACCGACTAACATCGTCACTGAGGAAGTTCTACGGTCGATATGGGGAACTCGTCATACACTATGATGTTCCACTCTCAAGAATGGTGGATGATATTCTGTCATAGACCATTTGAACCATCCAACCAAAGATTGTACTCTATATCTTCCAAAATGGGTTACAGAAAAAATTTCGCTCTTACAAGTAATCTGAATTTGAAGAATAACCATAAATTTCCTGAAAGGAGGATCTTTTAATTTTTTAAATGGACCCAAATGAAAAAAAACCAGCCATTGCTATACTTTATTACTATACTGTCAATATACTTCTAGTACATCATGATTGCATCAGTATATTGATAGTGTATTCATAGTGTAGTAAATGACATGCTTCTCAGTCAGGGATATGTTTGTGACCGACTAACATCGTCACTGAGGAAGTTCTACGGTCGATATGGGGAACTCGTCATACACTATGATGTTCCACTCTCAAGAATGGTGGATGATATTCTGTCATAGACCATTTGAACCATCCAACCAAAGATTGTACTCTATATCTTCCAAAATGGAAGTAACCGGATGTGACAGTTCTACCGAATTAAAGCGACGGGTGTTGCATGCAAGCAGGATATGCTTACTCTTCCTGGGCACCTGGTCTCACTCCCATATCGGGAGTTCGCTTCTTTTCACATGGTGGTTTTTGTTTGTTTGCTTTGGTTCCTGTTTTGTCCTGATTTTGTATGCCTTCGGTTTCTGATTTTTGAATTATCGATTTTGTACTGTATACAGGGATATGGTCATTATCCATATTTGTCATGCAAATGAGTTCATTGCTATACTTTATTGCTATACTTCAAAAACACTTTTGTACAGGGTGTAGAGCAGTTGATGCTATACCATCAGTATACTTAAAGCTATACTTCCAAATTACTTCACAGGATCTACCAGTAGTAGCTTAATACTACACTATCAAAATACTTTACTGCTGTACTACCAAATTACTTGTAACTAGCTGTAAATGCAACCTAATTGCTATACTACCAAATTACTTGAAACTATCAATACTATACTATTAAAATACTATAATGCTACACTTCCAAATTACTTGCAAATGAATTCTTAATTATTTACGATAATACGTATGTACCATAATACATAAATGTTTGCAGTACTAGGCAAATTAAGTAATGGTTTAAAAAATATTCTACCTTAACCATTTTGATTTACTTTAATTACTGCAGTAACTGTTGCACATTTACATCTATTCAACTGATAGAAGAAACATGACAAAAACTATTTGTTTAACGAATATATATATATATCAAATATCATCATGTGTCATTTTAATTCACAATGTTTCAGTTCTTTCATTGTCTTTCATTTTCTCCACTTTTCGTTTCACATATTGCCTTGCTGATGTAAGTTTTGTGTTCCACGCCTTCTTGAATTCAGGTGTTGACATTTTAAGTGTATATTCAGCATATACTGTAGAAAGAAATAATTGATCATCAATGATGTTTTTAGTTTAAAACTCTTGTATATCTCATTCTTAAAGACATAATTAATGACACTTAGTTTCAAAGTTTCTGCAAAACTGTAACCAGAGAAAAGTATATGCGAGTAAAATCTTATACTCAATATTTCGATCAGTTTCAAATTTGACACTTACATTTCAAGGATTTGTATATTGGATCCTCAGTGTAATTTGCTGTTCCTCCTTTTTGTATCAAATCCTCTGGGTCAAAAAATCCATCCATGAGTCTTTTTATTATTTCTGAGTTCCTGTTATCAGGAAGTGAACTGCCCCTTTTTGAAGCTTTTTTCTCTTTCCTGGCTCTTCTGTTGCCCAAGGAAGAAAGAACTTCACGTAGCCAAGAAGCCTTTACAGCTAGTGTTGCACCTGGCGCCAGACGACAGTAGCCTTCAGGGATTTCTTCACTGCCATCAATCAGAATCTAGAATGTATGATTATATATTTATCATCTGTTAAAGAATTAAAAGAAGTGTCAATATTTTGTATCATCTGAATGCAATTTGATATCAACAATTATTTTTTCAGAAGACGATATACAATGATATAGATGCTCATGCTTTGTTTTCCTCTGATTTTTTCTCGAAATTAACAACAATATTATTGGTAATACTTGTATACTTCATTCTAATCTATAATTCCCAGATTAACTCTGATGCAAGTTAGTCTCAAGTCTGAAAACTTGATAAGTTGATAAAGCCCCCCCCCCTCCCCCCCCAAAAAAAATTCATGTCTTTTATTATAAATTTGACAAAATTAGTTAGTCGGATGCAATTTTTTTTTTATTAATTTTTTTTTATTACAGGCTACGTACAGAAAGTATATTTTATACTTTTATTAGGATCAAACTTACATTTTCAGCGAATGTTATTTCTGGCCTGTTCTTTGGATTGTGCATCTTCTTCTTGGTGCCCCCAAGAGAAATATTTCCTGCATCATCTCCTGAACATTAAAAAAAAACAGTGCATATTAAAAACACTATATATTTACATGAACATACATGTTAAAGATAAATTTACAGCAAAGCATTTTTTTCTTTACATACCAAATTGTGGAAAGTCATTGGAAAGTCTGTAATTCATTTACTTTAAATTTTTGTGTAACTTTTGACTGACGAAGATCAGCTAGCTCTCTCTTTAAGTCCAAAATTTCCTTGTCCTTTCTGACACAATCCAAGCATTTGCTTTCCTCTCGACTTGGACTTGCAGTTGGTTGGATTTGCCTATGAGGAGAGGCAAATTCTGACAAGTTTATTTCTTCCCCAACATCAATTTCATCGGAAACTGTTGGCGATATGTTTTCAATTATTCTAACAGACGATGACAAAAAGTTGTTGTTGTCTATTTCCTCTCTCACATATGAATTCTGGTTGAGCTCCTGAAATATTGCAGGAGGAGGAGGAGGGGGAGGTGCTGGACTGAAAACTGGTGGCTGCATATAGGGTAAATGAGTATTGTTGAAATATGGCATAAATATTGGTGGACGTCTTAAACCAGAACCTGTTGGCCCAGAGATACTACATGTATATGTTTATAGTTTTACGTCAGTTTTAGGTATTCACTTCGCATTGTTTACAGGCGATTAAAACGAGGAAATCCATGAGCTTCCGGGGGCTTCGCCCCCTGGTCCCCCAACAAGGCTTCGCCCTGGACCCACAGGGGGCCTAACGGCCCCAATACCCCCCCCCCCGCCTTTTGGACCCCACCTGGTGAAAAAATGTATGTATTTTTCCCCGTGAAAAGAAAACAAAATATACCGGTATATGTTAGTATATTGTTACTCTTTTAAGATATGAAATGGCGATCGGTCAATGCTCAGCATGATCAGAGGTACTTAACTGAAATCTGTACTGTGCATCGAGTTCACATTTTGAAAGGAAAAGGAAAAGACAAAATTTTACAATAAGTATATATTTCCAACCAAGGTTTTAAGAGGACCGTTTTGAGCAGGTGTACATGAAAAAAAAATCGGTATCAACAACTTGGGGATTTTTGTTTAATAAACGATTAACGTGCATGTATGAATCAAAGAAACAGATATTCGGCCTTCCAAAAATTTTAAGAGTTAAATTTGCTAATCTCAGTACTTGTAGATTAATTGGTACATTATGTACATAAACGTCATTATCTACTTTTATTTTTTAATTATGTTTAAAACTAAGTAATGTATCTGTATTTTTCCTTTGCAATTTTTAAATGTTTTTTTTTTTTTGAGGGGGGGGGGGGCACAGGCGACACAAAAATAGCCCACAATCGACCTTGTATATTTTGTAGTTGTATGACATTTCTTTCGTTAATATTATTGTATACACAAAGAGGACTTTACATCTGCCGAAATTAATAACCCCGGCAAATATTTTGCACGAAACTGAAGATATGAAGATATGTGAGCAATGATTAGATATTTACCCTTGAAAATTTCCAGAACTTTTGCCGGGTAGTGATGCCCATTGGTCATAACAGCAGCTACTTTCAAGCCGACATAAAGCTGTTCAAATGGAATAATATCATCGGACTCTAAGTCAAGTATTTCGTCGTTTAAAGCTGAACCTGCATATGTGTCATGCTTGCCATCGTCTTCGAAACGAACAGTAACATAAGGGGCTGTAAAGAAACAAGGAGTCTTTTAGTTCTAGCAATTAAATTCAAAATCATTTTCATATTTAATACCTGTTAATTTTATGTTTTTATCATGTTTATTGAATATTAAAGCTCAAATTTAAAATATTTCCCAATTAATGCGGTCAACCTCGCATCACAAAATTTTTGGATCTAAAATATATGTTATGATTAATAAACAAAAGGGGGTAATGGAGTCATGCATGCATCCATCCAAAATGACATCTTTATTTCGATTAATTCTACAAAGCAAAGACAGCTATTAACTCCCTCCCCACCCCAATCTAAACGATGGATCTGCAGATGAATTGTTCATGATTTTAAAAGATTAGCGCGTCTTTACATGCATGAATCATTATCAAAACATTGCAAATGAAAGGAAATTATAGTATAATTACCATTTCTGCTGATTCTATCAAGCTCTGGGTCAGCATAATCCTTAAATTTCTCTGGTCTTTTGACGATTCGTTTTCCTGGCATATTCTTTGAAATGGCGGACCCGAAATGGCGCTTCTAGATTCAAATACTAGCTGACCTCTCGTATGATAAATAGGCAAATTGAAAGACCGTGATCACAGATGCTATCAATTAAGATGCGGAAAGTACAAGCGCAAAGTTGACTTTGATAAAATTAGTACGTCCATGCAAGAAGAGGGAGAAGAACATGTTTCAAAACATCGCAGGCCACTGATAAACTTCTCGGGTGAGTTACACTTTTGTTAATTCCGAACTTACACTCTTTTTTTTAAATAAGATGAGTTTTACCATATGTTAACGGCAACCCTTTTTTTTGGACAGTTTTTTTTTTCAAAATAACATGAGTTTTATGGTGTTAATATTTTAAAAAATAATATTTTAATCCCCCCCCCAAAAAAAAAACCACACCCTAAAATGTGGCTCTTGCCAGCTTTAATTTTCTTAGTTTATCAGTTTCACATTATTTTGTGTGGTATACATTTACGCATTGATGTATTTCTTTTTTTTTTTCAAAAAATCTAGATCTTGAGCTTTTCACAGAATCACCGGCCCTGATTAGGTTTAGAAATGTACGTGATTAATATAATAGTATTAAGGTTCAAAATAATGAATTTAAACGTGAATCTCAATTAAAAATCCAATTTTTTCAAGAATAATCTTAGCCCCTTAAAATGAGTAAAGAGTGAAACGTGTATCTTTTACGTAACTCGGTGAGATAGACTTCCGCTCTTCGATGTTAATTGGCACAAAACGTCCAGTTGGCAAAAGAAATGATTTAGAAAGACGGTACCTAGTGATAAATGTGTGGTCTTCAAAAAGAAAACAGATGTCGTCCATACACCATTTATTTATGAAAACCTAAAGAGAGACAAACGAGTAAATAGGGGGGGGGGGGGGGGCAAAGGGGAGGGGGCATATCCTTCTCCCTCTCCCCTTTCTCCTTACTCCCAGCCCTACCTTCCAATAACCCCCCCCCCCCCCCACACACACACACACTTTCCTCCGTTCTCCCCTTCCCTCCCTTCTTTCCTCCTTCCTATCATCCTGTCCACCCCTTGTAAATGTTTATTATTTTTTCTTTATGACAATCTTGACTAGATAAAAATCTGTAACAATCATAGGCATTTGGATCATAGATATTTTTGTATTAAAATAGAGAAATAATGTGTTGTCTCTTTCTATCCAACGGCCGGTGCTATTTCTGCACCGCCGTTGAATAGAAAGAAGACAGCACATTATTTCTTTATCTTCATGCATACAGAAAAAAAATCTATGATCCAAATGCCAATGATTTGAATCAGAAACAATTGATATCTGTATCTGATTTTCGGAAAACTCACATCTTAAGATAGGGAAAAAAAAGAAGATTCCGAAAATACAAAATTTGTTTCAATTAACATGATTAAGAAAAGATAATGAAGCAGAAAAGTGAAGAAATTTTAAATGCTATTCTTTGAAAATACTGTCCGTAAATTAAATTTAGAAAAGTATCCGAACTATGACTTCAAAATTATTTTGCATATTTCTAGGAACAGGAATGGGTGGGTGAAAACGGGATATTAATTTGCGACATTCCTTTTTCGTTTTGTTTTAAAGTTTGCTTATTCACTACAAAACGTCTAAAGTGTATAGTGAATACTCTTCTTCTTTACTATATATATTTGCTTTTCACATTTTGACCCCTCCCCCTTTAAGTGTACACAAATGAGTTAAAGAAGATCCTGACGATAATCTCAACAGCACTCACAATAGAGCACAAAATTAAACATCGACGGACCCCTAGCAAGCTAGAGGTGGGACCAGGTGTCCGGAAGGAGTAAGCATCCCCTGTTGGCTAGCCGCACCCACCGTCAATGTTAATGAAGCATGGAAATGAAAATATATAAAATTCATGCACTGTCTGACGCTATGTCTATATAGAAAGTGCTATGGCGACAATGTCAGGGAAGTATATTCAAAACACTTACTGTCAAACCCCTCAAAACACACTTTGATTTGCTTTCCTTTGCCGTTTTTAATATTCTGATGAAAATATAAAAAAATGTGCATACCCTTACATTACTTTATTCTGTCGCCTGCGCAGCAAAGCGGCACATTGGGATCACTTTGTCCGGCGTCTGTCTGTCCATCTGTCTGTCATACTTTTAGGTAGTCACACTTTTATATAAAAGTTATCCTTATGTGCCGCTATGTTTCGCAGGCGACATATGGATTATCCTCGGAATGCTGCTACTACTTTCACTATTTTTTTTTAGTGATGAAAGATGGATTGCCCTAGTCGCCGTGTCAATTCCAGACAACAAGTCCGACCGACGTCGTACAGAAGGAAGTTTAAGAGAGTCAAAGTAGTAGCTAATGAACAGGACATTTCGGCGCAGACTAATAATGCTATCGAAGAGTGTCTGTCCGTTCAACATGTTCAAGAAGAGGGATCTAGCAGAGTAGAAATCTCAGCAGACCCCGAAGAACAAAATGACAGTGATGAGGAAATCAACGAAACGGATTACAATTTGGAACTGTCGGCAAATCTTGGCGAGGAAATTAATTCATATAGTAATAATTTTGGAAATAGTGCCAATGACATAATCCTTGACACAAGCTTGAATGAAATAGAACAAGATGACGAAGATAACAATTTGAATTCAAACACACTCATCGACTTTATCAAAGAAAAGGAGGCTGTAACTGTGGACAGTTTACTTTGTGATTTGGATGATAAAATAGGTTGGCAAACTGAAAATCAAGAATATGACGATAATGCCGATGACGAAGACGAGGAATCTTTCCACTGCCCAGTAGACGAAACGTCGTACATACAACCTGGACATTCCTTTACCGTGAAGATGAGTGTTTTGTTAATCTGGATATTTGTTACAAAACACAATCTCACGTCCGGTCAAATATCTGATCTGCTGACTTTGATAAACTTGCACCTCCTCGTGGAAAATCCAGTCTTGAAAAGTTTACACAGATTCAAAAATTTCTTCGGTAAAATGAACTTAGACTGCATTAAACATTTCTATTGCAGTAATTGTTTGATGTCAGTGGACATAAACCAGGACCGTTGTAAAAATACTAATTGCAAGAAAAGACTGAATGAAGGAGGAAATGACACCAATTACTTTATTGAGATGAATATAATTTCGCAGTTGCGTACTTTATTTAGTCGAACTAATTTCAGAGAAGAACTTCAACACAGATTCAGACGAACAAAGCGTAACCAAAGTAACATAGAAGACGTGTACGACAGTACCGAGTACAAAAAACTGTTTGATCACAATGGACCATTAAGTAAACCAAACAACATTTCTTTCATCTTCAATACAGATGGTGTACCCATATTTAAAAGTTCAAAGACTTCCATATGACCTATCTTTCTCATGATAAATGAACTTCCTTATAAAATGAGAAAGAGTAGGGAGTTTATGATTCTTGCTGGTTTATGGTGTGGCCCAACTAAACCATCCATGAACTTCTTTTTAGATCCTTTGTGCAAAGCGTTTGACGAACTCGAAAAGGGAGTGCCTCTTTTTCCGGAAGAAAATGAAGATGAACAGATACAGGCTTTTCTATTGGGAGTTTCTTGTGATATCCCTGCAAGAAGCGCAGTGCTTAATATGAATCAACACAACGGCGAGTGTTGCTGCTCCAAATGTGTTCAATCTGGAAAGAATCACAGAACGGCCACAGGAGGAAATGTTCGAATATTCCCTTACGATGAACGCAATCCTACTGGACCAAAAAGATCACATGAAATGATGCTAAGGAATGCTCGAGAGGCGTTAGATTCCAAATCTACGCATGTAAATGGCATAAAAGGACCATCGGTGATTATGTTTTGTCCTAGAGTTGACTGTGTGAAAAGCGTTTGCATAGATTATATGCACCTTGTTTGCTTAGGTATTGTTCGCTTATTCCTAAAACTTTGGTTCGATGTAACGCATAGCTTCTCTCTATATCGTTACGTTGATATAGTGGATGAGCGACTGGAATCAATCAAATTGCCACACTTCATAAACAGACAACCTAGATCTATAAGTGAACATTTAAAGTTTTGGAAGGCGGCGGAACTGAGGTCATGGCTTCTTTACTATGTTTAACGTCTTCAAACTGAATAGCATCATTTAAGAACAGATAAATTGGCAGCATGGACCAGACATGCACGTTTCGGGTACTTAACCCTCGTCAGTGATCCTCAGTTCTAAACAATGTAATATGCCAAAAAAGTATGAAAGTTACTATGTCGAAAAAGCGTACAGAAAGACGTAGCACGATGGGTGGGATATGATGCTGCAGGACCCACTTTTTAGAAATTTCAAGAAATTTTGATAACAGAAATTTTAGAATGCATTGAAGAAACGATCAACCGAAATTGATCGAACTTGGCTACATGTGCCCTCGGGGACTCCTGGTCCACCAGCAGTGACACTCACAAAGTGGTATAAATGTTAAACGTCTTCAAACTGAATAGCATCATTTAAGAACAGATAAATTGGCAGCATGGACCAGACATGCACGTTTCGGGTACTTAACCCTCGTCAGTGATCCTCAGTTCTAAACAATGTAATATGCCAAAAAAGTATGAAAGTTACTATGTCGAAAAAGCGTACAGAAAGACGTAGCACGATGGGTGGGATATGATGCTGCAGGACCCACTTTTTAGAAATTTCAAGAAATTTTGATAACAGAAATTTTAGAATGCATTGAAGAAACGATCAACCGAAATTGATCGAACTTGGCTACATGTGCCCTCGGGGACTCCTGGTCCACCAGCAGTGACACTCACCAAGTGGTATAAATGTTAAACGTCTTCAAACTGAATAGCATCATTTAAGAACAGATAAATTGGCAGCATGGACCAGACATGCACGTTTCGGTACTTAACCCTCGTCAGTGATCCTCAGTTCTAAACAATGTAATATGCCAAAAAAGTATGAAAGTTACTATGTCGAAAAAGCGTACAGAAAGACGTAGCACGATGGGTGGGATATGATGCTGCAGGACCCACTTTTTAGAAATTTCAAGAAATTTTGATAACAGAAATTTTAGAATGCATTGAAGAAACGATCAACCGAAATTGATCGAACTTGGCTACATGTGCCCTCGGGGACTCCTGGTCCACCAGCAGTGACACTCACCAAGTGGTATAAATGTTAAACGTCTTCAAACTGAATAGCATCATTTAAGAACAGATAAATTGGCAGCATGGACCAGACATGCACGTTTCGGGTACTTAACCCTCGTCAGTGATCCTCAGTTCTAAACAATGTAATATGCCAAAAAAGTATGAAAGTATGCGATACCTTGTTTTAGGGACTTAATGAAGACAAATTACTTGTATCACTTCTGCGCTTTAGTAGAAGCTATTTTCCTGTTGCCACAATCCAGCATTAGCATGAAAGACATAGAGAAGAGTGAATCACTATTGAAGTATTTTGTTTTCATGGTGCCATCATTGTACGACGAGCGCTACATGACCATTAATATACATTCTTTACTTCATTTACCAGAGACTGTTAAGGAGCTTGGGCCTCTTTGGTCAACATCTTGTTTTGCATTTGAATGCGCAAATGGAGAGCTATTGAAACTATTCCATGGAACCCAACATATCGACATGCAAATCATAAATGCTGTCCATGTTTTTCAACAACTGCCATGTTTATTATCTAGTATTTCCGAAAAATCAATAGTGTTCAAATTCATTTGTAGCGTAATGAGTGGAAGTTCACACCGAACACCCTATTTTGCGCTCCTTGGTAAACCAAACTCCAAAAGCTTGACTGATAAGGAGAAAGAAATGACCTTCAAATATTTTGGACACCAAATTTGTAGACTGAATTTCCACTCAAGGGCCTGATACGGGGAGTAACGTATCACAGTGAGGATTACACGAGAGTAACGAAACGAAATTCATATTCGGTGAAGTTTCTGCAAAATGATGAGCTTGCGTATGGACTTATTACGTAGTTTGCCGAACCTATTCTTTGTCAGTCGTCAGACGAAGAACCGTGCAATGCAGCTATAGCCTTGATCAAGGTACTGGAGGAACTTTCAATCGACATTTATTGTAGGAATCATGAGAACTTTAGACCGGATCAACACATAAGAAAAAACTTCATGCAAATTACTTTACCGCACATGAAATTCATGACGTACAAGGGTGACACTTGCATTGTTAAACTGAAGGATATAATAGATCTTTGTGTGTGTGTAGAAGTTGATCAGTTCACGATAATACTGGAGGAACCAAATCACCATGAAAAGAATTTGTAAATGTAGCTGTCGGTAAAAATAAAATCAGAACTGAAACTTTGTATTTGTGTCTATAACTTAAATTTCAAACATTAAATTATTTCGCTTAAGTGCAGTTTAATTACGTACATGCATATCTGAAAGCTGAAATCATATTGATTATATGAAGCCTGAATCATTAAGTTTAATTAGATTAATAAGAATTGTCAATACCCACAATTTACATGATTTAATTTTAAACATATAAAATCCCCATCCAATCTTTGAAACCGTTGTCGGCCTTTTGAGGTGATGTCCTTTGATTTAGCTTTTTTGTTCAAAATAACAAAGTACAACGCTATACCATTGATACACATTTGCCTACTTTCGTATTTTTCTAACATTTTAGCAATACATTCAAATTACTGTAATAAATGATTTAAGTATGATGCTATACCATCAAAGCACTACTGTCTAATCCCTGGTTTGCTCTACCAGTTTAGCTATACTATCAATACACTATAACAAATTTTCAAAGTGTGATGCTATATCTTCAATACATTTTCCTAGTTTTCAATGTTTGTTGCTATACTATGAAAAGACGTCTTACACAATAACTTAACATGACTATACTATAAAATTACTTCCTCCAGGACTCTAAAAATTGCAGGTTTTATTGCTGCACTGTAGAAACACTCTGTTGCTATACAAAAAATGCTTTGGTAGTGTATCAATAGTAATTTCATGGTATAGCAATGGTAAAATTTTTCATTTGGGGAACTTGTAACTGTAAATTGTCTCAGCTTTGTCTTTTTTATTCTACTTGTGTCGGGGAAAAGTTTCCAGACGATTTTGAAGGTTTTTCTGAAATAACTCCTCCGTCCATGAATGGAAAACATTCAAATTTCCCTGAAATAATGCTATGCCCTTCCCACAGATACTTATGTTGAAAGAAAATATTAAATCTCTGGAAAAAATGGTTAGTAGACCTATTTTATGACACTATATTTTGGCCATTTTTCGCAATCACTGGAACAGTTTCCGTACACCTAATTTTAAATCTGTCAATTTCTATCAATTTCGGCCCAAACTGGATAATTTTTGGATATTGTTTTTATCAATCTTTTCTACAAATGACTGTGTGAAAATAATTTTGAAAATAGAACCTTATCTTCTCAAAACACGTAGATTAAAATAGTATGGTCCTAGGCGACTTCCGCCGATGTGCAATATTAAAAGGGGCACAAAGGGGGTAAAAAAGTGCTGTGATAAAGCAACATAGATGCAAAATTTTGTTTATATGATTCGTGATTTGAATTCTGCATTTAAAAATCTACAAAATTGTCACAAAATAATTTCCTTCAAAGTACTTGAAAAGGGTGACTGTCCGGATAATGTTCTGACACCAGTAACGTCACCAAATATTAAATTATATTAAGGTATCCGTTGTACAATTGAGTCATTTTACATAGCGTTTTAATCATCTCCATAGTAAAGTATGGTAAATTTTATGCCTGGTAAGGTACTATAAACTATATATTTTCTGAAAGGTAATGATGCTCTGAGTACAGATATAAGACTCCCAGGACTTAAAAATCAAAGGGGGAAAACTCTTGTACAACTTTGTTATTTTGCATATGTTATATAGAGAAAATAGACAATTTAAATGCTTCATTAGTAATCCCCCTTTGTTTTTCTGGCCCCAAAATTATTATTTCTGAACAGTGGGCTTTATAAACTTTCAGAAAATATATAGTTTACAGTACCTTACCGGGCATGGAAAGATGCCCTATTGTACATCGGATACCTTAATATTTATATTATTGTCGTTTGAACAAAATATTTTTCTAAATTAATTAAATATCAAGCTTTTTTACTGCCATTTTCACCATCAATTTTAAGAATTCATATAGTTTACTTTTGAAATGTGTACCTTTCCGACGCCATAAAGTTAGACAAAAATAACAATTAAAACTAAAAAAATGTAATTGTTTATTATTCGAAATCATTAGCATGATTGTGATATATACCTTCCTGATCATATGAAACTAGTCTTCTTCGGCCGGACGCCGACATAAGTATTGAGGTATCTACTACAACAAACATTCTGTGACCGTCTGATGCAAATGGATGTAATTGGCGGGATTTCTCTTTTATACCTGTAGATTTGCATGCAAATTTTACAGGAGCGTAACTGAAAATAACTGGATTTGTTTCTTCATATATTTTCGTCTGTTTTAAATAATTTGTAAATGCAGGTGCAAATTCTACATAATTTTCAGCAAGTTTCTTAGATTTATTACATTAGTGGTGTTGTTTCACGATTCTATTAAAATATGCTTCTACATCATTTACTTCGTAGTTATGCCCCTGTTTGATGTGGATGTTGCCATTTATTTCCTAGAGGGGGTCTTGGTGTATTGCTCTATCATGACGTAGTTATCTATTTATGGAAAGTTACTAATTAGATACTATATTTCATTTTACATCCGTAGACAGGTTTCTTTTTATGTCTGTTTTAATTTTTTTTTTTTTTTTCATCGTCTGTACTATATGAAAATTGCCTTACTGAGATTATTTTTCGGTATGCCCTCGTTTTGAAATAAGAAAAACGTGAAACGTAAGAGACCACATTTGTACAATAGATTTTTTTATACTGTTTATATCTGTTTCTCTTATTTCATATACATGGTAGACAAACAAATTAATCTTGAGTACCATAGAATGCCTATGTATACTATTATTGATATTAGGCGATAGTAGAAGTTTTTTTCTGGAAATACGGTAAGAAATATCCAGTTTTTCCCTGTTTGTGGCCGTAACTCGGTTCAATTCCGAATGGCAATTAGTGTCCCTTTTCCCAGCCGTAGCTCTAAGATTTGTTCATACATCTGTAAACGCATGTATTGTTAACTATCTGTTATGTGCCATATTTTCTTAATGTAATGTTTTCTGCATTCAATGCGCTCAATGGACTCGCACCGATGTACCTCTCGGAGCTTATACAGGCTTATACACCAACACGCTCTTTGCGCTCCGAATCAGCGCATCTCTTGTCAGTGCCAACTACACGTACCGTGACCTACGGCAATAAACGCTTTGACAAAGCTTCAGCAGCTTTGTGGAACACTCTGCCACTTAATCTCAGGAAATGTGACTCCCTAGTGGCTTTTAAGAAGCACCTCAAAGAAAGGAGGGGATCTCCAACAACACTAGGTTGCAGCACCCACAGCAAAATCCCAAAACACCCATGCAAAAAACACAGAACAGATACCAACAGAAAGAGACGCAAAAGGGACAAGGAACACCAACTCACAACATAGAAACATAAAAGACTACACATAAACCAACGAGACCAATGGGCAACCGGTGCCGACTTAGGACGGCCATCTGCCAATTAAATAGCAGACGGTGTGGTTATCCTGGATTACGTGCGCACAACCCTCTCACTTCTCCAGTTACCTAGAGGTCTCGAAGAACGTACAAATGTGGTGTAAAACAACCTCCTCACTGTAAGATGACGTCACACAAACAAGACCGCGAAACGCAGAGGCCCCAGAGACACAGATGAATATGTAAATGGATATAAAAGGAGGGCATGCGTAATACAGTCCGTGCTCTGCCGGCTGTAGCGAGCTCATGTATGTAATCACCCGAGGAGTCCGACTGACATTCAGAGAGGACAGGTGGTCGGGGCCCTGTCTTCTCTAAAGAGGTTTGGACAGGGCCCGTCATGGAGTCCCGTCGTCACAGTCAGTCAGAGTGTAAGTCTTAAGAATGCGCTCGTACAAGACTGTATATTGGTCAAGTACCAAGCTTAGTGTCCGTCTGGTGACATAAGGATCATATCCACGGTATAAAAGGCGTTTGATGACTCTGACGCATTTTCGATACATATGCTGTCTACCTTTGATCCTTCTTATTTTGTTAATTATGTCACCATAAAATGCAGGTTGTGAAATACCTAAAGTAATATACTCCGTTGCTTTTATGGGTCCGAATTTCAAAAGAAGTTGATCATAATTTTTGTAAAATTTCCAGAAAGTCTTTACTAGTTTGTGAAAGCGAAAACCTTGACCTAAAAGTTTCTTTGTAATTTGTAGATTTCTATTATGAAAATCCAAAACATCAGTACATGCTCTAGCATACCGGATGAGCTGTGAAATGTAGATACCGTAAGACGGTAATCTAGGGACATCACCGTCAAGCCAGGGGAAATTTACTATGTTGAAGCCAAAATCATCTCGTTTGTCATATACACTTGTGTGAATTTCTCCATTGACAATTTTGATATTTAGGTCCAAAAATGGTGTTTCAGTGTCTGTAAAGTTTGCCTTGTTTAGAGTCAATTCTTGTGGATAAATAACATCTTTATACTTTTCAAAAACAGGATTATCGATAGTAATCTCAAAACATTTCTTTTTAAGAAGGCTAACTTTTAAAACTTACAATTTTATGAATGTAAATATATATCAGAACACTACTTGGCATCTCTTATTTAATAGACTTTTTTTTTTCATGTAATTTTATTTATATTTATGTAATTTTATTGTGTCATGCTGTTAAGCGCCTTAGAGTTTTAAATATAGGGCGCTTTATAAATTTTTAACAATAACAATAACAATGAGAATAAACTTCATTGTCAGTGTTAACTTCATTGTCCCAATAACATATGTAGTTATGGTTATCACCTAAATTAGTCTAAATTATTGGTTCAAAACTTAAATTTGTCATAACGTTTGTAATCAATACTATGAAATCATATTTAAAATCAATATTGAATTCTTGTCTTATCAGTCATTTACTTTAATTAAGTACTTCCCAAAATATTTCCAAGCGTCGTAAATTCTCCAAGTGTTGACCTTGACCCCATTCCCAAATTACTGAAAGAAAACCTTATAGTTCACCTGAGAAAAATACTTTTCATTAATGTTTTCTGTCTCACAGTTTCTTAATATTGATCTTGTATATGCAGGGATTTTTTAGGGGTTCTCCAGGGCCGAAATTCAGCCCCATTCCCATTGCTGAAAACGGGCATTTTTCCCAATTTCTGAGCTGAAAATTCCCAATTTGAAAAAAATGAAATTCCAATAAACAAAGTAAAATAATTTCATCAAGAACCTTTAAAGAATAAACACTTAGACAATTATTTAAATTAAATTCTTATACCTAGTTTACCTTTATAGCAATATTGATAATACTTTTTGCTTGTTTTCTCAATTTATTTGTATAATTTTCCCCCAATTTCAACCAAATGTCGCTGCTTTTCCCAATCTTCAAGGCCCAGGCCCCTGGAATCGAAGGGTAAAAAAAACCCCTGATATGTGTGTTCTCTTAAGAAATGACCGTCTTGCGTTCGGTGTTCATGGGTGTATAATTCTGGTTGGTCACTTGCAAATTCCATGAAACGCGAAGCGATTCTCGGAAAATTTTCACGTGTCCAACCAGACTTATATACCCATGAACACCAAAAGTAGGACAGTCATTACTTATATTTACATTTATTATAATCTGTCATTTTTATTTGCATGGACGTTGCACATTTTGCCTGTTACAGCGTAAAATATAATCTAACGTTGGTAAATTCTCCCTACATGCAAAACTAGAACGTGACGTTACAATAGCAACCCAAGTTATTGGAATATAATTCTTGTTGCCTAACGGGCGTTTAACATGAGGAATCTACTAGTAATGTAATATATATGCCTAACAGGAGGGTACCTTTCAGAATAATTTTCAGGACATGAAATAAAATTATTAAATTACTATGACTTTTGTCAAATATAAATTATAATTACATGAATAGTTCTTTTTGAGAAACTTAGTGAACAAGATTTTTTTCAAATTGATGGCTTGTGTCCTATGACAAATTTGAAAATATTTAATGGAGTATATATTGTTTATTTAGTAAAATGACCCCCTAAAATCGACTTTACCAAAATTAAATATTGTTATAATTTTCAGAGACTTTTAAAAATGTCTATATTTTGAGAAATCTAATTACAAAAACTACTCCTCGCTTTCTAAGACATAATTTTTTTCATAAATATCATGAAAATAGGTGATTTTGTCAATTTTTCATGAAAAATAGCATAATCCTTAGTTATTTTCATTGAGATAACATCCAGCGGAATCGTGAACAACTTTTTTCTTTAAAGACGTGGAAACGCAACAACATATAAAAATATAAAATTTGTTCATTAGCTCGATCGATACTAACTTATAGGAAGAATGTAAACGTCTTCAAATTGAATAGCATCATTTAAGAACAGGTAAATTGGCAATATGGACCAGACATGCACGTTTCGGTTATTTAACCCTCGTCAGTGATCCTCAAATCTAAACAATGTAAACAATGTAATATGCCAAAAAGGTATGAAAGTTACTATGTCGAAAAAGCGTACCGAAAGACGTAGCAGGATTGGTGGGATATGATGCTATAGGACCCACATTTTAGAAATTTCAAGAAATTTTAGAATGCGTTGAAGAAATGATCAACAGAAATTGATCGAACTTGGCTACATGTGCCCTCGGGAACTCCTGGTCCACCAGCAGAGACACTCACCAAGTGGTATAAACGTAAACGTCTTCAAATTGAATGTAACAAATGAGCCCCAAAATGACGTTTTACCAAAGACAGACATAAAGACAGACACAGACAGGTAAACAGACAGATACAAAAACAGATAATGTACGACATACTGACTGAGCATTTTGAGCAAGGTCCATATCATAACCAATCGAAAAATCTTTATTGAACGCAAAGTAATAGAAAAGATGACATCCTATTTAGTAACATTTAGTTTTCCGGGGCAAAAGCTACTATGGGGGAAAGCTACTGTGTAACACCGGCAGCTAGCGGCTTCTCGGCTCATACTTCGGTGAAAGTTTTCGCATAGTTGGTGTGAAAAAATAACCGTTGTGTTTCAAGTTCTATCGCTTGTTTTAAGTATGAAATGTTTTTTTTTTTAATTGAGTTGTCCTGTAAGATATATTCTATGATAAAAAAGTACTAAGATGTGTCAAGGTACTGTAAAAAAAACACCCCCTCCTTAGGATCAAGTAGTTGTCCTCTAAATGGCCGGCGTATTCACATATATGAATCCTACAAATAAAATAAGTTCGTAAACTTTTCTCTCTTTGTCTGTTTTCTGCATGAAAACTGCGTAGGTGAAAAATGATTATACGAACAACATTAAGAATTCATTAAGATATTCAGTTTATTGATAGTGACTAGTGTTGTAAAATCAGAAATTTTTCACTATCGATTATCGGAAACTATCGCAGGAGTACAATTGATATCACTATCGGAATAATCGGACTTTGTTCTTGTTTAAAATTATTGTGTGTTTTGCGCCTTTTCAGAAGGAGAATGATCAGTGCTTGTGATTTAAAAATCTGATTTTTATTTAAAGTCATGAAAATAGATTAAATGTTGAACATTCCTTGATCTTAATATTAACTCATGGCAAAGTCATCTATGAGGACAAACCCTATTGTTTTAATTTTATCTTGTGTATACATACACAGCTCGCTTCATGTAATTTCAACAGCGACAATAGATTTTCAAAACCATTATCGATAGTCGCCGACGATCCTCAATCTAAACAATGTAATATGACAAAAAAAGTGTGGAATATGTCCTAAATACGTAGCAATATGGCTGGGATATGATGCTATAGGACCCCGAATTTAGAAATTTGAGAAAATGTTGTAAACAGAAAATTTGAAATGCGTTTGAAGAAACGACAAACCGAAATTGATCGAACTTGGCTACATGTGCTCTCGGGGACTACTGGTCCACCAGCAGTGACACTCACCCAGTGATACAAATGTTTAACATCTTCAAATTCATTCGCATCATTTTAGAGCAGATAAATTTACAGCATGGACCAGACATGCACGTTTCGGGTATTTAACCCTCGTCGGTGATCCTCAATTGAACTCACACTTGATAGTGTGACCTTGAGCTACAGAGAATGTATATTGCCTCTAAACATTGAAAAAAGTAGATTTTTACAGATGCTTTTACTTAATGTCTTTGTTTGATCCAAAGTATGTGTTTTTGACCTTGAAAGTGACCTTTCTTACCTTTTTTACCTTTACGTGATATGGATGGGTTTAGTTTCGGAACTTCAATGCAGCTCTCACAAAACCTTTTGGAAGTTGCAGAAATGTCTTCAAGTTCAACATCAATACACCTATGATACCAAACACCACAGAAATCTTACTGTACCATATCTTTGGAATTGTCATCTGGCATTTTACACACACTGTGGAGCCCTCTTTCCTCATCAATCGGTGCTGCTCTCTTCCTAGACATGTTGACATCTGTAAATAGGAATAAATATTTGAAACAAAAAGATTAATTAAGTGTGGGCTGCAGACTGAATGGTATTATCAATTTTTATGTCACTTTTAATAAAATTCCCCCTCCTCTTAATAAAAATAGATATCTATATATTTCAATTATTTGCATCCTAAGTAATGGGTCTGCATGCCCTCCTCCCTTTCTGAGCATTGCCAAAAATCTGGACTTATAGTATAAAATCACTTATCACCCCCTCCCCCATACACACATTCAGGATCATTTCATTTTTACCTGTAATATTATATGTAAAAGAATGTCACATAACTGTCACGTGACACTTTCACATGTATATAGCATCACCTTGGTCAATAATGGCGGCCATAATCAATGTTTTGTTTCACCTGTACACGCTAAGGTAAACACACATGTGGCGTGTAAATTATACTTCATTTGCCGACTAATATGCTTTATTATATGGAGATACCCTCCTTTGTTTTATATTTTATCAAACAATTTCCATTCATTAATATTATAGTATTCCTAATGCAACACAAGTTAGAATATAACTTTATAATTGTCATCAAAGCATTTAAAGCGCCGGCGATTTGTTTACGTTCAATCAGCTGTTGACATACTTCTTCCAACAGGCCAGGTAAAATAATAATAGTGGGAGGAGACGTCTTTTGTTACTCAAACATGCATAAATAAATCAATAATTATAAACCACTTACCTCATAGAATGATTGAATATCCATACAAAATAAATAATACGAATAAACAAGCGTGGACGCGCTAAAATGAACGAGCCAGGACCTTGCCCGTCTATACGGCCATTACACCGCTAAGTGTCGCGCAACTGGAAAGTGGTCAATTTAGAAGTTCCGAACATAGGAAGTATTTTAAATCTACATAATATATCTTATAATATTAATTTGATAAAAAAAAACCCGTAGACGTAACTCTCAATTAAATAATTAACAACATTCCAATGCGGCGCCACTCAGCGGAGTAAGTGTTTATTTACTAGTGATATTTATTTATTTTTATGATTTAATATTATTATTATTGATCTATTTCGAGAAACAAAATAATTTAATCAATAAAAGATATAAGCAGACGTGCTTACTTATAGATTAATAAAGTATAAATCCAAACGCCCTATAGGAACCGATAGCGCCCGAAAGAAACTGATAGCGCCCGATAGGAACACATAGAGCCCGACAGGAATGAACATCTGATAGAAACCTTACGATAGCTGCCCCATACGATATGTTAGAAAATGTGCAGTCATCAGTTGCGCATCTGTAGCTTATATTTATCCATTTAGGTAACATATTCTTAAATGTCTACGTTTTTTGTCGATAATATCGGATTTTCTATCCGAGCAACCCACCTCTTTCGACCTTAATTTTACAATCTTAAGAGTTCGTTAACAAGATGTAAAACATGTAAAAGGTCTGCAAATACATAATATTTCAATTATGATTACTGTTTGTTTTCTGTGTACGATTCGCCATGCGGAAGAATTCAGGGCTAAATACCCAGCAGGCATTTCAACGTTGAGAGTCAACGTTGAATGAACGTTGAATTTTGGTTGAAAATGAAAATTGAGTCAACGTTGTTTCAACGTTGAATCAACGTTGTTTCAACGTTGAAATGACGTTGAAATTCGCTTTTTTTTTACAAATGTGCTCTTAAAAGGTCGATATTCATTCACTCCATCGCATCAGCATTAGTGGAACAAGAGTACACCTTTTTGATGATCCCTGAGCTTTTTCATACTTTGGTGCAGATTCAGATGTTTGTCAGTCCCTCCTTAACTCCAATCAACAATTGTCTTATCAATCAATAAAGCAAGTCTATAAATGTGCTACAGGATTGTTTTTATATATCTTCATTTAGACATCAGAGACAAACAAAACTAATTTGATCAATTTAAAAAAATATTGTTATAATATGCATGTGTATGTAGAATGTTTCTTGTAGAAAAATGTCTTAATAATAGACACAATCCATGATCTACAAGGTCACTGCCTCCTTCCCCCACCACCTGACCTCTCTGGGGCATATTTAAAAAAATTGCTAATTTCACTATTCAGTTTCTGCTCTGTCATTCCAGCATTTGAATTCAAGACAACATCTGCAAAAGTAATCAATAAAGCAACAATTACTTTAGTACTCAAACTTCATTTTGCAAGTAAGCAATGAATGTTGTCTTGAGATAAATTTGTCTTGAGAATAGTTTTATTTGAAAATGTTCTTATTTTAAAAAAGTTTATTTCAGCTATCAGATTGATGCACATCTTATAAACCCACCTTTGATTACTTTGTACAGATTGGTCGCTGAGAATGCCCTCTTGTTCTTTTTTCCCCTCATGTTGAATTTGGCCATGAAGCCATTTGTCATTGTCCTAGTAAAAGAAAAGATCATAAATATTAAGTATGAATAAACAAAGACTGCATCTCAGAATGTACATGTATGTATTTTTGTTTGTGATTTATTGTATTTTAGAAAACAAGACAAATATAAAAAGACAGAGGCAACATAAAACACACAATAACTGTCACTCAAGAAAGTATGTAATTATTTTTGCTGATTATGTAAATTATGACATCTTAATTAACTAAGCATAATTTTTTTTTCATTTGGTCAACAGCATCTATCCCACCTATTCTTCTTAGCGTGTTTTTCTGGAAAACAAACAATGTTTTCAATCTAAACAGTAAAGACTGACTATTATTAATATGTTGACTGTTTTAGTTGCAAAATATATTTCGATTTTATGCATGTTTTCTGTAGAAATAAATATTCCAGACAGCAATACCTGATCAATTAGAAAAACATAAAAAAGGAATATCCTAACCATATAGCAAAAAAAAACCAATTTCGAATTCAAATGTTTACAGCACCTGTACATTGTAGCAAAATAACAACATTTTTATAATAATAGATAACAAGTAAATAAATTAATGAGTTAAAGAAGATCCTGACGAAAATCTCAACAGCACTCACAATAGAGCACAAAATTAAGCATCGAACGGACCCCTAGCAAGCTAGAGGTGGGACCAGGTGCCCGGGAGGAGTAAGCATCCCCTGTTGGCTAGCCGCACCCGCCGTCGATGTTAAAGCACAAAAATGAAAACAATATATAAAATCCATGCACTGTCTGACGTTTTGTCTATGTAGAAAGTGCTATGGCGACAATGTCAGGGAAATATATTCAAAACACTTACTGTCAAACCCCTCGCGGGGAACTTTTTTACGAGCTCCACACGGCAAAGGGCATAAGTGTGACACAAATGAGTTAAATCTTCCAATTGCAATGAACAGGTTGTACATGTACCTGTCCCCTTTAAGGTGGTGATTAAATCAAACTATAAGAGAAAAGTTTGTATCCTTATATATTACCATACTAGCTCTGAGGGAGTCAGTAGATAGCTTCTCTTCCAAATCATCAAAATCGTCCATACATTCTATAGGATTGTCAATCAGCGCTTGTTGTGTTGAATCATTTACCTCCTTTGGTCTCTCCGACTGTATTAGTGTCTGCTTAATCTCTATCAGGAGGTAGAGAACTCTTCTGTGAAATCCTAGAATGGAATATAGCATCAGAATCAGTGTAATGTGTATGTCAGACACTTTGGAATTTACCCCATTATAATGATACCAGAATATGAAATGAATTTGCCTCATAGCATTAATGACATTCAAAGGACCAGAGCCACGAACGGCAAAATCGGCCTAATTTGCCACAACGTTCATCTTTTATATTTTGATAATACCATATTTCAGCAATTCAGAACTGGCCAACTTTGTGATTTACGGCCTTGTTGAAGCAAAATATTTTAATGTGAATTGAGGGTATGGTATATTGTTTGCGACGTCATTTGACGTCATTTTCACTTATGACGTCGCATAATGTCAGGACAAGTACCATGAATTACTAAGTATAAGAAATGATAAGAGATATTTCTACATTGAGAAAATGTGTGAAATATTAATTTAAAGAAAACATATTTTAAAAATTTCTATAAATACAATATGTGTACAATTTATCATGTACAATCCTTGTTTGTTTTGCCTTTGCTTGAAATCACAGGCTGAAAATGTTCGTCCTGGATCTACAGTATGCGTGTCTTCAATGTAATACTTTTACTTTTTGTATTCGTTTAAATCGCGTAAGATGTAAGCTGCATCGATCCACAAGAAATTGATGTCATTATTTATGATTATATGAAAAAAAAAATCAAAGAAAGACTTTATGTTTACCATCTTCATGAATCACGGATCCGATACGTTCAAAATGTCCTAGAAGAGTGTTAGGCTGTATCAGATCAGACATAGGAATACCATGTATGCTTCTTCATTTCTTCCGAAAATTTCTGAAATACCGTTAAATTCAAAGATGTTCTCGTAACAAAGTTGTCAGAACATCTCCAATCAAAAGTGAATATCTCTGTACAACATCAAAACACGGTTCTACATGTATATCTGCTGCAGATCTAGATAATCAAAGCATCCACTTAATTTTGCCGTAGATACACCACTGTCAGCGATGTATGAAGATGAACATTGATGTGACTCAATTTGACATCTATAAGTACTTCAAATTTGTTCCTATAAACTAGTAGGCTCAAATTACACGTATCAGTTTTTAATCCAATTTCGCGGTCAGTTGCTGGACTAGACAGAGAAAATACATCGGCTACTCTTCGGTGCATATGAGTCAATGACTCAATATAAATAAGTACAGCTAAAACTCGAGTTGAAAAATGAGAAAAATAATGTCTTAATTTATTGCATGATTTTCCTTCTAAAATCAGTGTGTAATACCCATTTGCAGAGGTTGTGGCGGATACAGGAATTAGGGGACGGGAAATTTCTAACTTAAAAGCGAAGGGTCCCATTCGAGTCAATGGTAGCGGACTTTGAACATAGAGAAAAAACGATGGTTGCATTTTGAATATTTCGTATTTTAAATTACTTTTCATGCTCCCGTTCTTATCATGACATATATAATTATTGATTAGAGAAATACGTGTGACTCTTCTCACATGTATGTGCTAGTACTAGTATAAGTGTTGGGCAATCGAAAGTTAAATCATAATCGATAAGCGGAAATAATCGGATGGGCATAACCCATTATTATTATAATCGGAAAATTCAAAACATTTCTTTTTTCATTTTGCAACCAACAATGAATTGAAATAAACACCAAATCATTATTTCTTTGAATAAAATTGTTTTATTGAGTAAAGCATTTCGATCACAACTACTATGAATACCCTATCAATTCGTTCAAGCTTCTTTTTCTTGAATACCATGCAACAGAAAATGTCATACACTAGTATGTACTTTGAAGTACAAGGTAAAAAAAAAAAAAAATAGTATAAAAGGGAAATACACGAATTTATCAAAACCAAGATACTAAATCGGACAATCCGGTAATCAGCGATGTCGGCGATAATCGCGTTTGATTTTTAACATCGATAAGTAATGTTCATCGCTGGCCATTCAACGACCGACAATCGACCGTCAGCGATAATCGTTCCATAACTAATCTAGAATCCGTTGCCATGACTTCCATTCTGATACATTTTAAGTGTCATTTTGTGTGAAGAGAGAACATTTTTCAAAGAAGTGTAGATCTATTTACTCCGATTAATCGATTCTCAGAGATAGAATCGATAGTCGGCGAGTTGGATATTTTAGAGACGATAGCGACGATGACTGCAACTATCGTTACAATAATACAGCGTGTATTATTGTGAACAAGATAGAGATCAAGATATGGAATACAAATACATGTACGTAATGATTCGCGCTTAAGCCCCTGTCACACCTACACGTTCTCTCGAGACGTTCTTACTACGTCCTTGAAGTCCTTGAAATTTTTCATGAACGTAGTGAGAACGTGGCATTTTATACCCGGAAGGGCTCTCCGAAACAATAATTGACGACTCCAATACGTGCATAACACGACCTTTAGCGTCCGAAACACGTTCGTAACGCGTCCATCCCGTCTTTAATACGTTTAGTCAAGTTCGCACTACGATCGGCCCCAAGTTCACACTACGACGAAGGCGTCTGTGTTACGATAGTACGGCGTTCTAACTACGTTCTCGAAGTCCTTACTGCGTTCATGCCACGATCATGACACGTTCAAAGGATAAATTGTTTTTATGAGGTCTAATTTGATTTTTTCGACCTCTAAAACCAAGGACGCGGTAAGGACGGCAGAGACGTGACGATCTCCATATGATTACATGTAAAAGTTTTAGCCGTCCGTACTACGACCCTACTACGTTCGCGATACGTTTCTAATACGTCCATGAAGTTCTCAATACGTTCGCAAGTAGTCCTTAACACGTTCTGTTATCACCGCGTCCTCACTACGACTGTTTTGAACAGTTCAAAACGGTCGTGGTGGCTCGGCGTACGGGCACGTTCGTCGGCGTCCTTACTACGACCTCAATACGTATCAGCGAGTTCTTACTACGTTCCCCGCGTCCTTACTACGTTCACGCCACGTTTCGTACAATTTTGGCGGTCGTAGTACGAACGCCATGCCAGAACGTGTAGGTGTGACAGGGGCTTTAGAGGAATGAAAATTTAGGTACGTTACACGAGTAAGAAAACCACTGATCCAAATCTGCCAGAACAGTACCATGAATGTGACAAAACGATGTCATAGATGCACAACATTAGGCACGGTCCATTTGATATTCTGGGGGGGGGGGGGGGGGGGGGCTTGGGTTTTTTTCGAAAAAAATAATTTTGCTCTCAATTTTGATGAAAAAAATAAATTTGCTTATGGTGTGACAGAAAAAAATAATCTTGCTCTTACAAATAATCTGAATTTGAAGAATTACCATAAAATTTCGCTAAAATTCATGAAAATTTTCCGGCTCGCTTCGCTCGCGGCAGTTTTCAAATTGTATCACAAATTTTTGGCGAGCGAAGCGAGCCAAAGTATTATATCAAAACATTATTTACTTATGGCAATGTTCATATATATGAAGATATCAAAAGTTATACATGTATGTGAATGAAAAAGGGCTTCCATAAAAGCTTAAACATATCATCAATATTTATGTATTGCTATTAATACATGTTGCATGTATCCCATAGAGTCTAATTTTATGTTCTTGTAAGCTTGGAAGAAGAACTTCAGTTATTCAACAATTTACAAATATTAGTAACATTTAACAATTTGTCTATGAGACATTCCCCTCAGACCCTCTTATACATGTTATATATAACATATACCTTATATAGAATATTGAGAATTGTATTTAAGTCTTTTATCTCTCTGTGTAAAAGTGATGAATACTAGCATAAAAATAAACTAATATATTAATATTTAAAGTTTTGAGTAAAAATATAGATAATTTCTATTGATAAAACACAAACATTCTTTAAATATGCGCATCACTTCGTTAAAAAAATTTCCTTGCTCCAACATTGCAAGAAAAAAAAATTTTGCCCCGGTCCGGGGCGAAAAAAATAATCTTGCTCCGACAAAAAACCCAAGCCCCCCCCCCTGAATATCAAATGGACCGTGCCTTATTAATTTCTTGATCGATGGACTGTAGCAAATGTGATTAACGTTCGAATGTTATGAATTGTAGCGTTCGCGTACTTTTTAAGAATCAATTTTTTTTTTTCACATTTTTGCAATATCGGATGATTGGCGAATCTAAAGGGAGGAATGAGGCCAGGGCGAGAAGGGGAGCATGTTCTAGACTCTCCCCTTTTTGCGGTCAACATTTTTAATGACGTGATTTTTGTTTTCAGAAATTGATGATAAAGCTTTTATAACAGTACGGTGTCCTTGAAAATTATTTAATTTTACAAAATTTTTAAGTGCAAAATATTTCTTTTCATATGAAAGTTTATGTTCTCATTTGTATAAATTCAAATTTTCAGGCGAATCTAACGCATACATTCTATTCTATAGCCGTTTGAAAACGTCATTTTTAATTTGGGGTGCGCAGCTCTAATTCATTTCGCTGGCGCCACCTACAATGTATTGTGTTTTTATAATAGAGGTATATGGAGATTTAATTTTACAAATTCGACAGTATTATGGTCGTTACTGCATATTTTCAAATAAAACTTTTTATGTCTCTTTTTTTTTCTCAACCCAGACCCGTCGGAATAAATTTTACGTTTTCAATAAAATTTATTTTCAGGGAAATAGTATCTTTGAATAAATTATTATACCACGGTCTCCTATCCCCTGTTATCCATTGTATTGGGCGCTGGACTTTATATTACATCAAAATAAACGGACAGAGAATTGATCCAGCATAGTCTGAACCTCAATCAAAATTCGCTGGTTTGATATCGTTCGTCAATCATCTATTTCAAATTAATCATTTGATTTCAAGTTTTCCATCTTTTTATTTTTTTTTTTTTTTTTGTCTTAAAAAATCCCCACCTCCTCAAAAGAATTAGATCATAAATATTTCTTCTTGGGCGTCGATCTATTTTGCTTCTTTATGCTTCATTCATATTACGTCTTTCTTTTATGTTTTCATTTCAATTCTCATTATTTCAATCACGTTTTCTACCCCTTATCTTCCAATTTCTCTATCGTATAGGATAATTGTAGAAAGCCGATGCATTTTTTGTTTACATATTTTATTCCCGTATTAGGAACATTTTAGGAAATTTCATACATATATATAACAAACAAATAAACCGAAACCCCCAAAATCCCACATACATTATATATGCCTTCTTTAAAAGATTTTTTAAATTATTCTCTTATTTTTTCCTCGTAGCATCACGTGTATACATGTCGATATATACAGGGAAGACATAGAGTGGTTCAAAAGAACAAAGTATAACGAAAATATGTATCGTAACTACTCGAGTGCACAACTTGACATTTCAGGAAATTCATAAACGTCAATTTTGATGACGTCATTGGTATAAATGACGTCACAAATATTATCTACTATGGAGCAGTTTTCTGAAGAATATTGGAATAGTTTGAAATAGGTGTAAAAGTAATCAACCGCCAATTTATAAAATTTTACATCATTTTAAAAGCTTTCAGATTATCTACTACCTCTCTTGAAATACAACTTCTCATTTTCATCGTCTGGGAAGTCTTTTTCATGACGTTCTAACCATCTTTGATGAACAATTTGTCAAGAAATGTGCCAACAGAGAACTCATAAAAGTTTAATTTTCGACTACGACCGGACCTTCTACCAAAAAAATCTTCATCGAAAAGATTACAGGTATAATCAAAGAATATTTAAATATAATCATTTCTTTGGTAGAATGTCCGGCCCTATGCGAAATTATCGATCAAATTTCATGATATCTCACAAAAATACCGGAAATCCCAATCCTGGCTTGGTTTTGGGCTCTATATCTTCATAAGACATGTCCGGAATCTCACAACTTCGCACGTTTTCGAAAGACAAAATGTTCTCCTTTCCTTTTGTAGATAATTTAGAAACATTGTCTGTGTTTGAAAATATACGAAAACTTTAGGCCGATATCGCCGTTCGTGGCTCTGGTCCTTTTAAATAAACAATAATTTGACTATCTATTGTATACATACTTTCTGTTGACAAAGGAAAATTTTCCTCTCTGCGGCCCGTCTCTCCTCTTCGTGAAGCCGAGCCTGAGCCTCCTTGCACAATATCAACATTGTGACCATATCTTGACCTTGACCTTTCCACTTGGTCCCTTTGTGATGTGCCATCATCTGATATTGATTGTGACCTCCCCTGTCTACTACGGGAACTCGACCTATGGACTGACCTAGACCTTGACCTTCCTTGCCCACTATAGCGTCTCAAACTTGGTAAAGGTTCCCCTTGAAAGCTTGACCTTTGAGCTGACCTTGACCTTGATCGCTCTTGTCTACTAAGTGGCCTTGAACGTTCTCTAGAAATTGACCTTTGACCTGACCTTGACCTTTCATGTCGACTACGTGCCCTTGAATTTTCAAAGCTCTGCAAAGCTGACCTATGGGTTGACCTTGACCTTGATCTTTCCTGCCTACTATAAGGTCTTAAACTTGGTAAAGGGTTGCTTTGAAAGCTTAATCTATTAGTTGACCTCGACTTTGATCGTTCTTGTCTACTATGTGGCCTTGAACGTTCTCTAGAGATTGACCTTGACCTACTACGAGGTATTGCACGTTCAAAAGAGCCAATAAATTGATCCATATCTTGACTGGTGCCAAGGGAGGAAACTCTATGCCTTCTTTCTGACCTTTGAATATCAAATGACCCTGACCTTGACTTTTCTGGGCTAGAGCTTGACCTTTGCGTCCCATATCTTGACCTCGATGTGCCTTGCGATTCTGACCTTGAATTGAGAATATCTTCCCTATTTTCAGACCTTGCCCTTTCCGTATGACCCTCTTTGTTTGCCCTTGACTTTTCAGATCTCTTAGTTCTTAATTTTTCCAAAATACTACTGAGTTTTTCTTTTGCAGCTTTTGTTCTCAACGAGGACCTTTCCTTTCTTTGCGCTACTTGTACTGGTTGCTTTGCATTTGACCTTTCAGAACTAGAGGCTGAAGAGTCAGAAGAAGATGGCGATACTGCTGCATGAGCCTGCTTCGTTGATGTGTTTTTCCGTCCTCGCTTAGATGGTGTCTTCTCTAAGGGGTTTGAGATTTTCTCTGGGGCTCTAGGGGGTACTAATGATGTTTCTAAAATTAAGATCACTCATACGAAAGGATGTAAAATTAAAAAAAAAGCTTTAAATTGCCAATATTGAAATATATGCTCTATTGTACCAATTTTATTGTATGTATATTCTATGCTAAAAAGATTCATTACAAAAATATTGATGGACTGAATGAGATAAATTACCTGCATATGCCTTTTTCTACTGTTGGGGTTGATTTTGAACTTCACTTTGCTCTCCAGAGTCTGATAAGAAAATACTTTGTATGAGAACGCACTCAAATGAGTTAAAGAAGATCCTGACGATAATCTCAACAGCACTCACAATAGAGCACAAAATGAAACATCAACGGACCCCTAGCAAGCTAGAGGTGGGACCAGGTGCCCGGGAGGAGTAAGCATCCCCTGTTGGCTAGCCACACCCGCCGTCGATGTTAATGAAGCATGGAAATAAAAATATATAAAATTCATGCACTGTCTGACGATATGTCTATATAGAAAGTGCCATGGCGACAATGTCAGGGAAGTATATTCAAAACACTTACTGTCAAACCCCTCGCGGGGGTTTGACAGTAAGTTTAAAGTTTAAAGTAAGTTTCAAATAATTTAAGTAACAAAGAATATATAAAGAGTGCAACATTTTTCTTTTGGTACAACAATATTTTGAAATCATAAACGATGAGCCATAGTAAATGGAAAATATGTCAAAATAAGAAATGAAAAAGCATCTCGACTCACCCATTACGAAATCTGGTAAGACCCTCTTCACTTGTTTTCTCTTGCCTATTGGCGCCTCGGTACTGCTATCACCACTTTCATTCGCAGTTGTTTCGTCGAACATCTGACAGTCTTTCCTGTTATCTGTATATAGAAACAACGACATTAGAATACTCTTGGACATTTTAATTAAAATGCATAATATATAACACATATATGAGAAAGATTCAACAGACTTTCGAATATCATGATTCGTGTGAGCTTTTCGAAAATTTCATACCTGAAGTAAATTTTATTTTGACAAGATCAAAGGTTAGCCAGTTCTCAGCTGGTTTTCTATGTTCTTTATAGGCTATCATATAGTTGCTAGCATTTGGCCATCTTATTTTGTTGTCTTGGACCCATATGCTTGGCAAAGTGTCCTCCATCTCTCTATCCTCCTCTCTCCAAACCGCACGTACCCACTTCTTCATTTGGTTCATTGTCATCTGCATTGAAGATTATAACATTGCCAAAATCTTATAGGATTAGTGGAGAGGAATTATTAATATCCATGCACTTTTCTGGGATTGTTTTGTCATTGCATCTCGATAAAAGAAATCTATATATGTTGACTGATATGAATTCATAAATGTTTATTAACTCATGTATTTAAGATAACTGATCCAATGTCGAGATGCAACCCCCCCCCCCTCCTTGTGACATGGTTGTAGCTTTATCAAAACTTTTTCTTCGAAAAAAAAAATTTCCCTTGAATCAACACACGGATATATATCATGCCGTTCACTTTCTAGCTATGTTAAGATGTGTTAGTAAGTGTTTACAAAAGTACAGAAAACAAAGCCATATACATCGTCATTTATACAAACCTAATGTTTAATCCCTCCTTTCCATGTCATGCAACATGGGGAATAATATAAATCCTCTGTTATGTGGCAGGCATGCTACCTTCCTTTCAATTTCCTGAAGTCTGACTGTTCTTTCATGAACATTCCTTAGAAAGGAACGATTGCTAATATATCCAATATTAATGAGCTTGGAGTTACAGGGCGCATTAAAAAAATTTTCCAATCTCCTTTGTTGAATTATTTTGCAAACATACTCACAGCTATCCCCCTTACGTTGTACAAACGCAAAAGACTTATCCTTCAATAACACACAACTGTCTTTTCTTTTAGTAGATAAAAAAGTTGCCAATGTTTTAGCAGGTGGGATACTAGATGCTTTTTCAAGTTCATAAATACGTTTAGATACTTGTGCGATTGGATTTTGTGCCTTTCTTACATATTTCTTTCATTTATGGAGGTAATTTTCAAACTTGAAGGCACTGATGTCATTCAGAGATGTGCCAAAATGCTCAACGTCGTCTGGAAGATGTATCAATGAATGAACATTGTACGTTGTAAAGGTATCCCCATATATGCTGGGTGCTTTCCTAACAAAGTACTCTAAAAGCTCCCGGGAATAAGAAAGATAGTAGTTCCTAGTCGACGAATTTGATTCCAATAAAATTGACATGGCAACAGTTATACAAAGAAAGTGATCGTATGCTTCTGGAGACATGACATTCCGCAAGACAATGGGTCCCGTATATAACAAGAATTGGCGTAACTCTGTGGCTTTCCAACGGTCAAGGATATCGAGAGAACGGGGCTGTCTAGCAAATTCACGAGGAAGTTTACCATTTAGACACAATAGATTTTCGGATATCAAATCTATTTGTCGCTGCAATAATTTGCATTCTCTTGGACCTTGTTTCAGAAAAGTAAGAATCCTTTTAGTGACCCCCAAGCAAACGAGATGCATATAATCAAGAGGGAAGCATTTTAGACAATTAATGCCTAATCCGATTAAAGGCGATCTTCCAAGTTGATGATAGGTGTATGATTCTTGGTTAAAGTTATCTTCAGATCTTAGGGTAGGGATACTATTTACAGGAATTTCAAATGTCACACGCCCACGCCATTCTCCTTTCAACACACATCTTTCGCAACCATAGTACGAATTGTGACCTTTGGTACACTTCAAAAAACAACGTGCAGGCGCATCGCAGATGAAAGCATAAATCTCAACGGAGACATTCCGTTCGTCGAATGGTATTCCATTCACAATAACATCCTGAATCTCTTCGAGAAAATCATGCAAAAAGTCTTCGACTGAATTCGGTTTCTTTGTGCCACAAAAGATGGAGACAATAAATGGTTCAAACAGCTCAACGCTACAAAGGATAGGCCAGAACTGTACGTTGGAAGACTTGAATAAGGGGACTCCATCAACATTGAAAGATAACTTAAGGTGATTACAATTGCTCATAAATTTTTTATGCAATGTCATTGTCTTCATAATTCCGGATACAAGGCCAAAATACAAGTAGTCACCTCCACATTTCTGAATAATGTTTACACTACTTGGAGTATTAAGTAATGTTCTCGCGTCTTTGCGAAGACGGTGTCCTGCTTTTCGAAGTAGCTCTAATAATTCATTTACTGAGGTTCGTGTGCATTTGAACTTAGTTGCCCAGGCTGCAAGGTCAGAGGATAAGCCATTCTCGTTGTTTCTTTCTTCGTCGGAATCAATTTCTATTGAGTATGTTGAAGAAACAGACGAGTCACTATTGTATCCTATTTCAGAGTCACTCTCTATATGATCTAAGTGGTCTCTTTCTCCATCACTTAAACTAGACTGCTGATGATTCGATCCACTGTCCGTCGATATTTGAGGATCTATAAGTCCCTCTTGATTTTCATCTAAAAAGTCCTTTTCATCTTCACTACTGTGTTGGGCAAGATTGTCAACATTTGCAGTAACGCGTCTCCAGCGCCTTAGGTACGACATAGTTAATCAGATCTCAAATTGCTCAGAATTTTGCACCTGAAACAGGGCATAATAATTCAAGATGTTACCATATGTTTAGGATGAAGGTACAATTAAAGAAATCGATGTGCTATGTTTAGAAAACCATCGGTTCCCAATTGTATTCGTACATATATAGGCATGTGCTTGAAAGTTGTAGAAAATTAGATAAGCGCTTTAAAAAAATGTCAGATATTTCGCTGATTTGCCTTGGAGATAATGTGTACATATAGTTCATTCTTTTGATATAAACGATGCATGATTTATTGACACAATTTTTTTAAAAGAAAAAAGTGTCTTTTTGTAAATGGGGATGCAAAAAATAATAATGGACGACAAATCCCGGACGAACGTCATCGCACATTCTCGTACGACGGAAAGTCCCGGGAATGAGCAAATGAACGAATCGCTAGGACAAGACCCTTATCAGTTTACATGTATTGAAAATCACCTTAATCCTTGAAGTTGTAGAATTCAGCTTTTTTTCATGAACGCATGTTCACTTTGTAATTGAAATTACAATGAAAGTTATGTTATCTCAATTTTCACACACACCCTCACCCTCACATACACAAACAAAATCTGAACTTTTGGAAAATTATTAGAAAATTAAAATTAAACCCGAAGAGCAGAAAAATAAAATTTTCGTATCAGGCAACCGTTTTGGATTTGACTAAAAGAAAAAAAAGTACAATAAAATGTTCGGCTCTGAAATTATATAATATAAACTTAATTTTCTACATTTTCGTTCATAAAGTTCTACTCATTCTTATTTCTAATTCCCGAATTTCCACATTCGTCCGTATTTTCTCATGTTTTTTGTTATTTATGCATGCAGACTTTAAATAAATATTACTTACTTATCTACTTACTATTTTATAGTGTAAACCATATTTTTCTACGATATCGTTCTATTTTTGTTTTCTGCGGTCCCGTACTTGTACATGGATAGAGCAAACAGATTTTTCAGAAATAAAAAGAAGGTAAAGAGGATTTACATGGAAAACGGAATGTAAATAAATTTCAACTGAATTCAACTTCATGGGCATCGTCGGAAACCCATGGTATCTTCTCTACTACGTACGTGAGATATAATCGTAAGGCAATAGGCTGTGGGTTTCCGACAATGCTTCATGGGCATATCCAGAATTTTTTTTCAGGGGGGGGGGGGTCTTAAAGTCCGATTTTTTCAAGAGCAAAAACAAAGCACACGCCAGAAAAAAAGTTCTTGATTGTCAGTTCCGTTTCTAATTCCAACAGGGGATGCTTACTCCTCCCGGGCACCTGATCCCACCTCTTGCTTGCTAGGGGTCCGTCGATGGTCCCTTTTCTGCTCTATTGTGAGTGCTGTTGAGATTGTTGTCAGGATCTTCTTTAACTTAATTATAAATAAAACAGATGACTAGCTAGTTCTATTAAAAAAAAGAGACTTGCAGGCAGGGCTAATCTTGAATTTTCACATCATAGTACTTGATTAATGAATGTCAGTTCTAATATGTAAATACGACAAAATGGCGAGCGATAGTAAGCCAGCAATTTTTTTTTTTCGAAAATTGGAAAGAAATTCTCTATTCGTGTCTTTTCTAATGCTGACGGCAAAATATTATCAAAATGAAAAATTGAATCAACGTTGAAATTTGGTTGAGATGTCAACGTCGAAATTTTCAACGTTGAATCAACGTTGAATTTTGGTTGTTCGACGTCGTCAACCTAGATCAACCTAATTTCAACGTTGATTCAACGTTGAATGTCTGCTGGGTAAGGCCCTTATCGTAACAGCTCCTTTGCGGGGGGGGGGGGACAGCAGACGGGGAGAACAATTATGTGATAATTAGTAATTATCTGTCCGACAGGTGTGTTAATGGGAATACATGGAAGGCATTTCGTTACATCAGGTGGAAATAGTGTAGAAACTATAACCATGGGACCACGTCAGATGGCTTCGTAAAAGCCAATAATTCGTTATTCATGTATACAAATTCGTTGCAGGCGTACAAAAATCAATGGACTTCTGCAGGGACTTTCATTTTACATTGTTACAAGCAGAATTTCCCTGTTAACCTTTTCGTTATAGGTGATATGTACTGTATACTAGCAGTGTTAGCATAGGTCTCAAATCTCAACAGGACATTCTGTCCTATGAAGATTAAAACTTTACCAAAGCGGACAATCACTAACCAAATCAATATTAAATGAAGGAAAAATGACATGATGTATGTCATTTTGTTTTTGAATGACCCTTGAAAAAGTCAATACCGAAAATTAATCCTGTATATTATTTTCTTTTTTTTTTCGAAAACAAAATTTATGGGTCAGAACTTAACTATTCAGATTAATAGAGTACATGTTTGTGATACGAAACAATCAAACAAATATCACATAATGATGTGTTCCAATCTCCTAGTCACCTTTCTCAACTTGTGTCTTACCAGACATTTTGCTCTGGCCTGGTTCCGACATTAATCAGATCAATGCAATATTTTCTGAAGGCTGAAGGCTTTATGTCCAACAAACCTTGCAAACACTGTATCAATTATTAAATTTTAATAGCCATGTTATAAATCGTACCTGGTGAGCTTTTCCTTTTTCCTAAAACGTTGGCTTTTTACCACTTCGTCTCTGGGTTGTAGTTGGCTTGGACCACTGTTCCCTTTTCAATTGTTTCCTGTTATTATTACATGAGCTTTGTAATACAATTGTACACCTAAATAGTGTTAAGGTCATGATCATGGTCAATTTATATATGAAAAAACTGGTACCAACAAAACCTTGTCACAAATGAGTTACAAGGAACACACACGCAATATATCACAGTGGCGTATCACGGGATACACAAACATGTTCCACGGGAATCCCCTTTGTTGAAACCAAATAAATACTGTCTATTCATATTTGTATAATTGGAGAACACTTTTGTGTCTGTCTGTGCAGCATATCATAACATGTGGTGAGCATTGAAGAATTTCTGTTTAAGTGTTCTCCGAATGCACGTCTATTCTTGACCAGAATAGATTACCATTATATAATCAATAAAGATGACCATATGGTAGGCAAAAAATAAATTCATATAAAGTAGATTTAAACTAAAAACTTAAAAGAAAAAAAAAATCACTGGAAGAGGAAGCTGGTTCCCTTGTTTCATGAGCCTGTTCCCTTGTTGCAGAAGTATGTTCCCTTGTTGCATGAGCCTGTTGCAGGAGTCTGTTCTCTTGTTGCAGGAACATGTTCCCCTCTTGCAGGGGCATTTCTGGGTGTTGATGTCAGAACAAGTCTTCTAGGATTTAAATTACTTGATCCATGCTTTTCAGGAGAGCGCTTGACGGGAATTCTTTGGTTAGATCTGGACTCTTGAGCTCTAGAGTGTATCTTTTAACAAAAATCATGTTTCAAACTTTAGAAAATAATTTCCTTTTAATTGGTGAATATGTACATGTATATATGACTCAATTACTCAAGTGATTACTTTAAATCATTTTATTTACCAATAAATATACATTTACAATACTAGAATTCCAGTATTGTCACGTTCACAAAACATTTTTATCCCAACAACAATGGATTCTGGAATACCAGTATCTGTACAAGAATACTGGAGCAAACATTTCTACCAGTTTTGTCAACAATACTGCTTGGTACACGTATACCAGTATTGCGATCGCCAAGTTTACATGATCCCATTTAGATTATAGGAGACGCGGTAGCTAGGTGTACATGTATATATCGGCTTGTAAGGGAGATACCACAGCACGAAAAACCGAGTTTCCATGTTTTGGAAACCACGTGGAAACTGCATGGAAACCTGAGGTTGACAGTTTCCCAGTGGTTTCCAAGGCATGGAAACCTGGATCAGGTTTCCACGTAGTTTCCACCGGGTTTCCATTTTGGAAACTTGGTTGAGTGGTTTCCATCAGGTTTCCATTTTGTAAACTACTAATCAAAATTAAAGAAACAATATTATTAATTTATTTTTACTTTCATTTTGGGGAAGTTGACGGATCCGGCCCATAATCAGCATGCGGACGGCCTTCGATATCTCAGGTGCTTTGCAAATTCGGTACACTAGCTCCGTACGGCGACTTTACATACATACCAAAAAGGCACGGTGGATTATTTATTTATTTATTTATATTTATTTATGTACAACACTTTTGTTTGTTATACAAATACAATTGTGAGTAATTAATTAATTAATTTATATATTTATTTATCCATCTATCTATTTATTTTTTTTTTATTATTTATCCACTTAGTTATCTATCTATTTACGCATATTTTTTCTTTTCTTCTTTTTTTTTTTTTTTTTTTTTTTTGGTTTCTTCTACTAAACCTTAATATATCAACTATATAACGTATAATTAGAAAAGACTGTTTGTTCTAATTTATTTTTTTTCTAGTATATATAATACTACATTTCTAGAAAAAAAATTTATAAAATTAATATGCAAAATGTTTTTATTTTTTTTTCTCTAAAGCCAGCGGAGTGATATACTGTAGTTTAATTTCAAGTATATACACAGACACAAGTTATGTAACGTTTGACCCCATGCAAATTGCATGTCAATTTGAATTCAGTTCTATAGTGGGGGGCGGTGCGACGCTGTGACAAGTACATAGTTGAAGCATGCAATCGCGGCATGTTATTAACGTTTGACCCCATGCAAATTGCATGTCAATTGGAATTCAGTTCTAAAGTCGGGGGCGGTGCGACACTGTGACACGTTCACGGTTACTGCATGACTTGTAACGCCGCTAGGAAATATCTTCCATGGAGAGAGAGAGAGAATTTTCGTCATGTTTATAATTTTAATAAAATTCGAAAAATCAGCTTGAATGTACTTTACACAAATAAACGTCCTCAGTCATGCATTTATTAAAAAATCTGAAGTTATACGTACATGACGTATGTACATATATATATATATATATATACGTTTCAACATAGTGTAATGTAGTTTAATGAGTAAATAAAGCCTAGAAAAGGGTAGACTATAGGCAGTGGCGGATCCAGTGCCCCCTTTACTGGAGGTCAAGGGGCGAATTTTTTTTTCGATGATTTTTAATGAATATGACTGATTTTGGAAAATTGTGGGTCAGTGCTAGGGGCGGACGCCCATCCCCCCCCCCGCTTTTCCACTGCTAAGAGGACTGAAGCTCATTCTCCCAGCAGCGATTTTTTAAGTGCTTAGTCGTATAGCCTCACTCAATGCGATGACACCAGGGAGGTGTTGCAGAGAAAATTTATTAATATGTCTTCGTTATTGAGGAGGGCAGAAAAGAAGAAATGAATTATCCATTCAATATACATGCTGGTTAATTCAATACATCTATTATGATCTAGTTGTTATGAAATATAATAAATTTGCTCATGAGAGATGATTTACATCTAGGGCAGAGCGTAAATTTCCATATTTTCAAGGTCATAGCACAAAGGCATAGTATTGTATGAATTTCTTTATTCTTAAGGCCATGTCTCAAGACAGTATGTACATGTATTCCCATATTGACTAAGTCACAGTACAATAAAAAAAAATCGGGTTTATTAATTATTCTAATGTCATCTGATGATATATGCATTACATACAATGTAATCCTAGAGAAGTAGTACTTTATTGATTTACTAATCTGGGACACTTTATAAAGATAGAGATAAGGAAAAGAGTAAAGGAGTGGGCGGGGGGGGGGGGGGGGGGGGGGGCGGGGAGGGGATGTGTTCAGCAGAGATCTAATTTATAATCGTAAATGACATAGAAATATGTAGTCAGGTATTTTACAGTAATTGACCAAGGAAATTCCAGGAGAGCCATTTGTTGCTGAATTCGTCTCCTTTTTTTTCATCGTGCAGAACTTAACGAATTGATCCATTGAATGAGAATTAAGCCGGGTCATATATGCATAAAGTGAAAAAGGGCAAGAAAAAGACTGAATTAAAGGAAACATATTAAAAATATGGTTATTTCCTAGTATCTCATTCAAACTGAATATAACTAATAGAGAATAATTTAAGATCGATGTAAGTATGTTTGACTGTTCTTTGTATTGTCACCCGCTTATAGATCTGCATACTAGTACAAATGTATATCTATACAAAAAAAAACCAATAATAAAGATAAAACGATTTATAACAACATATGAAATCCTTTTTTAAAAATCGATTTTGAAATAAATAAGGCACGGTCCATTTGATATTCGGGATGGGGAGGGGGGGGGGGCTTAGGGTTTTTGTCAGAGCAAGATTTTTTTTTTCGCCTCGGACCGGAGCAGAATTATTTTTTCTCGCAGAGTTGGAGCAAGAAATTTTTTTTTCAGACATATGGTGTGCAATATATTAAGATAAGAATGTTTTCCGTTTTATCGATAGAGCCTGGAATTTTTAGTTATTTTATAGTAATTCTTCAAATTGTAAGAACAAGATTTTTTTTCTCACACACCATAAGCAATTTTTTTTTCCTTATCAAAATTCAGAGCAAAATTATTTTTTCGAAAAAAAAACCAAGCCCCCCCCCCCCCCCCCCCCAGAATATCAAATTGACCGTGCCTCATACAATTTAAAAATCAATTAATCTACATTGATCAACTTTAATTGTCATGGTACAACATGGGAGGATCCAGGATTTTGGAGGATCGAGAATTTTTTTCCAGGATTTCTCGCATCCTCTATACCTGTATTTTTCAGTCATGGCCCTTCTTTATGTACAAAGGTGTACACTGCATTTATATAAGGGGCATCATTTGAAATTGATAATAAATTATTATGTATTTGATAAAATCTGGCAAGCGTAAGTGAGCCAAGGAATATTTTGAAATGCTCACCGTTAAAAACTTAATTTGAATGAAAGATTTTCAATACAAATTCATGTTATTTTTCAAATATTATGACAACAAAAGGGGAATCGGGTTAATCTTATAAATGAAAATTAAAACATTTTTATATATGAACATTATCAAAAATTCCAGGGGTGGGGGGGGGGGTCGGACCCCCCGACCCTCCGGATCCGCGCTTGTACAAAACAAATTAAAAGTTTCCATACTTCTTTGAATGAAATATCAGAGAGTCAGACAGAGAGACCGATATGACCGAAACACTGGGCAGGCGGTCTTCCCGGACTGCTTGATGCCAGATATTGCTTTTTAATTTTCTAATGTCAAAAGAGATAAGACTTTGGAAAATTACATGAATTCGTAAATGTGAAAATAGAATAATGATATTAAAATCTACAAAGAATTTAAATGATGATTAACAGAAAAAAAAATTAATCGTTCAGGATGATTTTGCGGGCTCAGAATTTCAAAATAAATGTTGACCAATCAGAAGCGAACATTTTTATTTTTGAGCAGAGGAAACGCCGGAACGGCCTGTTCACCAAAATTCTACACATAAACTAAAGAAAACACGCATTCGATTGCAATGGATAGGTAAGATGAGAAAATCAATGGTGAAAATTAAGTATTATATAGTATTTGCTTCTTTTTTACAGATGTATGTATGTCAATATTGCTGGGTCGGCCCACGCGTTGTTTTCAGAATTTTGTCCAGTGTCTGTTCGAACCAGAAATCTGTAACGTTGCCGTTATTTAACCTTTTCTTACAAGGAATCACATTTCTTAGTTACTGTTAGATTAATTTGATTTGAATTGGCAATTCAAATACAATTATTTATGGTCAGATGGTCAGTGATGAGCTGCCCCCCCCCCTCCCTCCTGATAGTCATGTTCATAGTTATTCTGTTGTCAGTTATATTGTTTTACAGTTCTATTGAATGTGTACTATGAACTCATGGAAAAGCCATCTATGAGGACGAAGTCAAAACACTGTTATTATACCCCCGGCAAACGAAGTTAAACTGTTTAGGTGGTAGACTAAATGATCCAGTCTCTCCCGCAGCTGCTACAAGAGACTGAACACCGCTATGGTTGCTACAGAACGAGGCCTAAATTTCAAATGTCATGTCCCCCATCTAAATTTTGATTGATTTTCATGGTTTATGTATCAATTTATAGGAAATTGAATGAACTTTAAAGGAAAATTATTTTTAGAAACATGAAACAAAGTTATCTGATAAAAATTTTGAATCTAAAATATGCAATTTTTGACATTTTTGTTTTCCCTGTATACATGTAATCTATAGTAAAAACCCCAATGATCTTCAAACATCATGTCCCCATCTTTAAATTAATTTTTTTTACACCAAATACATACCATTTTGTAGGTTTATATATGTTCTATCTCAAAAAATTATAATGGTGATTATATTTTTAGCCGTTAAAGGGAGATTTACAAAAAACACCTCAAAATCCTTCAATTTTTTTAAACAGCCAGGAGACATGAAATGTGATAGTGGAGTACTACATTTTGGTACCATGACTTTTGACCCTGTGACCTTGACTTTCAGCCTATTCAACATTTTATGTTAAGAAGTTTTGAAAGCAGATTTCTTTTATACTATTAATGGTAGGACTTTCATATTTCATATACACAATCACCATTAAGAGTGCTACATTTTGGTACCATGACTTTTAACCCTGTGACCTTCACCTGCACCCTATACAACATTTTATGTTAAGGAGTTTTGAAAGCAGATTTCTTTTATAGTTATACTATTAATGGTAGGACATTCATATTTCATACACACATTCACCATTAAAAATTCAACAATTTGTAGGGCTGTCACGATACGCTAAGCTCACTATATGATACGTATCACGATACATCATTTTTAATGTAGATATGTAGGCATTTCTGCAATTCGTCAGATATTTTAATAAAACAATTTCAACAAGAACAAATTAAGATCATTCATAACTTGAATGCTTTGAGAATAATTGTATTGACTAGAAAACTGGGAAAAAAGTACAAAACTCGGTTATATGCAGCAATATCACAGTGATCGGGAAGGCAAACTTGCTCAATATGACTATGGCCCCATCTACTTGGACTTCAATAGGCCATTCTCAAAATCAATGGCCATCTTTCTTCATGAAAGAGCCATTCGAAAAATGATCAATTTTTGAAAAGATTTGCTGTATGCAATATTTGTATAACACATCAGATATTTGCACATTTTTAGTCGTGAAATTCCCAATTTTATCATTTTCAAGGGATAATTTTCAGACATATCACAGAAATTTTCAGCCACCTATCCTGTATTTTTTCGTGTCCACATATGGGCAGCTTGAGCTTCATGCTCAGCTTTGTAAAGGGGGAAAAGGGGGTTGACTGCAATTGACATTCCTGTACCGGGTACAAATTTACTACTTTAATTTGAACCCATTGACGGACCACTTAATATGACATAATAATTTTACGGACGAACTCATACACATGTACCTTTACGTCAATAAGATACGTAAGTGGACGATGGGGATTTAAATCTCAGGTGCAGAACGAGAACAAAAAGAATGTTGGAGAAAAATCAACATTGTATCTTAATTCGGGTGAACGGAGCAGAAGCGATTGGCCATGTACAGTAAACTGTAATCCACACGTTACTGCTACTGGTGTAGATCTACAAACATGGACATGGTAAAATAATGTGCACCAGGGCGAAGAGAGTTGCCGATTTTATGGGCTATTTTTTATCAGTATGGGACTATGTCGCAGGGCGCGTGGCCTTCCCAAATTCTCTGATATAACGATATAAAGGAGCGTCTTTTAAAGTAATCTTTGATGACCCGGCGTCGAGCAACATGATGTTGATGTTTTAAAGATAAAACATAATGCTGAAAACAAACCGTAAATCAACAATACTGCCTCTTCTCATATCGTGTATCGAACTGTAGTCAAGAACGGCGTGAACTGAGAACTGCGGTGAATCGTGACAGCCCTAACATATTTGTACCATGACTCTTTATGACATTTTATTTTAAGAAGTTTTGAAAGCATCATAAATGGTCCCATTTATAAAAAAATAACTTTCACAGGGGGTATAATTTGTCCACTTTAGGGAATTTTAGTTAAAATAAGTTTTAATTTGTGGTACACAGCTCACTTTGAGCTTCGCTTGCTCAAATAAATGTCTTCCGAAGGAAGCGATTGGCTCAAAACAGTCACATGAAGACGTGATATATCTTAGTTGTCTGGGTGCCTGGTGCTTCTGGAAGTAATTAGAATAATGCAATCTTGAGTACAGCCGTGCAAAATGATACAAATACATGAAATGTTCATAACCTTCCTCAACACAACACAAAATTCACTGATACTCGAAACATTTCTGATCTTTATAATTCCATAAGAAGCAAAAATGAATTCACTGTTGATAAATGACACAAGTGGAGCAAATCCCCATCATGAATATTGAATATTTGATCGACTAATGTCTGAATTCGCTCATCCAAACATGGCATCTTCTCATAGACGACAGTGCAGATCGTCCTTGAACTTCTTCTGGTGTGATCATGTGACGCTTGATCAACTTACTACGTCACACGTCTTGGAAGTGTTTTGACACATGTAATCACTAAAGATAAGAGGGCGTCGATTGATAAATGAATTTTGAATCTGTGTTGAAGCAGTAAATAGAATGGGCATTTTATGGGAAATTAATCCTCGTACGTTCAAATGTCATGTGATAGGGTCTTGCTTTTATCGAAAAATGCAGTGCAGTTGGTTTGGTACCTTCTGACATATAAGGGAAACACAGTAGGAATGTAAATATAAGAAAATGAAAATGCATACAGAGGGACACAGCGATTAGAAATCTATGGGTCCTGGGCAATTTTATGCTCAGGGACGCAGTTCGCAGAGACAGATTAATCCCTGAACTTTTACACTCTTATCAAGCTGATTTAATTTACTTTTCAATTTTTCTTTCAGTATACCTGGTGTAGCCTTAACATTACTTTCTTATCCAAGCATGTGTACACTGCACTATCAGAGGCCATCTACGACATCGTAACTGTATATCTGATGCTGAATGTTGAAAAGAATGATGTACATATTCAAAGGATGTAGAATACTGTAAACAAAAGTTGCCATGGACATGGATCAAGAATTGGTATGACTTAAAGTTAAACATGTATTATATTAACGATTGTAATACATCATCATGTCCTGTAGTTTTGTGAAATATCTTAAATACTTAGGCCATGTAAAATAAAATCTATGTTTCTTAGACACCGCCGTGCGCTATAATTTGCCGCCGACGAGACGTTTTTATTGCAACTACAGAAAAAATATCCGCCGTGTCTCATCCTCGATTAAAAACGAAATATCCATTTATTTCATTGAACGTATATTGTCCTGTAAAATCGTCTAAACGGTACCCGATGAATAAAAACTTTAAAAAGTCAGTATCATTCACGGCGCGTTCCGTATTTACGTTACGGGTAAAGACTATTGTATAGGATATCCTAACAATGTGCCGACACGTGTCGCGGACACTTGGACGGCCGGCTATTTGTGTGTTTAATACATCGAGTAGTACATGTATTAAAACGTTCGTGTAGTTTTCTTTATTGATTTCTACAGCATATGTTAATACCCATGCCGAACAATAGCAAGTGTCCATTGCAATACTTCCGAATCTATTAATAATGACGTTCACGTTGTAAAAAGTACAAGCAAGGACTGCCGACGAGCGTAAGAGAAACGTAATTAAATCCTTAAATCTATGAACAAAAGAATTATATTGTACCTGGGCCGTGTACATTATTTTACTAGACCATGGTTAATGCTGAACACTTCATTCAATTTCTAAAGATTCCGCTTCATCCAAACTTGACAAATTTTTGACCATATGAACGGATCCATCGGAGGAAGTGAGGGGATGTATTTAATTTGAACTGGGTTTAAACAAGGTGTGAAGAAATAATACCCGTCAAGTCTCTTCCGCGATTCTACTTAATGTACTCATGGCAATCAAAACACGTCATACTTCGTATATAAAATTTTGTATCTATTTAAGCTTCTTCCATCCAGACAGATGAGCTACATGTACCATTATTTTGACTAACAGTTCAAAGACAGTTTTCTATGAAGAAAAACGGGGGGGGGGGGGGCAGTACATTTTCTATGAAGGAAAAAGGGGGGGGGGGGAGGGGGCAGCATAAGATTTTTTGCCTTACATGAATAATGGGGAGGGGGTAGACAGGAGAGACAATTTTTGCCTTACATGAATAATAAGAGTACTCTTGATGAAAAAAAAAAACCCTACCTTGCCACTTTTTTAAGACCCAGTTATCTGAGAAACATAGAATTTATTTTACATTGCCTTAAATGCCTTTATTTGAAATCAAATTCTGTAAATTGTGTGTCATTATTTTGGACTTGGAACATTAAATCATCTGACATTTTGTTCGGCTTGAAACTAGAAACTGTCGGACATTAAAAAAATCCACTGGAGATTTCCGGCAATCCGGCTTTTTTCGTAAACTCTGAAGACTTATTTGATAAATCTCAACATATTAAATCTTCATTTTCATTTTCAGGTCAATATTGTACTGTTACCATCGAAGAACTAGAAGGACTGCATGAAAAATTAGCATCCAATGATGTCAATGTAAGCTTCTTACTATATTGAGTTGAGACACTTCATTTATGTCGCCTGCAACATACATGTAAGAGCGACATAAAGGGATCATTTGTCAGGCGTCTGCCTGTCTGTCTGTCTGTTCATCTGTCTGATAGTCACACTTTTACATTTTTGGCTATAACTTACTTGATATACATCATACATCTTTCAAATTGGCAGGGATGGCAAAGCATGATGGGACTAAATTTTTACCCAAATCAGATCAGGGTCATTTTCAAGGAAAAGGTCACACACTTTTGGTCAAACAACAAATACTGTAACTATTCATAACAGACACAGACAGGTAATTTGTGGGTGAAAAACAATCAAAAAACACCATGAGGGAGGGATGGCTAAATCTCAACCCTCATGTATAACATTTTGCTTGTCCACGACTCGGCAAGCCTTGTTTTTGACTTGCAGAATTTTGCACACCCGGGTTGAAATTTCACCATCACCGTGGTATAATAGAGAGGTTGAGCAAACCGACTTGAACATGTACACGTACGTCAAAAAAATTGTTTAAGACGTCATCATATTTTGCGTTCCACGCACCTGTGTTACACGCTTTACAAGTTCGGTAAAACGTGTAAAGCGGTAAGTACACGTTTATGATTAAATGTATTTGTAGATTCTATAAGCAACTGAATGCAGATAACCTATGAAAAACTATATTCAATTTAATTGGGAACGTATGCACTTTCTGAATATTAGAAAGAATTGCAAATAAAATGTATCACATTTTAAAGATGAACCCTCAAAGTTGACCAAAAATTTTACCCCTGAAGTAATTTTTATGTTATATAAATCTGATTACTTTGAATAGATAAATCAATTCACCGTCAATGCTGAAGGCCCTTTACTTTTAGAATCTAGATGCCAAGTTATTGACGAATAAGCAGTTGTAAACAAAATATAAATTATGTCACAAAACGTATGTACGATTTACACGTAGCAGTACGTGTCGTGACATCTGCTCAAACCGCATAACGTCAACATGTAAACAGACGACGAGTAAATACATGTATAAGTTCTCGTACACGTACAAGTTGGGTTTGCTCAACCTCTCTTTAATTTTGATTCCATGGGGGATGAATTTGTGCATTTTGGGAACTTCCACTTTCTTATAATTCACAAATTGTTGACATAAGCATCTTATGACATCCCAACCTGCAATATTAGTTCTCTACAACTGTAGTTTGTAATTTTGTTGCCGCTTACTATGTCATTTTTTTTTTCATTCATTCCAGGTGAGACGGAGGACAGAAGAAAAAGTTTTGTAACAGTGGTCTGAAACATCATGAACTGGGATTTCCGTCGAGTGTCAATCTCTGCAGAATAACAAATTTTATCTGAAAAAGATCTCTCTGTGTCTTTGTCTGTTTTTGCCAAGGATAAAATTTGTCTATCATTTCTAAACACTTGTTTAAAAATATCTGTTTTTTTTTCAAAAAAAAAAAACAAGTACATTTTATTTCTGTAGTGGTTTCAAAGAGACATGTCCATCTTTTTCTAGATTTTATTTCCATCTTAAAAAACATGATATATTAAACAATGACAATGAAGAATGGAAGATGCCATTTTTAAATTTGAAAGCTCAAAAATGTATATTTATGATTTCATGGAACCTTGTACATCTGATGTTGAATAAGCATGTATTCTGAATAAATATGATAAGCATGTTTTAGGTTTTTTTTATCATGACATACATGTAAAAAGTACATAGAAGAATAAACATGTAGCCTTGGTACTGATATAAAGGAATACGAAAAGTACAGGATTCAAAACTTTCAAATTCACTGTATATACTTACACATAAAGAGAAATTATTTCCTTTTTTATACAGTTACAGTATATGGAAACCAGTTTACAAGTTTACAAGATATGGAAACCAAAAGGAAACATCAAGTTTCCAACTAATTTCCAACATGGAAACCAGCTCTAATACAGGTGTTGTGGGTCATGTATTATTTTAGTTTTACTTTATGTGTAGGTACACATGTACTTAGTCATGTTATTTAATGATTTCATAATAATTCTTTCTAGATTTTACTATGTCATGTTTATCTCATTAGAGAATATTCCAGTATGTTCTTTGTTACATCATTATCATCACATGACTGTGATTTCTAGAATTTACTCTATTGTTAATCGTGTGTAATGAGTCATTGTTCTAGAAGCTTCTGGTAAATTCATTGTTATTAAGTATAAATACCTCTGAGGAACTGTGTTGGGGGGACATTCGTACACATTCGTAGACACGATTCATTCATCTATTCTGATATACTGGGACACTTTATTTGTTGAGACTTTAATCCATTTAACAACGTTTGGACACCGATCTTTCGAGAACGTTTGTGATTACCGGAAACCATACATTCGATAGACTTTGTGGACCGTAACGGACACTTTGATACGGACATTGTATTGTGAGTTGTAATCGTTTTATATATATATATTTTGTACATAATTAAACTTGTAAATTTATTTTCTGTCTTTGTCTGATTTTTGCTGGCGTTTTGGGGTATTCTGACCCATAACAGAATTGGGGGCTCGTCCGGGATCGTAATCTCTGCATATTTGCATTTTTACGTAAAGTTCGTTTTTTGAAAAAAGGAAAATTCTCAAAACTTTTGCCAGCAGAAATCAATCATGGTATTTTCGGTCACTGAATTTTTGAAATCGCCGACTGTAGATGAGTTCGAATCATTGAAAAAAGATGATTTGATTGGTTTAGGTCTTCACTTGAAGTTAGATGTAAAATCTTCTATGAGAAAACGAGAAATTAGAAATATTGTGGCTAAAGAGCTTTTAGCTAAGGAAATCTTTTCGTCATACGATTTTCCTGTTGAACCTGTTTCAAGCGAAACCAAAATGTCAAAATATGAGTTTGAATTAGAGAAAATGAAAATACAATTACAATTTGAAAAAGAAGAAAAAGAAAGACAATTTCAAATTGAAAGAGAAGAAAAAGAAAGAAAATTTGAAAAAGAAGAAAAAGAAAGACAATTAGAAAGAGAGAAACAGGAACGTATGCACGAGAGAGAACTCCAGTTTGAGCTAGAAAAGTTAAAGTTAGAGAAAGGCGCTAAGAAAAATCCTGCTCCTTCGCCTGTCAAGTCTGAATTCGACGCCGCCAAAAACATCAGACTAGTACCAAAATTTCAAGAAAAGTCCGTGGACAAATATTTTCCACATTTTGAGAAAATCGCGGCCAATCTGAAGTGGCCACGCGATTTTTGGCCAACTTTATTACAAAGCGTACTTATTGGCAAAGCGGCTGAAGTGTACTCGGCGCTCAGTATTGCTGAGAGTTCAGACTATGACAAGGTCAAGGACACGATTTTGAGAGCATATCAGTTAGTACCTGAGGCGTACAGACAAAAGTTTAGAAAGTACAAAAAGTTTGAAAATCAAACATATGTTGAATTTGCTCGAGAAAAAGAAGATTTATTTGACCAGTGGTTTCGATCTAAGAAAATTCCCAATTCATTTGACAATTTGCGTCAAATAATTCTGATAGAAGAGTTCAAAGAGTGTGTACATCAAGATTTAAGAACTCATTTGGAAGACAAAAATGTTAAAACTCTTGAAGAAGCCGCTGTTTTGTCTGATACGTATGCTCTCACTCATAAGAAAAATTTCGTGTCGAAAACTCAATCTAGCGATAGCGCAAAAACTTCAGATTTTCCAAAGAAAAATTTACAAGAGTCTCAGTCGTCCATTAATTCCCAGTCACCATCTCAAGGTGGTTCTACGTCCGGTCCTAGGTCCGAGCGTTCTGAGGCATCCCCAGGGGTGGGGTCGCTTCCTACATGCAATTATTGTAAGAAAAAAGGTCATGTTATTGGTGAGTGTTTGAAGCTTAAGAAGAAAAAAGAACTTAAGTCACAGGCCTGTGCGTCTGTTAGAAATGATAGGAAAGCCTTAGATTCGATTTGTTCTGACACTCCTGAGATTCAGGGTTCTAAGTCCAGTTCTGATGATTTTGTGGAGGATCATTATAAGCCCTTTTTGTCACAGGGATTTGTTTCACTCAGTGATTCTAGCGAAGCGTTGCCTGTTCAGATTTTGAGAGATACTGGTGCTGCCCAGACTTTATTGTTAGAGGGTTCATTGCCTTTGTCTGAGCACACTTTTACTGGTAGGTCAGTTTTATTACAGGGTGTGGAGCTAGGCGTCATTGATGTTCCCCTTCATAAAATTTATTTGAAGTCAGACTTAATTACTGGACCTGTTATCGTAGGTGTTCGACCTACTCTTCCCGTTCAGGGGGTTTCCTTGTTGCTTGGCAACGATTTAGCTGGCGGCAAAGTTGTAGCCGATCCGATTGTTTGTGAGAAAATCACGTCCGATGTCGTGTCCGATGATGAAGACGACGACTTGTACCCAGCCTGCGCAGTTACCAGGGCGATGGCCAGGAACAGACTAAAAGAGGCTGAGAGTACTTCTGCACTTAACGAGGACCATCCCTCCGAAAATATAGACCTTTCTGACACATTCATGTCTACCATTGATGACAGCGTACCTGAGACGTCAGTACCACTTCATGTTGACAAGTCTCCGACAGTACCCGGTGATGATTCCCATCCGCCATTAGACAAAGATACAGATGCCTTAAGCCGTGAGCAGCTCCTCTCCGAGCAAACTAAAGATCCGGAGATCATCCGACTAAGTAAGAGGGCCCTTCCCCGAGAAGAAGCAGACAAAGTCGGAGAGTGCTTCTACATACAAGATGGCATCCTCATGCGGAAATGGAGACCACCCGATGCACCCCCTAATGAAGTGTGGCGGGTCGTTCACCAGATAGTGGTTCCAGTAGCGTATCGCGGGGACATCATGAGTTTAGCTCACAACACACCCATGGCAGGTCACTTAGGTGTCAATAAGACTTATAATAGGATTTTAAGTCACTTTTACTGGCCTAAGTTGAGAAAAGATGTGTCTAAGTTTTGTAAGTCTTGTCATAGTTGTCAGATGGTAGGTAAACCCAATCAAGTTATACCACATGCTCCCCTCCAACCCATTCCAGCCTTTGAGGAACCTTTTAGTAGGGTGTTGGTTGATTGTGTAGGTCCTTTGCCTAGGACTAGGTCAGGGAATCAGTACTTGCTGACAATTATGTGTACTTCGACTAGGTTTCCTGAAGCCATACCTCTTAGGAATATTAAGGCAAAGACCATAGTTAAGGCCCTTACAAAGTTTTTCAGTTTCGTAGGTGCTCCCAAGGCTGTTCAGTCAGATCAGGGTTCGAATTTTATGTCAGGGTTGTTTCAGCAGGTTATGCATGAGCTAGGTATCAGGCAGTATAAGTCTTCTGCGTACCATCCTGAGTCCCAGGGGGCACTTGAACGCTTTCATCAGACCCTTAAAACTATGATGAAAACATATTGTCACCAGTATGGAAAAGACTGGGATGAAGGGGTTCACCTCGTGTTGTTTGCGGCACGAGAAGCGGTTCAGGAGTCCCTGGGGTTCAGTCCCTTTGAGCTAGTTTTTGGGCATACGGTCAGGGGGCCATTGAAGTTGTTGAAGGAAAAATGGTTGACTGAGACTAGCGATTTGAATCTCTTAGACTACGTGTCTAATTTCAAAGAGAAATTATATAATGCTTGCAAATTGGCTCAAGAAAATCTCAAAACATCACAAATGAAAATGAAAACATGGTATGACAAAGATGCTAGAAACAGAGTTTTTAAACCAGGCGATAAAGTTCTTGTATTTTTGCCTATCCCTGGTCATCCTTTGCAAGCTAGATATTTCGGTCCTTATGAGATTGAGAGTAAAATTAGTGATGTTAACTACGTAGTTAAGACACCAGGTCGGCGAAAAGAAAAAAGAGTGTGTCATGTTAACATGTTGAAAGAGTATTTTGATAGAAGTGACCGAAATTTTGTAAAACCAGTTTCCACTTTGGCCGATGTAAATACATTAGAAAATTGTGTTGAACCTGAATGTAATGAAAAGACTGTTGAAAAAGACTTCGCTCAAAGTGTCCGTTTGAAGAATTCTGAAATTCTGACAAGTCCGGAAGTGAAACTCGGACATTTGACAGTGCATCAAAAAGAGGAAGTGCACCAATTAATGCGGGAATATACGACCATCTTTCCGGACGTTCCAAAAAAGACGAATGCGTCTCATCATGACGTCATTGTAGGTGATGCGTCACCTATCAAACAGCATCCCTATCGGTTAAACCCGATAAAACTTCAATACATGCGGAAAGAAATTCAATACATGCTTGAAAATGACATTATTGAACCCAGCAATAGTGATTGGAGTTCCCCATGTATTCTGGTTCCGAAGCCAGACGGAACTTACCGATTGTGTACGGACTTTAGAAAAGTCAATTCAGTCACCAAAACTGACTCTTATCCGATCCCACGAATCGATGACTGTATCGATAAAATTGGCAGTGCAAAATTTGTCAGCAGATTTGACTTGCTTAAAGGCTATTGGCAAGTCCCGCTTACCGAGAGAGCCAGAGAAATATCGGCATTTGCGACTCCAGATGGGCTATACCAATATAAAGTAATGCCCTTTGGTATGAAAAACGCACCAGCCACATTCCAGAGGATGATTCATTCGCTCTTAAATCATCTCGAAGGATGCGAGGCGTACATCGATGACGTCATCATCTACAGCGACACCTGGAATGACCATCTCCGAATCATGCGTACTTTCTTCGACATACTGGCGAAAGCAAACCTCACAGTGAACCTTGCGAAAAGTGAATTTTGTCATGCGACTGTAGAATATTTGGGTCACAAAGTAGGTCAAGGTTTTGTTACTCCTATCATGGCCAAGGTGGAAGCTATTTCAAAGTTCCCGATTCCTACCAATAAGAAAGAGATAATGAGATTTTTGGGAATGGCAGGATTTTACAGAAAATTTTGTCCAAATTTCTCGTCAGTTGTTGGTCCACTTACCAATCTGTTACAAAAGAGAGTGAATTTTGCATGGACCAATGACTGTGAAGAATCTTTTAAGAAAATCAAATGTGTTCTTATGAAAAGTCCTGTCCTGTCAGCTCCAAATTTTGATAAGCAATTTAAGCTTACTGTTGATGCTAGTGACGTAGGAATCGGGGCTGCTTTGTTTCAAGAAAATGATGATGGTGTAGATAGAGTTGTTTGTTATTTTTCAAAGAAATTGACTAAATGTCAAAAGGATTACTCTACTATTGAAAAAGAGTGTCTTGCATTATTGTTAGCTTTACAACATTTTGATGTTTATTTGAATGTTACTCTACATCCCATTCTTGTGTATACTGACCACAACCCTCTCACATTTTTGCACAAAATGTCAAACAAGAATCAAAGACTTACAAGGTGGAGTTTATTGTTGCAAGAGTATGATATCATTATTAACCATATCAAGGGCAAAGACAATGTGATTGCAGATGCACTATCGAGAGTTTCATGAGTGATTTAAATTTGCAGAATTTACCACCTAAGTTTTCATTGACATTCAAACTTTTTTTAAGGGGGGAGGTGTTGTGGGTCATGTATTATTTTAGTTTTACTTTATGTGTAGGTACACATGTACTTAGTCATGTTATTTAATGATTTCATAATAATTCTTTCTAGATTTTACTATGTCATGTTTATCTCATTAGAGAATATTCCAGTATGTTCTTTGTTACATCATTATCATCACATGACTGTGATTTCTAGAATTTACTCTATTGTTAATCGTGTGTAATGAGTCATTGTTCTAGAAGCTTCTGGTAAATTCATTGTTATTAAGTATAAATACCTCTGAGGAACTGTGTTGGGGGGACATTCGTACACATTCGTAGACACGATTCATTCATCTATTCTGATATACTGGGACACTTTATTTGTTGAGACTTTAATCCATTTAACAACGTTTGGACACCGATCTTTCGAGAACGTTTGTGATTACCGGAAACCATACATTCGATAGACTTTGTGGACCGTAACGGACACTTTGATACGGACATTGTATTGTGAGTTGTAATCGTTTTATATATATATATTTTGTACATAATTAAACTTGTAAATTTATTTTCTGTCTTTGTCTGATTTTTGCTGGCGTTTTGGGGTATTCTGACCCATAACACAGGCTTACAAGATGTGGAAACTAAAAGGAAACTTGAGGTTTCCAACCCGATTCCAAGTGGTTTCCATTGTGGAAACCAGCTCTTATACAGGTTTACAAGGTATGGAAACCAAAAGGAAACTTGAGGTTTCCAACCCGATTCCAAGTGGTTTCCATCGTGGAAACCGGGCGGTTAGCGCTTTCCAAACACATGGAAACCACTGGTTTCCATTATGGAAACCTGGTGGAAACCACATGGAAACCCCGGGTTTCCATGTGGTTTCCACCAGGTTTCCAAGGTATGGAAACCTGTTTTTTCGTCCTGTGTACTTATTTCAAATTTTGTATGACGATCCAGTAGGAATTAACGTATCGTAATCTAAGAAAGAAAAGGTGTATTTTTTCTGAAATTTGGACCAATACAGGCAACAGAGTATATTACTTTGGGTATTTCACAACCTGCATTCTATGGTGATATTATTAACAAGATAAGGAGGATCAAATGTTTAACGTCTTTAAATTGAAAAGCATCATTTAAAACCTGATAAATTTACAGCATGGACCAGACATTCACATTTCGGGTACTAAACCCTCGTCAGTGATCCTCAGTCTAAAGAGTGTAATATAGCCAAAAAGTATGAAAATTATTATGTCCAAAAATTTACCAAAAGACGTAGTAGAATGAGTGGGATATGATGCTAAGGACCCACGTTTTAGAAATTTCAAGAAATTTGGTCACAGAAAGATTTGCCCGTTTCCTCTGAGGGTACATTTGGAGATGAAATCTCGTGTATCATAGCCCCTACTGGGCAGTTCAAAATTATCTTCTTTCTGCTGGATGGAGAAGTGTTTTGCATGTCTGCGGTTGCAGCATTCACTGTTTGCCTTGGACTGGATTGTTGATCAAGATCACTTAAGTTTATAGTTTCCAAAGTGCTACCTGGTGGCATATTTTCTGCATTCCTGACTGGTGATATCCATGCAGGAAGAGGCTGTAGGGGGGGTCGTCAATTCCCCCCCCCCCTCGATTGGATTCCCGGCTGCTTCCCTAAGGCAAGCAAGAAGACTATCCGAGTTTTCATCACTGCTTTGGAGTTGGTTTTCTGTACCTTCTTTGGCACTTGTCACAGAACATAGCGAAAAGATACTGTAATTGGCACTTTGGTGTTTGGCCGTCGATGTTTAATGTTGTGCTCTATTGTGAGTGCTGTTGAGATTATCGTCAGGATCTTCTTTAACTCATTAGTGTCACACTTATGCCCTTTGCCGTGTGGAGCTCGTGAAAAAGTTCCCCGCGAGGGGTTTGACAGTAAGTGTTTTGAATATACTTCCCTGACATTGTCGACATATCACTTTCTATATAGACATGACGTCAGACAGTGCATGAATTTTATATATTTTCATTTCCATGCTTCATAAACATCGACGGCGGGTGCGGCTAGCCAACAGGGGATGCTTACTCCTCCCGGGCACCTAGTCCCACCTCTAGCTTGCTGGGGTCCGTCGATGTTTAATGTTGTGCTCAATTGTGAGTGCTGTTGAGATTATCGTCAGGATCTTCTTTAACTCATTTGATTGACTGCAATGCTGTTATCTTTACTGCTGGTCACTGAAGAAGCTGAAATGTAAACGTCTTCATATTGAATAGCATCATTTAAGAACAGATTAATTGTCAACATGGACCAGACATGCACGTTTTGGGTACTTAACCCTCGTCAGTGATCCTCAAATCTAAACAATGTAATATGCCAAAAAAGTATGAAAGTTAGAATGTCGAAAAGCGTACCGAAAGACGTAGGAATGTAAACGTCTTCAAATTGAATAGCATCATTTAAGAACAGATAAATTGGCAACGTGGACCAGACATGCACGTTTCGGGTACTTAACCCTCATCAGTGATCCTTAATCCTAAATCTAAACAATGTAATATGCCAAAAAGTATGAAAGTTACTATGTCGAAAAAGGGTACCGAAAGACGTAGCAGGATGGGTGGGATATGATGCTACAGGACCCTTTTTTAGAAATTTCAAGAAATTTTGATAACAGAAATTTAGATTGCGTTGAAGAAACGATCAACCGAAATTGATCGAACTTGGCTACATGTGCCCTCGGGGACTCCTGGTCCACCAGCAGTGACACTCACCAAGTAGTATAAATGTAAACGTCTTCAAATTGAATAGCATCATTTAAGAACAGATAAATTGGCAACGTGGACCAGACATGATGACAGACAATGATGTTATCTTTACTGCTGGTCACTGAAGAAGCTGGAAGACATGTGACATCACCTCCTTGGTCTGTGATATTCTTTGTCGAGTTTTCGCAGTCACAGACTAGAGGTGCATATGTGTATTTGTCTTTACCACTGGCATCTCGCATAATGTCAAACCCTGATATGTTTTCGTCTTCTATGGGCATTGGGGGATCTGCAAGGAGGTCACTTATATTCCCTAAGTCCTCTGGCTGCCATTATTGGTGACCACTGGCCTGTCAACACATGTACACAAAAACATACATCTCTCCTTTATATATATGCATTACTCTTCCCTCTGTTCACACTGTGATACAGGCACCCCTAATTAATTAATAGTTTGTCGATTACATCTGTCAGCCTTTTACACATAAGGTCCTTAATCTCGGTAGGGGTTAAAATTCGGTCTGTTTCTCAGTGTGAACAGAGAGAAAGTAAGCTAGTATATAAAAAGGGGTACTCAGTAGAACAAAAGGCTCTGTCATTGTTGAGGTACTAATTTGATTTCTATTAAACATGCCAATCTGGTTGTCTATTATATCTACTTGATCCAAAGTCAGGTGATCAGTATATCTTTGATTTCTCTTCGGGCGTCCTTGATTGTTGGAATGAAGTTCAAGGTCAAAGGGGAAAAAGATGAGGAGTATGTACATGTACATATGTTGACAGACCAGTGGTCACCTTGCTTATTATATATATTCAAGCATATTCCTCACAAGAGTCCATCATAATTTAACATTTTGGTTCAATGTAAAGGACATACTTATATATATATATATACTTTCTCTGTATTTGGGACCTTTTTTTTGTTACCGCTTCTCTCGCGATTTGAGTTGAAAGTCTGAAATTCATGCTGAGTTAGGTTGATTTTTTTGTTCAGTTGATTTTGATTTCTCGAGGTTGTTAAGTCTTCCAATCTCATTGCTTATATATATACAAACAACGTTTTGGAAAATGGGTGTGGTCATTTCTCTTGTACAACTCTGTAAACTTGTGAGCACAAATTCTCAGAAAGCATAATTTATACAAAGATAATTCTGTTTTATCTATGAAATCATGCCAAATAAATGTTTTCTTTTTTTGCTTTTTATAAAAATTTCGGATGTTCACGTCTAAAATTTGGTGTTTTCGTTAATTTTTAATTTTTTTTATAATGTCACCATAAAAAACTACAGAGACAAATAATTCAGCATCGTATTTTGACATAATGTTGTCCTACGACACTGATGGTCACTTGAAAACCTCACTCTATGACAAACGGGATGACTTCAATTTCAGCATTACAAACTTTCCTTTTTTGAGTAGCAACATCCCTTCATCGCCTGCTTATGGCGTGTTCATATCTCAGTTGATACGCTATGCCAGAGCAAGTACCAAATATACAGATTTGGTTCTAAAAGCTAGGCGTCTTTCAGATAAGCATCTCAGTCAGGGATATGTTTCTGAACGACTAACATCGTCACTGAGGAAGTTCTACGGTCGATATGGGGAACTGGTCAAACACTATGATGTCCAATTCTCCGGAATGGTGGATGATATTCTGTCATAGACCATTTGAACCATCCAACCAAAAATTGTACTCTATGTCTTCCGAAATGGAAGTAACGGGATGTGACAGTTCTACCAAATTGAAGCGGCGGGTGTTGCATGCAAGCAGGAGATGCTTACTCTTCCGGGGCACCTGGTTTCACTCCCATATCGGGGGTTCGCTTCTTTTCATGTGGTGAAAATTTTTGTTTGTTTGCTTTGGTTCCTGTTTTATCCTGATTTTTTATGCCTTCGGTTTCTGATTTTTTGAATTAACGATTTTGTGCTGTATACAGGGATATGGTCATTATCCATATTTGTCATATTGTCCGAAAAAATGGCGTGTCATTCGTCATTCTGGGTCAAGGGGCTCGATAGATTCGTTACTGTGTGTTTGGTAAGGGCAAACACAAGGAGAAGAAACGAAGGCAAAGAAATGAAAAGGAAAAGCAATTAAAGGTGCATTGTATATTCAGTTTGACATAACAGGATATATGAAGGGGTAAGAAATGTCATGTATTATTTGCCTCAAGTGGCAGGGGTATTGGTTTATCTCAATTATTCATTGAACCTGCTAGACACTTGTTTAGGGGTTTAACTTACACGGAATGAAATAACATAGTTTCGTATATCAACCAATAATAAACCAAGTAAATCTAAATCCCTGGTCAAGCATTATTCGCCCATTTCATTTATAACAATTGCTGGTCTCAGGTTTGCACCCCCCCAATTTATTTTTGTTTATTTGTTATAAGTTTTGTTTGTTTATGCGAGTGTGTGTGAAAAAAAGCTCACATCTAGTCGAAAAGACCGAAAGACGTACCCTTTCTAAAGCATATTGCAATGTCCATGACGACTTGCGTACTTTGCATTGAGCCTCTCATCACTAAACTGTAGTATCTGCCAAGATAGCATTTTATATCCATTATGAGGCGGTGGCACTTTAGGCTAGGACCCAAAATTTGACTCCAAACTTGGACAGTATGTATTGCAGTTCGTCCTCACGTTGCAATCAAACATTCATGTACAGCAATTTGATGTTTGCAAAATCTATTGAAGAAGCTCAAGAGGTTTCCATTTGGTATGAAACAGTATATATAAGTTGTTTTCAATGATTTTGCGCTTTATTGTGAGTGCTGTTGAGATTATCGTCAGGATCTTCTTTCAAGGGACAGTGTCCCTGAAAATTAATTAATTTTACAAAATTTTGTAATGCAAAATCTTTCTTTTTAGATGAAAGGATACATTCTCATTTGTACAAATTCAAATTTTTAGGCCAATCTGACGCATACTTTCGCAGTTATAGACCTTTAACCCTCTGGCTGCGGTAGGGGTCATATGTGTCCTTTTACCGCTCGCTGCGGTAGGGGTCATATGTGTCCTTCTGTAGCTTTTGCGGTTTAAACCTCTCTAATTCGCTTGTTCCTGGGCGTATTTAGACGAGTTTGGTATCGAAGGAACCGGAAAGTCATTATCTACAATCAGACAGTAATAAAATTGTAATTGGACATGGGGTTTTACCTCTATATGCAAATATGTCCCGTGAATAAAACCCCAGGCTATCGACGTGAAAGTTTAGTTTTTATAACGTCAGTATAGGAAATTATATCAGGTGTTGCATGAAAACTAAATAGAATATGAGAAATTTATTTCATCTATCTTACTGGATATTTCTTGCAGATTTTTGCGATATAATTGATAAAATATTTGCAGTTTGCTATCTGAAATGATCTTTGATTATAAGAAGTTCTCTACAATTTTGTGAGAGTCCGTACTTTGCGACGAAATGTTATCGGATAAACTTTCCCTATTTGAAAACTTACAGCGAGTGAATTTTAGTATCAATCCTGCTCTATTCGAAGATGCAATGATAATTAAGATAATAACACAGATTATCAGAAAAGAGCGAGGTGAATAACGTCCTCTTTCTGACTTAGAACGTCGATCTAGATTCAGTCGGTAAATAAAAAGTACCTATTACGTAGCGTTTTTCTCTCTCCCCTTTCCCTCCTCTCTCTATGTAAATATTTCCTTGAATTTACCAGAAAATTATTTCTGGGGAAAATTGGTTTGAACTAAATAATTATGATATTTGATATAGATAAAATAAAAGGACGAGTAATGATTGACCAGATATACCAAATACATACTTCTCTGTTTAGTATTATTATATACATGTACATATTCTATTTTGTTTTTGTTCTTTCATTTCGTTGATTGTTTTCGTAATATTGTATGAGAAAATAAGAAAAAATATTGAAATACTCAAACTGAGAAAAAGATGAATTATGTTAAATTATATGCTTTGTGGTACTGAAATTTGTATTTGTACTCCGCAAAATATTGAGGGAAAAGTTTATAGACTTTTCTCTGGTCTCTGAACATGTGCCCTTTGCGTTAAAATTGCATGCATACATTTTGTAAATATAGATAAACAGAGTGAAGGACACATCCTCTTTACATATTTTATATTACTCTTTATAGATTCGCATTTCAAATTACGTTGAAAATATGACGTCAAAATTGACGTAATAAACAAATGACGTCACTTTCATATTCATGTAATATTACTCTATACGTCATCAGTACGTCTGTTCATTCGTTATGATGGACGGAGATTCGGACAATGAATCCGATTTTGAATTTGTGCAAGATGAGTTCAGGAATGACCTTGATGACCAAGACATGCCTCGAGTTAACCGCATCTGGATAAATGTCCCAGATGCTGATTTATTTCAATTTCCTGATGAAATCCAAACGTTTTCTCGACCAATGGGGCCAGTTCGGGCCCTTACGCCTGATGTAAATGCAAATCCAATTGACTACTTCAACTCTCTTGTGACACCAAGTGACAGTGCGTCTCTCATGGAGTTGCTGGTGAGGGAAACAAATCGTTATGCGGAACAGTTTCTTAGTGATCCAGGATATGACCCAAAGCCAAATTCAAGATCTCATGATTGGCATGAAACCGACATCGAGGAAATGTCTGCTTACATAGGTATACCTTTCATGATTATACATGTATGGATAAAACAACAACACGCGTGATTTATCTAAATCGTTCTTCTCATACTATCCGAATTTGAAACTAAGCTCCGGGGAACATTGCGCATGCACCAGTTATATCATGACTTTTGCGTAGAATGATATTTTATTGCATGCGCAATAATCTATTGTTTGTTCCTCGTAACTGCATGAGCTTCTGATTCATTTTCATAGATAATATGAAAAGGTATATTAGTCTATTATCTTTGTTCCCTCTCAATATCTCCTTCTCTCAATTCTGTTTCTGTCAGTAGTCTCTGAATGTTTGTCTTTCTTCATTCTTTCTTTCTTTCCTTTTCTTTTCTTATAATAGGTTTGATCTTATCAATGGGAATACTGAAAAAACCTTCCATAGAATCATACTGGCAAGAAAAGGAATCCACGTGGTTATTTCAAACTCCAGGTTTTTTCAGCAGTCATGAGGCGAGATAGATTTCAGCTAATTTCAAAATTTTTGCATTGTAATGATAATACAACATACATTCCAAGGGGTCAAGATGGGTATGACCCTTGTCATAAATTCAGGCCGGTATTGGACTTGGTTAACAAGACTTTTCCTAAAGCATACAACTTGGCAAGAGATCTCACTGTGGACGAGAGTATGGTTGGATTTAAGGTACATTTACTCGTTGGAGACATTCTTATATCATTTCAAATAATTATGCAATAAATATTTTTTTTTGAAAATTCACATTTGGGAAAACTAAATGAATCTAGATTTTTTCGGGGGATCAAGCCTATGACTTAATAAAAAAGAAAACCTGAAAAATAGGGACTTCTGGCAAAATTCTAGGGGACGAAACTTGACCTTCCCCTCCCTGCTAGTTCCGCGCGCTCGGGAAAGAAAAAATCAAGACCTTATACCTACATCATATTGTGAAGCATTTTATATCTATTTCGCCATGCGGAAGCTGCAGCTAATATGAACTTTCTTATTTCTAAATTTTCCTAAATTAGGGGAGAAATGATATCGTACAGTATGTCCCAGCGAAAAAATCACATCAGTGGGGAGCGAAATTTTTTGTGCTTTGCGAATCGGACACAGGATACAACGTATCGCTGGAACTATATACAGGTTTTCAGTTTTGTTTTTTATTCTGTGAATCTCCTTTCCTAGAAGTGAATATAGTACATACGCGTGCATATTACAAAACTGAAAGGTTTTCATGAAAATGTTTCCCTATAAAGTCCTGTAAAAAGATCATGTATGCAGGCTACAAGGTATTGATATATATTTTAGGAAAACAACAAAATGAAATGAGGAGTCCGTTTGGCATCGGTTATGATGTTGTCATGAGGCTGATGCAACCTCATTTAAATAGATACCACCATGTGGTTTTAGACAACTACTTTAGCAGTCCAACTCTGTGTGAGGCACTTTATAGGGAGAACACTTACATGACGGGGACAACTCGTGTATGTCGAAAAGGAATGCCCAAATCACTAAGAGGTCTACGATTGGCTAAAGAGGACTCAGTCATTAAGCAGAGTGGTCAGATTATGGCTCTGTGCTATGGAGATCGAAAGACGGTTACATTTCTGTCAACATTATGCACACCTGAGTAAATCAACAAATTATATTAGGCCATACCAAATTAATTAAATGTTCTTTAGATTTTCTTGTGAAAAAAAAAGGGTGCGAGCGAGCGAAAATATAATTTTTTTTAATATTGCAGTTTTTAAGGTGCGAGCGAGTGATATAATACATTTCTGATGTTTTCCCTACACAAAAAGGAATCCACAAAGGAATTTGGTGACTAGAAAGCCTGGTACATAACTACGGAAAAGATTTTCGAACATTCCCCTCGGGCAACAAATTTCCTCCCAACGATTTTTTTCAAACACAAAAAGTATCATTTTCTTCGAAATTTGCACAATCTGAGACTTCTAGAAGCTCTAAAATTTGTAGCAATCAGAACCGATCCTAACAAATTCTTGAGCCAGAAATTTATAGGTGCGGGCAAGCATTTTATCTTTATAATATTATTTTTTGAATTTTGAAAAATATGGTGCGGGAAATCCGAAGAACATTTAGTTAATTTGGTATGGCCTTATGAAACGTCGCATCAGTCTATAGATTTAAAAAATACTATTTATAACTAAAATGGATATATAAATAAAAAAGTATATTTTGAAATGTTTTGAGTGAATAATGATATATAGATAACTGCATGTGACTCGATCACTATACTATAATAAAATATGTGTTGACGACATATTTGATAACAGACAGGTATCCACTCAAAATGCAAGAGGGGTCGAGAGGACAGTTCCACAAGTAAACAATGTGTACAATAGGAAAATGGGTGGCGTGGACTTGTCTGATAAAGCGTTGCAGCTATATGACCATGATACACGATCGAATAAAATGTGGAAAAAGATTTTTATAAATCTCCTGCTTCGAATCGTCTGTATGGCGTAGTTTTCAAATATTAGTATTTATAAAATTTAATTCTAATAGAAACATTTCTTTGTATACGACGTATAAATAATACGGAAGTGTTATATGAAAATTTTGAAGTACGATGTAACTGTACAGAGGTTTGACCCCCTCATCCTCACTTTATCTCTTTCCAAATTTCGCTTGTTTCGCCTGATAGCATTGCGTTTTTAGTTTTTGTTTTATGGGCTATTCTAAATTTCAGTCAACGCGTATGTTATATACATACAGAATAGGGGACTCCGTACCAAAATTACCAGGGTAGAGTTTGTCATGGACCTGTGTAGAGGTTTAGTTGGAACGTACAGAGAGGATAAGGGACGGCCAGGGAGGCCTAGGGCCATTGCAATGCGAAGGCTTATGGAGAGGCATTTTATTGAAATGATAGAAGGTGCGAGATCGTAACTTTCATTCAATGAATGAATTTTTCCCTTTTTGTTCTATAAATATTTGAAATATATACGTGTATTAGTTTACACAGATAAACTTAGCTTCTGTGTGCTGATACATGGGTTTTTATGAAACTATTTCAGGGAAGAAAAGGAAAAGATGCACCTTGTGCTCAAAGAAAATAGGGACATGGTGTCCCTCATGTGGAGTAGGACTGTGCCTTACTACATGTTTTAAGGCCTTCCATACTGTTGGCAATGTGTCAAGGCATGGACTAGAAGAATGAACATTACGTAGACAGAACATTCAATGTTAAATTTGATGATGAAAATAATTGAACATGAAGATAAATCTTATGAGAAGACGAGTCCAGTTTTTCCTTCTTTTTTGCGGCATTTAATACATTTGGTATTAAAAAAAAGATATAATCTTCTAATTTGATGTAAAAAAAAATACGTTAAATGATATTTATAATACCTGTTTATAACAGAAATACGTTACTGTTGATGTAATGTCAAATTATGCTTCTTCTCTAATGAAGCGCAGCAACTATCATCATACAACGTCGCGGTTACCTAATGACGTCAAAATATGTCGCAGTGACGTCAAATGTTTCAGACTTGTTTACCGCAGTCAGAGGGTTAAAAACGTCATTTTGAATTTGGGGTGCGCAGTTCTAATTCATTCCACTAGCGCCACCTACAATGTATTGAGTTTTTACTATAGAGGTATACGGAGATTTAAATTATTACAAAGTCGACAATATTAGAGTGGTTACTGCATATTTTCAAATAATATTTTTTCTGGCTAATTTTTTCCTCACTCTAGACCGTTTGGAGTAAAATTTACATTTTCAATAAAAAATTATTTTCAGGGACACTGCATCTTTAACTCATTTGTTTTCAATGAAGTTAAAAAAAGGTATAATAGATGAGCTGTTATTGAATGATTTTAATGAGTTAAAAAGATCCTGACGATAATGTCAACAGCACTCACAATAGAGCACCAAATTGAGCATCGACGGACCCCTAGCAAGCTAGAGGTGGGACCAGGTGCCCGGGAGGAGTAAGCATCCCCTGTTGGCTAGCCGCACCCGCCGTCGATGTTCACGCACGAAAATGAAAAGAATATATAAAATGCACGCTAAGTCTGAGGCCACGTCTATATAGAAAGTGCTATGGCGACAATGTCAGGGAAAAATATTCAAAACACTTACTGATACTGAAGTATCACCTTTTATTCAAATTTCTAATAGAAATATGCCGTAAAAGTTTTGATCAAATTTGTGAACTGTATTAACGAGATATTGAAGTAATTCTTTTTACAAGAGGCCTAGGTACTACATCTATAGTAACGTTTTTGTATAAAGGAATAAACTTATGTATAACTCCTTTATACAAAGTACAGTATTTAAATTGATATCGTAACACAAATGGACTGCTCCGCCGTATCTGTGGAGAAAGTCTTTGTTTATTAGTAGAATACTTATTTCATGAATATATATATATACATTTTTTTCATATTACACTTTTGATTTCAGACTGCAGATAAGTGAACCAACAATTATACTACGACATTTTCAAGAAATGTTCACGCAATTAAGACCATTAGATATAACCGATGAAACGGAAATAACAGAGGGTGAAACCTCTGCAATATTTATTAACGGATCTGAGGCTTTAGTGGATAGTTTAGTTTTTATCAATTGCACAAAATTTGAGCTAGAAATTGATTCAGTGAATCTGCCGATATCGTCATTTGAGTCACCCATTGTGTTTGTTTATGTATTATAAATGGATTGGAGGGTGTATTTATTATGTACTCTTTGTGTACTGTAGCCCCTTTGGATTAACCATATGCAAATGATAAGACCTGATAATGTAGCCTTGTTTATCCCAAAAGATTTTAAGGCTATGTACCATTATATAACAATGGGAAAATCTCTCCTTTATTTTTTGAGCAGCGTATTTATGCTGTACGTTCTTAATACATACCTAGAACGAAAGGCACTGTGGTAAGGGCGACTGTTACTGTCGCAGCGGTAGAGTTCGTAGAGGCATAGGTCGTGATCCAGGTAGATTGATGTGTCTGTGAAAATTGTACCTAATTTAAATTAAGATACACAAATAAAGTATTTCATGTACTTGATGTTTGCGGAAGACAAAGTCCGAAATATTTCTATGAATAACTAAACAAAAATAAAAATTAAAAAAAAAAAAAAAAAAAAAAAAAAAAAAACACACACACACACACACACAAGCGCATAAAAACGAACAAACAAAACATAAATATACTTGTGCGCATGTTTTCCCTCCTATTTGTATTTCTACTCCTGGTAAAAAGTCCAGTAGCGGAAGACAAGAGTAATCGGAGCTCGTAACAAAGAAGTATTTCAAATTTGGAATGTAATGCGCGTACTCATCAATTCTTAGATTCGCATATTTTCCAATTATGGAGAAATATAATCTGTCCCCAGATACACACGCTCATATTACATACTGACAGAGCGAACATCGCAATCGACGGAAATTCCTTGACCGCAAAAGACAAAAAGAATATAAAATACAAAACCTGCATCATGTTGCTAATCAATCCTCTGACGAAGGTTAAGTACCCGAAACGTCCATGTCTGGCCCATGCTGTAAATTTTAACTGATCTTAAATGATGATATTGAATTTGAAGACATTTAACACTCTAGCTTATGTATAGTCCATGCTGTAAGGGTATCTGTTTATAATGAGTTAAAGAAGATCCTGACGATAATCTCAACAGCACTCACAATAGAGCACCAAATTGAGCATCGACGGACCCCTAGCAAGCTAAAGGTGGGACAAGGTGCCCGGGAGGAGTAAGCATCCCGCCGTCGATGTTCATGGACGAAAATGAAAACAATATATAAAATGCATGCACTGTCTGAGGTAATATCTATATAGAAAGTGCTCTGGCAACCACATCAGGGAATAATATTCAAAACACTTATTGTAAAACCCCTCGGGGGGAACTTTTTTACGAGCTCCACATGGTAAAGGAGTAGTTAGTACTGCACAATATCTTCCTTACTCTGAGGAGACAAGGAGAAGGAGACCGTTTTTATGGCCCAGAGGGCCATTTTTATGGCCCAGGAGGGCGTTCGCCAAGATGGCGGCCCCTATGACGCGCTTACCAAAATGGCGTCCCTACTAGAAGGAGAAGGAGACCGTTTTATGGCCCAGAGGGCCATTTTTCATGGCCCAGGAGGGCATCCGCCAAGATGGCGGCTCCTATGACGTGCTTACCGTCTTAGAGTTAATTATAGGTAGCCATCACCACTTTATCAGGACTTTGGACCTGCTGGTACGTGTACCAGGTGGGTTTACTACCTTTTTTAGTGAGACGTGAAGAATGAGTGCCTTTGAACTTACAGGTATTTCTACCTTGCCAGAGGTAAGGACACACGCTAGATGCACAAAGCAAGGGCACAAAGCCCGTTTCTCGTAGTGACAGGATCAGCGTTCATAGCCCGATCATCATACGAGGGGAAGCTCCGTCCACTTCCCGAGTGGCTTAGGGGTATTTCTACCGCGCCAGAGGACCACTCTAAAAGATAGTGCGTGACCCACCCTTCAACGTCTCTCTTAGTCCGAATTTTCTCTTTACATTTGTACACTTTTTACACCTTTATACATATGTACTCTTTTTGTTTTCTTGATTTGTTTGTTTTTTGTTTTTTTTGTTTTTGTTTTTTTGTTTTGTTTTGTTTTGTTTTTTTTTTATTTCATAACAATCAGAACCTTTTTCCCCGTGCTTTTAGCAAACTCTTCTATCAAATGGCAATACTCATTCCAGTTCTGTCCACCCAACCCACATCCAATTTTGTAAGGAAAAGCTACAGACTCTAAATCTGTTTTACCAAGTTGGTCTAAACATTGTGTGAACCATACAGTTCTTTGCATGTTTGAATCATCATAAGGTGGTATTTTACGACCGTAGTCCCTATCAGCCTTCCCATAATCCCATTGAGCCAAAAAACAAACAACGGTTGGGACAGTCAGAAAAGCGCATTTATATTGTCGAATTGTTCCCGGTACCCCCCTGTCAGATTCCACCGCTAGGTTTCTGTTTTTGATGGGTTTTCGTTTGGAATAAATATCTCCCCAGGGAAATTTTCTAGCTATATCTAAAGACAACCCATGTCCCTTTGTACACAAACAGTTTACAACATGAACTATACCGTCCACACCCCTTATCTCAAGTAGATCCCCTTTGACTAGTTCAACAGACATGGTAATAATAAATCTATGTACACGATACATGGGTATATACAAAGATTAAAGTCACGTGATGAGAACTTATTTTCGTTTCCTAACGCAAGGACAGTTGGAAGACCATTGTTCGTGTTCAAAATAGGGTGAATGAAACATTTTCCACTTTTTAAGTTTTAGTCCACAACGATAACACTGTACAAGATCCCCAGGACCCACGTAATAAAACCCCGCCCCAGCCATATGAATGACATTAGGTCCCTCCCAATTCAAAAAAGTATTAAGACGATTCGTAAAGTTATCCATGTCGCGTCCACTCATTCTTATGAACTTTTTTCTAAAAACAGCCCTTTTTATACCAATCATAGCGCATGCGCTCTCGAGATTTACATTTTACAGAAACTACACTCGATAAATTAATCGTTTCTTTTCCTTTTTAGCCTTTCTATTTTGTTTTCGCGCAAACCCTATACATTTTGGACAATAATACATGCTTTCTTGGTTTTGATGGTCATAGGTTCCTACGCAATCTGGATGGAGAGCAGCCCCTTCATACAATTCGTCCGGATGAACTGCTCTAAGATTCATCTGTTTAGCCACATTCAAAATGTTTGTCATTTTCTCTACGATATGGTCAAATTCTTTTTTACCCCCTCTTCGATACATCAATCGCTTTTCTTTCACAATAAAACAACCATTCAACTTCTGACGTAAACAATTCATTAATCGGTCCGTTCCCTGCGACATTGTTAAATCAAGGTATGTATCCTATTGTGTATTATCCCGCTGATCCGATACAGGTACTCCCACTGTCTGTAGTTCAAAGTGACGCCGTCTAGTGTCGGTGTCTTATTTATATACCTTCTCAAGTCCACTTCGATACCCATCTTCTTTTTACATAAACTAACTACATAATCTTCAGGTAAAGCGTACGAGGTCAAATGGTCACAAGAGGAAAAGTTATAGGCAGCATCCGTCGTGTTAAGATTGGCATAGAGGGCATTATATTTTACATTTGTCTTCACAGGTACGTCGCATTTTAGATTACTCACACTGATTCCCAAACTCGCAGATAAGATTAAAATCATGGACACTACTCCCGTCAATTTCATGATATTGAAATGTGTTTTATATTTGTCAGACATGCGTACAACCTCATTTATCATTGGCGGGTCCATGACTAAAACTTCAGATACACCCTCCTCCTTTTCGCGCAACTCCATAACTAGTGATCCCTAGCTACACCCCTCTATTTATACCTTTTCTAGCGGAAGTGATTTACATAAAATTGATACATTTGACCATCATTTCCAATTTTAATTTTTTTCAAAATAGCTTGCATAGACACCCCCCTACACCGATAGTATCCAAAATACAAACAGTACTCCCCGCAGAGTGTAGAACTTGATGATTGATAGGCCACGTTATTCCATAAATAACCCGACTTGAAAGACTGACACATTATTTTTAAGTTCCCATGATAATGTTCAGGAGGTTTACCTAAAGCGTCAAAAAACTCTATAGGGCCTATAGAAGGGAGATAAATCCCCACCCAATGGCTACCTAACCTATTACTCTCGGCCGTATTGACGATTAAATATCTATCTCGTTTCCATGGTTGCGTAAGTAATTCATCAATAGACCACACACCTCCTTTCTGTTCATTTATCGCTATATCAAAGGACATGGCGCTCATTAGCTCTATCGTATTCATTGTATCGTAATATTCCTACTATCATCAATGGATAATAAACCCGAAAACTTCCCGTAACAAATCACAGTCACGCTTTCCGGAAGAGGGTTAGAAAATTTCAAGTCCAGTCTCAACTGTCCCTTTTCTGAAACAGGTCGATAATTTTTATAATCGTAAGTTGTTTTAAACGCATATATACAAAATCCTTTGAGAATGTCACCTCGACTTAATAAAGAACTACTTTCCTTACAACGAGTCAAAGCTAAATAAACATCTAAACATCGATCATCAGAATAATTCGGTTGAAAGGGCTTGGAAGGCACCGACTTTCCGTCTACGTAAAAAGCTGCAAAATTACAATCGTAATGTTGGAAATTAAAGGGGTTCTTTATATAGCTTCCGTTGTACGATTCTGCTGAAACCAATCCGACATATAAAATTTCGGGTACGCTGTTAAAGAAATTGTCAGTACTGAAAGTAAATTGTCCTTGTGAAATGGAAAAACACTTTAATTCTGATCGTTGAATGGGATACAACACTGGCTTTTCTGCCAAGATTTTACTGTAACTCAATATAAAAAGTGGGTGAATTTTTACAAAACAGACTTTTAAAATAGCTTCCGTAATTTCAAATTGATAAGGTGTATCCTCGGTGGAAACTAATGAAAATTCATTTCGATGAGGCCAAAATTTAAACCCTACATGTACCCCATTGATTAAAAATCTCTCCTGTTGACACATATCGGCATAAATGTTACCCTCTAATTCTACTTCCTGACCCTCTCTAGTAAACACATACCTTTGATATAACCCCAAATCCCCCCCTGTATCTGCATTAACATCGTCCATAGAACCTGCACTATCCATATAAAACAATTGACTAGACAAACATTGTTCTCTCATCTTGGAAGTGGGGTCCGTCAGTACATCTAAATAGGCCTTATACGCATAATTGGAGGATATTCCGTTTGTTGTATTTTGCTGCTGTAAAGTGAGGTCGCATTGTCGGAAAATACTATGAAGTACATTATTTACAAAACCTACTTTGTTTACATTAGTTACGGATGCGCCTGAAGGTTGTATTATTTTAACTTTAACCGAAAGTTTGCTATTCTTTAAATCGATGTAACTGTTAGTGGTTCCCGGGATATTGAATTCAATCACCGTGTCTTTTAAAACCTGGCCTACCGGTCTGACTTCTACAAAATCAATAGATTGAATGGCAGTCTCCAGAGGAGGAGCTAAAAATAGCTCCAAGCGCTTGTCGTAACTCTTTGGGTCTTCCATGATGAATGATGTAAAAACATGTCGACCCTCCCCTATTTATACTTTTCCCACCCTTTCAATTTTTTGCCACCCTTTTTAGGACCTTGCACATTTTTTCTTTTTTTAGAGGACTGTGGTGTCAGCGTTGTTATAGTCTCGTCAACCGGAAGGGGGTCCCCTCTCTTTTTCATTTCCTTCACTTCCGCTTCCGCTCTCTTGATTTCTTGGGCTAAGGGGGTCACCATTTCTATTTTAGGTTCCACTTTTTCTTGCTTGTGTTTATGACTTTCCACTATCCAGTAGCGGGGTGGGGGACCTTTCCAGTTGGCTTGAGCCCTAAAGTGATCTACTAATTCTTCAAGTGTGGGGACAACTTTTTCTCTATTCATCTTGGACGCAAGTGAAGTGTACAATGCAATACTCTTTTGAAATCTGAATTATCTGTCAGGCCCACGTTCTTTATATAGATTCTCACACCCTCTATTACACTCTTACAGACCGGAACATAAAGGACGGGGTTATATTCACGATGGAAAGCAGACTGTGTCGTAAACAGTCGACGTAAAACAGGGAGAGATTCAGAATTGACAAAATTCGTCTCACAAAGATCAGAACATACATAATAAACACCCGAATAGGATGGATGTCCCGTGATATCGATTAGTCCAACTTCCCACTGACCTTGAAGAGTGATCGGTATGTTAAAACTCACGGCAAAATTATCGGGTCGATTGTCTTGAAAAATAGTGTTGTCTGATGTCAGGTACAAGTACATAATGGCCGACAAGGAGCGACTCTCTCCTATTTATACTTTTTCAAGTCCCGGAGCGGGATCCAAGTATCGTACTTTGAAGGCCATCCTAACCAATGCACTAACGCTTCGTTTTTCCTTTTCTTTAAAACCTTTTCTATTTTATAGACATCGCTGACATAAGCTTTCACCAATTCTGTTTCGTAGAAAGATCCCACAATTTGCTCTCCCTCGTAATCTTTTAGAGTATAAACAGGGAGTCCCTGTGTCATTTTACGTCCAGTTATTACAAACAATTCCCGCGTATATTTTTCATCATATTCCCTTTCAAATGTTCTTTTTAAGGCGCTTATTCTAACTAAATCGCCGACTTTGAATTTAAAAATAGAGACGCGTTTGACATTTCTCCTTTTCTTGATGGTAACTTTAGGTTCGTACTGTAATGTCCAAAGTCTATTGACATCTTTTTTCGTGACCTGTGCAGGTGTCATTTGAATACTTCGATGATGAGAATGATTATAACTATATACTACGTCATCTAATACATCTACCCATCTATGAGTCTGTTTAAAAGACATGTAACGCGCAATTTTCTTTTTGATAGTTTTTATGGCTCTTTCCGCATAATTCGCTTTAGTTTCATTTTGAGTGACGTAATGATTCATACGGTTACTCTTAAACCATTTACCCATTATTCCGGAGGTAAATTCTTTACCTTTGTCCGTTCTGATATGGTCACATTGCATTGTTTTTAATCGTTCAAAAGCTTCAATCATTTCCTGACTGGTTTTAGTACGCAGGGCCTGAACCCACACAAAGCGGGAAAATACATCTATACACAACAAGAAATATTTGAAATCGTCGTTTTGTTTGGCATAGAGACTATAATCCGCTAAATCAGCATCCACCATGTATCCAGGATAAGGGGAGATGACTCTTCTCCTTGTAAAATGACGACGAGGTTGTTTGTGTATTGCATAATCCTCTTGATTCAATAACCAATTTTTAATTTTCGTTCTTGTTAATTTGTAACCATTTTGTTGGAACCAACGATAAATTTTTTCTACTCCCGCATAAGCGATAGGATGCTTAGGATCAAAGTAATGTTTTTGTAAAATATCCATGACTCTAGACAATTTGATAGCTTCGACCTATTTATAGTTTTTTCCAGTGGGCCAGCCAGTTTTCTTTCTTTCTTTTGGACGAGTTTTTCTTTGGTTTTCCTAGGGGAGGTGTTATTTTCTTAAATACGTTATTAACCTCGATTTTCTTTGGTTTTCCGGGGGGAGGGGGTATTTTCTGAGAGTCTTTGTTTACCTGGGATTCTTTGTTTACTTGTGTAGATTTATCTTCGTGTTGAGTGCCTTTGTTCCGTTGTAAAAGTTGCTGATATTGATCTTGAGAGACCAAGACCATTTTATTGACGTACTTCATAATTGTGACAAGTAGCACTTTAACCCCAATAAAATCTCGTAGATTTGTCGCAGGTACTTTCTGACAAGGGACACGCGCTTACTGATCGAAGGGGGTATGACAAAAGATTTCAGGGCACGTTTATAACGCTGAAGTAATAAAGTTACTTTGGGCGAAGAAGGGAATACACCTCGCTGTAAATTGTATAGTATTTCACAGAGTAATTTTAATTGTTCGGAAGTTGCCGTATATAGTAAAGCATAGGCCTGTGTTTTAGACGTGTGTACTATCAATTTGATATACTCCATAATGAATTGAAATGAACGAATCGCACTCCTATTTATACCCTTTTGTAAATGATGGTGACGTCATCTTTGAAAATGTCCGTCCGTAATCGGTACTCGTCTTCACCTTGCGGAGAGAGATCAATGACCAGATACCCGTATGATTTCTTCATACAATCTTGATAAGCTTCAATGAAACCTTTACTTTGATGTGGAAAAACCTGGCGAGCTAGACAGGCCACTTGAGAGACATCACGGGGATTTTTTAATAAAATCATGAAATGTGTATTCAGATTAATAGTACGTGCATATTTCCCTTGACAATACATGTTTTGATTGATGTAAATAACGCTCAATCGTCTGTGATGTACACCCATGGTAAATAATTCTTCCATCTCTCTAGATTCTACAATACGTCGGGCTAAATCATCTAAAATGATCAAACTATTTTCATTTAATGTGTTCAATGTTTCTATATCAGGTAAACCCTGGTGAAAATTTATAAAGGACATTTCTCTCTCCATGTCTTGAAACACGGGTTGATAAATACCATAGCAATACAGCACTTGAGTCGGGGAGACTTCAAACATGACATCTTTTTGTTTTAACAATTTATAAACCCACATGGTTTTACCCGAACCTGTGGTGCCACTTATAGCTATGGACGTGTTTTTAGGAAAGGGATACATGACTATTCTGCGCATTTCGGGGTTTCTTACTTCCTTTTATACTTTTTGAGCCCGAGCAAAATGAAAAAAAAAATCATTTTTATTTTTATTTATTTATTTTTCTTTTTATTTATTCATTATTTTTCTTTAGGGTTTACTATTATTTTTATACCCCATTCATACTTTTACGGTAATAAATTAATCAGCTTCATGTCATGCATAATTAAATCTCTAGTCTAACGGTATGAGACTTTGTTAGTTCGGGTGTCAAAACATGGACGTTACCTCCTTGAGACGTCAAAACGTGGCTGACAAAAATATTAGGTGAGAAAATGGGGCGTGATAGTATATATATAAGTCCACCGTCTAGAAAAAATTACATCAAAATGGAAGACTGGGATGCTGAAATTGAAAATGACCCCTTTCCTTCGGGGTGCTATTTGCCGTCCGACGGTGTATTACCGGCAGGCTATTATCAAATAGATTATATTGATGAGTGGTTGGAGGACGAGGGGTTCGTCGATGACGACGGTCTCCAATAGAAAAAAATAAAGGGGTGAACTCGCGTTCGCCCCTGGGAAACTTAGTTTTCTAAGTTTCCCGAAATCAAACTAATGTTAGAAATATTTTGGGTGTTTTATAAACCCTACTTTTCCTATGCACTCTCTTTCTGGGGGATTCTATGTACCTTTTCTTTTTCCTACAATTTAGTGCATAACCGCACAAGGGGGACATCTTTATTCCGGGGGGGGGGGTCATCTATGCTCCTCTTTTAAATGCTTTATTAATTCGTTCTTTTATGCCGCGTTAAGATTGCTAATGCATATAGGGGGATCCGGTTCACATCCACAATCACGTTGCATCAAATTGCAGCAATGATAAATAATTAAAAAGCACTACTGCTACTAGCAATGCATATCATGTATATAGTAACTAATATGTAGAAGTAATTTTTACAATAGTTGGGGTTCGCATACGCAAACACACATTCACAAATGATTAAACTTAAAACAGCTAAAAGTTGATGAGTGTGAACAGGTTTATTCTTTCTTTAAATTCACATAAATATCTGTTTTGTTGATAAAATCCCATTTTTAGAAAATGTTATTCCGGTTGAATTTTATTACTTTTTGAATAAAATTTTAGAAAAAAAAATTAATCAAAAATATTCTCGGATGGATGTCATTAAATACTTCCTTCGGTAAATATCGGACAATAAACAAGCACACCTGTGTCTTAATTGTCACACGGGTCATTGAACAAAGACCAATAAACTGACCGTTAGGTAATTGGTGCACTTGACTAATTGGGAACAAAGAGCAATTCTCTCTCTCTCTCTCTCTCTCTCTCTCTCTCTCTCTCTTATACAAAGGAATACTAAGATTGAAACCTATCACATATATTCATGTCAACCAAGTCTTTTTTTCTATTTTGGTAGAAACTTTCATTGTTATAAAAGATGATTTAATGTCTACAGGTCTACAAGAAAAAAAAAAATTTTAGTGTCGGGAGCATATTATATATATATAAGGGTTTTTTTTTTTTTTTTTTTTGTTTATTTTTTTTTTTGGATTTTTTGAGGGGGGAGGGGGGTACAAACGCAGTATATCGAATTCTTAATTTGACTTTATGCACGAACTTTGACATGTTCTTATCTTTATGAATCTAATGGTCTTGACCAGGGTTACGCAACTTGTAAATATTCACTGACCATAGCGCTCATTCATTCACTATACACTCTATCGAAATATTTCATCATGATACTATATACAACTTACGGTTTTGAAAGCGAGAGGAAAATGAAGACAAAGTTGTCTGAATTACAACAAAATGGTGGGATCTATAAGGTAATTATTTCATTCTTAGAAGAGTCTTAAACGTTGAAAAATAAATAAATATAAGAGAAAAACACACATTTCTTTTTCATTATACTTTTTGTTTTAGCTCATCCTCAGTGTAACCTCTATGGTGTCGTTTCTCCGTAACAATGGTACGAGTGGAACCAGAAGACTCCGTGAATCCAAGTTAGTTATCCATTCAGATAACGGCAAGGCCTTCCGTCTCCTAGATTTAGAACAACGCTCTGCTACAGACATGCACGTGGAGATTGATTATGTATACTCACAAGCAATGAAACACAGTCAACCCAACCTTTCATTGCAAATATGCGGGCGCCTTGTGGTTGATCTAGTACAGTTGTTTGCAAGTTTTGTTGGAGATCGGAGATGCCAGTTTCGTACTCTTTACGTCCAATTCGTCTCTTCCATCCAATTTTTCGGAGCGACCACAGATCCCTTTGATTCTGCAGTATTTATATTCATCAATGTACAACGACATGGAACATATATAGACGTTGTGGATACAATTATCCATGAACTGGCCCATGCTCTTGAAACGGAGAGGGAGGATCATGGACCAGAGTTTGTGTCTATCTTTATGGCATTACTCAGTCTCTTACAAGCGCATCCAATTGATTTGTCATATGCTGGAATTTCTATGAAACATTTGGACTCTTTCATGGCATCCACAATCGGTAATTATATGTAACACTAAACCAAAATTATTGAGAGATCTTGCAGCTAAATGAACTACTTCCGGTGTACTAAATCAATCTGGTCTATTTTTTTTTTTTTTGTTTCATTAAGCACCCGGTTATCTTCTTTCTGGTAAATCTGTTCATTATTTGTTCAAATATTCTGTGATTTTACGTCAGATTGTACGATTATATGTATGATGTTTATCATGAGCATTAATTGTGGTAATAAAATGTACGTTGTAGACTTAGTAATTTTCGTTTATGTAAATATCTTACTATTTACGATCACAAGTCCATACATGTTCGAAAAGTATGCAAACAATGTGGGTGTTTACATTGACCAAACAGAATACGTCTTCCATGTCACGTGACTGAGGTTACGGTGAGCAACAAGTGGATACCTGGGTGTTTACATTAACCAATCAGAAAGCGTCTTTTGGGTCACGTGATTAAATTGACCAATCAGAATGGTTGTTTCATGTTTCTTTGTTTGGACCGTATTTAAACCGTCGGCGTGGGTACATTCGGTCACTCCACAGCCGAGACGCCAACGGAGATGTTCACCTGCGAGATTTGCGGTAAGATTTTTCAGCAAAATAAAAATCTTAATCGCCATAAGCGATCGGTTCACGAGAATATTAAATTCTCTTGTTCAAAATGTTCTAAAGAGTTTACACGTAAAGAGTATAAAGAGAGACACGAATTGACATGCGACCTACCGACTGACGATCATAGATGCCCTAAATGCAACAAATTGTGCGCTACTGCACACGGACTGAAATGGCACATGTCCCATCACGCTCAAGGTTCAAAACGACACTCAGACGACGAGACCCCGGGACCCTCTCCCCCTAAACAAACGAAATCAGACATTTTATATCAAAGGGAGCCCTCTCCAGTCCCCCTACCCGGTCTGCCTTCATATAAATGTAGACGATGTAACGAACGCTTTGACAACCGACGCGACTTGTACCTTCATAACATGACTAATCATTATCAAGTGGGGGGACAATTACAAGACACACCCTGGGGGAATCAACCGGCCCCTTGGGAGGGACCTAGTACGGACGAACGATTAAAGACGGTCTACGAAGCCAATGCACCCCTTATCTTACAACCGAATGCCCCGGGACCCAACATTTCGACTTATAACTTCCCAACCGGAAATGACGTCGACGAAGACCAAATAAGACAGGCCGCCGAGGCTATATACGACCGACAAGACCACGCTTTTAAATTGAACTTGTCGTTTGGGGTCATTTTGAGGCACAGGGAGACGGGGGAATATAGGTACTTTCGACCTTTTTACAATGACACGGTACTCGACAGACCTTTGTACATATCTAAGAGACGCGACTTGCGGACTCTGACTTTGAAATTAAGACGTATGGACTTGTTCACCCTCCTCCTCCAACACCGACCGGACACAAAATGGGTCCCCGTTCTGGTGACTAATTTTCGATTTACGATCTTTCACACCTTTTATCCCATTGGGGATTTGCACGGACCCCTCCCCGATTATGTCCAAAACAACCAGGCTTTAGAAAAACTAGACGTCAACAAACAGACGAACAAGTCATATGACGATCATTACTGTGCTTTCCGTTGTTTAGCTTTGCACCAAGGGTATGACGTGAAAAGTTTAGAGGGTAAGACTAAGCAGCTATTTGGTGTTTGGGCAAATTTCAAGGGAGGGATCAAAGACTTTCAGGGGATGGACTATGAGGATTTACCCGATTTTGAATCGTGTTTTCAAATCAATGTCGAGGTCTATGCTCTCAATCAAGAAGGTCACACGAGCTCTATTTACAAATCTAGGGGACGTCACGAAAAGACGATGTTTGTGCACTTGTATCAAGGTCATTTTTCGTACATCAAAGACTTTAGTCTCTTTGCTAAAAAGTATCAATGCAAATTTTGTGACAAATTATGGGACCATCATGGAACATACAAACGTCACGAGCTCAGGTGCCAAGATAAGACTAGGTTTGTTTACCCCGGTGGCTTCTATAAACCTACCAAAACATTGTTTGAGGAATTGTCCTATTTTGGGATAGGGTGCCCCGATCAAGTATACCCTTGGTTCATTGTGTATGATTTTGAAGCCATATTGCATCAGGTCCAAGGTCAAAGGTCAGACAAGGTCGAATGAACTCACGAACACGCCCCCATTTCGGTTTCGATTGCTAGCAATGTACCAGATTTCCATGACCCTCATTGTATAGTCAACTCCAATGCAGACGATTTGGTCAAAGGTATGGTTGAATATATGGAATGTATTGCGGAAAAAGTAAAGGGGTTGGCTGGGGAAAGGTGGGGGTTAGTGTTAAATCAGTTAGAACAAATGATTCAAGACTTGACGAGTGATGACGAGGAGGAGGAAGACGACAGTGAAAAGAAAAAACTCAAACAATTATACGGGAAATTACGGGGGTACATCAAACAAGTACCCGTGCTAGGTTTCAATTCGGCCAAGTACGACTTGAATTTGATCAAAACAAAATTAGCCAAACAGTTGGGCCTTCACGAGGAAGAGTACTGTTTTACCATCAAAAAGAACAATGCTTACGCTTGTATTTCGACGGAGACTTTGAAATTTTTGGACATTTCTCACTTTTTGGCCCCCGGGACTTCTTATGCAAATTTTTTAAAAGCTTATCAGGTTGAAGAATCTAAAGGTCACTTTCCTTACGAATGGTTTAACGATGTTTCAAAATTAGAAGTTACAAAATTACCTCCCCCTGCTGCTTTCTATAGCAGTTTAAAACAGACTTGTATTTCGGACGACGAGTACGACCTTTGTAGACAGGCTTGGGTGGACCACGACATGACGACATTTAAAGACTTTCTTGTTTGGTACAATAATTTGGATGTAGGGCCTTTTGTAACGGCCGTGACCCGACTACAGACTTTTTATTTTGACCGGAACATTGACATTTTTAAAATTGCCATGTCGGCACCTGGGATTGCTAGGAAAATGTTATTTGATACGGCCAAGAGGGAGGGGGCAGAATTTACCATATTTGACGAGAGAAACAATGACTTGTACCACTGCATTAAAAGAAACATTGTGGGGGGTCCTTCTATCATTTATCATCGAAAAGCGGTCAAGGGAGAAACGCCGATCAGGGGAGGGAAACTGTGTCAAAAGGTACTGGGGTATGTTTGTAATGCACTGTACTTGGGGTGTATAGGTCAGGACATGCCCGTAGGAACCATGGTTAGACGTAAGGCAGAGGAGGGATTCAAACCGGAAGTGAGGGATAGAAACATCAAGATGTATCAATGGATGAATTATTTGAATAAGTACGAGGGAAAGGATATCAAACATGCTAGGAATGACGGACAGGAAAAGAGGGTGGGGCCTTATCCAGTAGACGGCTATGACGAAGGGACCAACACTATTTATCAATTTCACGGATGCTATTTTCACGGTCATCAATGTAGACTGACGGACAGGGTGACAGACGAGGGTTGGGTTCAAAACAGGGAAAAGAAACTAATTAAAACCAAGAAAACGACGGCTTACTTGAAAGGGAAGGGATATCAAGTGATCGAGATGTGGGAATGTGATTTTGATAATTTTTGTAGGGAGCACCCCGAAATTCATGCCCTAGGGTGGGAACTGCGACCTAGATTTTATCGGAAATATAGGGGAAGGGTGAATGAAACACAAATTTTGAACGGGGTGAGAGAAAACATTTTGTTCGGGATGGTCGAAGTAGATATCGAGGTACCTGAAAGATGGGAGGGGGATTTCAGACACGCATTATCTCCCTGGGAATACTTTAAAGAAATGTCTCCCCTGTTTTGTAATACCGAAGTGAGATTTGAGGACATCGGGGCACACATGCAAGACCATATCAAGAAAGAGGGGTTAAGTGACCATCCTAGACGACTTTTGGTAGGGGGAATGAAAGCGGAAAAGATTCTTTTGGCCACGCCCCTTTTAAAATGGTATTTAGAACACGGTTTAAAAGTCACGCGCATTTATCAGGTGGTGGAATTTAACGCGCACGCGTGTTTCAAACGATTTGTCAAAGACGTGACCGAAGCGAGAAGGGCGGGGGATGCGCGACCGGAAATGGGGATTATTGGGGATACGATGAAATTGATAGGGAATTCGGGGTACGGGTCGTTAATCATGGACAAAACCAAACACCGCGATATCGTGTACGTGCGCGGCGAAAGACAAACCTGCCTCGCGATCAATCAAGACGAATTTCGCAACGCGACACATTTAGGAGACGAATTTTACGAACTAGAAATGGCTAAAAAGAAAATCAGTATGGACCTACCGATCCAATTAGGTTATTTCATCTTGCAATACGGCAAACTCAAAATGTTAGAATTCAATTACGACTTTTTGGACGTCTATGTCGATCGCGCCGATTACATGTTGTTAGAAATGGACACCGATTCTAATTATCTTTGTATCAGTGGGGAGACTATGAGGGATGTCATCAAACCGGAAATGCGTCAAAGTTACGAACACCACCTGCGCGGATTCTGCCGCGATGACGCGTCCCCTCTATTCCTTCCGCGCGAATGCTGTGACAAGCACAAGAAATTCGATAGGCGCGTACCTGGTTTATTTAAAACGGAATACGAGGGGGATAGAATGATTGGCTTGTGTTCAAAAACGTATGTGGTAGCTAACGGGGACGAATGTAAGTTTAGTTCGAAGGGTATCAATAAAAAGAATGTCACAGATGCGTGGGAAACGTATGACAATGTTTTGAAAAATGAAAAGGCAGGGAGCGGGATCAATCGCGGGATACGCGCGCGAGATAACACCATGTTTACTTACACTCAAGAAAGAAGTGGGTTTTCGTACTTTTATTGCAAAAGGAAAGTGTTAGGAGATGGGCTTTCGACAGAACCTTTAGAAATCATTTTGAAACCATGACTTTCAGAAGTTGTCTGGGTTAATAAAAAGAAAGATAAAGTAAAAAAAAAAACAAACAAATCAAGAAAACAAAAAGAGTACATATGTATAAAGGTGTAAAAAGTGTACAAATGTAAAGAGAAAATTCGGACTAAGAGAGACGTTGAAGGGTGGGTCACGCACTATCTTTTAGAGTGGTCCTCTGGCGCGGTAGAAATACCCCTAAGCCACTCGGGAAGTGGACGGAGCTTCCCCTCGTATGATGATCGGGCTATGAACGCTGATCCTGTCACTACGAGAAACGGGCTTTGTGCCCTTGCTTTGTGCATCTAGCGTGTGTCCTTACCTCTGGCAAGGTAGAAATACCTGTAAGTTCAAAGGCACTCATTCTTCACGTCTCACTAAAAAAGGTAGTAAACCCACCTGGTACACGTACCAGCAGGTCCAAAGTCCTGATAAAGTGGTGATGGCTACCTATAATTAACTCTAAGACGGTAAGCACGTCATAGGAGCCGCCATCTTGGCGGATGCCCTCCTGGGCCATGAAAAATGGCCCTCTGGGCCATAAAACGGTCTCCTTCTCCTTCGAGTAGGGACGCCATTTTGGTAAGCGCGTCATAGGGGCCGCCATCTTGGCGAACGCCCTCCTGAGCCATAAAAATGGCCCTCTGGGCCATAAAAACGGTCTCCTTCTCCTTGTCTCCTCAGAGTAAGGAAGATATTGTGCAGTACTAACTACTTAAAGGGCATAAGTGTGACACAAATGAGTTAAAGACGATCCTGACGATAATCTCAAAACACTCACAATAGAGCACCAAATTGAGCATCGACGGACCCTTAGCAAGCTAGAGGTTGGACCAGATGCCCGGGAGGAGTAAGCATCCCCTGTTGGCTAGCCGCCGTCGATGATCATGCACGAAAATGAAAACAATATATAAAATGCATGCACCGTCTGAGGTAATGTCTATATAGAAAGTATTATGGCGACCACATCAGGGAAAAATATTCAAAACACTTGCTGTCAAACTCCTCGCGGGGAACTTTTTTACGAGCTCCACACGGCAAAGGGCATAAGTGTGACACAAATAAGTTAAGAAGATCCTGACGATAATGCCAACAGCACTCACAATAGAGCACCAAATTGAGCACCGACGGATCCCTAGCAAGCTAACCTTTCAAATCAAATAGCACCTATAAATGGTGCTATTTGATTTGAAGACATTAAACACTTTAACCACTTGGTCAGTGTCATTGCTGGGTGACGAGGAGTTGAAAATATCTCCCCTGAAGTTATGAAACTCAATTGTAACTAATTTGTCATGGTTGTATTCCATGCTTTATGTTTGTATATCATGTTCTGCACTTATCATCACTTAATCCATTTTATATATTTATCTAAACACCAAAGCGTAAGAGGAATTATTTGCGTTGATAACGATTGAACCGTCCCGTTCCCCGCTGTTTTCGTTTGTTTTCCCAGTGATTTGGTCGTCTGTAGCCGTAGTTCCTGAATTCCGGTTATCTCCCTTTTGCTCACGTGCAGATTTGTGGTCCACTTTTGTAATCAAAATTCATGCAAAACTTCTGTAGTTCAAATGTGTTCTCTTCGTTAATTTTCATTACACCACTGTCAACGTATCTCCTTTGGACACTTTCTTTCGTTGAAAATCTAATTGTCGGGTCGTTGCCGCCCTGGTTCTGTTCGGATCTGCCTCTGTCTCCTTTATTTCCCTTGGTAGAAATTCAGTAACATTTTGCGACACCTGTTTTTACGTCGCAGAAGAAAGTTCCATCCAATAACTTGTTATCGTCTTCTTTGTTGTGAAGGTTCAGGAAACATTAAGACCTTACAAAGTACCAACTCGGATACTTTTCGGTCATCTGGCCATGAAGAATACATTCACGCTTCTTTGCTAGATGAAGCCTGTCATCTAAAAAGAAGGGAGGAGATCTCCAACAAGACCCCGTTGCAGCATCAACAGTAAAACACCAAAACACCCGATGCAAAAACACAAAAGACGAGTACAGCATGAGACGGGAAAGAGACACACGACATGTAAACATCAAACACAAAAGACTACACATAAACCGACGAGACCAATGGATAACCGGTGCCGACTTTGGACGGCCATCTGTCACGCAAGTAGCAAATGGTGTGGTTATCCTGGATTACGTGCGCACAACCATCTCACTTCTCCAATTACCCAGAGGTCTCGAAGAACGTACAATTGTGGTGTAAAACAACCTCCTCACTGTAAGATAACATCACACAAACAAGACCGCGAAACGCAGAGGCCCCATAGACACAGATGAATATGTAAATGGATATAAAAAGAGGGCATGCGTAATACAGTCCGTGCTCTGCCGGCTGTAGCGAGCTCATGTATGTAATCACCCGAGGAGTCCGACTGACATTCAGAGAGGACAGGTGGTCGGGGCCCTGTCTTCTCTAAAGAGGTTTGGACAGGGCCCGTCATGGAGTCCCGTCGTCACAGTCAGTCAGAGTGCAAGTCTCAAGGATGCGCTTGTACAAGACTGTAGATTGGTCAAGTACCAAGCCTAGTGTCCGTCTGGTGACATTAGGATCATACCCACGGTATAAAAGGCGTTTGATGATTCTGACGCATTTTCGATGGTTATGCTGCCTACCTTTGATCCTTTTTATTTTGTTTATCATATCACAATAAAAGACAGGTTGTGTAATACCCATAGTAATGTACTCTGTTGCATGTATAGATCCGAATTTTAAAAGAAGTTGACTGTAATTTTTGTAAAATTTCCAGAAAGTCCTAACTATTTTATGAAAGCGGAAACCTTGACCTAAAAGTTTTTTGGTAATTTGTAAATTTCTACTGTGAAAATCCAAAATATCAGTACATGCTCTAGCGTACCGGATGAGCTGTGATATGTAAATGCCGTATGACGGTAATCTTGGAACATCACCGTCAAGCCAAGGGAAATTTACAATGTTGAATCCAAAATCATCCATTTTGTCATATACACTTGTATGAATCTTTCCGTTTACAATTTTGATATTTAGGTCCAAAAAGGGTGTTTCTGTATTTGAAAGGTTTGCCTTGTTAAGGGTTAATTCTTGTGGATAAATTTCATTCTTATTTAATTCAAAAGCAGGATTGTCAATGGTTAGAATATCATCCAGATACCTAGAAGTATTATTGAAACATTTCAGCTCATCAAATTTTCTTTGCTTTTGAAGATTTTGGATAAATTCTTTTTCATAAGTGTATAAAAATAAATCTGCAACAAGAGGCGCCAATTAGTATCCATAGGAATTCATTTAAGACATTATTGTGGTTGCTCCGCTAAAAGCATCACTGATTTAAATATTCGAAATATTCGAAATCACTGAATTAAATATTCGAAACACGTGTCTGGTGCATTGAAATTGGTTTGGAATTTTCTCCAAGAAGGTATAGAGTTGGAACCCTTCGACATTATTGCCATGGTCCGTGGAAGTCCCTCATACTTGCCATGGTCCTTAGTAGTCCCAACTTCTCCATACGAGTACTTTTCCTCTGCGTTTCCCGTTTATCAACTGTTACAACTGAAATGATTCTTTTAGACTCATTTTCATCAGTATTTTGATGAATGACCTGGACTATCCATACGTCCATCACGTGTAGAAAAGTAATAGATCATAAAAAAAAAGCTCACAGCATTCCAGTTCTAAACCTTTCACTGCTCCAAGCCCTGTTTTTTCCTTTTCTTTATTTTTCACTGTATTATTCGTTGTGCACATGCCATCTCCTGTTTGGCAAAAGTACATGTATTGATGAGTTAAATAAGATCCTGACGATAATCTCAACAGCACTCACAATAGAGCGCAAAATAAAACATCGACGGACCCCTAGCAAGCTTGAGGTGGGACCAGTTGCCCGGGAGGAGTAAGCATCCCCTGTTGGACCCCTAGCAAGCTAGTAACAATGTGTCACTTACGTTACCTGTGTTTCTCGTGTTTTGTTTCTTATTTTGTGTTTTCTCTTCACTTTATCATACAATCACAGTTACAAATGTTCCGTGCTCTATCCCATGACAATGACAAATATGGTTAATGACCATATCCCTGTATATAGCACAAAAATAGACAATCTCAACTTTAAATAAACACGTCCGCCCTCGTTAATAGCTATACTGAATAAACATGATACTTACTACTTGCCGTGTGGAGCTCTTAAAAAAGTTCCCCGCGAGGGGTTTGACAGTAAGTGTTTTGAATATATTTCCCTGACGTTGTCGCCATAGCACTTTCTATATAGAGATAATGTCAGAGAGTGCATGAAGTTTAGATATTGTTCTCATTTTCGTGCTTAAACTTCGACGGCGGGTGTGGCTAGCCAACAGGGGATGCTTACTCCTCCCGGGCACCTGGTCCCACCTCAAGCTTGCTAGGGGTCCGTCGATGCTTAATTTTGTTCTCTATTGTGAGTGCTGTTGAGATTATCGTCAGGATCTTCTTTAACTCATTAATCATTTAATATGATTGTTTACTAAATTAATGTGTGTTACAAAAGAGGCATAAAACATTGAAGTAAGGATAAACATTTTTATTTGTTTATTTAAAATTACTAGTATATCTACATAAGAAAGGGGGATCTCCAACAAAGCTCGGTTGCAGCACCAACAGGAAAACACCAAACACCCAAATTTCACTTGTACCAAGAACACGTAAATTATCTAGCTAAAATAATACAAAATGAAAGTCGGTTTAAACATTCCCTCGTACATTTGTAAGACCATATTAAGCCTATATTTTTTCCATTCCGAACTCTCTGAAAATACATGTCTTCATCTTTATATATATACAAAGTCACTAATAATCTCCTCACAATCACCAAGAGCGTCCTCCTCAATTTCGAAAAAGAGCAAGTTCTCTCTCATCGATCTTCACTTAAGATCTAAGATGTCCTCTCTAAATCCTTTATACAGATTTATACTTCCCTATTAAAATCTACAACATACACAGTCGAACATATCACTGTATATAATATTTTTCAAAATATCATTTTTCCCTTAATTTCCCTTTTATTTATACTATTTCTGTCTCTTAATTTGAGCAGCATTATGGAATAAGTTCATAATCGAGTTCGAATGAGGGATCATAAATAATTTATTTTATATTTCGATAGATTCGCTAATAGTAGGTAGAAATATTTCATTATGTATATAATATGTTAGACAAAAATGAAAATCGGAAGAGAAAAAGAGGAATATTAATGAGAGAATTTATGTCATGTAAGAATAAAAGTAACGTGGTCAATAGGATCAACTGGTGTTTTTAGATTGAGATCAAAAGAATTAGGCATTCAGAGGTTTCACATGGCTAGCCCTTAAGCCTTCCAGGACCCACTTGACAGACTTTGTCCCAAAATACAGAGAAAAGATACCTACAGAAAGTCAGAAACTCACTACGTGCAAACCCGTACAACTCCGTAAAGAAACCGTTATTATCTGTACTTTATAGTAGCAACTTCGTATTAGTACGTTACGGACCGTGCAAATCCGTTCTTTTCCCTAATCGTTTAAATGAACCTTACCAAGCCGTTGTGGACCGTACCAATACCGTAATAACAAACGGATGGCAGAAAATTGGGACACTATCCGTAGTATTTGTGTCCGTACTGCATCCGGGACCGTCATCCGTGAATGTGTGACCCTGGCATTAACTTCAAATCTTTGAGTAATCTGTGCGTTTTACGGTTAAAATATGAGTTGATACCACAACTATTCAATTTCAGGTTATGTTAAAAGGCATGTATAAAACCTCAATTTGAAAATATTGGGTGTTTGACAGTAAGTGTTTTGAATATACTTCCCTGACATTGTCGCCATAGCACTTTCTATATAGACATAACGTCAGACAGTGCATGAAGTTTTTATATTTTCATTTCCATGCTTCATAAACATCGACGGCGGGTGCCAACAGGGGATGCTTACTCCTCCCGGGCACCTGGTCCCACCTCTAACTTGTTAGGGGGTCCGTCGATGTTTAATTTTGCGCTCTATTGTGAGTGCTGTTGAGATTATCGTCAGGATCTTCTTTAACTCATTTGTGTCACACTAATGCCCTTTGCCGTGTGGAGCTCGTAAAAAAGTTCCCCGCGAGGGGTTTGACAGTAAGTGTTTTGAATATACTTCCCTGACATTGTCGCCATAGCACTTTCTATATAGACATAACGTCAGACAGTGCATGAAGTTTTTATATTTTCATTTCCATGCTTCATAAACATCGACGGCGGGTGCGGCTAGCCAACAGGGGATGCTTACTCCTCCCGGGCACCTGGTCCCACCTCTAACTTGTTAGGGGGTCCGTCGATGTTTAATTTTGCGCTCTATTGTGAGTGCTGTTGAGATTATCGTCAGGATCTTCTTTAACTCATTTGTGTCACACTTATGCCCTTTGCCGTGTGGAGCTCGTAAAAAAGTTCCCCGCGAGGGGTTTGACAGTAAGTGTTTTGAATATACTTCCCTGACATTGTCGCCATAGCACTTTCTATATAGACATAACGTCAGACAGTGCATGAAGTTTTTATATTTTCATTTCCATGCTTCATAAACATCGACGGCGGGTGCGGCTAGCCAACAGGGGATGCTTACTCCTCCCGGGCACCTGGTCCCACCTCTAACTTGTTAGGGGGTCCGTCGATGTTTAATTTTGCGCTCTATTGTGAGTGCTGTTGAGATTATCGTCAGGATCTTCTTTAACTCATTTGTGTCACACTTATGCCCTTTGCCGTGTGGAGCTCGTAAAAAAGTTCCCCGCGAGGGGTTTGACAGTAAGTGTTTTGAATATACTTCCCTGACATTGTCGCCATAGCACTTTCTATATAGACATAACGTCAGACAGTGCATGAAGTTTTTATATTTTCATTTCCATGCTTCATAAACATCGACGGCGGGTGCGGCTAGCCAACAGGGGATGCTTACTCCTCCCGGGCACCTGGTCCCACCTCTAACTTGTTAGGGGATCCGTCGATGTTTAATTTTGCGCTCTATTGTGAGTGCTGTTGAGATTATCGTCAGGATCTTCTTTAACTCATTAGTAAATAATTATAATTTAAAAATCCATACTGAAGTCGCACCTAGTGTTGTTACGATTAATCGATTAATCTTTCATTGGGGTGTCCGATTTTGATTAATCGGTTATTTTTCTGAAAATCCGATTATAATCGGGAAAAAATTAAACAGAGGTAGAAAAAGCTAAAAAGAACAAAATGTTCATTGGTTCAGCATGCTTAATGACCAACAATTCACTTTCAAGTTGCAGTGCCTGTTATCTGCTTTTAAATATGTTACAAAATGTAGTCTACACAGCCAATTGTGCCTCACATGAAATTTACGTAAAAGTTCACATGAAATTTATGTGAAATGAGCACGAACATGAAATTAACATGAAATTTTTCACATGAAATTCATGTGAAGTTTCTGACATGAATTGCATGTAAAGTCAATTTTGCATGAAGGTCAACAAGAAAAATTCATGTGAAGTAAATTCATGTGAAATTCATGTGATTTTTTTTCACATGAATTTCACGTAAAATTTATATGAAATTCACATGAACTTTCATGTGAAATTTACATGATCCTCATTTCATATGAATTTCATGTGTGGCACAATTGGCTGTGTATATGAGACTTCTCCCACCTGGGCTCGAACTTGCAATCTTAAGTCTAACACTCTACTGAATGAGCCAAAGAGACATCTCTCTGGCCTGTCTAGTGCAAGTGCCAGATTACAAATAACTTTATTAACTTCCTCTAAATTACAAAATTTAGCAAGTTCAATGACTGATGGTCAACATTGCTCATATTTTTGTCAGGCATGTCTTATCTACATGTATATTTTGACCTTTCTGATGACAATGCAGAAGCATTATATTCAGCTCCACACAATCAGGTCACATGACTTCTGTATTTGCTAATGCATAAACATTAGTTAAAAATACCGCAATTTTTGAACATTTTTGTAAGTTTATTTACAATACGAGACAAAAATAAAGGCATTTATTAGCTTTTTAATGCATATTTAGTGTTTTCCGATTAAATCGAAATATTCGATTTAAATCTCCGATTTTAAACCGATAATCGATTATAACATTTTTCCGATAATACAACACTAGTCGCACCGTTCCTTGTGAGAATTGTGGTTATCCGTACTAGAGTCGTAGTAATCCTTATCAATCCGTAGCTATCCGTTCACGTATTGTAGCAATCCGTATCTCTATCGGTTCATGTGTTGTAGCAATCAGTACCAATGTCGGGAAGATATCCATAGCAATCCTTAGCTATCTGTTGCTATTCGCACTCGATTCGTATCAACCCGTACTGGAATCGTAGATTCATGATTTACCGAATATTTTGTGTCCCGGCTTGCCACGGATATATCTATTTTGGTGTCGTGGCTCGATACATGGAATTGTGATGGGGGCTTACGTCTCAATGAAAATAAATAATCTTTTAAATTATGATAATCCATTTAGTGTTGATAAATTCTTCGTGTAGGATTGATAGGAACTCCGTAACAACAAATGGAATTGAAAGGCGGTTTCCTCTCAACATTCTAATCACAATGTTTTCTAGAGACATTTATAGATAATCCTGATACTTTCCGTTTGATGCCATGCGCTTCAAATCTGATGAAGAAGTTTGTAAAAAGAGGGTACACAGTGACCCAAGGAGTTTGATCATTTCAAATTTGTGACCTTGACCTTGACCTTGACCGGCTTGCTGGGGGTCTGTCGATGTTTATTTTTGCGCTCTATTGTGAGTGCTGTTGAGATTATCGTCAGGATCTTCTTTAACTCATTTGTGTCACACTTATGCCCTTTGCCGTGTGGAGCTCGTAAAAAAGTTCCCCGCGAGGGGTTTGACAGTAAGTGTTTTGAATATACTTCCCTGACATTGTCGCCATAGCACTTTCTATATAGACATAACATCAGACAGTGCATGAAGCTTTTATATTTTCATTTCCATGCTTCATAAACATCGACGGCGGGTGCGGCTAGCCAACAGGGGATGCTTACTCCTCCCGGGCACCTGGTCCCACCTCTGGCTTGCTGGGGGTCTGTCGATGTTTATTTTTGCGCTCTATTGTGAGTGCTGTTGAGATTATCGTCAGGATCTTCTTTAACTCATCTGTGTCACACTTATGCCCTTTGCCGTGTGAAGCTCGTAAAAAAGTTCCCCGCGAGGGGTTTGACAGTAAGTGTTTTGAATATACTTCCCTGACATTGTCGCCATAGCACTTTCTATATAGACATAACATCAGACAGTGCATGAAGCTTTTATATTTTCATTTCCATGCTTCATAAACATCGACGGCGGGTGCGGCTAGCCAACAGGGGATGCTTACTCCTCCCGGGCACCTGGTCCCACCTCTGGCTTGCTGGGGGTCTGTCGATGTTTATTTTTGCGCTCTATTGTGAGTGCTGTTGAGATTATCGTCAGGATCTTCTTTAACTCATTTGTGTCACACTTATGCCCTTTGCCGTGTGAAGCTCGTAAAAAAGTTCCCCGCGAGGGGTTTGACAGTAAGTGTTTTGAATATACTTCCCTGACATTGTCGCCATAGCACTTTCTATATAGACATAACATCAGACAGTGCATGAAGCTTTTATATTTTCATTTCCATGCTTCATAAACATCGACGGCGGGTGCGGCTAGCCAACAGAGGATGCTTACTCCTCCCGGGCACCTGGTCCCACCTCTGGCTTGCTGGGGGTCTGTCGATGTTTATTTTTGCGCTCTATTGTGAGTGCTGTTGAGATTATCGTCAGGATCTTCTTTAACTCATTTAAAATTTCAATAGGATTCTTCCTCTTGTCATATGGAACAAGTAAATGAAGATTGGTTACGATCCAATCAAAACTGTGCTCTCCACGCTGTTTACAAAGATTTCGACTATTTCAAACATGGACCTTGACCGTTGACCTTGAAAATCAATATGGTTCTTCCTCTTGGCAAAAGCAGTAAGTGAATCAAATAAGGTTTAGATCCAATCAAGAACTATGCCATCTAGGTTGTATATATAAAAGTATAAAGCAAAACGCACACAATCAGGCCATAATTAAATAAAACATTGCTAAAGACGGTATGGCCGGATTGCATAGTAAGTTTTTGTCACTAGCATAAATTGAAAGGTTTTGTCAGAGGCAACCTACATGTATAAAATAAAGTTTCTACTGCACACAGTTCCATAGATTTTGCTTAAAGCAGGAACTTCAACCAAAATCTTTGAGTAGGTCTAAGTCTAAGGTAGAGGTCACTAGGTCAAATATTACGGCATAAATTGAAAGGTCTTGTGATGGGCAAGCTTCATGTGTAATATAAAGTTTCTACTGCATATAGTTACTTAGATTTTGCCTCAACCAGAAACTTTAACCAAAATCTTTAACTAGGTCAAACTTCAAAGTCCAAGGTCAATGTCACTAGGTCAAATGTTATGGCATAAATTGAAAGGTCTTGTCATGGGCAAGCTCCATGTATAATATAAAGTTTCTACTGCATATAGTTACTTAGATTTTGCCTCAACCAGAAACTTTAACCAAAATATTGACGGCAGACGGACGGACATCGTCAATCTATAGGCCGGAATTGCTTTGCAATCCGGCCAAAAAAATGTTTGATTCCCTCGTCCTGACCGGGTCAGGAAAAACACAGCCTTGTCAAATGTTATTTGTACCCAAAAAGTCCAATATTCATTTCTCCACAAATCGAACAACGGCAATGTCCATCCTCATTTTAAAGATTACAATATTCTATCCAAGTAGATTATTAGTCAACTCAATATCATTCTCATTCCCAAATACATGTATAAATAAGAAATCTTATCATAACCTTCCCCTTTTCTGTTACTTTGAACAGCCAGTAGTGTTATTTGTTACAGGTATCTTTTAAATAATTTGATAACATTGAGTTGTACACAGCCAATTGTGCCTCATATGAAATTCATGTGAATTTTACATGAACTTTACATGAAAGTTCACATGAAATTTATGTAAAACGAGCACGAAAATGAAATTCTTTACCTGAAATTTTTCACATGAAATTCATGTTAAGATTTTTACATGGATGTTACGTGAATTCAGCTGCATGTGAAGGTCACTTAGAAAAATTCATGTGAAATTCATGTGAAGGTAATTTATGTGAAATTCATGTGAAATATTTTTCACAAAAATCTTATGTGAAAGTTATATGAATTTTACATGAAATTCCATGTAAAATTTACATGATGCTCATTTCATTTGAATTTCATGTGAGGCACAATTGGCATGATAAACGAACCGCTGGATCTTCGGATGTGAATGTAAGATTGTAAACAAGTATTCTGCGAATGCGGCAAGTATTGTGGGTTCACATCTTTTATGTATAATGCATGTCATGAAGTATTCAGTCTAGGTCCTTGACTAATGAAATCTTGTTCCAAGGATAGGCGTTCGAATGTCATAAAGCCACGAATCACTTCTTGGAAAGAGTCCGCTGAGTGAGCCTTAATCTCTCTGGCGCTTGTCGGCCGTCCATATTTGCTGAAATGTCATTATTAGTGTTCTAACGATAGTTGCCGATGTCGCCGCTATCGTCGCTGAAAATTGAAAGTCGGCGACTATCGATAATGGTTTTGAAAATCTATTGTCGCCGTTGAAATTACATGAAGCGAGCTGTGTATGTATACACAAGATAAAATTAAAACAATAGGGTTTGGACTTTGTCCTCATAGATGACTTTGCCATGAGTTAATATTAAGATCAAGAAATGTTCAACATTTAATCTATTTTCATGACTTTAAAATCAGATTTTTAAATCACAAGCACTGATCATTCTCCTTCTGAAAAGGCGCAAAACACACAATAATTTCAAACAAGAAAAAAGTCCGATTATTCCGATAGTGATATCAATTGTACTCCTGCGATAGTTTCCGATAATCGATAGTGAAAAATTTCTGATTTTACAACACTAGTCACTATCAATAAACTGAATATCATAATGAATTGTTAATGTTGTTCGTATAATCATTTTTCACCTACGCTGTTTTCATGCAGAAAACAGACAAAGAGAGAAAAGTTTACGAACTTATTTTATTTGTAGGATTCAGATATGTGAATACGCCGGCCATTTAGGGGACAACTACTTGATCCTAAGGAGGGGGGGGGGGGGTGGGGTTTTTTTTTTGCAGTACCTTGACACATCTTAGTACTTTTTTATCATAGAATATATCTTGCAGGACAACTTAATTTATAAAAAACATTTCATACTTAAAACAAGCGATAGAACTTGAAACACAACGGTTATTTTTTCACGCCAACTATGCGAAAACTTTCACCGAAGTATGAGCCGAGAAGACGCTAGCTGCCGGTGTTACACAGTAGCTTTCCCCCATTGTAGCTTTTGCCCCGGAAAACTAAATGTTACTAAATAGGATGTCATCTTTTTTATTATTTTGCGTTCAATAGAGATTTTTCGATTGGTTATGATATGGACCTTGCTCAAAATGCTCAGTTAGTATGTCGTACATTATCTGTTTTTGTATCTGTCTGTTTACCTGTCTGAGCCTGTCTTTATGTCTGTCCTTGTAGCCGAAGTATGAAACGATTCATAATCTTTAATTTCGTTTCACAGTTTCTTAGAATTTGGACTTCAAAAACGGTATAATATACCAAATTTCTGGTAAAACGTCATTTTGGGGCTCATTTGTAACATTCAATTTGAAGACGTTTACATTTATACCACTTGGTGAGTGTCACTGCTGGTGGACCAGGAGTCCCCGAGGGCACATGTAGCCAAGTTCGATCAATTTCGGTTAATCGTTTCTTCAACGCATTCTAAGATTTCTGTTATCAAAATTTCTTGAAATTTCTAAAATGTGGGTCCTATAGCATCATATCCCACCCATCCTGCTACGTCTTTCGGTACGCTTTTTCGACATAGTAACTTTCATACCTTTTTGGCATATTACATTGTTTAGATTTGAGGATCACTGACGAGGGTTAAGTACCCGAAACGTGCATGTCTGGTCCATGTTGCCAATTTACCTGTTCTTAAATGATGCTATTCAATTTGAAGAGGTTTACACTCTTCCTATTAGTTAGTATCGATCGAGCTAATGAACAAATTTTATATTTTTATATGTTGTTGCGTTTCCACGTCTTTAAAGAAAAAAAGTTGTTCACGATTCCGCTGGATGTTATCTCAATGAAAATAACTAAGGATTATGCTATTTTTCATGAAAAATTGACAAAATCACCTTTTTTCATGATATTTATGAAAAAATTATAATGTCTTAGAAAGCGAGGAGTAGTTTTTGTAATTAGATTTCTCAAAATATAGACATTTTTAAAAGTCTCTGAAAATAACAACAAAATCTAATTTTGGTAAAGTCGATTTTAGGGAGTCATTTTACTAAATAAACCATATATACTCCATTAAAAATATTTTCACATTTGTCATAGGACACAAGCCATCAATGTGAAAAAAATCTTGTTGACTAAGTTTCTCAAAAAGAACTATTCATGTAATTATAATTTTTATTTGACAAAAGTCATAGTAATTTAATAATTTTATTTCATGTCCTGAATATTATTCTGATAGGTACCCTCCTGTTAGGCATATATATTACATTACTAGTAGATTCCCCATGTTAAACGCCCGTTAGGCAACAAGAATTATATTCCAATAACTTGGGTTGCTATTGTAACGTCACGTTCTAGTTTTGCATGTAGGGAGAATTTACCAACGTTAAATTATATTTTACGCTGTTACATGTACAGGCAAAATGTGCAACGTCCATGCAAATAAAAATGACAGATTATTAGAATAAATGTAAATATAAGTAATGACTGTCTTACTTTTGGTGTTCATGGGTATATAAGTCTGGTTGGACACGTGAAAATTTTCCGAGAATCGCTTCGCGTTTCACGGAATTTGCAAGTGGCCAACCAGAATTATACACCCATGAACACCAAAAGCAAGACGGTCATTTCTTAAGAGAACACACATATCAGGGGTTTTTTTACCCTTCGATTCCAGGGGCCTGGGCCTTCAAGATTGGGAAAAGCAGCGACATTTGGTTGAAATTGGGGGAAAAATTATACAAATAAATTGTGAAAACAAGCAAAAAGAATTATCAATATTGCTATAAAGGTAAACTAGGTATAAAAATTTAATTTAAATAATTGTCTAAGTGTTTATTCTTTGAAGATTCTTGATGAAATTATTCTACTTTGTTAATTGGAATTTCATTTTTTTTTCAAATTAGGAATTTTCAGCTCAGAAATTGGGAAAAATGCCTGTTTTTCAGCAATGGGAATGGGGCTGAATTTCGGCCCTGGAGAACCCCTAAAAATCCCTGCATATACAAGATCAATATTGTGAGACAGAAAACATTAAAGAAAAGTATTTTTCTCAGGTGAACTATAAGGTTTTCTTTCAGTAATTTGGGAATGGGGTCAAGGTCAACACTTGGAGAATTTACGACGCTTGGAAATATTTTGGGAAGTACTTAATTAAAGTAAATAACTGATTAGACAATGAAAAGATAAGAATTCAATATTGATTTTAAATATGATTTAATAGTATTGATTGCAAACGTTATGCCAAATTTAAGTTTTGAACCAATAATTTAAACTAATTTAGGTGATAACCTTAACTACATATGTTATTGGGACAATGAAGTTAACAATGACAATGAAGTTTATTCTCATTGAATGCAGAAAACATTACATTAAGAAAATATGGCACATAACAGATAGTTAACAATACATGCGTTTACACATGTATGAACAAATCTTAGAGCTACGGCTGGGAAAAAGGACACTAATTGCCATTCGGAATTGAGCCGAGTTACGAACACAAACAGGGAAAAACTGGATATTTCTTACCTTATTTCCAAAAAAAAAACTTCTACTATCGCCTAATATCAATAATAGTATATATAGGCATTCTATGGTACTCAAGATTAATTTGTTTGTCTACCATGTATATGAAATAAGACAAACAGATATAAACAGTATAAAGAAATCCATTTACAAATGTGGTCTCTTACGTTTCACGTTTTTCTTATTTCAAAACGAGGGCATACCGAAAAATAATCTCAGCAAGGCAATTTTCATATAGTACAGACGATGAAAATAAAAAAAAATTAAAACAGACAAAAAAAGAAACCTGTCTACGGATGTAAAATGAAATATAGTATCTAATTAGTAACTTTCCATAAATAGATAACTGCGTCATGATAGAGCAATACACCAAGACCCCCTCTTAGAAATAATAGCAACATCCACATCAAACAGGGGCATAACTACGAAGTAAATGATGTAGAAGCATATTTTAATAGAATCGTGAAACAACACCACTAATGTAATAAATCTAAGAAACGTGCTGAAAATTATGTAGAATTTGAACCTGCATTTACAAATTATTTTAAACAGACGAAAATATATGAAGAAACAAATCCAGTTATTTTCAGTTACGCTCCTGTAAAATTTGCATGCAAATCTACAGGTATAAAAGAGAAATCCCGCCAATTACATCCATTTGCATCAGACGGTCACAGAATGTTTGTTGTGGTAGATACTTCTTTACTTATGTCGGCGTCCGGCCGAAGAAGACTAGTTGCATATGATCAGGAAGGTATATATATCACAATCATGCTAATGATTTCGAATAATAAACAATTACATTTTTTTTTAGTTTTAATTGCTATTTTTGTCTAACTTTATGGAGTCGGAAAGGTACACATTTCAAAAGTAAACCATATGAATTCTTAAAATTGATGGTGAAAATGGCAGTAAAAAAGCTTGATATTTAATTAATCTAGAAAAATATTTTGTTCAAACGACAATAATATAAATATTAATATAATTTAATATTTGGTGACGTTACTGGTGTCAGAACAGTATCCGGACAGTCACCCTTTTCAAGTACTTTGAAGGAAATTATTTTGTGACAATTTTGTAGATTTTTAAATGCAGAATTCAAATCACGAATCATATAAACAAAATTTTGCATCTATGTTGCTTTATCACAGCACTTTTTTACCCCCTTTCTGCCCCTTTTAATATTGCACATCGGGGGAAGTCGCCTAGGACCATACTATTTTAATCTACGTGTTTTGAGAAGATTATTTTCACACAGTCATTTGTAGAAAAGATTGATAAAAACAATATCCAAAAATTATCCAGTTTGGGCTGAAAATGATAGAAATTGACAGATTTAAAATTAGGTGTACGGAAACTGTTCCAGTGATTGCGAAAAATATAGGGTCATAAAATAGGTCTACTAACCATATTTCTCCAGAGATTTAATATTTTCTTTCAACATGAGTATCTGTGGGAAGGGCATAGCATTATTTCAGAAAAAAATGAATGTTTTCCATTCATGGACGGAGGAGTTATTTCCGAAAAACCTTCAAAATCGTCTGGAAACTTTTCCCGACACCAGTAGAATAAAAAAGACAAAGCTGAGACAATTTACAGTTACAAGTTTACTCTATATCCGAATTGCTTTTGTGCTGTTCGTTTACACACGATATAAGTCTCTGTGCTTGTTTTCTACTCCTTTATGTATGTTTATGTAAATTCTATGTGTGTTGAATATTCACAATAAATATGTTTTAAAATGATATATGGTTTAAGCGCAGAATTTTATATGTTACAGGTCATTGATGTCAAAAACCCTCAACAAGCCAAAAAAGAAAAAAAATAAAATAAAAGAAAAAAAAAATTTAAAAAGTACATGAAAACAGATGAAAGATACAATTCACCCCCTTTTTCCCCTTGTGTGTTTAATCGAAATAAAATGGGGATTTTATCAACTAACTATTTTTTTTTTACTTTTCTTTTCCATTTCCTTAACTGCTAAATACACTAAAGAGAAAATTGAAAGTACAACCACAAATCATTAAAATGTTATTAGTAAGTTTACTAAGTATTTGGTACCATCATTAGTATAAAACATGTATCAGAACTGAATAATAATGATTTTTTTTATTTACTGTAAAACGAGAATATTTAGCGCTCGATTTATTTTAGCGCCATTAGCGCAAAGGTATGGTTGCGCTAAATTAAGTTGTGCGCTAAAATTTTAAGATTCAGCATCAAATTTCAATGAGAAAATTTAAGAATAAAGTATTCGACAGTTTACACCGTGTCAATGGCATGGTCTATCCGGAAACGCTTCTTGTTTTTATAGCTAAATAGATAATTGGATTAATGCTTGGGTAGATAATGATAGTACACGCGCCGTGATTTACAAGTACATGTATTAATGAAATTTGTACTGAGTAGGTCATGATTGTCTACGTGTCGTAATAACCAATTATGAAATATAAATAAAAAGAGAGTCGGACGAGATCATTTTTAAACAACAAAAAAAAAAGGAACTTGTATTTCATCGCAACATAATTTCATTCCAACCAATCAGAAAAAATCTGCAGTCGTAAATTGTATTCGTACCTAGATGCAGAAAGAGACGTTCTATGTATTCTTTCTAACGAGAAGAGACTTTTTTCTCTCTCTCTCTCTCTTATCTATAGATGGCGTTACGGTAAAATTTGTGTGAAAACACTGTATTTTGATAACGCAATGTACATATCGTAAAAAGAAAAGAGATCTATAAAAAAAGTTTACAAATATAAATTCAGCAATATTCCGGCATGTATTCAATAGCTTTATGTACATAGATGTATATATAAGTTTGATATGAATAGGATAATGAGGCTGACTTTTAAGGAAATAAAGCATACTCAAATTTTTACTCATTTTTGAAATGCATGAGCAAATGAGTTAAAGAAGATCCTGACGATAATATCAACAGCACTCACAATAGAGCACAAAATTAAACATTGACGGACCCCTAGCAAGCTAGAAGTGGGAACAGGTGCCCGGGAGGAGTAAGCATCCCCTGTTGGCTAGCCGCACCCGCCGTCGATGGTAATGAAGCATGGAAATGAAAATATATAAAATTCATGCACTGTCTGACGTTATGTCTATATAGAAAGTGCCATGGCGACAATGTCAGGGAAGTATATTTTAACCACTTAATGTCAAACCCCTCGCGGGGAACTTCCCTACGAGCCCCACACGGCAAAGGGCACAAGTGTAACACAAATGAGCCAAAGAAGATCCCGACGATAATCCCAACAGCACTTACAATAGAGCACAAAATTAAACATCGACGGACCCCTAGCAAGCCAGAGGTGGGACCAGGTGCCCGGGAGGAGTGAGCATCCCCTGTTGGCTAGCCGCACCCGCCGTCGATGTTAATGAAGCATGGAAATGAAAATATATATAATGCATGCACTGTCTGACTTTATCTCTATATAGAAAGTGCTATGGCGACAATGTCAGGGAAGTATATTCAAAACACTTACTGTCAAACCCCTCGCGGGGAACTTTTTTACGAGCTCCACACGGCAAAGGGCATAAGTGTGACACAAATGAGTTAAAGAAGATCCTGACGATAATATCAACAGCACTCACAATAGAGCACAAAATTAAACATCGACGGACCCCTAGCAAGCTAGAAGTGGGACCAGGTGCCCGGGAGGAGTAAGCATCCCCTGTTGGCTAGCCGCACCCGCCGTCGATGTTAATGAAGCATGGAAATGAAAATATATAAAATTCATGCACTGTCTGACGTTATGTCTATATAGAAAGTGCCATGGCGACAATGTCAGGGAAGTATATTTAAAACATTTACTGTCAAACCCAAATACCATAATATAAAGTAAATGGAGGTGAAAAATTAAATTTTACACAAAAATGATCATATGATAATATCTTACCATTATCATCAAGCAAATCATTTACATAATATATACCTCTATCTTTCCAATCGGGATAGTATACAGTTTTATTGATTATTCTAACCAAGTCGTTGTACCATAAGGGTTCATAATTTTTTTTTTTCTCTTTTTCAAGTAGTTTTCTTAATTTAAAATAACATATGAAAACATCTTTCCAAAAATAATTTCTGACAGTTTTTGATAAGTATAAAAAGTATTCTGTACCAAATGTAAGGTGGGATTTCAAATCTAATGAAAGCATATCTGTAAGAAGAGTCAAGCAACTGTTATCATCATTATCAATGATTCTTCTGATCCATGTAATTTTTAGACTTGACTAAATGATTTTAAACATATCATCCTTAATCCCCCATTTTCATAATCATGAATTAAACATTTTCTAGCAATTCTTTCTGTTTTATAGTTCAAAATGTATTTAAAGAAGAAGTTTTCTAATTCTTTTTATTTTTTTGTCGGAAAGACATGGGAGGGAAATGAATAAGTGAGTTAATTTTGGTAGAAGTATTGATTTTACAACTGTTATTCTTCCGTTAGTGCTTATGTTATGCTTACCAGGATGTGATCAATTTCTTAATTTCTTGAAATTTAGGTTGAAAGTTCAGGTCTTCCATTTCATTTAATATAATATTAACAGAGAAAATTATGCCTAGGAACTTAAATTGATTTTGAGACCAGGTTAAAGTATAGTCATCACATAGTTTTATATTAGAGTTTCTAAGAGAACCTATTTTAACACAAAGGGTTTTAGAGTAATTTGGTTTCAAGCCTGAGTATTTAGCAAATTGACCTATCAAAGTGATTGCATTCCGAAGAGACTGTTCAGATCCATCAAGTAGAAGTGCAGTATCGTCTGCTTATTGAAGTACTTTGTATTCTCTATCATAAATTGTTATACCTTTAATAGATTTATTATTTCGAAAAAGAATTCCTAGAATTTCAACACATAGTAAGAAGAGGTAAGAAGAGACTGGGTCGCCCTGCCTGCAACCGCGCCCTATTTGAAAGAAATTGGAGAAAATGCCATTTTGAGAAACACAGAGTTTAAAGTCCTTATTAAAAATGTTTATCCATTTAATTATATTATTTCCAAAGTTAAAAAACTGGAACACTTTATAAATGTATTTCCATGATATAGAATCAAATACCTTCTCAAAGTCTATCATTAATATAATAATAATATATATCAAAAGAATCGGCCGTTGTGTCGGAACTGATAATGCAAGAGGCACTATAGTTCAGTCTGGTTTTTTTTTTCGGTCTTAATTTTTTTCTCCATCTTTTTAATTTTACTTATAATTAAGACTTTTTGCTCGACTTCCTCTAGTCCGTAGAGTCTGACCTAAATCCAGCCTTTGATGGTTATTTTGACCCAGCCCCCCCCCCCCCCCTTCCGTTGCAAATAAGCGTCAAAGGCTGGGTTTAGGTCAGCTAGGTTTTTCGCACTAGATTCCTTTAAAAAACTTCCTGAATTTTTTTTTCACTTAACCTTGCACATAGTAAGTTGAAAGTCCCCACTGATTTCTTTTCGGTATTTAAAGGCACTATATTATTTCTTGCTTGTCTGGAAAACGACAATTTTAGAGACACGCCCTTTTGTTCTATATATCCAAATAAGCTTCAACTAAATCGTCATCACGCAAAGTATTCTCGTTGATTCTTTTTTCCAAAAAGTAGGTCAAAGGTCAAGGTCAAGGTCACGAGGTCAAAAATTTTGGTGTCAATGGAAAGGTCTTGTCACAAGAAATACACATGTGAAATATGAAAGCCCTATCATTTACCATTCAAAAGTTATGCACAATGTTAAAGGGACGGTGTCGCTGAAAAATAATTAACTTTACAAAATTTTGGAATGCAAAATCTTCGTTTCCATAAGAAAGTATATATTCTCATTTGTATATATTCAAATTTTCAGGCGAATCTAACGTATATATTCGGAGATATAGCCATTTAAAAACGTATTTTTGAATTTGGGGTGCGCAGTTCTAATACTTTTCACTAGCGCTACCTACAATGTATTGAGTTTTTACTATAGAGATATATGGGAATTTAATTATTAAAAAATCGACAATATTAGGGTCGTTACTGCATATTTTCAAACAAAACTTTTTATGACTCCTTTATACCTCTATCTAAAACCTTTGGAATAAATTTCAAGCTTTCAATTAAAAATTATTTTCAGGGACACTGTATCTTTAAAGTTTTTAGTTCGGACAAACAGACAAACGGACAAACAGACAAACAGACGGACAGGCCAAAAACTATGTGCCCCCGAATCTGTGATTCCGGGGGCATAAAAAGTTCCTGTACCCAAGCGTTTGTTCTTTTCTTTGTGTCGCTATTTCCTCTTGCTGGAAGAACATACTCTAATCTAATAAATACAAATAATGAGAACAAATAATATTCTTATTCGCATTTAATAACTTTTCTTAAATTTCAAGTTTGAAAGCTCGAACAATTCTTCCAGAGGATTTTTGTCCAATTTTCTCTTAGATACCTGTTGAAGTTTGTTGTCAATTACTTCAAATCTTACAAAACCACAATAGTCATCATCATCATCATCACTACTTTCAATATTTACAACATCCCCTACAGACTTACATGTATCATATGTAAAGAAATGATTGCTTTCTCTAATTTCCTCAATCAACTGATTATGGAGATCGTCAATGTTTTCGACAAAATCAAACTTTCTGTCCGCTGTTGAAGTTTGGTTTTGTTCATCTTCAAGACTCTGGGAGATTCCAATCGAAAAATCCATTTCATCCAGTTCTTTCCTCAACAGCTGTTGGAGATCATCAATGGTGTTATTATCTGACTGTTCTTCCTAAAGCGAACATTAAGTATGTTTAATTAACACTATAATGGAATGTTTAAATTACACGATTGAAGTCAGTTATAGATAAAACTCGAATATTTCTTCAATTGTCAAATTCAGTAGGAAATTTTAGGTTTTCGTATAAATATAAGTCTGACTTTCTTTTCTTCTTCTTTTTCTCCTTTTTCTTCTTCAATATCTTCCCAGGGGGTGATGTTTCTTGACTTGAGCTTGCTTTGTTGTTCCTCCTTCAATGAAATTGAAACATGTTAAAAATAATAAAATAAAATAATTTGTTAAATTTCTGTTGAAAGCTCATAATTGTCAAATCAAATTGATAACGTTCTGTAAGTTTCAGTAAAGTATAAAAGGCTTACTTTCTCTTCTTCTTTTTCTTCTTCTTTCTCTTCTTCCAAATCCTCCCAGGAGTTGAAATTTATTGAGCCTAGCTTGCTTTGTTCTTCTTCCTTTAATGAAATTTTAACGTTTTAAAAAATACTAAAATTAAATAATTTGTTCAATTTCTGTTGATCAAACCTCATATGTGTCAAATCAAATTGATAACTTTCTGTAAGTTTCCGTAAAGTATAGCAGTCTTACTTTCTCTTCCTCTTTTTCTTCTTCATTATCATCCTTCCCGTCTGAGCCGAGCTCGCTTTGATTTTCATCCTTAAATAAAATTGTAACATGTTAAAATATTACTCTAACGTAATTTGTATAATTTCTATTAAAACCACATATTTGCCTAATTAAATTGATAAATGTCAAACTTCGTGAAGTCTTCATCATCATCTTCTTCTTCTCTTTCTTCTTCTTTTTCTACTTCGTTGTCATCCCCATGGTTGATGTCTCTACTGAGCTCGCATTGTTTTCTTCCTGAAATGGAATTATGACTTGTTATGATAACACTATAAAATGATATGTTTTATTTCTATCAAATTCGCAGATTTGTCAAATCAAATTGATAAATTTCAAATTTCCGTAAAGTATAGAAGTCTTACACCTACTTCTCTTTTTTCATGTCCATCAATTGCGCCTTCTTCACCGTCTTCTGTTATCCATGAATATCTATCTGTTATAACCATCTGGAATTGATTTACATGAAAGAGTTAAAATTATGATTATCATAATATTTCTTCTTTCGTTTTGTTTTTAAGAGGAAACTTTACACTATAAATATCAATATGATATGTCTAATAATCTTACCTTTCCATTTTTAACAAGAACTTTTCTGTTACAAGTTTCTTGTATCCCCCTGATTTGTTGGTACTTTGAATATTTGAGACAAAGGGTTCGCACCAATATTCATATGTCCCATCTCCATAGTATCTGACAATAATAAACCCCGTTCGAACGGAAAAAATCTTCGGGAAGGGCTGAAAAAAGTAAATATTTAAAACAAAAATGATTTACGTACGACCTCTTTTTATTTGGATCAATTTACAATCGTTTGAAATTTTTAAATATCTATAAAAAGATAAGAAAAAGTATCTTACGTGTCTGAAAAATGCCTCCAGTCTATTAAACGTTGTTGTAACGATGGCCAACACCTCAAGATCCAAGGCGCTAAATATCAAATCTCCACCAGACGATGGAGAGTTTGATTGGAAAATCCTAACAAACCGCTCCTGAGTATTCGGATTAATTCGCGTAAGAACTGTAGAAGTGCCAAGTTCTTTCTTTAACTGAATTAATTTATGCTCATTGTCAAGAGCAAATTTTACGACAACAACAGTTGCATTATAAGCAAACATATTGTCAAGTACTGGAAGTAGAAAAAAATTATTGAAATAAAAGTTTTGTATACCGTATGGAAGCTAGCCACGAGGGTATTGATTTATATTCTCCTGAGTTTATATACCCTATCTTAGAATATAATAGAATATTTGTTTCAATCAGAATTTCATAACAATGAAAGCAATTACTAGCTCTGTACATAGAGCAAGGGTTATAGACTGACTGGAACTTTCTGTCAAAATTAATGTATGTAAATTGTACATACACAATAACATTTTAATCTATTTCCCATAATTAATGTATGTAAAATTGCACAAATACAATAACATCTTAATATATTTCCCATTTGCAACAATGTATACTGTATCGTCTGCCTACTGACACTAATTATTTGACCAAATTTTCTCAGACCTTAATTTTTTCTTTGGACTATTGGCGCTAATTATTTACAACAAAAATTGGTTGACTGAAATTTATTCGACCTTGTTCATTTGACCGAAATTTATTACATCACATTTTTCTTTTTTTCTTTTTTTTAAAGTATATGTTGAAATATATAAACATATGTATAAAAAATAACGGCAATAGAAGTAACGAATGTGTTCTAGGACGAATAATTTTTCAGTCGAAACTGGGAATGTGTGCGAATGGAATTGTGGGATAGCTTGGGATAAACATTACGAAACGTAAACAGAGTATGAAATTATGTCCACGAAAATGGGTTTTCTGCTACTAAGTTTGATAGGCATTGCCTCAGCCTCTTCAATGCCAATAAACATCCATACATGCCAGGTAAGAGGTGATGAATTAGACTACTTTTTGAGCCAGGAGACAAGTTATGCCTCGCCAGAAAGATCATTGCAGGGAGTGAAGACCCTCGTCCTGCGAGGCAATGTCGCAGGTACGACGATTGAGTTGGAAAGATCCAAATGCCCCAATCTGAGAATGGTTTCTATTCCCAATGGAACCCCAGCAGTTTTTAGAAACATCGTTACTCATGGAGAAGGAATTAGGATAGTAACTGGGATTCATGTATGCTCAGCTCAGAGATCAGATCAGGTACATGTTTGTTAATGTATCTTTATCTATATCAATTGATTATGATACACATGCATGTTTGTCAAATTTCTTTAATATTGTGCTGAAATCCTTCTTGAAATATGATCTCCCTACCTATATCTGTTCCAAACACAGGGGTTTGTGCATCCCTCTGTATTTGACTCATCCTCTATATGATATTTGAATACTTTTTTTCTTCTTCAGACAACCAAATCATGGAAAGATGAGGTAGAGAAGAAATCTGAGCAGACAACTCAGTCTCCTCTAATGACGATAATAGAAAACTTTCGGAGTATCGTTATTGTTTTAGGCGGTGAGATTTATTTTTTCCCTGTCATGAAAATTTTTGGACTAATATCTTAACATTGTCGAATTATATTAATATTTCCTTCTCAATTTTAAAGATTTACAAGTTAATTCAATAATTATTTCTATTAGTATTATAATTTGTGAATGTACCACCTATTTAATTTTCTTGACGATTTGTAGTACACATATCTCTTTTTTCTCATCAATATAGTTAGCTGCATGGTACTAACTGGAGTAATGGTTTACTGTACTATTAAATGCAGCAAGAGAAGGAGGAAGACCCAAAATCGCATGAATGAGTTAAATGCTTCATCTGAGTCTGTTTTGAACATGCAAACCTTAAGACAACATAGAGACTGATAATGGTACATTGCTTTTTTTTTAAATATTGTTAAAAAAGTTGAAATGTACGTAACATAATTGTTAGTTCTTAATTTAAAAACTTTTCATACCTACATGTAAATTGTTCATTTTGAAAATTATTTTCCATTTACATGTACTAGTACCTTAGATTATAATAATTTGAAACTAAAGATTGATAAAGAATACACATACAAAATGGTTGAGTTTAAATTTCATATTATATAGACAATTGAAAAAAAAACAAGAAGATATCTACATCATGATTTTTTTTTTCATTTATTTACAGATTTCATTAAGACAACAACATTACTTGTGACAGCTGTTACAGTACTTTTAATAGTATATAGACAAGGAGGATCCAGACAGCAGCGGAATCTGCATCAGAATCAGAATGTGCAGCCCTCTACTAATACCTTGCGTAGATCAACAAGGACGAGACAGCCACCAAATCGACTCACTTATTGTTGAATGTTATACAGTTAAAGTATACCATTGAGGGAGTTAGAACGATTCTGGTTCCCCGAGACCAGACCTATTTCCCGAGGCGAAGCCGAGGGAAATAGGCCTGGTCGAGGGGAACCAGAATCGTGCTAACTCCCTCAATGGTATACTTTAACTGTTTTATTATACCGAAACAAACATTATACTGAAACAAACATATGTCTTAGGTATACAGAAAAAAACATTATACTGCAACGAACATATGAAAATTCTAATGATTTTGCCTTGCCTTCTCGACTGAATGACTGAGTAACGGAAAATATTAATTTTTGACGATAAGATAAACAGAAACATCATTTATCATACTTATACATGTTTAATTTTTGATTGTTTTCTTTCATTGCGGATTAATTTATGTGCTAAGCGGATAGGAGGCGGATTACTCTGTTCGCGTATTGATAGCGTCATCCGATCAATCTTCACATCATCCGATCAACCTTCAACGGCGCTGATTGGCTGATACTGACACACCCCCAAAGAAGTTCCGCCCCATTTTGAAACTAACTCCCTAGGGAAATAGTCTTCTCAACTAACGCACCCCTTTGCAGGGAAATAGTCTTATCAGGCGATTTTCAGGGATTTAGTTAAATTTAATGAGTCTCTTTTTATATAGTAAAAAATCAGTAGAGGTATAATAAAAATAATTATATGCATGTAATTGTGGAAAGGTAGTTAGCTTGTTTTCTTTCATATTTTGTTAAAAGTTTGATCTTAAAGTTTTTTTGGGGTTTTTTTTTCTGTTTGGAGTATAAGCTTTTTTTTTCTAGTGCTACATATTTGGAAATAAGTTTTACGCTAGTGCCAAAAACATCTCCTTTGATTAACAAAGTGTAAAAGATACAATGAAAGGAAAAATAAAAAAAAACCATTTTATTAAAACATTTAAATTGAAAAATGTGATTCCATAAATCAGTATTTTATTTCATTTTGTATTTCATAAAACTGAACGGTGCTTTTAAAAATACATCGCTATCAAATTTTTTTTCTAGGTTGTGTGTATGAGTGAGTAAGTGTCTTAGTATTTGAAAGTTGTATTAGATAAAGGGTATGTGTGAATGTGAAGTGTCATGTGTAATGATGTTTTTGTTTTTCTTTGTATAGGTTAATGTTTGTACACTTGGTGCTAAATAAGAGTTTTATAAATAGTGCTTTTTTTTATGATATTGCATCTAGTAAGTCAAACATTTCTTTGTCTTCAGTTTCTGTTCCTGTTTCTTGTTCATGATCTCATCTTATATATGCTTCCCCACTGATTTTTTTCTTTTGCTCCTTTTTTTATGTGTTACAATGTTTTATGGTGCATAATTATGTTTCTTTGACGAATGTTTTTATAAGCTGGATTTTTTTACGTCAGTCTATGTTGAAGAATCTCAGTTTGGAGTTACATGTATATGCCCATTCCATAAATGTTATATACTTGTACCAGTGATGAAAATTTGCTCTTTTTTGTGTACATAGTATCAGAAAACTACCTCATGTTATTGACCAATGATGAAGTTTTGCTCACTTGTTTATGAAAACTACATGTACCTCATGTTTTTGTGTACAGGATATCAGAAAACTACCTCATGCTATTGACCAATGATGAAGTTTTGCTCAGTTTTTTATGAAAACTACATGTACCTCATGTTATTGTTATGCTTCCATGTTCATATATATTAGCTTATATGAGTTTAAAACAATCATTGAAGTTCATAGATAATGACTTCCTGTTTCATCCATTTCAAACTTCAAAGTCAACTCATTACAGCATATGATCTCATTTTGTTTTGTTTTGTGTGTGTATGTGTGTGTGTGTGTGTATGTGTGCGTTTGTTTTCCTTACGTGGCGAGGTAGAATATAGGAAAACACACCCACGTACAGAGGTACCCGTAAACAACCGAGGTACTTTTCCTATGACCTCGGTATGTATACCTCGCTAATAACTTCAGAATTTCACGAATATTGTTCTAGAAAAATTTTTGGTGTACCTCGGTAAATCGGTAGTATGTTGCAGAGAGTGTGTGAGTTTGTCGTTTCCTACTGATTTTGTCTACTTCTGTTACATCACACTCTTGCACACATTTTATAAACGATGGAAATGATTGGTTCTCAAAGTTGATGTAACGCGAATTGCCATTGGCTAAACCATCCCGCTAAGTAAAATACGAAGACAACATGGCGGATGCTGCTCGGAGCTCGTTTTATTTCTCATGTAAGTAATTCTTATTACAGTGCTTTAAAATGCTCATGGTTTTCAAGGGTCAGATATTTTCTTGCTCCTGAATGTCAGCTAGAACGAGAAAATCGGAAGATGATAGAAAGATCGATTTCAGTCATGAAACTTGTCGATCGAACGTACTGCACTGACCGAGTGCGGTACTGATCGCTTAATCGCAACATAAAATTCCTTTGATAATCCTCAATAATCTATCAAGTAAGAATGATTGATCAATGATTATTATTTTGATAAAAATGACATGAAAAAGTTATATTGGAGAAATGGTTTCAGACAGAGTCGAATGAACCTTTGTCAGAGGAAATTCCAGACTACCATATTCCGCACGGCAAGAAACTGTTCATGTAGTCATGGTTGTCTCTAAAAATCTTAAAGAAAATAAAATTGAAAAAGAAAAGTAAAAGGTAATTTAGAAGGACTGGCTATATAAATTTATGTTGAACAGGATTCAGGCTATACTTAGAACTTTGACTAGTCAACAAATCTCTTATGGAGCTAACAGGTACCAGGGAGGGGGGGATGGGGGCAAATGCTCCTGGCAATGCCAAATAATGTTGGGCACTTATACCGTTTTTTATGTTAATTTTATAAATCGGTGAAATTAGCAAGACAGTAATATTAACCTGGACACACTCGATCCAGAAACCATCATATATGAAAAAAAAAACCCCAATTTTATCGGGGCATAATTAAGATCACAATTATTGTGCATGTACATGATGTAGTTGATCAGAAAAGGATGCAATGTTATTGTTACGTGTGGTATATCTTCATGTGTTAATTTTTTTTATCAATGAAACGTTTGAAAAAAAAAGAGAAACTTTTAATGGTTACAAACATGTTCTGATACATTTTTGTAAATCAGGAATTTCTTCAACTTGGGGATGAAACTTTAAATTTTAATTAAATGAATCTGGATTTAAGTCCTTTACAAGGCTCAATCTGAAACATATGATTATGTTTATTTACCAAAACATGTCATAAAGATAAAATTGAAAGACATGTATACATAAGACAATGGTAAATTCTTCTTGAAATGTCTGATTAAAAACCTAATTTTCTTGCCTAACTTTGGCAAAATGTAAATCCAGTCCATTGGGAATTTGATCGCATTTCGGCTACAATATCAGCGGCAGATTTAACTTTTAAGGGGGGCTTTGTGGGCTCGAGTTCCATCCCCCCTCCCCTGGCCGTGGTGACCACAAAATTTTTTTCACATACTGTTTAGGACACTGATTCTGTGAACTTCACTTTGTTACAGTCTACAAGTTATTACAGAGGCCACTTTCTTGTTTCATTTCTCAAGAATGACTCCATATTTTAAACGCTCACGTACTCTGGGGAGTAGTTTGATCTGGATTTTTACCTTTTTGATTACGATAATTTGCAGATACTGAACATCACTGTGCTAATGTCCCCTTCAGCTCAAATATCTGATTTGCTTCAAAATTTTCAAAACCCCCACCAATGGGAAGGGGACATCCAGCCCCTCCCATACCCTCCCACACTCGGCCCTTCTGGCCTTGTGTGTCAACAAGAAAATATTTACTGTCATACCTGAATTTTCATCGTTTGCTGAATCTGCGTTGTTCTCTACAAATTCAATTACCCTTAGATGCAACAAATTTGCTTCATTTACAAAATTGTCATGAATGTTCATAGATGCACTTATTCCCTTCTAAATTTAGTTGAAATACGCTCTGATGCCACCATGCAATTAAATGCTTTGGGAGGCCCCAAATCCCAACAAATGCAATATATTTGCTTCATTTTATCAAAATTTTCACTGTTTGAGGTCACAGAATCATGCGTTTGATCCCTTCTAAATTTCAGTTGATATAGTACGTGTACGCTCTGCTGCCACCATTTCAAAATTGGGGGTTAGGGGGATCGAGGCCCCCTCCCGTACCCTCCCCCATTTGGCCCTTTGCGCTTCACAGGTCATCCACATAAAATATTGTGTCACTCACCCCTCGGCAGAAGAGGTTTTGGATACACCCCTGATTTTGTTAAACGTCTATGTATACAAAAAATGTATCAATCAGAAAATATACAATCATGTACATTGTACAAAAGAATGAAATAGTTTTCGGTCGAATATGCATAGGACAAGTATGAATAAAACGAAAGTAGATCCTCAAGGAAAGTTACAGTTATCGTCATGTAGCAGTCGCTATAAGCGTTTTTTCAATGGTTGGTATCAGGATTTTCCTTGAATTTTATAGTACAGAGGACTCCTGTTAACATGGTTAATCTGATAGTCAATTTGTTGGAAGAACATTATCAGATTAACAGGAGTATCACAGTGAACGCGAGAATTATTTGCTGTCCATCTGTCCATAAGTCATTCGGTCAGACAAAATTTTACCATACATCTGTACATAGGACCGAACAAGATTCTGTCTGATCGAATGACAGTATTGGTACAGAAATCATGAGTTAAAAAATGGTTGTCTATAGGCAAAACAAAACATGTCTGGAATATTTTTTATTTGAAAGGACAGTATCCGGTGAAGGTATCCTTTCACTTGGGGGGGGGGTCTAGTCAAAGTACATGTATCCTTTCTCTTTTGTGTGTAAGGGGGATTCTAGCCCTAGAATATCGACAAATGTCAACAATTGTTGAAAACAAAACAGGTCTAATAGTACCCAATGGTACCTTTGACAGTTTGATGTTAGTCTTGTGTAGTCCAACCCGCTTGACATCGTCCGATATACTTAGGTAAGCCGTTCAAATAGAACATGTACAGAACACTGAAAGGTGGTCATGTTTTAGATACATTGTATCATGAACAAGCCACGGTTGATTGAGTTGCAACCTTAGATTAGACATTTGGTTTTATTTACGCCGTTGGTTTTCCGACTTTCGTTTTTAAACATGTTTTACTTCAAACGTTCAAGAGATCGAGGTGATTGTAAAAGTCAAAACTATGTCGGACATCTGGACTGGCTTCGGGCAAAAACTTACCGGTCCCGAGTAAATTTTGCCTGTCAGGTCTGACGGTCCGATGTATTGGACATTTTTACGTTAACAATGATTCCAGATTAAATTCGTCACGAGTGCATAATTGTGGTTGGATTTCACATAATAAAGTTTAGTATACTTCATTAATTTACTATGGGATGATCATACATTAAAACCAAGGTGTCATATTGACAAGTTTTCTCTTTGATACTTTTAATTGTCGGCATACATGTATTTTACAAAATTCCCAATTTCAGCATTTTTGCCACTGATTTTCCCAATTCAAACGGCATAAGCCAATTTTGAAAAAAAATGTAACGGAAACAATGATAAGTTTTCTAAAATTCTGATTACAATATACATGATATATAAAGGTTTCAATGACTTGCACACATTTCAAATCCATGAAAGTTGTCCAATATGCCTTCCCTTCTAGGCGTTAGATAGGAATTATGTAGGCTATGTGCATGATGTGTGCTTGCTTCAAGGAAGAGTAAATAAATGTTCTGTTTAACAAAAGTTTATTCTAACAATAAAACAAAAGTTGATAATTATACTTTTATGATGATTTCTTCAAAAATTTTATTTCAGGAATGAAATACCAATGGAAACAGTTTAAACCATGTCTATATCTGGCAAACGAAAGGTAATAATACTACCATATTCCATTATCATGCTCAATTAATAACTTTTGACTTTGTGACCATGGGAACCTGGCATGTTGTGATTGACTTACTCAAATTCATACCTCTAAGGTCAAGGTCACTGTGGACTAGTCACTTCTTGTAGATCACTTTTGCATGTGGCAAACCTTGTCCGCATTATTAGTACTAAATGCTTCATCGGATTAGGTTCATACTGGTACAATTGTTCCCTATAAGATGACGGTGTGTCAGGATTATGACTCAAGGTCATACCTCCAAGCTCAAGGTCAAAGTGGGCCTAGATCAGTTATGCATTTGACCAAACCTTGTCCAGGCCATAACTTCTTTAGAGGCTTTAATGGTTATGGTTAATACTGAATTCAATGGTTCCTTAAGGCAGCTTGTATGTTATGACTCTGACCTAAGGCCATATCTTCAAATTGAAAGTCGGTGCACTGGGCCACTAGAATCTTGATGGGGGAACTTTGAATGAAATAAAACATGTTATGCTCATGCAACTTGAGACCTTTCAAATAAACTCATTTTTAAACTTCCAAGGGTGATTTTAAAAAAATCAGCTCCTGATGCTACCTGAGGATCATAAAGTATATGTCAAGTCATATGTACAAGATATAGGTCACACTGACAAGTATTCCAAATTTTTCAGTTAAGATTTTTTCATTGATATGCTCAAGAGATAATTATGTCTCTCCCCATGGGGAGGAGACATATTGTTTTTGCCTCCGCGTCTTTCTGTCTGTCTGTCCATCTGTCTGTCACATATCTTGTCTGGGCCATATCTGAACTGTTTAACAGATCACTTTCATATTTTAGTATGTTGTTAAGCATGATCCAAAAGTTCACATCAGTATGACCCAAGGTAAAATGATCAAGGTCAAAGGTCAAATTGAACTTTGACAGTGCAAATGCATGTACTACTGTGATAAATCCTGTCCTTGCCATATCTCTTGAACCGTTCAAGGGATCACTTTCATATTTTAATATGTTGTTGTTTATGATCCAAAGGTTTCACATCACCTTGAGCCAAGGTAATGTGATCAAGGTCAAGGTCACTTGGTACATTTTTAAATGGGGGGGGATGGAGACATTTTTTTTCCAAAAAAAACCCCCAATTTTAATATTTTCATATTTTGTATGTAAAAGTATACACGTCATGTAATATTCATGCAATGATAAAACAACTTGGGTTTTTTTTTAAATGATAACAGATATTGAGATAATGATTTAATTTTGTCTATGCATTTTATTTTTTTTAGAGACGAGTAAATCCAGATGATGATGCAAAATATTGGTGCATGGCAGAGGATGACAAGAAACATTGCTTAGAAAAGAGATACATCAATGATGTTATTGGTCGGTATACTTTTAATGCATACGGTACTTTAAATTGTGTTCAAAATTCATAGTTATTTAATAAATGTAGCTTTGGAGTCTGTGGGTTTTTGATTGGTTAAGACCAATAATTTATAGAATGAATATAAGACTAAATATTGCTTCTTCAAAGTTGCATTTATTTTCCTGTTATGTATCAGGTAAATGCAACACATGATTAAGAACAGACAGCTTGTTCAGTCACATTATATTGACCAAAGTGCAACTGCTGCTTTGAAAATATGCAAATTCTAAGTGCAGTGGAGGAAAGAAAATCCAATTTTATGGGAAAAAATGCAAGATGAATCCTGGCCTGTTGTGATCTCTGCATTAATGTTACTTATCTTTCTTTTTCAGAATACATCGAAGTTTATAAAGTTTATAACAAAGAATAAATTACCAGTATATGTAAACTGAACTGATAAACTTCTTTTGTCATGTTTGTTCGCATATGCTTTATATAGGTTTTGGGGTCTATAGCACAAAAACATTTACAAAAGGTTCTTTCATCTTGGAATATGCTGGAGAGAGAAGAAAGACCAAGGAATTTGAGATGAAAAAGGAAGAAAAGCAAACTTACGTTTTTCATTACAAATGGAATGGGGAACAATATGTGTAAGAGGTTTCTACTATTCATCAAAAAGAAACTGAAAGTTATGTTTATAAATAATACAGGACACAAATTTACCAATAAACCTGGATTAAAAAAATCTGAATGTCCCTCAAGACACAAGGAGATTCAAAAAGATTGAATGGAATAAAGACATGAAAGATACATAATTCAATACATAAATTGTAACAGCTAGTATATAATTTTTTTTTTGGATTACACTCTTTTCAGTTGACCAGAAATGTATATATGTGGCTTTAAATTACCTTTGAGTTTGGCATACACATGATGCATCTAAAAAAAAAGTGATAACTTAAAGGGTCATATATTTCAGCTTGTATTGTCAGTAGTGACAAAGCTGCCAACAGGTATACATGCTTCACAAACATTTTGGTTTTTTTTTTAGTATTGATGCAACCCATTCCCTGGATCGCTTAGGACGCTATGTAAATGATGAAGCTTTTGGAAAACCGGCAAATAATTCTGTCGTGAAATTGAAGATGATAAACAAGCAACCAAGGCTCTGCTTATTTGCATCTAGGGACATTTATGAAGGGGAAGAGATAAGATATGATTATGGTGACCAGGAGGCTCCATAGAGACAGGTAGATGTAATTAATGTATTAAAATTTACTGAAAATCTTTTTCTACCATTTCATCAAGTTAGTGAACAATTTTTAGCCAGCCGTGTCAAAAGTCAGGTGAAGCTTATGTCATAGTTGGTGTCAGCGTCGTCCGCTTCCTTTAAATTCAATATAAAAACTTTAATCTGAGCTATATCTCCTGAACTATAAGGGGTAGGGCTTTGATACTTCATATGTAGATACCTTATGACGTGACCTTGACCTTTGACCTAGTGACCTTGACCTTGGACATTGACTTACTAAGCAGGGCTATATCTGCTGAACTATAAAGGGGTGGGCTTTGATATTCTATATGTAGATATCAAATGACGAGAACTTTCATTTGAAACCCTGACTCTCAAAATAACAAAAACAATATATAGCAGCTGAATCAAAGGTAAAAATACAGTGCCGAACATTTAATTATAGATAACAAAAGCATGTCATAGCCACCAGTCTGTCTGACAAAGTGCTGAACCGTGCCAAACAATCTTGAGATTTCGATTTCCATTTTGGTATTGACCGAAATTTGGCCCCCCAAATAAGGGAAAAGCTCAGCCATCCAATTGTTAGCTCACCTCAACGAAGTAGAGGGGGGCTTATTACAATATTGCCCCGCTGTCGACATCCAACTATAGGTTAAGCAAAATAGAACAGGTCCATCAACCAAACATGAATGATGCATCTAAGGATGCTCACTGCAGTGCATGGTTGAGTTGCTGCATCCAAGCTACATTTTACACTTGAGTGAGCAGGTTATAAGTACAATGGGACAGGTCCATTCCCGCCTTACTATAATAAGTCTTACATCAACCAAACTTGCAAGGATGATGCATCTGAGGATGCTTACTACAATGCACTATACAGGTGCTGTGTCTTACCTATATTTAACGCTTGATTGACCAGGTAAGTTCAAATTAGAATCTTCACTTTCAGCCTTCTTTAAATTCTTTATCAACCAAACTTGTGTGGGTGATGCATCCAGATATACGTTGTGCAATGTAGGTACACATGCTGGTCATGTGACAATGTTGCGGTGAACATGAGCTCTGTCATCTCTGACCAAGATTTTATTCAGGCAATTTTGGATTTAATAATTAAAGGCATCATTTGAACATTTAAAATGGCCAATTTGACAACTTATCTGTTTTTCAAATTAAGATAACTGCTTTAGAACAAAACCCATGTCATGTTTTGAGTTTTCTAATATATATATGTAATTGAAGTTCTAATATTTTTCTCTTTTTTTTTGGCATGTTGCATGTTCAGGAACAAATAGATGCATCACATGGTACATGGTCTTTGTTTTCTTTGTATTACATTTATGTGTTCTAGAATTTTTTATAGAAATAATGTACTGTAAATCACTTAACACTGACATGCTCCAAATGGAAATTAAGCAATAAAATTCGTTGCTACAAGCAGAGGTCACATTCTAGAGCATATATTGATTATCAGCGCATATACATGTTAAAGCACACTAATTAATTAGAACCAATTAAGCCTTGTTTTAAAAAAAAGATCATGTGGTTTACAGTACTTACTTTAGTTTGTTTGTTCAGATTTTATAACTTTCGTTTTTACATTTTTCTTATATCATGGTAATATATACATGTATTAAGTCATGATGTTGACAAATCCTTTACTCAAAAGTAACTGTCCTGCTCCTCAAGATTATAAACTTAGTAATAGTGAAAGGACAGCAGGTGTGAACTGCAGTAGCTTGTGTGTGAGTTGCCTATTTTACTCAGTTATTATACATGTACCTTCATTTCATAAGCTTCTTCTCACAATTAGTACATGTTATTTTTGTTAAGGTTTTCATACTTTGATAAAACTGACTGAAGATAACAGTACTTATTATATACTCAAAGTCTTTTTCAGATGTATATATAGTCCGAAATGCTAGAGATCAAATTGCAATAAAACTTATTGTGAGACCTGCAATGCAATCCCTACAAACAAATCTGTCAGACAAAAAATAATAAATGAGTTTAAAAAATTTCTTGTTTATAAAACTCATGTTAAGTTTATAAAGTCCCATTGGTAATCATTATAGCAGAAGAGGACTATTACTTTACTGCTTGTCTTTCTGTCCTTTCTCAATATGTTATTGTGGATGTCAAATTGATATTTTTTTATGATGTTTGATATTGATGTGTGAATGATGAAATACAGCATTGCTCTGATTGATCAACTTTAGGCAGAATCACTGCCTAGAACTATGGTCATTTTCAGTGCTGCCATTCTGGAAGGTGACTTTTATTTTTTTTTCTTCAGAAAAGAGTTCTTCAAGTCAACCATTGGTAATGGTAACATCTTGCCTTGACATCAAACAGATTGTAAGTATGCAATTTTAGATTATGATTTTTGCTATTTCCGCTTGTCTACCAGTCTCTTGAATACTTTATATACATACATGTACATGTATATGCAACAAATGTTGCTGAAAATTATGAATATAATAATGAGACTGTAATTAAGTGAATAGCATAATCCTTTATACACATGTGCAAACATGTCTCACACAGAACATTTTTGGGGGGATATATAGGAATCATCCTGCCCATCTACCATTATCCAATTTTGCAGGATACAAGTGGAAACACCACTAAAAGTGTAGATCTCAAGCAGTGGGGATAGTATGTTCTCAAAACTGTATACACATTGCTTACATACTCACATTCATGTCAAACTAGCATGCTAGGTGTTGCCACCTAGGCCATAACTAATATGCAAGTCATTTGCCTCTAAGGCACATGGACAGATACAAACTACATGTAATGCCCCCAAATTTCTAATCATGGGGGCATATAGTTTTTGGACTGTCCTGTTGTTTGATTATTTGCATATACTTGGCCATAACTTTTGAATGGTAAGTGATAGGGCTTTCCTAATTCACATGTATACTAATGTTTTTTTAGCTCGCCGGGACGAATGTCCGGAGAGCTATTGTCATACCCCCGGTGTCGGCGTCTGCATTGGCGTCTGCGTCGGCGTGCGCGTGCACAAAAACTTTAACCTTGCTTATAACTTTTAAGCCAATACAGATTGGGCTTTCATATTTCACATGTGCATTCCTTGTGACAAGACCTTTCCATGGATACCAAAATTTTTGACCTTGTGACCTTGACCTTGGAGATTGACCTACTTTTGAAAAACTTTAACCTTGGCCATATTTTTTGAATGGTAAGTGATAGGGCTTTGATATTTCACATGTGTATTCCTTGTGACAAGCATTTCCATGGATACCAAAATTTTTGACCTTGTGACCTTGACCTTGGAGATTGACCTACTTTTGAAAAACTTCAACCTTGGCCATATTTTTTGAATGGTAAGTGATAGGGCTTTGATATTTCACATGTGTATTCCTTGTGACAAGACATTTCCATGGATACCAAAATTTTTGACCTTGTGACCTTGACCTTGGAGATGATTGACCTACTTTTGAAAAACTTTAACCTTGGCCATATTTTTTTAATGGTAAGTGATAGGGCTTTGATATTTCACATGTGTATTCCTTGTGACAAGACGTTTCCATGGATACCAAAATTGTTGACCTTGTGACCTTGACCTTGGAGATGATTGACCTACTTTTGAAAAACTTTAACCTTGGCCATATTTTTTGATTGGCAAGTGATAGGGCTTTGATATTTCACATGTGCATTCCTTGTGATAATACCTTTTTTATTGTTGTTGTTGCAATTTACATATGGTTGCCACCGGCGAGCTATGTTGTCATTCTGACAAGTCTGGTTCTTTATGCCCCCAGAATCAAAGATTAGGGGGCATATAGTTGTTGGCCTGTCCATCTGTCTGTCTGTTTATCTAAGGCAAAATCTTTAACATTGGATATAACTTTTAAATGTTAAGTGATAGGGCTTTCATATTTCACATGTGTACTCCTCGTGACAACACCCATCTGTTGATACCACAATTTTTGACCACTTGACCTTGAACTTTACCTTTGACCTACTTTTGAAAAAAACGTTAACATTGGGCATAAATCGTGAACTGTAAGTGATAGGGCTTTCATTTTTAATATGTGTGTACTTCTTGTGACAAGACCTTTCCATTCATACCAAAATTATTGACCTCTTGACCTTGGCCTTTGACCTACTTTTGAAAAACTTTAACATTGAGCATACCTCTAGAACTGTAAGCGATAGGGCTTTCATATTCCACATGTCTACTCCTTCTGACAAGACCTTTTTGTTGATACATTGTACCAAAACTTTTTACCTCTTGACCTTGACCCTTGACCTACTTTTGGAAAACTCTAACATTTAGCATTACTCTTGAACTGTAAGTGATAGGGCTTTCATTTTTCTCATGTGCATTCCTTTTGATGAGAACTTTTAGTTGGTACAAACATTTTTAGCTTGACCTTGGAGTTTGACCTATTTTACAAGAATAGTGCTTATTCTGTCAAAGATCCCAATGGGGCATTCGTGTTTCACAAACACATTGGTTTTATACCTTTTGAACTTGACCTTGAAGTTTGACATACATGTACTTTTCAGATAAAGTCTTTTATACTGACAAAGATGCTGAAGGCGGCATTCACGTTTTGCAAACTTATTTTTTTCAGAGATCAGTCAGGATGCTAGACAACGTAAAAGTAAAACAGTTGAACAATTTTGACGAATCAGTTACACATGTTATTGTTAACACAGGTAATTGTAATACAGGTAATCTTTGCTTAAATAAACTCCTCCTAACTCTTTCACTGTCTCTGTTACTTAGCTATCTCAGATGTCAGAACATCTACTTGTCTTAGCTTTCTTCTTTGCAAATCTCTTTTGATGCTATAGTTACACTGTCTACATGTATATCATGATAAAATTAATACAGCAGCATTTTATTCCCCAAGAATCTATGATTTGGGGGCGTATAGTTTTTGGCCTGTCCGTCTGTCTGTCTGTTTGTCCAAGGCCTAAACTTTAACATTAGGCATAACATTTGAATGGTAAATCATAGGGCTTTCATATTTCCCATGTGTACTCCTTGTGACAAGACCTCTCTGTTGATACCAAAAGTTTAAACCTCTTGACCTTGACCTTTGACCTACATACTTTTGAAAAACTTCAACATTTAGCCTAACTCTTGAACCTTAAGTGATAGGGCTTTCATATTTGACATGTGCATTCTTTGTGACAAGACCTTCCCTTTGGTATAAACATTTTTGACCTTGTTACTTTGACCTTGGAGTTCAGCCTACTTTACAAAAATAATGCTTATGCGGCCAAAGATCCAGTTGGGGCATTTTGTATTTTACAAACACACTGATTTTATTTTTTCTCCTTACAAAGCCACTAGTCATTTATTTTGAATTATTTTTCCAAATTGTGCCAATCTTTCTGCCAAATATAATCTATGTAGTTCTTTAAGGAGAAAGTGGATAAAGGAAAATTCCTCTTACAGACATTTTAAAAGAATGACTTCAGGTTTACATTGATATTGATAATGATGTGATTTCATTTCATTCAATACATATTTTTAAAATTAATATGCCCATTAAAGGTCTTCAAAATAAAAATAAGATTCTAATGCAACGTTGATATAACCCCAAATTTCATTGGTTGTTCGTTCCTTAGTTACGGCCGTAAAATGAGAACATACTAGCCTTTGACGTTGCTAACGTCACACATTTGGCTTTATAGCTGCAAAAGTATAGATTGCATTATAATGGGAAACTAATGTTTACAGATTCAGGTGAAAGAATTTGCAATAGATCTATGAAGTTTTTCTACGCTGTGGCGTTCCATTGCTGGATTCTTAGTTATGACTGGATCCTACATAGTTTAGAGGCTGGTCATTACTTACCAGAGGTAAGAAAATGAACCTTTTCTCTTAATAATTGAACAGCTAAAGAGGCTTCACTAAAAGCTAAATGTTATCAGGAGAAAGAGATTAGACGAAAGTGTTGTTCAAGGACATGTAGACTAAAGAAAAGTGCAGGAATGTTGAAATTCTATACAGGAATTTTTGTGTCGCTTGAAAACCAAAGGGATAACTTTCCCTGGGATCTCTCTGCAATGTGGTAATATTTTTTCATAAACAGCAACAAGTTTCTGAGTACATGAATATAAAACACACTCATGAAACTTGCATGCAGTATTATCATAAAGCAATAAAACATCAACAGAAGGTGATGTAAAAGGACTAGGTCTTATGCTAGTTTATACCTCAGTATGTACTTGTAAAATTGAAAAGATTTATCAGTTGATACATGTACTCAAGTAAGTAATTGTGGGAATGAAGTGATGTGTCAGTTGATACATGTACTCAAGTAAGTAATTGTAAGAAAAAAGTGATGTGTCAGTTTATACCTCAGTATGTACTTGTGAGAATGAAGGAATGTGTCAGTTGATACATGTACTCAAGTAAGTAATTGTGAGAATGAAGTGATATGTCAGTTTAATAACTTTATACCTCAGTGTGTACTTGTGAGAATGAAGGAATGTGTCAGTTGATACATGTACTCAAGTTAGTAATTGTGAGAATGAAGTGGTGTGTCAGTTTATACCTCAGTGTGTACTTGCGAGAATGAAGGAATGTGTCAGTTGATACATGTACTCAAGTAAGTAATTGTGAGAATGAAGTGGTGTGTCAGTTTATACCTCAGTGTGTACTTGTAAGAATGAAAGGATATGTCAGTTGATACATGTACTCAAGTAAGTAATTGTGAGAATGAAGTGGTGTGTCAGTTTATACCTCAGTGTGTACTTGTGAGAATGAAGGAATGTGTCAGTTGATACATGAACTCAAGTAAGTAATTGTGAGAATGAAGTGATATGTCAGTTTAATAACTTTATACCTCAGTGTGTACTTGTGAGAATGAAGGAATGTGTCAGTTGATACATGTACTCAAGTTAGTAATTGTGAGAATGAAGTGGTGTGTCAGTTTATACCTCAGTGTGTACTTGTGAGAATGAAGGAATGTGTCAGTTGATACATGTACTCAAGTATGTAGTTGTGAGAATGAAGTGATGTGTCAGTTTATACATCAGTATGTACTTGTGAGATTGAAAAAAGTTGTCAGTTGATACATGTACTCAAGTAAGTAATTGTGAGAATGAAGGGATGTGGCAGTTTATACCTCAGTATGTACTTGTGAGATTGAAAAAAAATGTCAGTTGATACATGTACTCAAGTAAGTAATTGTGAGAACGAAGTGATGCATCAGTTGATACATATACTAAGTGTTATTGTGAGAATGAAGTGATATGTCAGTTTATACATCAGTATGTACTTGTGAGAATGAAGGGATGTGGCAGTTGATACATGTACTCAAGTAAGTAATTGTGAGAATGAAGTGATGTGTCAGTTTATACATCAGTATGTACTTGTGAGAATGAAGGAATGTGTCAGTTGATACATGTACTCAAGTAAGTAATTGTGAGAATGAAGTGATGTGTCAGTCTATACCTCAGTATGTACTTGTGAGAATGAAGGAATGTGTCAGTTGCAGTGAATTCTCATCTGATTACCTAATAATTTGTGAATATGAAGGAATCGGCTACATATATGGCGGGTTTGACGATGGATCTTAATCTTTAGTTTTCACTTGGTATCTGAACAGACGAATTGGAATTTAGGTACTCTTGGATGATGAAGTTACGTACTGACGAAATGGCCTTTTTTAACAAATTGACGAAAATTGATACTGACAAAAATAAAGCAATTTACAGTAGCTCCTCCATCTGTCGATGCATTTCTATAATATTTCACAGAAATGTTCTTTGGGACATAATGGTGAGTCATGACCTTGACCAAGGTCATAGTCAAAGGTCGAGGTCACAATAGACACCATGGTCAAAACCTTGTCCGGGGCATAAATCCAACCCCTTTTGATGGATTTAAATAATATTTCAAAGAAATGTTCTTTTGGACCTAAGGGTGTGTCATAACCTTGAACCAAGATTATATTTCAAAGGTCAAGGTCATGATAGACATCATGTTCAAAACCTTGTCTAGGGAATAATTCTTCCCTCTTTTTGATGGATTTCAGTAATATATCACAGAAATGTTCTTTGGGACCTTTGGATTTGTTATGATTTTAAACCAAGGTCATAGGTCAAAGGTAAACGTCGCAATAGACACCATGGGCAAAATCTTGTCTGGGGCATAACTTTCCCCCTATTGGTGGATTTCACTTAAATTTCACAGAAATGTTGTTTGGAACGTCAGGGCATGTTATGATCTTGAACCAAGGTCATAGGTCAAAGTTCATGGTCTTAATAGACTCCATGGTCAAAACCTGGTCCTAGGCATATCTCCTCCCCCTGTTTATGTATTTCAATATTTCAGAGAAATGTTCTTTGGGACCTAAGGGTGTATCAAGACCTTGAATCAAGGTCAAAGGTCAAGGTCACAATAGACATTGTAGTCAAAACCTTGATGGGCTATGACCTTTAATCAATTTAGTTACTAGAATTAAAAGGTATGCCGGTAGGAGTCATATATTGCTTGGTGATCAAAAGCTTGTTTTAGGAAAAACTTTAAACTGCCATAACTTTTGAATGCTATTGATTTGCAAATACATATGATACTGACTTTGGTATTCGATCCTCTAAAATAAACGTCAACTTTGGTCATAACTAACATAGTATTTTGGCTTTCATATTTACACCACAAACAAAGAAAGTTTGGGCATATATAGGAATCACTCTGTCCATTATTTTTTCTGGTCATCTGGTTAAGAAGTCTTAAAAGCAGATATCTTTCAAACGATTTGTGGTAGGCCTTTTATAATGTATACGTACATTCAACATGAGGAGTATTACATTTCGTCCATGACGTTTGACCTAGTGACCTTGTTTTTGGGCCTATGCTGCATTTTAGATTAAGAGGTTTTGACAGCAGACATCTTTCATACTATCAGTGGTAGTCCTTTTATAATCTATACATATAATCACCATAAGAAGTACTACATTTTGGTACCTTGACTTTTGACCTAGTGACTTTGACCTTGGCTTTGGGCCTATGTTGCATTATTTTTACCTTTGAGTGATTATGAATGAATCTTTGATTGTTCTATGTATGTTTTTTAAGGGATAAATCTTTCATATACGCATTGTACATATTTTTCACTACATTTTCGTTACCATTCATTTGACATAGTGGCTTTGACCTTGAATTCTGTATGAGAGTATTCAATGCAAACAATTGCATGTCTCTCCATAAATAAATCTGTCAAGAAAATTTTTAGCCGCAGGGGTATATTATATCCCTTTAGAGCAGTTAAGTTTACATGTGTAATCCTCAGGACAAGATCCTTCAATTGTTACCATTTTTAGTTCTACTGGTAAATTAGGGTCAAGGTCTCAATGCATGGCCAAGAACATATATAGGGTCAAACATGTGACAGGCATCATCCTTTTGTTGAACAGTCTAGTTTTTAGAATGATGGGGAGTGCCATTTAATACTCTAGTACATGTATATAGTTTTGACAATATTGGAGTATGTCATGTGATACCTGTATGTTGTTGTAAGAATGGTTGAGTGTGTCATTTGATACTTTGGTATTTAGTTATAAGAAAAATGGAGTATGTCAATAGATTCCTCGGTATTTAGTCCTAAGAATAGTGGAGTATATCATGTGATACCTCAGTATTTAGTTGTAAGAATTATGGAGTGTGTAATATGGTACCTCGGTATTTACATGTAGTTGTAAGAATTATTGAGTATATCATGTGATACCTCGGTGCATTTATTTAGTTGTAAGAATTATGGAGTGTGTCATGTGATACCTCAGTATGTAGTTGTAAGAATTATGGTGTGTCATGTGATACCTCAGTTTGTAGTTGTAAGAATTATGGTGTGTCATGTGGTACCTCAGTTTGTAGTTGTAGGAATTATGGTGTGTCATGTGGTACCTCAGTTTGTAGTTGTAAGAATTATGGTGTGTCATGTGGTACCTCAGTTTGTAGTTGTAGGAATTATGGTGTGTCATGTGGTACCTCAGTTTGTAGTTGTAAGAATTATGGTGTGTCATGTGGTACCTCAGTTTGTAGTTGTAGGAATTATGGTGTGTCATGTGGTACCTCAGTTTGTAGTTGGAGGAATTATGGAGAGTGTCATGTGATACCTCAGTACATGTATTTAGTTGTAAGAATTATGGAGTATATCATGTGATACCTTGGTACATGTATTTAGTTTTAAGAATTATGGAGTTTGTCATGTGATACCTCAGTACATGTATTTAGTTGTAAGAACTAAGGAGTATATCATGTGATACCTTGGTACATGTATTTAGTTGTAAGAATTATGGAGTTTGTCATGATACCTCAGTTTTTAGCACAGGATCTCAACACCAAGAATCCACAATGAAACCCACCCTTTTCAAATTGTACATTCCTAATTTTCATCAAGTAAGAGGCAAGTAGAAGTGTAGGTTTCATTGTGGATCATTTTGTCAAGCTCCTTTGGTTGGTAATTGTATGAATATTGGAATGTGTTATGTGATACCTAAGTATGCTGTTGTGAGAAGAATGGAGAGTGTCATGTGATGCTATGCAATGACAATAATTCCTGTATCAAAGACTTAATTTTTCACGTAGGAGGATTATGAGATTATAGGTGACCTAGCATCAGAAAGAAAACATGGTGGACCTAAAAAGTCACGTAAACTACGAAACAAATTACTGAATGATCTGGAAATATATGTTGATGAAAGAGAGACAAATGAGGTATCCAGAGGTATGTATATCTTAACGTAGAGAAAAAAAGGGGTGCGAACGTTTTGTCTTGTTTGTCTGTCAGAAAGTTTACAATGGTCAGCTTTGATATAGCGAGTTGGACCATAGAGAAAACTGCTGTTGTGGGTATAGTGTTGATGAGGTTTATGATAAGATGTTTCAGATATTCAATCCTCATCAATGGTACTTTAAACTGAAAATTTTAATGTTTTCATCTGTAATAAGTAAAAAAAAAGATAGTTATTCAATCAATTGATAAGAGTGAATGAATAAATGAAGGCTTCATATTTTTGTCATAAATTTTCCACTTTATATATTTTAGCATCATTAGAACTCCTGACAAAGAAATGCGGATGTGTAGTGAAAGCATCACTACAAGAATTAAACAAAAAAGTGTAGTAATTACATGTGATGCAGCTGAAAATGTTTCAGCTGAGGATATTAAAAAAATTCAAGGTTAGTCATTCATGAAGAATTTCTATTTCTCAATTATCTACATTAAGAATAGCGAGTCATTACACCTGACTGTCAAAATCTGTACATACATGTATTCGGCTGGATTGCAGAGCTGTATTGATTGAGAATGTTCTTCTGTCTGTCAATTCATTTGTCAACGTATTGGTTAGCCTTTTAGTTTACATTCATTCTTTTTAGTGGTAATAGATCAGGGTTCAACAGTAAGGCACGTCCAAACGACATTGTCGTAAAAAAATTGGCGTCGGACGGGCAAAAATTGGTGCAGGCCGTCCGAATGGACGGGTCACCTGGATCGAGCACAATGTAAATGATTATTATTGGGCACATTTAAACATAACATTTACCTGCATTTTAATTAACAGTTATACGTAATACGGGGTATCAAAAATGTTCTGCATTTGATTGCATTCTGTAACTGTCTGCGCGTGTCTCTTAGGAAACTAAACGCAATTTTGACTGCTTTGTCATACAAAAATTTAAATGGCTTGATATCACTCCATATACATGTAACTGGCTTTGTCGTATAAATATCATATGCATTATGGTCGTAGTTTTATGCAATCAAGTTATACAGACAAAATGTTTAATGGAAAGCGTCATGACGTCACGGGAAAATCGGAATCTAACACGAATTTTGTAAATAGAATTTGATAGTGCGTACCGGTAATCGTTTAACTATATCTTAATTTTAGGATTTAGCAAGATCTTCTGAACGGTGACAATTTAACTTAATGTTTTTGAATGACAAAGTAAACAAAATTGTGTTTATCAAAATTCAGAAGTGAGCTGTGCAGACAGAGGATGTTCATACCTCATATTCCATGACTTCCCCTAAGAACATTACGGACGTTACGTTCACACAAGTTCCCTGTATTCAAAGTCGATCAGCATAAATTTTGGATAAATTGACAACTTGAATGAGAGGGTGAAGGTTAACAAAAAATGATGTCAGAATTTGTTTTATGGCCATTTTGCACATATAAGTCGGCACTTAAATTACCAACTTTTAGATTAATTGGACTACCCAAATTTTCACTTGGACGGGTTAAGTGTGCCAGAGCTAGTCCGATTGGACCACCTGTTTCAAAAGTTAATGTCAAACCCTGTAGATGAACTTCATTTTTCTTCAAAGAATTGACAGAAGTTGACAACACATTGTTTGGTAATATCTTGACTGATGCCACAACTATGTCTTTGATGATGATTTGTTATAACCATGACATTTCTTTTTAAGTCAGTAAGAAATTAACCATCAAGTTATGTCAGGCATCTAGCCATCAAACTTTGTTATATGAAGATGGTCTATTTGTTTATACTTGGCTTGTAGATCAACCTTGATGAGAACCATTGAGTTAATATCATCATCGGTGTGACCTGTTTTTCACTGTTCAAGGTCAAGTGCTAAGATTGGTTAACATTTTGGTTTGCTCTTAAGAGTGATAATTTGTGGACTTTATACTTTTTATTTAGATCAACTTTTATAGTACAAATGAATTGCTATAGTTATAAGTGACCTTCCCCTTTTAAAAGTCAAATGTTTTAATCGTTTATCCTTTGTGTTTACATTTGCTTTTGTTCCGTATGGAGGAATATACTGACCAGGACCACAAAATTCTTGAACCAAGGTCACATCTGCATGGTTACAGTGAAAAGTAGGATATTTCCTAGCTACAATTTTTCTGATTGGCTGACACATTTTTTACTTCTCCTCTGAAACTGCTTCACAGAATTTCACCAAACTTTACAGGAAGCAAGTACACAATGTCCTTCTCCAATCCTCACTAAAAGTTATTTCCTTTGGGTCTTAGACTGACTTCATTTAAAACATTTCAAGAACATACAGTCTCCTCAGGTGAGTGATGTGGCCCCCTTAGGCCTCTTGTTCCGTATTGAGGATACTACAAAATTCTTGAACCAAGGTCACATCTGCATGGTCAGAGTCACAGTGAAAAGTATTATATTATCCTTGCCACAATGTTTCTTCCTCTTCCTTGTATTGAATAATATTTTAAAGAATTGTTGCTAAGGACCCAAGATCTTGATTATAGTTATTACATGGAGGATGAGATGTTACATTGAAAGAGCATTTGAATTGTTTTTATCAGTATATGTATTGCTTTCAGAAAGGGAATATTTCAGTAATCATTCTTATTTTTGTCTCTTTTTCACAGTTCTCTACAATACAAAAGGAATATTAACAGTGAGTCGAGATTGGTTGTTTGATACTTTGACTGATTACAACATTCAACCATATGACAAATATCTTGTAATTGAATTAAAAAGGCAGAAGGATATGCTGATATATTCACCTGATACTGAGGGTAGTGAGGATATACGAGTTGAAGATGTCGATGTAGATATGCAGGATGAGGATGGTGAATCCAGAAGGTCTGAGGGTGAAATGGCCAATGATGGGAATAATGCATCAAAAAACCCCGAGATTCTGATTGAAAATTCACCTGATACTGAGGATAGTGAGGATTTGCGAGTTGAAGATGTAGATGTAGGTAGGCAGGTTGAGGATGGTGAATCCAGAAGGTCCGAGGGTGAAATGGCCAATGATGAGAATAATGAATCAAAAAACCATGAGATTCTGATTGAAAATTCACCTGATACTGAGGATAGTGAGGATTTGCGAGTTGAAGATGTAGATGTAGGTATGCAGGTTGAGGATGGTGAATCCAGAAGGTCCGAGGGTGAAATGGCCAATGATGAGAATAATGAATCAAAAAACCATGAGATTCTGATTGAAAATTCACCTTGTACTAAGGATAGTGAGGATTTGCGAGTTGAAGATGTAGATATGCAGGTTGAGGATGGTGAATCCAGAGGGTCTGAGGGTGAACTGGCCGATGATGGGGATAATGCATCAAAAAACCCCAAGATTCTGATTGAAAATTGGAATTGTGAATCAAAAAGAAATGAGGAAATGCTTTGTTTATCACCTGTTGATTTGGATTTGGATGAGGAGGATTTTGAAACAAATAGAAATGATATGTATCCTGAAAATATTCTAGAGTCACCACCAATTTATTTAGGTGTTCAGAGTGAAAATGATGATGATGATGATATCAGGGATCCAGACTTCGAAGTATCAAAATCTGAATTGGATTCTCAGGTTCTCTCTGATTCAACAGATTCTGAATCTGAGATGTCAGAGATTGTCCCAGTGCCTATCAAATTTGACAAAAAGCATCTCAAGCAAAAGATAAGCACCATAAGCCAAAATGAGGACATAAAAGTCCAACCTTCTAACAACAAAACAGGTGTTCGAGTATGGGATAAGTTACATTTCTGCCTTTATTGTGAGAATAGCTATACAAATATTACAAAACACTACTTGGGTCGTCATAAAGATGAAACTGAAATTCAAAGAATACTAGCCATGAAGCTTGGTTCAAAGGAAAGAAAATCAGCATTGCTTAAGATAAGAAATAGTGGTGATTACAAACATAACACAGATGTTCTGGAAAAGGGGAGTGGAACTGTCATAACCTGGACAAGGAAGGAGGAGAAAACCTCTCATAGCAACTACTTGCCTTGTGAGGACTGCCTTGGTTTCTTCTTGAAGGCAAATTTGTGGAGACACAGAAAACAATGTCCATTCAAAAAAAACAGATGTAGTTGGTGCAAATAAAAGATGTCAATCTCAGGCATCTTTACTCTTGCCTAGTTCCATTGGAGTTTGCACAGGACTGAAAGAAAAAGTGTTAAGTCGCATGAGTACTGATGAAGTAACAATGGTTGTGCGGAATGATCCAATTATAATACGTGTTGGGGAAAAGCTGTTTCAGAAGCATGGGCAGTTGCCACAACTGTACAGTCATATCAGTCAGAAGATGAGGGAACTTGGAAGATTTCTACTCTCTGTCAGGAAAGAAGATCAAGAGACAAGCACAATGTCAAAATTGCTCGTACCAGAAAAGTACCCTCTAGCTGTAAAGGCAACACAGAGTTTATGTGGTCATGGCAACAAAGATAATACATACAGCAATCCATCTTTAGCTCTTAAAATTGGACACTTGCTGAAGAAATGTTGTAAGGTAAAGATATACATGGCATTAATATCAAGAACTGAAACCAATGATGCTGAGAAATTCTGTCGTCTGTGTGCAGAATATTGGGAGGATGATGTATCAAATGCAGCTTTGCAAACACTTAGGCCTGAAAAGAGGAGTAAAGGAAATATCTTGCCGTTAACAGAAGACATAAGAAAGGTTCAAAATCATTTGAAGGAAAAGTCAAGAAGTATGGCTGAGAAACTTTCAAAAAGTTTTACAAAGGCAGGATGGGATACCCTGAATCAAGCAACACTGGCAAGTTTGGTTATATTTAATCGCAGGAGGGGAGGAGAAACTGAAAGAATAACAGTTGACAATTACAGGAATGTGAAGCTGAAGCACACTGCTGATTCAATCAAAGAAGTAGAAGAGGCTCTGTCACATGTTGAAAAGGTCATGTGTAGAACATTTCAAAGAATAGAAATTAGAGGAAAAAAAGGTAGAACAGTACCAGTCCTCCTTCCACCAAATTTGAGAGAGCATATAGAGGTATTGTTACAACACAGACAAGAAGCAGGAGTACACAAAGACAACAAATATCTTTTCCCAAGATCTTCCTTTGATTCATTAAATCCACTGCGAAGTGCAGATTGTTTAAGAAGATTTGCAAATGAAGCTGATTTGTCCTTTCCAGAAAACCTCACCAGTACGAAGTTGAGAAAGCATGTTGCCACAATTTCATAAGTGCTAGACCTCAGCAAGTCAGATCTTAAAAAATATGGCTAATTTCCTTGGGCATGATATTGAAGTACATCGATCTTTCTACAGGATCCCTCAGGAGACTCTCCAAGTGGCAAAAATGGGACGACTTTTAACAGCATTTGACAATGGAACAGTCTCCAAATATAGCGGAAAGCCTTTAGATGAAATCCCAGTTGATGAAGCTTTGTCCAGAATTTAATTTAAAAAAGAATGCGGGTGAATAATATGCATTTTCACTTTACCTTGGCCATAACTTTTGAACAGTAAGAGGTAGGGCTTTCATAATACGTGTGCATTTCTTATGGCAAGACCTTCCTATTGGTACCAGAAATTTTGACCTCATGACCTTGACCTTTGAGTTTGACCTACTTATAAAAGCTTTAACCTATGTCATAAGTTTTGAATGGTAAATGATAAGGGTTTCAAATTTCACATGATTTACCTTTTGGCAATATCTTCTATCAATTGGCACCACAGTTTTTGACCTTTTGACTTAAACCATGAAGTTTGAACTACTTCACAAATAAAAATGTTTACACTGATAAAGTGGTGAATGGATATATTCATGCTTAACAAACACATCTTGTTGTATGAGTATGGAATACTTCTAGATTTCCTCATGATATGAGACTTATGTGTCACACTTATGCCCTTTGCCGTGTGGAGCTCGTAAAAAAGTTCCCCGCGAGGGGTTTGACAGTAAGTGTTTTGAATATACTTCCCTGACATTGTCGCCATAGCACTTTCTATATAGACATAACGTCAGACAGTGCATGTTTTTTTTTTATTTATTTCCATGCGTCGTAAACATCGATGGCGGGTGCGGCTAGCCAACAGGGGATGCTTACTCCTCCCGGGCACCTGGTCCCACTTCTAGCTTGCTAGGGGTCCGTCGATGTTTAATTTTGTGCTCTATTGTGAGTGCTGTTGAGATTATCGTCAGGATCTTCTTTAACTCATTTGTCTCGTAAAGACATCCTGTTATACCCCTGCCAATGCAGTTGAGGGGGTATTGTTACACCCCTGTCGATGAAGTGAGAGGGTATTGTTACACCCCTGCCAATGAAGTTAAAGGGGTATTGTTACAAGCCTGCCAATAAAGTTGAGGGAGTACATGCATTGTTATATCCTGCCCAATGAATTTGAGGGGATATTGATAAAACCCCTGCTAATGAAGTTTAGGGGATATTGTTATACTCCTGCCAGTGAAGTTGAGGGGGTATTCTGGTTTCACCCTGACTGTCTGTCCATCTTTTCTGTCTGGCTACAGAAATGTTCTTATCTTAACTTTAAGAATTCTTGATGAAACTTCACATGTAGATTGTTCCTGGAGAAAGAGGAGCTCTTTTGATTTTTGAGGCTCAAAGGTCAAACTTTAAACTTAGCATGTATGGAAAATAGCATTAAATGGTTTTTCCTCACCACAGCAAATATGATTCTTGACCTATAGTGATGAAACTTTAACATGTCAATATCTAGATTGTTTTTGTTTGACCTAAGGAGGCTTCATCACACCACAGCTCAAGTAATTCTTTGCCTGTTTTAATGAAACATTACACAAAGATTCCTTATTTGTAAAAAAAAGAGCACTATTGTTTTTTTGGTGTAAAATTGAAATATGTCATGCATGAAAAGCAGTGATGTTTACGTACTAAAGCTGAGTAATTCTTTACCTTCAATGATAAAACCAAAGAAGGCATATTCATGATTAAAGGGAGAAGCCTCTTGATTTTGGATAAAAAACAAAGGTCAACATCAGACTTCAATTGTATTGTAAACAGCGTTTTTGTTGTACCAGGGGAGCATGGGTTGTGTAATTAACCAACACCTATAATTAAGGATTTTTAATACTTGTTGGGCTAGTTTAGATTATTAGGTCAGAAGTTTAAAAAGATCAAGAAAGCTATGCATAGATGTGATGTTACAATTAATTGCTGTGGAAAGAGAGGGCATTTTTGCACACCTTCTATGGTCAGATGTTGATTTATATAGTGAATGTTGTTGTCTCATCCCATTTTGTGCTTTATTTACACTTTTATATGCAAATAAGATTAATCTTATCATAAAATTTATTTTGTAGAGTGGGAGGTTGATGATGAAGCTGTTCCTCTTGAGGATACTTTTGATGAGGCCGAAGAAACTATAGAAACTTCATCTTATAATGGTAAGAGAAAATAAGTTTGGAAAAAATATTTTTTATGCTCCCATCTTTAGAAGAATGTATTGTGGTATGGCCCTGACAGTCCGTCCATCTGCCAGTGTGTCTGTCCCTTCATTTGTGGAGAAAATACAAACAAAACCATTAGACCTTGAATATTCTGACACAAAGATTACTTTGACTAGGATAAAAGGAGATCCTGGTGACAATCACAACAGCACTCACAATAGAGTACCATTGGGAGCATAGACAGACCCCTAACAAGCTAGAGTTGGGACCAGGTGCTCGGGAGGAGTAAGCATCCCCTGTTTGGCTAGCCGCACCCGCTGTCAATGCTCATGCGTAGAAATGAAAATAAAATCGGCAAAACAAGCACTGTCTTAAGCCATATCTATGTAGAAAGTGCTATGGCAACCATGCCAGGATAAGACAATTAAAACACTTACTGTCAAACCCCTCGTGGGGAAATTTTTCACGAGCTCCCGCTGTCAATGCAGGAGAAACCTACAGAGATTTAAGGTCCGGGTCACAGGAAACTGTAATATTCATACTCTGTTGTTAGAATACAGACCAAACTACATGTCCTAGAATAATCAACTTACCACATTGGATCACCATTAAAAGAGAAAGCGAATACTCTGTCCTTTTTGTTTTCATGGTCCGAGGTGTAAGGTCAAGGCCACAGCAATTTCAATTTTTTAAAACCTTTAGGGAAATATATGACTAAACTTTTCCATAATCTCTTCAAACTTATCACAAATAATGACCATAGTGAGAGGAAGAACCCTATTGTTATTACAGCACTACAAGATATAGGGGAGATGTATTGCATCTACTTCATACGTAGCATGCTGGTAATAAATAAACTGAAGAATTTCTTAGTTCTTGAGCGTAAATGAATTATTATCCTTCTTCAAATTTTGTCAGCAGCCTCCTCATCATCACATGAACCACTCACCCAGATCACAGCAGTCGTCACAGAAACCACAGTCATCCAGATCACAGCAGTCGTCACAGGCACAACAGGCATCTAGTGAGAATTTATCATTTCTTGTTTGGGGGCATAAGTATTTCAAAACGCAATTTTGTTTTCTTGCTAATGCTTTATTGTTGTAACATAAACAATGATTAATGTAAAGGTGATTTATTAGAACCTATGTGTGGTTCATCAATTTACTTATTTTATGGATGTGACATTTTGTTTGAAATTCCTACCCTTTTTATTATACCCCGCCAACAAAGTTGGGGGGGTATACTGTTTTTTTTTTAAATAAGAAAGTCTGAATACTTTCATCAGAACTATCTACAGGGTCAGTTAAATTATTAATAAGAAACAGAAGGTGTAAATGAAAATAATTATCACTTTTCAAATATTTTCAGCATCAGACTCCTCATCATCACATGAACCACAGTCATCAAGATCACAGCAGTCGTCACAGGAACCACAGTCATCAAGATCACAGCAGTCGTCACAGGAACCACAGGCATCCAGTGAGAATTTCTCATTTCTTGAATAGCTTTGCACAACAAAAAATACTTTATATCACCTGCTTTTAACAAATGGGGATATTAAGACCTATACACAAGTGGAACATGTCAGAGAAATAAATGGTATTCTCTATTTCATCTATTACAGGAAGAGTGATCCTGTCCAAGGAACAAACAACCACTTTGAGATCATTTTCAGAGAAAATATACTCTTAAGAAAGGAACAAAGGAGGGATCAGTGTGAGCGTGCTGCTAGGCAAAGTCCTTGTCTTCAAAATCTTGGTTGGAAAAAAATTAAGAACACTATTCACAATTGGATAACATGTGAAAAGAGAAAAATGATGGCTTTTTCAAAGAAAAAGAAATAAACTCAACATAAGATTGACTGAAGAATGTACATATGATACATGAATTTCACAGAAGGCTTATAAATAGTTTAAACGTAATTACATGTATGCTTGAAAGTTCACTCTTTTAGAAATGTGATGGTCTAGTAATGCACCGGATATTTTGTGTGGGCGAAAGGATCATAGAAAATGGATGTGGTTATTTTCTCCTATTTAACTCTGTCCAATCTCATGATCCCCATTTCTGAGAATGTATAAATGATTCTTTTTGGTGAAAATATATTAGTCATACTATGTCAGTTGATACCACAGTATGAGGTGGCGAGAGTATAGTATATGCTATGTCAGTTAATATCGCAGTACATTATAAGGCGGTAAGGACATAGCAGTTATATTATGTCAGTAGATACCACGGTATGAAATTACTTAAATATAAAAGTTACATTGTATTTGTTGATACCCTATGTAGTATGAGGTGGTGAGAATATTGAAATTAAATTTTGTCATTTGATACCTAAGCATGAATTGGTAACATGATATTCTAGTATGATATGAGGTATTGAGAATGTAGGAGTTTGTCAGTTGTAACTTCATTGTAAAGAATTGAGAATATTGATAGAGTAGTATGAAGTAGTGATGATATAGGAATATGTCAGTTGTAACCTCAGTTTGAAGTATTGCAAGTATTGGAGTATGTTTGGTGATAACACAGCATTGATTTTTTATGCACCCAGAATCAAACATTCGAGGGTGTTTATTTTTTGGCCTGTCTGTCTGTTTGTACAAAACCCTAAACATTGGGCTTAACATTTGAATGAAAGCTGATAGAGCTTTAAAATTTCTCATTTCATGTGTGAATTCCATGTAACACGACCTTTCTGTTGATATATAACTTTTGAATGAAAGTTGATAGAGCTTTCTTGTTTAATGTGTGTATTCCTTGTAATAAGACCTTTCTGTTGATAACCATATTTTCTTTTACCTTGCAACCTTCAGCTTGACCTTTCACCTACTTTTGAAAACCTTCAACACTGGGCATAACTTTTGAGTTGAAGGTGATGAAGCTTTCATTTTTATTATTTTCAATAATAATAATTTTTAACTTGTTCAACTTAATATACATGTATAACCAAATGTCCGATGTAGAAACACAAATGTCTGATGCCTTACAAAAAAGTTTCCCATACACTGCTCTGTAAAAAGTGATGAGGATAAGGGTGAATGCCATTTTATATCTGTATATTGCAGTATGTTATATGTAGTATTTAGTTATGAGAGTAAAAGAGAATGTCATTCGATACAACTGATCGTAATTATAAGAAGAATAAATACCTCAGTAGACTAGAGAATAATAGAGTGTGTCATGTGATACCTCAATATATAGTTGAGAATTATAGACTGTGTTATTTAATACCTCAGTATGTAGTCTAGAGAATGATTGAGTGTGTCATGTGATACCTCAGTATGTAGTCTAGAGAATAATAAAGTGTTATGTAATACCTCAGTATGTAGAGTTGAGAATTATAGAGTGTGTTATTTAATACCTCAGTATGTAGTCTAGAGAATGATTGAGTATGTCATGTGATACCTCAGTATGTAGTCTAGAGAATAATAAAGTGCTATGTAATACCTCAGTATGTAGAGTTTAGAATAATAGAGTGTGTTATTCAATACCTCAGTATGTAGACTTGAGAATAAAAGAGTGTTTCATGCTTAGTTGTATAATTGTAAGAATAGTTAAGCATGTTTTCTGATACCTCATTATGTACATATTTTCCTTATAAGTGCCCTGCAAAATGGTGGAAGCCCTATAGGAATCACTGTCTGTCTGTCCGTCCATCTGTCAAAAACTTTAACCCTAGACATAAATACTGAACTATGGCTTTCATAGTTGGCTTGTGTATTCCTTGCGACAAGACCTCTCTGCTTGTACGAAATTTGTATTGCCTTTTGACCAAGGTCAAGGTCAAACTATGGAATGCCTCCAGCGAGGCCTTGACTTACAGTGTCAGTGTTCTAGTTTTAATGGAATACTGAGTCGGTTTATATGATACATATATTGTGTTAATATTTGAATAAAGGAGAAACTTAACCATTTATAACAAGTGTTTAGTTGTAAAACAGTAAAGGTGGTTTTGTACGTGAGTATATAAGAGTTTGAATAAAAGAAAGAATTGTTCAGTTGTAAATGCTAGATTATAGGAGAAAATGTATTTGTTGATGCCTTACTATGCAATTGTGAGAAAAAATAAGACAAAAGGAAGTCAGTTGTAACTTTGAAATTAAAGTTAAATGTTTGCACATGGTACATGTAAATAAGTCTTTATAGTCAGTGATGACATGGCTTATTGTTTTGTCCAGTTTGTCTTCATAAACTATAATTTTGGCTGTTAATTCTAAATGGGAAAAGAAAGGGTTCCATATTTTATGAGTGTAGACCTTTCTACAAGTAACATTTTTTACCGTTTTCATTTGCATTTAACTTTTGGAAAAATTTACCATGGTCAGCACTTTTGAATTTGGAGAAAATTTAAGATTTTCTTTTGGCATATTGTAACCAATTCTTATGTTCATTTATCAATAACTTTGCTGACATATGGGGGAATCTGTGTTTCATAAACATATTGTTCTTTTTAAGCGAGCTGTGACGAACGTTAGCTCTGCCTGTGATTGTTGGTATCGTCAGCTTCTTAAAAAAATGTTAACTTGGGCTATATCTCCTGAACAATAAGGGGTATGGCTTTAATACTTCATATGTAGATACCTTATGAAAAGACCTTTTATTTGAGACCAATACTTTTGAACTAGTGACCTTGACCTTGGACTTAGACCTACTTCAAAAAAAAAACTTTAAGCTGGGCTTTATCTCCTGAACTATAAGATGTAGGGCTTAAATATTTCATATGTAGATATGTTATGACGAGACCTTTGAGCTACTGTTAAAAACCTTTACATTAGCTATATCTCATGAACTATAATTTCATATTTAGATACAGTTTTATGAGACCTTTTATTTGAGACCATGACCTTTGACCTAGTGACCTTTCATTTGAGACCATGACCTTTGAATTAGTGACCTTTCATTTGAGACCACAACCTTCGACCTAGTGACCTTGACCTAAGAATTTGATTTACTTTTAAAAAACCTTAACCTGGGCTATATGTCCTGAACTATAAAGGGTAGGGCTTAGAAAATTCATATGTAGATCCGTACCTTTTATTTGAGACCACAACCTTTGACCCTGTGACTTTGACCTACTTTTGAAATTTTTTTTACCTGGGCTATATTTCTTCAACTATCAGGGGTAGAACTTTGATATTTCACATATAGTTGCCTCATGACCAGACCTTTCATTTGATGCTATGACATTTGAATATAACCTTCGAAAAGGGTCAGATTACCAGCAGTATGCCGAAAGTTAAATGAGGGGCGATCAAGGAGGCCCAACAGAAGACCCAAACTGATCCCGTCACCTCAGGACATGATATGCGGTTGCTTAAAGGGACGGTGTCCCTGAAAATAAATTAATTTTACAAAATTTTGTAATGCAAAATCTTTCTTTTCATATGAAAGTATACATTTTCATTTGTACAAATTCAAATTTTCAGGCAAATCTAACGCACACTTTCGCAGTTATAGACGTTTAAAAACGTCATTTTGAATTTGGGGTGCGCAGTTCTAATTCATTCCACTAGCGCCACCTACAATGTATTGAGTTTGTACTATAGAGATATACGGAGATTAAATTATTACAAAATCTACAAAATTAGAGTGGTTACTGCATATTTTCAAATAATTTTTTTTTTCTGGCTCATTTTTAACTCTATCTAGACCGTTTGGAGTAAAATTTACATTTTCAATAAAAAATTATTTTCAGGGACACTGCATCTTTAAAACAATTTTCATTTGAATTAAGGCATTTCATACGGGTGGATTTATAAGACGTAAGCCGATTTGTTCAGCGTCAAAATGGTGGTCGTATACGCGTTAGACGCAAATTGAATATGACCTTCCTACAACAGAACATCATAGAGACGCCATCATTTCAGTAGATCCATGATTGTATCGGAATGCTTATCAAATGACTGCAAATTGGATATGTCTGTCCCGGATTGCACTCTTAACAGCGGCGAAGTATCGTGATAACATCCGCAGAACAACAGTAATTCCTCATTTTGGCAATCATACATTGACATCATGATCGGCCTAATCAGATGACAACACCAAACCACATAGGACGAAAGTTTTTCAAAAGTTTCTACGACAAGAAGCCATTGATGAAATTAATTGGTCAGCGCTCTCACCGGAAATTAACCCAATAGAGCATATCTAGGAATTTTTCGGCCGCAAAATCAATCTGAGGGATCTCCCTTGTAGAAATTAGACCGAATTGAGAGTAGGTTTTATCCAGAAACTGAATATTATTAACATATGTATTCTCAGGCGTTTTGTCGCCGGAATCAGGAGGCGCGTCACAGTACTATACAGGAAATGCAGAGGATATACGAAATATTGAACTTTAACAAATGTAATAACAAGTTAAGTCCTATTCTACACATCAATAAATGTGCTGGAAGTATAGGCGACGATTACTTCAAACTTAATATTGCATTTCTAAAGTAGCAAATTAGTTACAAATTTAAAATATGTAATATTCATATCAAAATATTACTTTTTCTGTCTTTGAACTTACATATGTTAGAAAAATCAACTAAAGTTTTGAAAAATGAAATAAAATTGTATATTGTCATAAATAATGTCGTGGTACTCCAAAGTACATGCCCCATGAAAAAAAATCCACTGTTGCTTAACTTTTGTCTGGGTGTATAGAATAGAAATAACAATTAGCTAGCCGTGGTTTATTGCCCAGTTATTCCATTCTTGGCATGAACCAAACTGCTTATTCTACAAATAAAGGTCCAATCTTAAGCTTTTATATATTCTTAAATCATTAAATTCTATTTTTAAAATGCCTTATTCGGGGGTCAATGGAACGAAGCGTTGGAACTTCTTCACTTTACAGGAGATGTTTCTACATAAAATTCCGTACTGAGTTCTGCGTATAGGCCAAAACGAATAGTCTTTGGAAGTTTAAAAGTACGGAGGAAGGTTCCACTAATATATCATTTTTGTGACAATATTGTGAAGAACTCTGCTGCAAGGCGCAGTATGTTTCAGATATATGAATCCTCATTAAAGGTACTTTCAGTCAAAACAGAGACTGAAAAAAGCCTCATTTTGTACTTTATGTATACAAGTATCAATGATATTGGCAAACGTAGCTATCCGTATTCTAGAAAAGAGCTAAATATCTATTCTTTCGTTCGAATATTCAAATTCTGGACTCCAAATTGAAATATATAAGGGGAGGGGGCAGCACCTCCCCGCTATATCCGCGCATGATACTGTTTACTTTGAACTACCATTCACGATTAATAATTTTTTTCTTTGAAATTTAGGACTTTCTTTTTCTGCATATAAGCATGGGGAGGATGTATTATCTTCTATATGAACATATTATCAACATCTTTTCCTAGAATCGGTGCACATGTATTGATGAATGGATTTTGTTATAAGTTTCTTGATTAAAGACACATTTATTTGTATATGCAATTCTTTTATTATTTCATAAGCCAATGACTAGAACTTTTTAGATCACATTAACGACATTTTCAGATGAGCGAATTTTCACCCTACTCTCTTGTTATTGTGTCCTGCAAAAGATCCCTGTCTGGCATGAATGTTGTTTCCAGACATTAAAATTAACTGGAATAAAATCAGTGAATTTCAGACTAAACATATGCATGAATCGGCTGTACCGAAGGAGACGGATCCTTTCAATATTGGTGGTCGTTATTATCTCACATGAAGGTAAGGTATCAGCCACCGTCCTTTGTCCGTTGTCTGTAATCCTTCCGTCGATAGTTATGTTTATATTTTTGACGAAACCTCCAAAACCGCTGTTTAGAATTCCACCAAACATAACAGGAGGCAAGAACTTGATGTTCTCTATTATGATTAAGTTCGTGTTTTGATCCGGTCGAAATCCAAGATGGCCACCTTAGGATCTATTTGACAGACACATTTTCAACTTCCCATCCAAACCACTGAACAAAATTTCACCAAACCTGATGGGAAAAATAAACTTGACGTTCTTAACAAAAATATTTTTTCCCCTGATGGCATCAGTTGAGCCATGTGACCCCATTGACCTATTGTTTCGTTTTGGTTTTATACTATTTTGAAACTAATATCAGCATTCTTAATGAATGAAGTAGACATCGTTTCTTAATTTTTTTTAGCCTTAGAAATCAACGATTCTTCTTAAACAGCAGACAGAGTGCAGGCAAGAAAAGCAAGCCATACATTTTCTGTAATGTATTACTAGTATAACATCCTCGACTATTACATCCTAGTGCCTCTTAATTTCTCGCGTGAAGATCGATCGATTGATGTCAATTAAAGACGAACTCTGATTTCTTCGGCGTTCCACTTAGTTCATACAATCATTGCTGTCTCCACACACACACACACACACACACACACAAAGAAAGAAAGGAATGCTAGATCAACGTTAATGAAGTGATGAGTTTGAACGAAAGTGATTACGAACGGACAAAGAAATTAACATAAAATGTTAAATGTGATAGATTTATGCATGTGTGGCCATGAATAGGACCAAGGAGAGAGGTTGATTTGTCATTTCTAATCAAAAGAAATGTTCATTACCAAGTTTGAAGATATCAACAAAGTAAGTTACATGTACGAAAAAGTATCCCATTAATTTTACCGAAACTGCTTAAACATCATTTGCTTGAAAATTATAGGATAGACTTCTCCCTATCCCTTCCCTTTATCTGATCTTGTCCATCCCTTTTGAAAACCTTTTATCTACGTACGATTAATATGCATATCTTATATGAATTTTATTAAAGGGAATGCCATATATAGCTTTTATAGCCACAATTTGCTAAACGCGTCGAAGAATTATATTTACAAGTCCTTAAATGTAGCCCGGAACCTTCCCCGACCCTTTCCAATGTGTAAGAAGGACTAAATGTTCTCCGTTATTACGTATGATTTTGCAAATGTATTGATTTTTATCAAATGCATTGTTTTAAACTTCTTTCAAAGCAAAAGACTTACCCCCATCCCAATGGCTTTGACTATCCTTGAAAAAATCTAGATGCGCAATAATTTTTGCGTATATACGTAATACTATTGCTTATTATAATATACGCAATACTATTGCGTTTATATACGCAATAAATTTATTTTTTTCTGTGAAGCCGATGTCAGCTTCCGTATATTGTCCTCCGCTTCAGACTTGAATATTTTGAACCAATTCCTTTTATTTGTAATTTAACTTTCTGGCGGATCGATCAAAATTCTACTGATGAACCGAGAAATATCTTGACCCCCTCTCCCCCGCCTTCACTATCCGGTCTTTATTATTTATTTTTATTTAAAAACCAATATTTTTTGTAGAGAAATTTATATATAATACAAATGTTTTCATACATGCAACATATTATGATCATAAACTTTTTCAATATGTAAAAAGATGCATGTTTCTAAAAGGTATGAAAATTATAATAAAACTAGATGACTAATGTTGCAAGCAACATACAACAGAATTCTTCCTTAGAACCTCATTGTTCAAATCCAAATCAAAAGATGGGTAGGGCAAAAATTTGAAGAAATATTAAATAATGATCACGAAGAGCTCATGTCTAACTTAGCATTCTCATTTATCAGAAATTAAGGAACAAACAAATAATATCACTGTAAAGTCTGCTCTTGATATTCTTCTACAATTTCACTTTCGGATATAGCGTACATGTGATACGTTTTGGTTTTTTTAGATGTTGAGGGGAGGGGGGATGATATAGATGGCTAATGAGAAATCAGAATGTGTTTCGATAGTGTGTCTATGGGAGGGGGAGGCGTATTTATACTCTTTTTTAACCTTTACGAGCTTTTACAACATGCATACCTCGTTATGCGTGTACATGTATGTACAAGTGTGTGCATTATCTAATATACCTCTGTATGAATGTACACAGTTGTACACACCTCAGTTGTAATCTGTACTGTTATGTGTTGCTGCTTTAAAACAAAGGGTCCCTACATAATGTTAAAGTGATTTCTCCTTATAGAAACTTTATGTTTATCACTTAAAACTAACAGAAATGCAGTTTTCCATTTAGAAATGCCATACCTCGGAATGTTACTCAAGAAAAACATACCTCGTTTTGTAATGTAAACCAGTATGTATGTGTGTGTGTGAGGGTGTGTGTGTGTGTGCGTCTGTAAACACCAGAATCCCACTACACGAGTGTGATTGCTCACCTTTTATCCCACTACATTTTTTCAACCCACTACATGCACCCATGAAGTGGGATCGAAAGTTCCTCGAAAACGGATTTTCTACCGTTCTATGTTCAGAAAATAGTCAAAACGCGCTGTGGTTGGGATGCCGGTGTGTATGCAACATTTGTCACACTCGATTCAGAGGTCGACAATGCAACGTTACACACTTTGCAGTTTTCGCGCCGCGCCGGCGCATGCGTAGGACAAATTTAGTTGGGACCCCGAGGCCGCCATCCTGGCTACATGGAATTGTCTCCTGTTTAAGAAGTGAGTATTTAAGTGGCATAATTTTTTAATGGCAGTTGTATTTATAATGTCTTGATCTGACTTTCAAACTGATTATTATACTGTATCGTTCTGTCCATCTCCATATCCGAACTTTGTAAACAATGACCGGGAAATTCGCGCCGCCACGCCAAAACAAAGCTGGCAACGCAGGCATGCGAAGCTGAAAATTGCATCTTGTTTTGATCCTCCTTTGACAATCGTTTCTTTTCAAATAAGTATGGTAATTTGTACACTAAATAATCAAGTCTCTCCGCTGCCGCTAACAGAGATGGTTGTTACAGAACGAAGTCGGACGAGACCGTTGCCTAATACTTTGGGCATTTTGAAGATCTCAATTATTGATTTTCTTGCTGACGGGACAAAATGAAACCTTTATCTAACTATCTCAACCAACGTCACTTCTTTTACTCGCTTTGTTATTGTATTAAGAGTCTGTAATTGGATGCTTCCTGCGACGTCCGTATTAATGAAATCGTAACGCTCAAGCGCAGGGACTAAACACCGAACCTCACGAACCTAACGGTTTCAAAGCTTATTTGCGGCAATATTTTAATCAAGTGTATCTTAAATTAGTCAGTTATGATTTATCTATTTAATTTTGTGCAAAATAATTAAGTATGTTAGCATTAAATAAAGATATTCGTTGTTAAGTTCCCGAACCTTCACGAACTTAAGAGACACCATTTTGCATTTTCTCAAAACTACGATCCCCAAACTGTGAGAGGGGGATGCCTCCCTCCTCCACCACGGGCCTCGTGAAAGTAGTATCAGATTTAGTTGCCTCCTTTTTCTCTGTTGGACTTCTGGGTTCGGAACTTCAGAGTTTTAAAACATGAACTTTTTCAAAACACTGAATAAGGGAAACATACACAGGTTGCAGTCTCTTATTCCTCTTTATCGTCGGATGTAAAAAGGCCCTATACTGCACATGTATCTCATAATCATAATTTATTTATTTTGAAAGAAATGTACAAGAAGGTGTCATATTTCACAATTTTATTAAAATTTCCCCACAGACACCCACTGACAGGAGGGGGGGTGAGCCCCTCCTGTACCCTTCCCCTCTTGGCACTTCGTCTATCGAGTCGGCCCTACGGGCCTCCACAAAAAAATCTCAGCTTCTTGATCCCTCTGATATTTAATATAACAGTCAATGTACATAGTCTGTAATATTTAACGTATCAATTTAAATGCATATAGTTGGGAATCTCTATGAAATGATTATATGCGTGTTGAAGATGTGGCTACTTTTCTAAATATTTATGTTGCCCTTAAAAGGGCCGTTTTATTTTTGACCTTTTAAAAACAGTTTTTACAAATACTGCACGCCCTTGAAGGATGGACGGATGTATCCATGGCGTTTACGAAGCATAAGGTGTTTTTCTGGGTCCAAAATGAGTGTACTTGGATGACTCCTTAAGTATTTCTCCACAAAAAAAATAAAAAAAAAAAATACATAAACCAAATCACCCCCCCACCAAACACACTTTTGTTCAGCGATTTTTTTCTCCGAAATTTTGATTTTATTGGTAAAATAGAATTCGATAATTTACACAAGAAACATTTCTTTATAAAAAAATATTAAGGTATAAGATTTTTGTGAACACCATATCTTGAGAACTATAAATGGCAGAGAATTATTTCTTTTTCAATAAAGTTGGTCTATAATCTAGATGTGCACCTGATATTTACTTCATTCCCTGACCTCTAGGGTTTATGTCAATGATGAAAGAAATCTTTAAAAAAGAAATTAACAACCAGTAGAGCTTCAGTCTCGTCAGAGACTTCTGGTTTTAAATATTATCTGCCAGACAATATATAAAAATAGAATCGTGCGTCCGGAAGCCTGGGGCACATAGAGTACGTATTGATAAACTACATGGTCATTTCTAAGTATATTAGTTTTGAAAGTCGCTGCTATTTCATATTACGACCACTTAAATGCTTAATGGTGTTTAAAATTCATTTAGGAGCGAATTACCTCTGTCATGCTATTGTCTATAATAAACTCCAAAATACAATGGGAGATATTGAGAATCCGGACGAGTGTAGCCTGTGACCCGAAAATCATAGATAGGGTATGAGTTTGACTATGATCGGGAGTTTTGTAATGTAAAGCATCTTATAAAAGAGAAATATCCACACATAATGATTATGTAAGATACAGACTGTGCTCCTTTAACCGATATTTTTCTTTGGTCCGAATGAGTATCGGTAATTTAGACAGGTTTCATTGTATTAGTATTGCTTTATAAATTTCAAGCTGAAAGCTGGATGTAAAGAAAAGGAGCCACCATACAGTAAGGTATTGTTAATATGCAATATTTGTTCAAAATTAAAACTGAATAGTTTTTGTCCTGTCTGTCTGCAATGGTCTCTGGCTCTTGTCTATGGAAAAAAAAATTCACATTTCCTCATGACTTTTGAACAGAAAACTTCATGATTGGCGTGCATACACAACTAATTAACCCTTTTTACCTAACCAGGACAATGTCCAGGTACACCTTGTGTCGGCTTCAACGCGAAAAAAATTTAACCTTGCCCATAACTTTTGAATTAAACATGTTGAAGATAGGGCTTTCATATTCCATATGTGCATTCCTTGTGATAACATGGACAAGACCTTTCATGCCGTACCATAGTTTTTGACCTAGTGACCTTGAAGTTCGACCTACTTTTTAAAAACAATAACCTTAACCATAACTTTTGAAGCAGAGAGACGGGGCTTTGGTATTTCACATGTAGATTCCTTGTGATTAAAATTTCACATAATTTTTGACCTAGTTTTGCAGTTTGACCTGCTTTTCGAAAACTTTAAGCTTGGTCATAACCTTTGAACGAGAATGGGGCTTTCATGTTTCCCATGTGCTCACCTTGTGATAAAGACCTTTCACATCCCATTAGTTTTGACCTAGTGAACTTGACTTCTTACTGTTTAAAAATGGTTGCTGCCGGCGTCCGGCGAGCTATGTTATCTTTATGACAACTCTTGTTATGACATTAAGGTCAATGACCATGTAACCTTGAGGCCATCAATAAAATTATGTAGATTTGTGGTAACGTGAGCGACTCGCCAAAATGGCCCCCTACTTAAAAAATGTTTTGGTCCATTTATGATCCATATTTTTTACTTACAATACTGACCAATGACAGTGCCCACTTTTGATTCCGAGTTTGTTACAAATACACATCACCCAAAGCATAAATTGGTGAATCCAATGCTCAAGCACAGCAGTGCCTCCTACATTTTTGCAAAAAAAAACTTCTAAAAATGCTTTCTGTACTTTAAGTGTTTGAAGTTCAGTAAAACAGATATTTCCCTACCTACCTACTCACGTCCAAAATGGTGAGTCGTGTTACCGCAAATCTATGCATTTTAAAGGATGGCTTGACTAATCCATTATAAAAAATAGGAGTTTCAGACTTTGTTGCTGCAGAGGGATTCATGATTTAAAGAAACATCTTATTTTCAGCTATGTTAATAAATTTTGATTTCACGTCTCATCAACACTTTTGCTGAGGTTTATTGTAAAATTGATATTGATGCTAAATAAAAATAAGCCATAACTATAACGTTATTCCATCCACATGAATATCTAGTCCCTACAAACTGCTAAACTGTAGCTAATAAAAGTTTCCAAATTTTACCGGCCCTTGCACAATCTAGACTGAAGTTGAAAATTAAAAGGACCTCTCCTCTCCCCAGGTAAATGTAAGTGGTCTCAAGTCGGAATACTTGTGCTTTTTGGAGTTAACAACTGTTCCAATGGGAATTCTCATGATTCGCCTTGTCCCTTTGACTTTGAGACTGATTAACTGATTGGTTAACTTCTTCGAATTATTTATTCTGTGGTTAGCTGGTAATTTAAACAAAGTTATTCTTAGTTGCATTTAAAATTGAACCAATCACGGAAGGAAAGGATGTCACATCGCATTGTGTGAAGTGTCAAGCGCTGTATACTGTCAGAAATGGTGGGTGTTGTACCTTTCTTAATTTTATACATGCACATTGAGGTTTAGTAAGGATTACTGACCAATGTTAATTACCTGTTGTAAATGAAGTGAAGCAGATCACCTGATAAAGGGTTATTTTAATCTCACTACAGAGAAGGCGACTGTCTCCCGAAGACGATGCGAAATACTGGTGCCAGTGCGGGCTAGATAAAGACTTTCTAGAGAGAAAATACATTAATAGTTATAAAGGTAAGAGTTATATTTAAATGTAAGCCAGGCACCAGGGAAGTAAAGCACCACTTAGGAATCACTTTGTCCGCCATCTGTCTGCCACACTGTGCTTTTGCAGGTTCCACAAGCCTTCCGTAGAAGACTAGTATTTATCTAAAAATAAGGCATTTAACAATCTTACAGTAGTACAAGAGTTGTCTTCTCATGGAATCTGGAAATCATAAGTGCTGAAATTAAAGTGATATTAGAACATATGAGATAATACTTTTACCTAAACTTTCCCTATGGAGAGACTTATGACGTAGAAAGTTGTACATGAAAGACGAAAGTAGTGTAAACAATGCAATGTACCGTTGAGGTATTGAAGCTGAGTTCGCATTTAATTTGCTCAGTTTCACATCTTTTGATAATTTCTTGATCATGTCGAGTATTAATATGCAAATGTTTAATGTTAGTAATTTTCATGCGACCAAGCATCTGTCCATGAGAAAAAAAAGGGGGGGGGATGGGGAAAGGGTCTTGAGATGGACGATTTCACACATGATGTCACATCATATTTTCTGTCTGTCCTATTTTACTATTTGTTCTAAACACGCACGATTTGAAACTATGGTTGAATATACAGCCCGACCTGTTTCAAACGCAGAAAGGGGAGGGGGGATTAACTTGGAATGCGTGCGACTGGAGTTTCAGACCGGGAGGCCCCCTGCCCATCCTTTTATTGAGCTTAGTGAACAACATAGTATTACCTATATTCATATTGCCATATACATTCACTTAAATGACAGATGGAGATATCTTTGGCATAGACGGACGGATTCAGGAATCTAAAATAGGGAGGGCGGATCACAGTGAACATTGAAAACAATCTTTCGGAGAAGCGTAGGAAGGGGGTGAGGGGTATAATGACAAAAACAAAATGTTATTAATTTATTTTTACATATATTTTCATCTTCATAAATAATTATTTCAAAATTCACCTGCATTCCCTGCAAGGGATATAGGGTAGACCTTATTTCACGAGCTCCCCAGTGGGTAAAACACTCAGTAAATTTTAATATTATTCTGAGGCTCCAAGTCGATGTCACGGAATCTATTTTGATTAAAATAAGGATCAAATTTTATTCTATCAAGATACATGGTCACAATTTTAGGGATTAACAACGAAAAACGATTCGACATTATTCTTTTTTTTTCTAAATCATTAAGTTATGGTCACAGTTAGCGGTTTTTAATGGAATAACATAATGATAAAAGAACGAAGCAATACTGATCTGAAAACATTTTTGAAATACGTTTTCATGAGAAGGCAATTGATGATAGAAAGGATTGGATGATCTCTCTCTCTCTCTCCCTCTCAACGACTCAAAACGGACGGACAAATGTGCGTGTGTGTGTGTGGGGGGGGGGGGGGGTTACCCCCGCAAACCACGATCTAATATTCGGCAAGTGCTAGATCCATAAATCCATATGTAGATTAAGAATCTATCAAAAATACTGGCCGGCACGATTATTTTTTTTAATCAGAATATGAATTATGTCAAACTTCTGTCCTGAATCTACAGGTGATCGCCAGCCATGAGCATGTTTAGAAATGGTGCGCCCTTTATTTATTTATTTCATTTATCTATTTATTTTTTGCTCAATAAATAAAAAACTATGTTATAGATATTGATTGTTTTATTCTTGAAACGGTAATCACATGCGTATACACATGTGCTAGTGCAGGCAATCACTTTGTCGTGTACAACTTGTGACGTCATTTACTGAGACCCACGAAGAATACAGTCGATCCCGAAAATTTATTGGGTAAATCGACAAAAATGTCGATTTCCTCTAAAACCAGGATTTTTTTTTCTGTGGTTACAGGATGAAAAATTTCATTTTTAAAGAGCTAATGCTATATACTATTTTCACAGATGTTCTAATATCACTTTAAATGTTACTATGGTAGCTTATCAGTAAAAAAAACCCCTGTCAGCCCTTAAAAAAATATCTGTGTTTCCACTCACCCTACCGTCCCTAGTTTCTAGGTGCCGACCGTAATTTCCATTGCTTAGACTTCTTCTATTTAAGTGCAAAGACTACGACTAGAATCTTCACAATGATGCTCGGAGGATATTAATGTGATCATTTTGTCTTTTTTCTAAAAGCTTTTAGCACTACATCCATGCATATACACATGTAGCCACCGGGGGCATACTGTATATAGCTTTGAATTCGTCCAGTCTTTAATCTTCGCCCTATAGTGATCTGATACTGATTCGCCCATACTTTAATTAGCCCACTCTTAAATCTTGTTACTTATACATGTTACATGAATATGTAATCCTTTATAAATAATTCTATTCGCCCAGTTTTGAATTGGCCTTTGGACCAGATGGAAGAAAGGGCGAAAATAAAACGGAGGTGAAATTTTCCCTGTATACAGTAGTATTTCTCAAACACATCTTGCTTTTTCCAATTTCAGGTTGGGGAGTTTTTGCAAAAAACAGACATTAATAGGGGAGATTTTCTGTTAGAGTACCCGGGGGAGAGACTTACAGAACATGAAGCAAATCAACGGGAAAAGAATTCGAGCTATATGTTTGGGTTCAAATATAATGGAAAGTTCCATATGTAAGTAAACTTTTTAGCAAACTGGGCTGCAGCTAACTAAGGCAAAACTTGTCAGTCACAGGTCTAAAAATATTAGGGTCTGTATGTCGGATTTCTTTTTAGATACGCCAAAAGAGTTTGTAGAATATGGAGATAGATTAGCAATCATAAGTTTGGTCGTCCAAATGGCAGTTAACAACAATACAAAGAAGTAGCTTTTGATGCTTGAGTATCTTAACAGCTGCCAGCAATCTTACTTCGATTGTGTTTGCGCCAAGGGAGAATTATCATCAAGAATTATACATTAAGTCCCTCACCAGTGAAACCGGAGGGGACTTTTGGTGTGCACTCTCTCTGTCCATCAGTTTGTCTGTCACATAAGTTTTCCCGATTTTTCTAGGCTGTCAAGTTTCTACCTACTTCTACAAAGTTTGAGCAAATAATGGTTGACCACTTATTGCCTTTTCTTCAAAAATATGCAGCTTCAATTTGGTCTTACATTTGAGATTTGTTGCTGATGGGGGACATGTATTTCTTCAGCAATACTCTCAGAATGCTTGTCTAAAGACATTTTATGTCCAGAATAAGTATAATAAATTATATGAGATAAAACGAAAAAAGTATGTAACATCCTTTGTAGGATTGATGCTTCGGAGACGAGAACTTCCCGACTAGGAGGGCTAGTTAATGATGCAGAAGACGATGACCCATTTTGCAACTGTAAAATGAAACTTATTTCATAAGAGGCTCTCCAAGCTCCAAGACTTTGTCTTTTTGCGAAAAAAAGATATAAAACAAGGAGAAGAGCTCCATTACGATTATGGGGAAGAATCCACAAAGCTGCCGTGGCGAAACAAGGTATCTGTTATCAGTTTTGGAAAGTCCAGGGCCACAATGTTCATGTAGAGTTGTTGTGCTTAGTCATCTTCCATAGATATTACATGTTGTTTGCTTTCTTATATTCCGCATACACGTCACACCTCTGAATTTATGTTGACAGTAGGACCTACTGTTACTGAAATTTGATGATTGGGTGTTATAACGTGACAAGGTGAAAGGCAAGGGCACCTTGTTAATGTAAACTTATTGTGCTTAGTTTACTTTCTTAGATATTACGTGTTGTTTGCTTTCTTATATTCCGTATACACGTCATACTTCTAAATTTAGGCGCATGTCCCAATCCGAAAGATGCTGATAGTAGGACTTACTGGTAAGTGTAAACGTCTTCAAATTGAATAGCATCATTTAAGAACAGAAAAATTGGCAACATGGACCAGACATGCACGTTTCGGGTACCTAACCCTCATCAGTGATCCGAAATCTAAACAATGTTATATTCCAAATAAAGCCTGTGTTTGTGAAACACGAATGCCCCCGGTGGCATCTTTGTTAGTATGAACACTATTTTCTGTTAAGTACATGTATGTGAGGTCACTAGGTTAAAAGGTCAAAGGTCAAGGTCACGAGGTCATAAATTTTGGTATCAATGGAAAGGTCTTGTCACAAGGAATACACATATGAAATATGAAAGCCTTATCACATACCATTCTTAAAATGTAAATTTTACTCCAAACGGTCTAGATAGAGGAAAAAATGAGCCAGAAAAAAAATTATTTGAAAATATGCAGTAACCACTCTAATATTGTCGATTTTGTAATAATCAAATCTCCGTATACCTCTATAGTAAAAACTCAATACATTGCAGGTGGCGCCAGTGGAATAAATTAGAGCTGCGCACCCCAAATTCAAAATGACGTTTTTAAAGGTATATAACTGCGAAAGTGAGCGTTAGATTGGCCTGAAAATTTGAAGTTGTACAAATGAGAAAGTATACTTTCATATGAAAAGAAAGATTTTGCATTACAAGACTTTGTAAAATTAATTAATTTTCAGGGACACCGTCCATTTAAGTTGTTTTAATAACTAACACAAAAAAATATAATTTTGATGTATCAATTTCTCTGTGTAAATAATTCATTATGACGTCATTGTTTTATACGCCTGCGGATAGTCGGGACGTATTGTGTTATGGTGTTGTCTGTCTGTCCATTTACAAGTCTTGACCTTATTTTTATTATACACCCCCCTTCTTTTGCGGGGGGGGGGGGGGGGGTATATAGGAATCACCCTCTCTGTCCTCGAAAGCAGGGGGACATTCAAACTCGTCCCTCCATCTGTCTGTTACAAAAGCTATAACCTGGTATATATTTTCTAAAGTATTAATGATAGAGCATTTATATTTGGCATGCATGATCCGTGTGACAAAACCTTTCCAACGGCACCATGCCTTGACCTTTGACCTATTTCATGGTCTCCGGGGACCACAATTCTCTGAATCTGCTTGTTTAGCTTAGAAAGAAAAGGGAAAGTTAAAAAAACCTGACATACTTTTGTTGCATGTGTGTATTTTAATGAAACAGTAAATCAGAACTTTTGAGCAACATGCTATCATTTTTTTTTTGCACACAGAAAGTTGTGCAATAATCAGAAAGTACTTACCAAACAATTCATTGGAGAAATCAATTTACTTGACTTTACTGGTGTTTTCGTCATAAAAAGTATGAAAACTTTTTCCTTTCTTTTAGGTGATCAACACTTTTATGTCGATACTACAACAGGAGCAAAATGTGAATAATTTTGATCAAATATATGTGATTCCTTCCTATATGGCAGTTTTATGGGAAAACAATGAATTTGAAACCTGGTTTTACAAAAAGGTAATTACATTTCTGTTAAAGTTGACATGTCTACGAAATTGTCAAATTGTTGAAAATAAGGAGTTTTGTAATCAGTGTTGGAATGACAAATATACCATATATTTTCACACATTCCATGCTCCTATCATGACATTGGGCCTATATGTATCTAACTATCGTAGTCAAGAGGCCTGTATGTCTATGACCCAATTTTCAGTGAAGAAAGTTTCAAATGAATATTATGCATACTTATGTCCTTGCAGTCATGTTTACTATTTAGATGCAAAACCATTACGCTCAACATACATGTATCTCTGTGTTACAGTTCACTGACTTACAAAAAGGTGGTGCAGGTCAAGATTGTAAACTAGAGTACTGATACAGTAACTCCATTTTTGGAACCTTTTTATCAATTAAAGAATTAAATCATGTAATGTATTCACAACATGGATAGAAAACTGCTTAAGTTTCTCTCCATTTTTTGTGTGGATACAATGCAGTCACATTTATGTCAGTGTCCCTTGCTTTTATGTTGTTTAATTAAACTTCAATTTTTTCTACCTTATCCATTATGTACCCAAAGGCTCATTACACCTATGCGAAAGCAGGTCCTTTCTCTTTTCTGCACAAATTTATAACTTTAATTTTCAGAAAGTATATGAAAAAAGATATGAAGCAGTTGGGGATGTTAACTTCTCTTGGAAAATAGGAACTCTGACATCAAGTTATCAGAAGGATGGCCATAGCTGTGGACCATTTGTTTTGATGGTAAATCTCAATTTCTACCATTTTCCTATTCCATGCTTTTTATTAAGCATGTGTTTAATATTTATTCAGAATGGCTAACCAATTAAGTTTTACTAATCAGTTACTCTACAATGAATATGCTTGAATCCCCATTAAATAAAAAAATATGTGTGTTTATGGTCATAAAGTTTATAAAAAAACTTTAGGGTCTGGGCCAGAAAATAGGGTCGGTCAGAGGACCATAAACACACAATATTTTTTTTGCCTTAGCTTCTGTCTATCTGACCGTCAAACTGTCTTGAAACTTGCACTATATACTCATACAGTTTTAGACGGATCTTCAAAAGGTATCTGTAGATGCACAATTAGGTTTAGGAATTGTGATTTTGTCATTGGTTTTTGGCGCCAAAAAAGTTATATAACATTGATATCCAAAAGTTTACATAACTATTGAAATGATTCTTAATTTCATTTACATTCACTTCAAATGTTTGATGCAAAATTACCACTCATAATAATGTAATATATATAAATACATTAATTGTTTCAGAATGCCATGGCACTCACTAAAGGGATAGTCCCATCTATGTTGACACAAAGGGTAGCCCCAATAATGCGCCAGTATGTAACAAATAAAATAATACTTTGTGCAACAAAACCAGCAGCCCAACTTACAGTGTGTGACATGGTTGACTGCAAGAAGCCAGGGGGAGTTGGGTACAGTGTACAGTTTGTGGGAGATGGCTGCATTTTGAATACATTAATCTTCAGAAGAAACCAGAGGGAGACTTTGTTTGCATGATTTGCCATGCCCAATACGAGTAGAATTGATGTTTATACTCCCCGCATACAAAGTTTTGTATCATACTGCAATTAGTGAAAGAGAACGGACGGTAAGCCCGAAGGCATTGAAAATGTGCACCGAAAATATAAATTTACAATATATAAAGAACTTTCACTTGTTTTGATCAGAATACTGTTGAATTTTATGATTATCACATTCTTTTAACCATGATCTGTATATTTTGGCCAGAATTTGGGTTGAAACCACGCTATGTTGCATTACATGTAACGTAAAACAGAAAAGTTTTCTAAAACATTGTTGCCCCTTTCATGTTGATTGCACGTTAGGATATAAAGCTACAGTAGGAAGATCTTGTATGAAAGGGGAGGGGGGGGGGAAACTATTTTTAAAAACTTTTCCGTAAGATGTAATGCAAAATAGCGAGGTTTCAACCCAAACTGTTGCAAACAATACAAACAACGGTTAAAAAATGTGCTTATAAAATTCAGCAATATTATGACCAAACTAGTGGAAATTGTTTTTCTATTGTTAATGTATATTCTTATTGCCATATTGTCAATGGCTTTGGGCTGGCTGTCCTATCTTACCGTCTGTCTTCCTTTCATTGATTACAACATGTAGTGTATGGTTTATGTTGGATAGCATTTGTATCATACTTGATTACAACATGTAGTATATGATTTGTGATTGATAGCATTTGTATCATACTTCTTTATGATTTGTGATGGACAGTATTTGTATAATACTTGATTACAACCTACAGTGTATGATTTGTGATGGATAGCATTTGTATCATACTTGATTAAAACGTACATTTGTATCATACTTGATCACAACGTACAGTATATGATTTGTGATGGATAGCATTTGTATCATACTTGATCACAACGTACAGTATATGATTTGTGATGGATAGCATTTGTATCATACTTGATTAAAACGTACAGTATATGATTTGTGATTGATCGCATTTGTATCATACTTCTTTATGATTTGTGATGGACAGTATTTGTATAATACTTGATTACAACCTACAGTGTATGATTTGTGATGGATAGCATTTGTATCATACTTGATTAAAACGTACAGTATATGATGTGTGATGGATAGCATTTGTATCATACTTGATCACAACGTGCAGTGTATGATTTGTGATGGATAGCATTTGTATCATACTTGATTACAACGTACAGTATATGATTTGTGATGGATAGCATTTGTATCATACTTGATTAAAACGTGCAGTGTATGATGTGTGATGGATAGCATTTGTATCATACTTGATCACAACGTGCAGTGTATGATTTGTGATGGATAGCATTTGTATCATACTTGATCACAACGTACAGTGTATGATTTGTGATGGATAGCATTTGTATCATACTTTATTACAACATGTATATGATTTGTGATGGATAGCATTTGTATCATACTTGATCACAACGTGCAGTATATGATTTGTGATGGATAGCATTTGTATCATACTTGATTACAACGTACAGTGTATGATTTGTGATGCATAGCATTTGTATCATACTTGATTACAACGTACAGTGTATGATTTGTGATGGATAGCATTTGTATCATACTTGATCACAACGTGCAGTATATGATTTGTGATGGATAGCATTTGTATCATACTTGATTACAACGTACAGTGTATGATTTGTGATGCATAGCATTTGTATCATACTTGATTACAACCTACAGTGTATGATTTGTGATGGATAGCATTTGTATCATACTTGATTACAACGTACAGTGTATGATTTGTGATGGATAGCATTTGTATCATACTTGATTACAACCTACAGTGTATGATTTGTGATGGATAGCATTTGTATCATACTTGATTACAACGTACAGTGTATGATTTGTGATGGATAGCATTTGTATCATACTTGATTACAACGTGTAGTATATGATTTGTAATGGATAGCATTTGTATCATACTCTACTCAGTTAATTTTATTGATTAAAACATGAAGTTTATGATATAAATAGAGACTTCTACTAAGATGTATACACCATTTTAAATCGGATAGAATTAACAATATGGACCATATGTGCATTTCGGATATTGAACCCTCGTCAGTGATCCTTAGCCAAAGAATGTAGTTGGAAAAATTGAAAAATAATGCCCCAAAAGAGGCGAAAGAAGCTTAGGTCAAAAGGGACGGTGTAATAAACCCACAAAATTACAATTTCTATCAATTTTAACACAGAAAATTTGAATGCTCTCAAAACGCCACAAATCAACCGAAGTCGACCGTAGAACTTGGCTACATGTGCCCTCGGGGACTCCTTGGTCCACCAGCAGTGATACTCACCAAGTAGTTGAAATATAAATAGAGACTTCTACTAAGATGTATACACCATTTTAAATCGGATAGAATTAACAATATGGACCATATTGAACCCTCTTCAGTGATCCTTAGCCAAAGAATGTAGCTGAAAAATGATGTTAGATGACTATGATTTGTATCATACGTGATTACAACATGCGGTGTCTGATTTTTGACGAGTAGGATTTGTATCATACTTAATTACAGCATTTAGTGAGTTGTGATGTATAGGGTTTTATCTCTACCCAGCTTATTTTATTGATCACAACATGAAGTCTATGATATGTGATGTATAGGATCTGTATCATACTTGATTACATCATGCAGTCTATGATTTGTGATGTATGTATTGCATGATCTGTAAAGAGGTGATGTAGCCATGTGTAGTTGTATGTCTGACAACAACACATAGAACCAGATTGATGAGTTGTATGATATGTATAGACGTGATTTGTCGCTATTTATTGTTCTATGCCTGGTAACAACACAAATTACCAGATTGATGTATTGTATGATATGTATAGAGGTTAAATGTAGCCACATGTTTGCTATGATGATAAGTCACAATCAAACACTAACTTGTACAACCTGATGGGTCAAATTATCTGTCCATAGAGATGTCAGTCAGTGTCTACTATAGTATCAGGTTATGGAGGTTAGTCTCCATCAGATACTAACTTGTACAACCTGACTGGTCCATAGAGGTCTACAGGGGTCCAACGGGTCAATCTATCAGTCCATAGAGATGTCAGTCAGTGTCTATTTTCGACAGTCTATTTAAAGAGTTCGGTTTAAATTCGACACCTGGAAATCCCACTTACACCCCAACAAACATTTCTGCCTCTGAAATAATAGATAACCACAAATCAGCTCTTGCTTCCTTTGGCTTCCAAACTAACAATTTATATTTAGATTTACCATACTTATACTGCATACCTAAAATGCATAAGAATCCGTACAAACAACGTTTCATCGCTGGTTCCTCAAAATGTTTTACAAAATCTGTATCGATCTTACTCACCAAAGTTTTATCTGAAATCAAATCTGGGCTTCAAAAATATTGTTCGACAGTATATTCTCGCAGTGGTATCAACCAGATGTGGAGCATTAGAACATCTGAAATCCACTCATGTTAGTAAAGTTCATTCGATCAAAGCCTTTGAGTTTACACTACAATTCCACATTCTAAATTGAAAGAAAGACTCGCAAAAATTATAAGTAATGCGTTTACAAGTAAGAACGGTAATCGCAAATACAAATTTATTGTTGTGAACTATGACAAATCCTACTTTGTAAAAGAAAAGTCCGATTCTGAAAATAAGTACACTGAAACAGATAATATTCAGATGTTAAACTTTTTGATCGACAACATTTTTGTGGTATTTGGAGGAAAGGTATTCTAGCAAATTGTCGGAATTCCAATGGGGACCAATTGTGCCCCACTCCTTGCCGACATTTTCTTTTACTCGTACGAAGCTGAGTTCATTCAATCTTTGGTCTCTGGGGGGAGGGGGGGGGAGATACTTAGCTTCTGACTTCAACTTCACTTACAGATACATAGACGATGTGTTGTCCATCAATAATCCAAAATTCGCGGATTACCTGAGCAGTATCTATCCTTCAGAGCTTGAAGTCAAAGAAACTACTGAGACAAATAATTCAGCATCCTATTTGGACATAATGTTGTCCTACGACACTGATGGTCACATGAACACCTCACTCTATGACAAACGCGACGACTTCAATTTCAGCATAACAAACTTTCCTTTTCTGAGTAGCAACATCCCTTCATCTCCAGCTTATGGCGTATTCATATCTCAATTAATACGCTATGCCAGAGCAAGTACCAAATATATGGATTTTGTTCTGAGAGCTAGGCGTCTTGCAGATAAGCTTCTTAGTCAGGGATATCTTTGTGACCGACTAACATCGTCACTGAGGAAGTTCTACGGTCGATATGGGGAACTCGTCATACACTATGATGTCCCACTCTCCAGAATGGTGGATGATATTTTGTCATAGACCATTTGAACCATCCAACCAAAGATTGTACTCTATGTCTTCCGAAATGGAAGTAACCGGATGTGACAGTTCTACCGAATTGAAGCGGCGGGTGTTGCATGCAAGCAGGAGATGCGTACTCTTCCTGGGCACCTGGTCTCACTCCCATATCGGGAGTTCGCTTCTTTTCATGTGGTGGAGGTTTTTGTTTGTTTGCTTTGGTTCCTGTGTTGTCCTGATTTTGTATGCCTTCGGTTTCTGGATTTCTGAATTATCGATTTTGTGCTGTAAACAGGGATATGGTCATTATCCATATTTGTCAGAGTATCAGGTTATGGAGGTTAGTCTCCATCAGATACTAACTTGTACAACCTGATTGGTCCATAGAGGTCTACAGGGGTCCATCTACCTGTCCATAGAGATGTCAGTCAGTGTCTACTTTAGTATCAGGTTATAGAGGTTAGGCTCCATGAGATACTAACTTGTACAACCTGACTGGCCCATAGAGGTCTACAGGAGTCCATCTATCAGTCCATAGAGACGTCAGTCAGTGTCTACTATAATAGTATCAGGTTATGGAGGTTAGTCTCCATCAGAAACTAACTTGTACAACCTGACTAGTCCATAGAGGTCTACAGGGGTCCATCTACCAGTACATAGAGATGTCAGTCAGTGTCTACTTTAGTATCAGGTTATGGAGGTTAGTCTCCATCAGATACTAACTTGTACAACCTGATTGGTCCATAGAGGTCTACAGGGGTCAATCTATCAGTCCATAGAGATGTCAGTCAGTGTCTTCTACAGTATCAGGTTATGGAGGTTAGTCTCCCTCAGATACTAACTTGTACAACCTGACTGGTCCATAGAGGTCTACAGGGGTCCATCTATCAGTCCATAGAGATGTCAGTCAGTGTCTACTATAATAGTATCAGGTTATGGATGTTAGTCTCCATCAGAAACTAACTTGTACAACCTGACTAGTCCATAGAGATCTACAGGGGTCCATCTACCAGTACATAGAGATGTCAGTCAGTGTCTACTTTAGTATCAGGTTATGGAGGTTAGTCTCCATCAGATACTAACTTGTACAACCTGATTGGTCCATATAGGTCTACAGGGGTCCATGGGGTCTATCTATCAGTCCATAGAGATGTCAGTCAGTGTCTACTACAGTATCAGGTTATGGAGGTTAGTCTCCCTCAGATACTAACTTGTACAACCAGACTGGTCCATAGAGGTCTACAGGGATCCATAGGGTCCATCTATCAGTCCAAAGAGATGTCAGTCAGTGTCTGCTATAGTATCAGGTTATGGAGGTTAGTCTCCATCAGATACTGACTAGTACAACCTGACTGGTCCATAGAGGTCTACAGGGGTCCATAGGGTCCATGTATCAGTCCATAGAGATGTCAGTCAGTGTCTACTATAGTATCAGGTTTTTCAGTTTAGTATCCATCAGATACTAACTTGTACAACCTGGTTAGTCCATAGAGGTCTACTGGGGTCCATAGGGTCCATCTACCAGTCCATAGAGATGTCAGTCAGTGTCTACTTTAGTATCAGGTTATGGAGGTTAGTCTCCATCAGATACTAACTTGTACAACCTGATTGGTCCATAGGGTCCATCTATCGGTCTATAGAGATGTCAGTCAGTGTCCACTACAGTATCAGGTTATGGAGGTTAGTCTCCATCAGATACTAACTTGTACGACCTGACTGGTCCATAGAGGTCTACAGGGGTCCATCTATCGGTCCATAGAGATGTCAGTCAGTGTCTACTATAGTATCAGGTTATGGAGGGTAGTCTCCATCAGAAACTAACTTGTACAACCTGGTTGGTCCATAGAGGTCTACAGGGGTCCATCTATCAGTCCATAGAGATGTCAGTCAGTGTCTTCTATAGTATCAGGTTATGGAGGTTAGTCTCCATCAGATACTAACAACCTGGTACAACCTGATTGGTCCATATAGATATACAATCAGTCCAGTTATAAAATAATATTTATAATTTCAAATTATTTTTATATAATCAATATACAGTTGCATATTTATAATAATTAATTTAAAAAGATATTTTTTCGTTCCAAAAGCGGAAACAGCCCGCCGAGGTCAAAGTCCACGCGTGGGTTGTGCCAAATCAAAACAACGATGCTTTTGATCTTGCTCCTGTTTACAGTTGCTACAAATGCACTGTCACACAAAATCAATGTGCACAGTTGCACATACAATCAAAACAGAAATGAACTTCTGTGCGACTGGCAGGGACCAGGTTTGTATGAGGCTGATAGAAAATTGGTGGGGGTGAGGACGATCAATTTTGTAAGATTCTTCAAAGATGGTATCCTGAAATTAAACGGACAGTTCGTCGGAGACGTGAGGATGATGGTAATCCAGAACGGAGATGTACCATGCCACCAAGTACATGTAGGTGATGGTGTAACCGTTCTGGTCCATGGCATGCTGTGTTCGGTAAGAAATTAAGCATTTTACAGTTTACAATTTTTGATATTCTTCTTCTTCCGTATAAAGTACATTGCCGAGAAAATTTAAAGAATTCTATTTCAAACCACACTCTCAAGACCTCTTCATAAGCCATAAAGGTTTTTGTTTTTGTTTTGTTTTTTTATTTCTGTGAAGTGCACGCCATGGCAGCTACACCCTTAGTAATTATAAATTATTGTGATTTGTCATATTGTAAAAACGAATGAGTAAAAACGTTCATGAAGAAAGGCATGGAAGATTGTTTAAAAGTGTTTTAATCATCCTAATGTATAATTTTATTTTATGTTTTCTTTTTGTATTATTTCAGTATTCTGGCACATACTCCTCCTCCTCTGATTCCTCCCCCACATATACAGTTTCATCCAGGTCATCAGAGCTAACAAGTGACACCACTTCCACATCATCAGCTGAAAAGGTACAGTACTGTACATAGTCTTAGACATGTTGCTGCGAGAGGAAAATGTATTGCATTAAAGGAAATCAAATTTCATACTAAACATTAGATCTTGATACATGTACCTGTTATATTATAAAGCATCTATCTATCTATTATAAAGTTATCAAAAATTCAGACAGTCCAAAGTCGGCACCGGTTACCCATTGGTCTCGTCGGTTTATGTGTAGTCTTTTGTGTTTGATGTTTAAATGTCGTGTGTCTCTTTTCCGTCTCGTGCTGTACTCGTCTTTTGTGTTTTTGCATCGGGTATTTTGGTGTTTTACTGTTGATGCTGCAACGGGGTCTTGTTGGAGATCTCCTCCCTTCCTTTTACTATTTAATAGACAACAGCAGTCAAATTATCAGTAGAGGCGACAGATGGACAGATGCCTTATACATCCATATCTTGGCAAACAGCTACAGAAATCAAAGTCATGCTAGTGATCTTGATTTGCAAGTGTCTTTGTTTATATATTTGTTTTCTTCTTCCTTTATTTTATTTCAGTTCTGAGTTAGTAACAACTCTACTATTCCTCTTTCTCTTTTACTTTCAGCCTTAGTTTTATTATTTTTCTTGGATTTGGGATAATAATCATTTTAAAGAAAAAGAAAAACAAGATGCCTTTGAAAAAATCAGATTCTGAAAATGAAAATTTTCTGCATGACAGAAAGGAGACCAAATTCCCTTTCATCAATACCAACATACAATTTCAATGCTTTTGTGAATGACACACACCTGAAGGAGTACTTTTGACGATGAAAGCTAAATTACACACTCAGTATGAAAACAAGATTTACCACCTTACTGCTTTACTTTACATGTTTGTAGACAAATGTTGTGTTGAATGTATAAGGTGTTGATTAAATGTCTATCTATATTACACATTTTGATATGTCAGCTTTTACTTCCACATTTTGATCTCAAATTACACAAAGTATTGCACTAATGTATTAAAAAAAATACAAAAGGCTTGTTTGATACTTATACCACAAAAATGATATATGCTTTTAATTTATGTCAGTTAATCGATTTGTAGACCATTTAAAATTGATGCCTTTCTTTAATATTTTTCTTATGTGTAATTAGTTTCAGACCATTTTGTTTTATTATAATTCTTTTTTTTTTTCTTTTCATACATTAAGTATCACATGATAATATACATGCCTGAACATGTAGGCTGTGAATGACTGAAGATGTGATGTAGTACAGTTTGTTATGAAAAGTGAAAGTTTGATGCACATTGCAGATAAGTAAGGGTAGTTTGTGATATAAAGAAAGTATGTGGAGTACACTAAATGATATTTGTTTGAATTATGTGATTAAAAATGTTAATGTGCATGCATAGATAAAGAGGTATTGGTAATGAATGTAGCAAACATATATGCTTTGAATGACTAAGGATGTGATGTACAGTACTTGCTTGAAGGCTGTTTTGTGTTGCAATAATGTAATTACGTGTAAATGATATAGATATATAAAATATATGTAGCCCTTATTAGATAGAATTGAGAAACAAAATTTAAAATATTTGAATGGGAAAAATCAGATTTTTATTGTTTTTGCTTTGTTTACAGGTTCATTTTGCTATAAGGAGTTCAGATTTTACTAAGGGAGATAACTCTCAGCCATAGACACTCATTGAACTTAATTAAACCCCACTTTTTATCTCTTGATGATAAAACATGCATGGAATTATGTAATTGTTTTTAAAGATATATTTACAGGTTGTAGTGTTGAGATTTGGAAAATCAGATATTGTAGTAGTATATCCACCAAGTAAAAAACAAAAACAAACAAATAATAATTATTATAATAATAATATAATAATAAAAAACCAAACAGAACATTGAATGAAAGATAAAAAAGAGAAGAATATTTCACATACTATATGTGTCAATGTTTGACAAAAAGTTTATATTATAATATATGTTTATGTATATATAAATTCCTATTTGGTGCATAATTCATTTATTTATTTGGTATTTTACAAACTGTCATTGCTAAAAAAAATTGAATTCTCAGGTGACAAAGATTTTCTGTGATGTATCCATTCCATGTAAAAGTTTTTTTTTCATAAACTAGTACTTGCCATTATTCATTTGTTAGTTATAAAGTCTAGTCAAAGTTAATAAAATGAAAAAAATATGTGATTTCTATTCTTTGATACTTACTTGAAGTATGATTAGATCGAGGTTGTGTCAGTCTCATCTTCTTGACTACTTTGTAGTCTGGCTTATCATCAGAGTCAATTATGACTATGATGTCTGACACACATTCAAACAAAACGGTATCCTTATGTACATCCTTATATTCAACGTTGAACTTTATATAGTCATCCTCGTCAAGGTAACTTGTCATCATCTCGGCTGCAATTATTTTGTTCTCCATATTTGAAGGTTTGATAAGGAGAAAAGGACCAGTAACAGTGACTTGTTTTTTTAAGAATTCAGACAGGTTTTACTGTATGATATAGATCTTCATGAAACTATTTTAATTAGGTAGAAAATGACAACCATTCAAAAATAAGATAAGATAAGCTCAAAATGCATCGAAGATGCAAAATGCCGAGTTGCAAAACTGGAATGTAAGTATGAATATGCAGACTAACATGAAATGTGTATGGTTTGTAACAACATTTTGTGGTCCTAAATGAAAATTTCTGGATCAAGAAATGGTCTTCTCTTTATTCTATATCAGCGTGTAATATATTTTCAAGGATACAGATTTTCCTGTGACCTTGATCTTTGACCTTTTGACCCAAAAATTAATGGCAAGTTTCATGATTATAGGTGCAATACAGGCTCAAAAATGGTCTGGAAACCATTTTCAATTACCTAAGTCCTGTGACCTTGATCTTTGACCCCTAAATCAAAAGTGGTCATTTTCTATTCACTGGAAACATTTCTGGCAAGTTACATGATTACAGGTGCAATACAGGCTCAAATTCAGTCGGGAAACCATTTTCAATCATCTTAGTCCTGTGACCTTGACCTTTGACCTTTTAACCCCAAAATTGATAGTGGTCATCCTTGATCCATGGGAAACATTTCTGGCAAGCTTCATGATTATAATTGCAATACAGGCTGAAATATGGTCCGGAAACCACTTTCAATCATCGGAGTCCTGTGACCTTGACCTTTGACCTTTGGACCCCAAAATCAATAGGGGTCATTCTTGATTCATGGGAATCATTATTGGCAAGTTTCATGACTTTAGGTGCAATACAGGCTAAAATATGGCCAGGAAACCATTTTCAATCATCAGAGTCCTGTGACCTTGACCTTTGACCCCAAATCAAAAGTGGTCATTTTCTATTCACAGGAAACATTTCTGGCAAGTTACATGATTATAGGTGCAATACAGGCTGAAATATGGTCCGAAAACCAATTTCAATCAACAGAGTCCTGTGACCTTGACCTTTGGACCCCAAAATCAATAGGCTTCATCCTTGATTCAAGGGAAACATTTCTGGCAAGTTTCATGATTATAGGTGCAATACAGGCTGAAATATTGTCCAGAAAACATTTTCAATCATCTGAGTCCTGTGACTGACCTTTTGACCCCAAAATCAATAGGCCTCATCCTTGATTCAAGGGAAACATTTCTGGCAAGTTTCATGATTATAGGTGCAATACAGGCTGAAATATGGTCCGGAAACCATTTTCAATCATCTGAGTCCTGTGACCTTGACCTTTGACCTTTTGACCCCAAAATCAATAGGGCTCATCCTTGATTCATGGGAAACATTTCTGGCAAGTTTCATGATTATAGGTGCAATACAGGCTGAAATATGGTCCGGAAACCATTTTCAATCATCTGAGTCCTGTGACCTTGACCTTTGACCTTTTGACCCCAAAATCGATAGGGCTCATCCTTGACTAATGGTGAGTAAGTGTATGAAGTTTCATTGATATAGCCTCTTTCGTAGTTGACTTATAGTCCGGAAACCAATTGTTGACGCCCTCCCGCCCGCCCGCCCGTCTCACATCAAATTAAGAGCCGAGTTTTGCAACTCGGCTTAAAAGTGGCATATGAAAGAAATACAGGCTGTGTTTTCAATGTGATACAAGCTATCAATTAAGGAGAAGAATGCATCGGCAATTTCATCTTAAAACAATTCAAATCGGGTGGAAGTTGACAGTTATTCAAAATAAACTGGTCCTCACTCTCTAACAATAGATCATGTCTTAGTCTTAGCTGTATACCTTGTTGCCTAAGGCAGTATATATATAGTCTCTCAACAATGGGATTCATTTAACACCAATTCAGTGTTTACCTTCAATTCAGTGTCACAATAGATCGTGGTATCTTATTTCAATTACAACAGACAAAGACTGGGTGCTTTCAATGTATTAATTATGGAAAGTGAAAGTAAAAGATCCGCAAAAGCTTTGTTCTGAATACACAATAGAGATCCCCATTTCTTTTGTTCTAGGTACCTCTGAATGACACTACTACAGCTTTAACGGACTTGAAACACATTTTTTTTCTACACTAAGGCCGAATACTCATTAAAAACAATTTACTTTTCTCCGCCACTCATTGTTTTTTATTGAACTCGACACTTCATTGAACGTTCACAAAACCTCGTCCACGGTCTTTCTTCTCCTTAATTGATAGCTTGTATCACATTGAAAACACAGCCTGTATTTCTTTCATATGCCACTTTTCTTATCTTATTTTTGAATGGTTGTCGTTTTCTACCTAATTAAAATAGTTGAAGTAAAATGACCGATGAATAATAAAAGAATCTCATTTGAAGGTTTGTAATACAAGATAGTAACTTTTATTTTCGTTTTTATCTGTGGACGGGGTTTATAAATAAAATTATGACCACCCGCAACTCGTAAAATGATATACCAAAGGTCAAGATAATTTATATATTGATTGAGTGTGCCTTTGATAAGCCCCGTGAGAGTGATATTATCTAGCGCCTCCCCTATAGAGCCTCTGATACAAATTGAGGCTCAAGTGGGGCTTTAATGTTTATAATGTAGATTTTGGGGCCATGTCATGTGAAGTGTCCCGTGAGTGTAATTTTCGGCCGGATTGCAAAGCAATCCCGGACTAAAGATTGACGATGTCCATCTGCCGATTTTACGGTTAAAAAGAAGAATGAAATACAATTCCTTTGGTGAGAATCATAACCTTTCCATTAGAATGGGGAGAAGTCAACAACCAATTGAATACTGGGATAATAATATATAAATATAACCTCATTAGTTGGTTTTGCTTTCTAAAACATGTATCTAGACAGAGAAGAAACAACTGCGGATCTAGAGGGGGTCCCCCTGGAATTTTCATAGCACAGTTGGGGATTTTCCCTTAAAATTCATTAATTAATATGTTCCATATATTATTAGATTTTTACATTGCTCTGTGTAATATAAACATTTCGCAGAAAAAAATATCAAAATCGTTTGATCAAGTACAGAGATAATGCAGTTGGAAGTTTGATGATTGGTGTCATTTTTGCAACACAGTTTCCTATCGTATTCCATAGTAACCTTCTAAAGAAGTGGCACCATTTGGATTAACTTTGGAGTGGTCAGTTAGTAGTATAGTCCCCACTCTATCCGTACTTCCGGTGACGTTATTTTCCCGCGTTTCCGGTTTCCCTCTCTCCCTGTACTTCCGGTGACGTCATTTTCCCGCGCTTCCGGTATTTTCCCGCGCTTCGTCATTTTTCCCGGGCTTGTGATATTTTCCCGCGCTTCCGGTGTTCAAAAATGTTCCCGCGCTTCCGGTATTAAAGAAATTTGCCATCCTTCCGTCAACAATGAACGTTTGCCCCCCTTCCAATAGGATAAGCTATTTTTCCCGCCCTTCCGGTCTTTACATCTACATCAGCTTCTGTTACATCATTTCTCCGGGGCTACCGGTTTTACATCCACGTCAGTACTTCCGGTGCTTATTCAACAGATATACTTTTTATACTTCCAGTCTCAAAGAAAAATTCCCAAATATTACTTTTAAAATGGAACTAAATCTTTAATTTATTATCTTTCACATTTCCTGTGATGTGTTTTTATTTTTTTTTTTAATTTGAAAATCAAAGTCAACGTTTGGGGGATAATTTCGTGGAGCATGTTTGGATTTTTGTGTGTATATTTCATTGCCAGTTTTGAACAAAAGAAATTTCCCGCGCTTCCTGTATTATAAATAAGAAGAAAACACTGAACTTTTGCGCGCCTTTCAATATGAAAGAATTTCCCACCCCTTCCGGTGTAAAAGAATTGTAACATAACTTCCGAGGAGTGACGTGTCGTATATAAGACATAATAATGTCTTACGTTTCCCTCATTCTATCAGCTAGAGCGCGATAATTGGACACTATGGATGGCAACTATAAAGAGATCATTAAGCGACATTATGATACCCTGGCAAGCAAAATGAACGTGGACAAAGTTGTAATGCATTTACACAATCTGAATTATCTGACAGATGACATGAAGGGACGTTTAGATGCAGAAAGGAGTCGTATCACAAGAAGCAGAAAATTGTTGGAAATGATCACTTCTAAGGGACGAATCTCTTTCACTTCATTCCGTATAGCGCTGATTAAGGCAGGCGACCTTCTCTTAGCAAAGGAACTGCTCGAAGATTCGAAACAGCTTTCTGGTAAACAGGATCGATTGGAAAGAAGCAAGCCACTCGTAATTGATCTGGATAAAAGCGAGGAAAAATCTGAATTTGGATCGGACAACACTTCTGAAAATGGGAGTTCACAGAGAAGCATGATAAACATTGGAAACAATTGCTTTGTAGTGGCTAAAACATACAAAGGAGAACTCAACGTCCATATCCGACAATTTGAGGAAACAAAAGCTGGGAGACTTTTTCCTACCAAAAAGGGAGTTGTATTTCCTTTACCTAGATGGGCGCTCTTCATGAATTTGGAACCTGATATTTCAGATTGTTTGAAATCATATTCAGAGCTTGAATCGGAGCAATGCTGGCATCTTGGAGGTGGAGTCTATGCGAAAATTAATTCAGAATACCCTACTGTTAACATAAGACATTACTGGAAGCCTGACGATGCCGAGCAGCCTGTGCCTACTAAAAGAGGGGTTATGTTAAACAAATTCCGTTTGGACAATTACGGGATGCCATGGAAAAATTGAAAGAATTCGTACCAGAGATAGAAGACGCCGTACCTTGCATGTATGGTGACGACCATATGAATCAAGAAGGCATGCTAAGGTGTCCAGAGTGTTCTCCTTTTGATTATGAAAAATACTGTTAAATGTGTGTATATTTGTTAACTTCACTGAGTGGATCCAAACATAGATAGGCAGGGAATATAATATACCCTAAGGTAAAAGTGTTTATATTTCGTAGTTCAATTGCATTTTTACATGTGACTATACTTGTATGTGAAGACTCATCAACTGTTTTCTTTTTTCAAGTTTCTTTTATTATTTATCCAAAATGAAAGATAAAGAAAAGAAATATTTGTAATAAACAAAACTACATGTATAACTGCAGGTCTTCGTTATGTTAATAAAAATATTCTTAAACTTGTGTGTTTTACTTAATAAAATAAAATAAAAAGTACACGTAATTGAGACAATTGAAACAAGACAATGTGAAAGAAAACCCGAAGGATACTATTAAATGGGTTCCGAAAGAGTAAGCGTTTCACAAATCATGTCCATTAAAAATCTATAAAGCACAAGTACACAGACGAAAGGAATCATTTGCTTATTAGACATGGCCGATTATACTGAATATTTAAGAAACATCTATACAACTCCTGGACATCCAGGTGCTTTCGCAGGCCCGGAAAAACTGTATAAGGTTGTTAAAGAAGAAGGGAAGTACAAAATAGGTCGAGCTAAAATAAGAAAATTTCTAAAAAATACGGACATATATAGTCTCAGTAAACCTATCAGAAGAACCTTTGACCGTACAAGTGTTGTAGTTGACACTATTGATTCAATGTGGGACGGTGATCTAGCAGACATGACTAAAATTTCAAAGTACAACAATGGATATAAGTTTTTATTAGTTTTAATCGACATTTTCAGCAGATTTCTTATGATGGTACCGTTGAAAAATAAAAGTCATTCCAGTATGATTAGTGCATTTCAGAAAGTGTTTGATAAAGGACGTAAACCTAAAACATTGCGAACAGATAAAGGCAGCGAGTTTAAAAACAGATGGGTGAAATCATATTTACACAGTGAGAGCATCAATACAATTTACACACAAAATGAAACAAAGGCGAACTATGCAGAAAGAGTGATACGGACAATGAAAAACATAATGTACCGTTATTTTATGAAATTTCAAACTTACAAGTATATCGATGTTCTTGATAAACTGGTTGACACATACAACACCAGGCCTCATAGATCTCTAGGAGGAATGTTACCAAAAAATGTGAACCCATCTAATGCCGATGAGGTCAGACTGAAAATGTATCTTTCAAGACAACCTCATTGCCGAAATAAAAGAAATAAGAAAAATGTGAAAAGGGAAGTTCATTACAAACTAAAACTTGGTGATACTGTACGTATTTCACAACTGAAAAAACCTTTTCAAAAAGATTACGATCAGAAATGGACGGAAGAGTACTTTAAAATTTATATACGTTACAAAAGGAATGGAATTCCTGTCTATCGAGTTAAAGATCTATTAGGGGAAAAACTCCAAGGTTCATTTTACGAACCTGAACTTCAAAGAGTTGTAAAATCCAATGAATCTACATACAGAGTTGAAAAAAATTTACGAAAAAGAGGGCGTGGTCAAAACAAAGAAGTTCTTGTGAAGTGGTCAGGCTGGCCGAATAAATTCAATACTTGGATCTTAGAGTCATCATTGAAAGAAAGTTCATCCTAAAGAAAAGTTTATCAGACAAAAAGAAAAAAAATGAGTATAAGAATGATATTAGCATCTACGGATAGTAAAGCTTTTTTCCATAACAAAGCGAATGAGTTTACAGTGCAACTTAATCGCCAAGTACAATTTGACGGCTATTGGGTCGTTGCAATAACAGAATTTAATATCCGAAATAGTGTGAAATCCGTCTTTGAAGACACAGAAATATATGTATGTTGTGATATATGTCAAGAAACATTTGTCGGAGGTGACGAAATAGCACTATTGAGACGTATAATACTGGATGGTAAACAAAACACTAATATTTCTTTTTTATCACCGTACTATATTCCGGTGAAAATAAGCCAATTGCAACAAATCAAAGTATATATAAAGGACCGTCAAGGAGAACTCATTGCATTCAATAACGAGGAAATCAGTTTAACACTTCACTTTAAAAAGTTTCCGTACATTTTATAATGAACAGTAAAACATATGTGAGTGATCCAAAAATCTGGGAAACGTTTTATCAAAACATGGCTAGTAAACAATTTAATCCATATAAATATCGACCAAAGCAGAAGGGAAGAGGGTGGAGTTACAAAAAATCTTATCGCATACCTATGAGACCACACAGTGAATTTGATATTCAACCGAAAGTGCCATTGGTTTCTCCAATTGCTGCAACGGAAGAGAGAATAAAGGAAGAATATAAAAAAGACATAAAAGAAGGATTACCTCATGTGACAGTTTCAAAGGGTATAAAAAGAAAATCTGACCAAAAGCAGGGCATTTCTAAAAGAAATCGCAGAGAGTCAACATTTCATAAAAACAAGTCAACAAAATCAAAAAAAATTGTGTCATCAAAGGAGACTGGAAAAAAGACAGGGAGAAAACCATTGAAATTAAACACATCTAAGTATAAAAAACTGAACATTGATCATCTCAAGAGTATTTTCAAGTAATAAAAAAAATGTCTTTCCTAAGTAGTGACAGTACCGAAATAGATCAACCTATGGAACTTTCTATCTTTGCGGAACCTTCCAACCAAGTAGCTGTTGAGAAAATATACTTTACGGAAGCTAGACCTATATCTAGTATAGAATCGGTAAATACTCCAATTGAAATTGTAGTGTCTGGATCGGGGGCTGAATACGTAGATTTGAGAAGGAGTCGACTTTATGTCAAAGCTAAAATTATTAAAAGTGATGGCACTGCCCTAGCCGACGATGAAAATGCTGGGATTATCAATTTACCTCTTCAGAGCATGTTCTCTCAGATGGACGTTTATTTAAACAATAAATTGGTCTCCTTTAATACAAACAATTATCCATGGAAAGCCTATATGAAAACTGTACTCTTCAGTGGGAGAGATGAACTTCTATCACAGAAACAAGCAGAACTTTTTTTTCAAAGACGAAGGCATCTTGTCAGATTCTAAGTCTATTAGCGGAGGAAACTCAGGTTTAGTTATGCGATATGCTTTCACCAAGAAAAGTCGAACATTTGAATTGGAAGGAAATATTATGGAAGACGTCTTTGATCTGGATAAATATCTTATAAACGGAGTCGATATTTACATCAAAATGTTTCGTTCGTCGGCCCCATTCATTTTTATGTCTTCCGAAAGTAGTCCTTCGTACAAATTAAAAATACTAGATGTCGTTTATAGAGTCGCCAAGGTACGTGTTGATCCCGGGGTATTGATGCAGCATAGCAAGCAGCTCGAGAAAACACCTGTTAAATATCCGCTTGTCCGAAATGAGGTCAAAATGAATACAATACCAACAGGATCCAAGGAATTCTACTGGGACAATATGTTTCCTCAGGCTATTCCTAATAGATTGGTCGTAGGGATGGTAACACAAAAAGGAGTAAATGGAGATTACACAAGTAATCCCTTTAACTTCGAACATTTCAATACAACAGGTATATCTCTTTCCATAAATGGCGAGAGTTTGCCTGGCAGACCTCTGCAAATGGACTTTGGAGATAACAGAAATTATGTTTCTGCTTTTGTGAGACTTTTCGAAGCCTGTGGAAAATGGAACAAAGACACTGGACTTTATATAAGTCGAGAAAACTTTGGAAACGGTTACACATTTTTTGCATTTAATATAACACCGTGTTTCTTTGAAGCTGATTATATTAATCTAGTTCGACGTGGAAACACCAGACTTGAATTGAGATTCAATTCGGCAACAACTGAGGCAGTAAATGTAGTCGTATTAGCCACATTTTCATCTCTGTTGGAAATTAATAAATCTCGTGACATTAATTACGTGCAACCATGAACTCTGATGAAATACGAATTTTTATCGAGAATAAGTCTTGTTTAAAAGGTTATACACGAGAGGTGTATGCCATTGACACTTTGCCTAAATATGTAACTTTATATCCTAGTATTTTCATTGTAAATACCGATCCCATTGCACTCCCTGGTGAGCATTGGGTGCTCATTATAATGCATACACCGATGAATGTTGTTTACTTTGACAGTTTTGGGCAATCTCCTGAATTTTACGGTTTAGATAAATTCTTACACCGTAATAGCCAAAATTCTCGATATATAGCAAAGCAACTTCAGTCCAAAACCTCAGAATATTGTGGGTTTTATGTATTATTTTTCATGTTGATGATAATTTGCAAGGGACTTTCTTTAAAAGATGTTTACTCCTTTTTTACAAATGATGTTGTATATAACGATAATTTTGTCTATAGTTTTATGTCTTTATTACTGAAATAAAATACTAATGTCATGTGATATTTTTTTCTAGTTTTTAATGTAAAGATTCTTGTAAAGCTAGTATTTTAACAGTTGAATCTCAAAGATACAACATGCATAATTCTCTGCGGGACGAGGAAGCCTTGCTTCCTTTTTCTTCTCCGACCAGTATTCTTATTTCCGGTGCAACACAAAGTGGAAAAACGTACTTTACTAAACGACTTCTTACCAGTGCGGACATTATGTTTACCATACCACCGACGAAAATAGTGTATGCCTATACTGAACATCAATCAATCTTTGATGACATGTCGAATATAATTCCAAATTTGATTTTACATCAAGGATTGCCTAGTAAAGACGATATTGAAAAATACTCTGAGGAAGCCGACCATACTGTCCTTGTATTAGACGATATGATGATACAAATTGGAAAGTCGGAAGACTGTGTACATCTGTTTACTGTGACGTCACACCACAGAAACGTGTCTGTCATTTTTCTGACTCAAAACATGTATCCGCCAGGAAAGTATTCCAGGACTATTTCATTAAATTGTCTTAACATAATTCTTTTTCGAAATTTTCGTGACACTAGACAAGTGATAACATTTGGCTCTCATATTTTACCAGGTCAAATTCCCTACTTCAGATCCGCTTACGAAATAGCGACCTGTGTTAACTACGGTTACCTACATGTTTGCCTTGAACCTAATCAAAATCGTGAATATCAGCTGAGAACTAATATTTTTCCCGGTGAGACAATGACTATATTTCAACCATTGTGACAACAACAACAACAACAACATCAAAAATAATGTTTTTTGTGGTGAATCTCCTCTATAAGTAACTGTTACTTATAAAATACTTCATTAATATCTCAATGAGTCTTCGAATGAAGAGGCAAGCTTTGTTTCACCTGTTTCTTGGTGAGGCGAATAAAAAACAACTGAAACTAATATTAGGCTCATTAACACAAGATCAGCTGGATGTTATCGGAGAAATCGCATTAAACATTTTCACTGGAGCATTACCTATACCAAAGCGTTATATAGAAGAATTAAAACCTTTCAAAAATACATTCGATTTCTTTCCTCCAGAGAGGTCAGTTCAAAGAAAAAAAGGAAGTTTTGTCAAAACGTTTAAATCTTGTTTCTTTGTTACTGAAGCCTGTAAGAAAATATCTGAAGAAAAAATAAGAATTATGGCCAAAGAACTTATTCTAATACCGAAAATTAAATACGATCGTCTACTTAAGAGACTGGAGAATGACATGAAGCCAAAACATTCAGGAAGTGAAAAGGCAAATGAACTTACGGACTTGTCGGTAGAAGGGGACAGTGAACCATTCCAACAAGACCAGGAGTCTACGACCCAAAGAAACAGAAAGACGATGCAGACAGGAAAGGGATTAATTGTGAAAACTGATGACATTGATAAACCTCCCGGAAGATCTACGTCACAACGAAAAAAAATCAAATGGATGGTTTATTAAAGTTTTTAATGACATATAAGAATAACGATATGTATAGTGTGTTTCTTTTTTAATTATATTTATTCTTTAAACTGACAACACAAACAATAAATCATATAAAAAATATCAGAACTTCGTTTTTGTTGTTAATGGGATCTTTTTTTTAAAATTTAATATCCGAATGGCAACGTATCCAAATTTTCCAGGATTCGCCTTTTTGTATACACCAATTTGTACTTTTTGTGTTCAACACGGTTGTACAGCTTCCGTTTTTTAGCATGTCGAGAAATTTTACATGGATTTGTCACAATTATTTCTTTTAAACCAGAGCCTAATATCATAGATCGCACACTTTTCATGTTGATTAGATTCGCATTTTTCCAATTTAATGTAAAACCGCGCACTTTACATTCTTCTTTTCCCAGGTTTGTTCTGTAAGCATAGTTTTTAGGTCCTCCAGAGCAGAATAGAACAATATGATCTTGCGAGTCTACTTCATTTGTGAGCTCCCCTAAGAAGTTACCTATAGGTAATTTCTCTAAGGTACTACTACCATCACATCGAAAAATTACACTGTCCGTATCATAATATAGAACATCCCTATCTAACACATCCAGAATTTCATATAGACGTAATCTTGCCCACATTGTTGTAAAAGATGCCAAAAAAATGTTTGTTTTAATGTCGTTTGGTAAAAACAGAGGATCATCATAATATTCAAGTTGAAGTATGTCTTTTGCTACAATGTTAAAATCATATATCTCTTTTCGTGGATCCGTCAATGTTTTGAATAGATTTTCAGCTTCAGATTCATGAATAAATTTTGACTGTTTGAGCCGAATTCTCTGGCCAAATTTACCCCAAAAGCTATTCAAACAAATTTTCCCCAGGTTTCGAAGACCTTTGTTTGCTTTAATTTTGTGATATTCTAGATCAATTCCCTCTTTAAGTCTATACTGTCTTATGTATTCCAATTTTTCTTCTTCTGATTCACATTCGGCAGGAAATCCTGATGCTTCTTGTTTAATCTTTAAAAACATATTGACATACTCTGTGAACAAACCTCCTTTTTTTGCGATAGGATCATATAACGTAGAGTCATCAAAATGATAGACCTCGTAAATTTTCATAATAGTGTATCCTTTTTTAATAGCCAAGTCGATTTCAGGAGTGCACCAGGTACCAATCAGACTTCTCTCTTCGTCATCACATCCACATTCTGTTTGACTTTCTTTATCGGCACAGGTTCTACATAAAGGGAATTTTAGTTTACCGTTAGAAGTATACGGCAGTACAGGATGGTATAATTTTCTTGGTGGTAACACTTTAATTTTCGCGATGCCAAAATAACTTGAGATATCAGAGAAACCATCCGTGATCATTTTTGGGTGATGGAGAGGGTACCTGTAATACAATACAATACAAGTATTTGTAGCGCTCTATACTAAATAATGCTCTAATGCGTTTCATATCTTATGATTTCAAAATACTCGTATAAGAACTAAAAAAAATACGTTTTTAAAAGATTAACACTTAATCCATAAAAAGTGTGAATTTTTTTTTTCTATCGCTTTGTCAAACCTACACTCACCTGCAGTATTTATTTGTCCATGGATATAAACTTGTAAAATCGTAGTACTGAATAGTTTCCGCATTGGTTGTTTGGAAATGGAGCTTCACAGCATTTGTACGTCCACCAAAAAAAACTCTCTCTAGGATTTAATCGATCTTGGATATCTAATTGGTTGACAAATTCTCGCATAATTTCATTAGTTTTTTTCTCTTTTAAGAAATCATGCTCCCATTTTCTAACTATTTTGTAACCTAACGAGCGTAATGTGGCTTCTCTTTTCATTGTAACTGTAAACAATTCTTCCAGCGATTGTTTTGTTGCAGGGTATGTAAGGAAGGATCGGTCATTGGGAAAACATACTGGACATCCATGAACAGCACAACCTATTAAAAAAGTATATGAGAAAAAATGTTAAATAAATAAGATTAGGACATTTTGTCTTGATCTTTGAAAATTTGTTCATGCCATCCAAAGATTTATTATTATTAATTTATAATACTACATTAGATTATTCAAAAATCAGTCAAGGGAATTATTGATATTACATACCATAATATTCATAAATAGTATTATTCGTCCTATCATAACCATCACATCTGTAGTTGGTTCCTGGGACTTTGAATTCACCTTGGTTCAGAGCATGTTGAATTTGTATAGGAGATCCTTTGTGCTTTGCTTTTTCCATTAACCACTCTAACCACTGGATTGAACTTTTGCTAAAGTTGGTGTTGGTGTGATACCCGTTCGAAGGTACGACAGCAATTGGACTTTTCCCAAATCTTATTCCTCCAAGTTTTAAGTGTTCATCATTGCTTAGTTCTTCTGCAGGTATCAATGAACCATCAACGAGAATGTTTTCTTTCTGGTTTATGTGCGTGACAGGGTACCATAATGACTTATTGTTACGAAGATTTATTATTTCTCTTTCATGCTCTTCTTTTAAGAATAGAGTTTTGAATATCCCCATACATACACTTGCAATTGTAACATAATCAAAGGGATCGATTCCATGAGTGACTTCTAACATCAGTTTTCGAAATTTTAGACAAGCACGTCTTAAAATGTCAACATCAGAACGACAGTATTTCAACATTTCGGTCTGAAAGTGAAATGTTTCACTTTCTTTTTCTCTGTACCATAGTAAAAAGTCCTTTCGTCTTGCTGACGACATCGTTTCATATCCGTAATCCTCGGGAGGAGGAAATCTTCCAGAGTAATTTTGATTACCTTTAGTGTTGAACTTGTGAGGGAAAAAACCTTTACAAAGTTCTTCTAATTCGAACAATTGGGGAAGTTTAGAAAGTTGTCCTGGTAGAAAGTTGAGCGAGTCAAGAAACCTTAAGTTTAGTTTATTCCCTATATACATGTACATTATTTTCGATCCGCTGTATATTATTTTGTCAGGTTTCATCGCATGCCTGTCTATCAAATTTTCTAAAACAGGATACAAATCAAAACTTTTAGCGTTGTGTGCTAGTAATGTATAATTTGTGAAATGTTCCTGGGTAATGTAGTCGCAAAACTGGGTCATTGTTTCATCGCCTTTGAAGATGGTCTCTCTGTGACCACAAGTATCGGTACAAGGCCAACGTTCAAATTCACCAGACTTGTCTCTTTTCCCACACGTTTGACATCTTCTGCCACAATTTATACACTTTGACTCAGGTGTGACGTCATCATCTTGACATAAATCACATGATGTTTGTAAAACAGCAAAATTTACCAAGTGTTGATAAAGTCCACAAGTGTTCTCTCCGCATTTTGTACATCGCTTACAAGATTCACATTTTGATGAAGTACCTACACATTTCCGACACCTGGTTCTAGCCGGAGTGTAACCTTGAGAACATGACATAACTTCATCTTGTCGCGTTTCAAAATCATAAAACAAGAATTTTTTGAGAGGTTTTTTTTTCTAGGTCAGGCATCGTCTGACTCCTCTGATAGCAAAGATGCTCGCCTACATGGTATCTTTGACATGAGGGGCATTTCCATTCCCCGCAAATGTGTACCTCTGGACTTCTTTCTTCATATTTTATTAGTTTTTTGCAAATTTTACATTGGTAATAAAGTTCGCACTGAGAAGGTAAAGTTTTTTCCCTCGCGTTTTTTGTCCTTGTGTCGATTAAAACAGGCAACAGATCGACATAATCTATGGCAAGAAAAACAACTCATTTGAAAATCGCTCACTCGACAGTTTTGATTTAAACAAACGGTACACGATGATTCACAGGTGTGTGATCGCTTTTTATTGAACGGTTGTTTACAATTGTTACAGAAATATTTCCCCTTAAAAAATCCTTGAATGTTTGCAATTCCATGCCAATGCTGTTCTGTTTCAGATTCAACGTGATATAGGTATAAATTCGGTCTGACGTCGTTGTCCAAAACACGTACAAATTTATCCCCAACTCTTGACGAGATTACATAAATGTTTACATTTAGCAGTTCTTCGAAATGTGGTATGTCGTTAAGACCTAAATACCTTGTTGTCGGTAGAATTGTAAGCTGACATAAACATAATGCCAGATCAGTACGCAGTTTCTTTCTCTTCTTGTCTAAAAGGTCTCTATAATACTGCCTTTGTACTGTTTTGTGTTTCAAGATAGACTCCAACTTAGAGCCCTTGTCATTGATAGTAATATTGTTCCAAGTATCCTCATCCACATGTTTGCAGATTTTTAAGAAGCATAAACCGACTGACAGCGCCAAACATAGGTTATTGTCGTTTTCTATGTAAAATACTGAGGTTTTTTTCTTTAAGGAATTCTCAGATCCATACAACCGAGTAACCGGTTTCTTTGCACCCCCTTTAGGCAAATTTATTGATCCAACAGTAACTGTCATATTTTCATCAAGCTCTAGTTCTTCGTCTGAGTTCAGAACCTTAGATATTTGATCCATAACCTCATCGGCATCAATATTTTCCCAAGGTTGTAAAGGAACAACTATAGGGTCTGACAAACTTGGATGCTCTATTACTACACGTCCAAGATCGGCGTTGTGCCCTCGTGCCTGTGATAAAACATCATCAAACATGTCATGAAGTTCTCCAGTCAAGTCTCTTAGTTTTTCTCCTTGCCATTGTTCATTAAACTTAACTTTGAATGAAGTGTCAGTCGCCAATGTCTTTTTAAACGTTCTTTGTTTAGTATTTTCAACTATGTAAGGCTTTTGCGAGTTATTATCATCATTTGTTTTAGAAGCAGTAACGTCGGCACCACCCGTTTGTTTGCTTGTAGAAGCAGTAGCTTCTGCACCACCCATTTGTTTGCTTGTAGATCCTGTTTCCAAAAACCTGCCCCTTTTGTTTGGTGAAATATCATCTTGAACCTCTGATGCTTCATTAAACGCGTCAATATCGGAAGCCATGTTTGATACATCTCTGTCCAACAAATATAGAAGTCTAGCTTGAACCTGTGGATCATCTCTTAAACCGTACTGAGATGCAAAATTTTCCAGTTGAACAGAATCGTCATAAGAATTAACCAACGCCGTAAATACTTGACAGTAATCATCCATTTTTTTTTCTGAAAAAAAAACAAGAAAATGTGTATAATGTTATTGCTGTATACCGAAGTTGATTTTATTAAATTTTTTTCAATCGCAAACAGTTTGCACGGTATGACTTCTCATAAATAATGAAGTTTTTCTTTTTTTTTTGTTTTGAAATTATGTAAAATACATTGGCAAAACTCCGTTGATAAATGAATAGCGTCAATCCCTTACATTGTGTAAACTGTATCGTAATCATCAATGGCATAAAGTTTCATTGAAAAGGATACACGAAAACAAAAAACCGAGAAAAAGATATTTTTGATCATCATCATCATCATCATCATCATCATCAAAAGAAAACTTTAGGAAAATTGACAGCAACATATGTGAAGGATTCAGATATTGTTCTAGACAGCTTTCAGTTAAGCTTCTCAATCAAGGATATGTTCCAGACCAACTAACACTGTCATGTTCTATGGTCGATACGGGAACTTATTATACACAATAATGTTCCCTTGTCTAGAGTCTTGAATAGGCCTTTTGTGTCATGACATACTTATTTCTATCTATATCTTCTTCATTTCTAGAAGTTATCAACTGTGACATTATTGCCAAATTAGTGACAGGAGATGCGGACTCTCCTCAACTCCTGATCTCACTCCCTCGTAGTGAATTCACGTCATTCAATATGGTAGAAGTTTTCTGTTGCATTTATCTGTGTTCTTATTCTATCCTGGGTTTGTATGCTCTCAGTTGTATAATTTACAGATGAAGAATTTTCAACTTCTTAACAAAAGATATGATTTTGTTATATTTGTCATTCTTTTCATACATACAGAATGCAAAAACAAAAGAAAAGCAGTATGTGTAAGAAACCAATTTTATGTATTGAAAAAAACGAACATTCCAAGCATACAACCATTTAAAAAAAAATTTTAAGTATGATGACAAACCAAATGAAGAAAAGGTACAATAAGTATTCATTATTGATATGTTGTTCAGAGATTATTTCCATAGGTGAGTCAAAAACTTAAAATAAATTTATACTTCAAAAGGCATTGAAATTCTTGATACATGAGGGAGGAATTGCTTCTTAATACACTGTCACTAGTTAAATATTTTTCACTATGTTTGTCAACATAACTTTTAAAAATAAATATGTTACCTTTTTGAATATCAATGTTCATTTAAAAAAGCAAAAATGAAATAATCACAGGACACCTTTTTTTTTTAAATAATGACTACAGCTGTCCGTGAATAGGACAAAATACCTCCTACAGAAGCAATGTTGAAAGATATTTTCAATGGCAGTATTGCAAAAGGAGGAATTTTTTAAACATGACCTTGGGTAAAGATCATGGCACACTCTGTTTCTCCGAAACATTTTCTGTGAAAACATTATGCAAATCAATACTTGCATACATGAAGTACAAAGTTATAGCCTGGACAAGGTTGCCAGACAGACAGACAAGCAAGATGATTCCTATATGGTTGCAAGTTGTCGGTAAAAAATACATCAAATAACATTTACGTTAAAAAAATCAGTAAAAATCACAAAAAAAAACAAATGTCTATATATACAGATAAGTATCATGATTTTGACATTAAGATTGATCAAAAACAAAAAACTTGAAAAAAGATTAGATTAACAATAACTGAAGGAGAGCATGTTCCAAGGTGTTACCTGTTGTCACTTTGTTTTCTAAGACAAAAATCGTATCTTTTTGATTCAAACATTCATAACAAAATTAAAAAAAAACAGTTTAAAAAGATACAATATTATTAATACACGTAATTTGATTATAATAATTGTAAATCACAACTTCAAATTTTCAACAACTAGAATGAAAGAAAAAAGGTAAGCTTACACATCTTCATATACGTTCAGTACATAAAAAATAAATTCAAAATCTTCAAAAAAAGATAGGAATGTAAATCACAACTTCTCAATCTTGGAAGTCAACATTTGTGTTAGCATTATGCAACAATCAATCACTCCAATACTAGGAGAAAAATGTAATGTAATCTTTTCAAAAAATAAAATACAAGTAAACTAAAATGTGTGTAAGAATCATACAACAATCAATCACTGCAGACATGGCAGAAGACTGAGTAGAAGAAAATGTCCTGATAATGCAAATTTTCAAAAACACAAGTATAAAATGACTAGTGTATTTTCAACAATTACTGAAAATGATATACAATATACAACAAGGAGAAAAATGTAATGCAATCTTTCAAAAACTAAAATACAAGTACACTGTTAAAACAACATAAATGACTAGTCAACATTCTGTGTAAGAATCATACAACAATCAATTGCTGCAGAAGACTGAGTACAAGAAAATGTGCCGATAATGCATATTTTTCAAAAAAAAAAAAACAAAAACAAAAACAAGTATAAAAATGACTAGTTTTTTTCAACAAATACTGAAAAAAATGATTATCAAATTTACAACTCCAAAGCCCTTCTTGTTTTCGATCTTGTGTGGTGTGCCACTGGAGAAGACGGTGTTGGGTCAGGCGAACTGAGTATGGGGCAGGATGAAGAAATGGACATGGGAGGGGGTGAGGTAGGTGGTGTGAGGAATCTCAAAGGTATCTCTGCTGTATTAGTCTGTGCACGTGGTCTGAGACGATGATGATATATCATAATGGCAATGATGACAATTAACACTAACACAAATACGCTCAAGCCTGCAAAGAAATAAGATACTACCTTAAAAATTTATTCAAAAGTAACAAAATTTACACAGGATTTTCATAATGCTCGTCTGAAGAAAAGGAGTCATTTACATAAAAATCATCAAGATGTTGTACCGTATTCATAGCCATTAACTCCTCCCGTGATGGTAATTGAGTAGTTCTTCTATATACAGGGTTATTATCGTGTAAATATTTATCGACTGCTCTATTCCTTTTTTTGTTTTTATGATCTAATATGTATTTTTGACATATACAATGTTCATATTGACATATAGCATTTCTTTTAAACCATATTTTCAATACAAGTAGAGCTAAACATACTAAAAGAACAATTATTGTGAAAGTTAGATTCAATTTACCTAATGTAAGCCCTAGGTCGGATGACAGAACAGCTGATGGAACTTTGTTTGTATCCCTTACGGTTGTTGAAGTCGTACCGTCTGGTACAACAGAAGTTGGAACTGTGATTTTACTGCCAGTTGTAGGATTCGGGGCTGTGTTCAAATCCCTCGTTTTTGGTATAACAGAAGTTGGAGCTGTGATTTTACTGCCAGTTGTAGGATTTGGGGCTGTGTTCAAATCCCTCGTTGTTGGTATAACAGAAGTTGGAGCTGTGATTTTACTGCCTGTTGTAGTTGTAGGGTTCAGGGCTGTGTTCAAAGTCCTCGTTGTTGTCCTAGGTTTAATCGTTTCTGAAAAAAAGAAGATCAATTAGTTTATTATTGGATTGATCTATGTATAAGTTTTTTTTTTCATTTTTCACATTTTGTTGGTAAAATGAACTGTTCCTCTATACAGAGTTATTATCGTGTTAATAAGTTTCAGCTTTTTTCCCTTTTGCTATCTATTAGATTTATTTTGAATTTTTAAAATAGGTAATGTTTTATATCAGCATAAAACATGTCTTTTATATCATATTTTCAATACAAATTGTGTTAAACATATTAAAAGAATTATTATTGTTTTAAGTTAGATGAAATTTACCTAATGTTAGTCCCAGAACAGTTGGATCTGAGTTTTTATCCACTGTTTTAGTAGTACGACCTGTTGGTATTGAAGACAGAGCTGTGTTTGTATCCTCCTCCGACACAGTTGTACTGTCTGGTTGAATAGAATTCACGGATGTGAACGTACCTCTTGTTGTTGTCATAGGATTAGTCATAACTGAAAAACAAGAAAAGAAAAAGTTTATTATCAATGATTGGATTGATCTATTTTTTCACCTTTTTTATAGACTAGAGTATCATATTTATTATATTAATATTATTGAACAACAAAATAAAAAGAAGTAGAATCCATAAATATTTTCAAGCAATACAACAAGATGTGTTTGTGAAATACTATGTCCCCGACCAGCAGTAAAGTCGGAAAAAGCTATTTTTAACTCCAAGGTCACGGTCAAGGTCACATTGGTGTCATTCGAAAGGTCTTCATTAGTTGAGTATACACAAGATGTGTTTGTGAAATATTATGTCCCTGACCAGCAGTAAAGTCGGAAAAGCTATTTTTAACTCCAAGGTCACAGTCAAGGTCACATTGGTGTCATTCGAAAGGTCTTCATTAGTTGAGTATACATTCCAAATATAAATATGAAGCCCCTATCACATATGGTTCAAAAATTTTGCTAAAGTATCTTTTCAACAGGTTGAGGATATCCTCTATCTCGGAAACGAGGGATAATCTTGCGTTTTGGGGATGATTTTCAAGTAGTAAAAAATCAGAATATTGATTCAAAACCTGAAAACGGCTAATCTCTATGTCAATCTGAACAACATTTAAAAAGACACTTGACCAAAATGTTGTTACTTTCGCATACTTTGTAGCTACACATGCACCTATATGATCTCTAAATCCAAGTTTTTACAAGGGTACTTCTTTTGTAAAACTTGATCCATCGGTCATAAAGATTAGCCGTTTCGAGGTTTTGAGTCAAAATTCTTAACTTTGATTTTTAGTACTTGAAATTCATCCTCCGAATGCAAGAATACCCCTCGTTTTCGTGACATTCTCGAGAACTAGGGATATCCTCAACCTGTTAAATTTAATTTCAATATTTCTATACAGTACAGAAAAAAACGGAAAACAGTGTGGACGGACGGACAGAGACGAAAGGTTCCGTCGCTAGGGGAGCCAAAAATATCAGATACTCTTCTGTACTGAAAAGCTTATCTTACTGGTAGTAAATGTATTTATAAACAAAAATATATACATATATATTTTATTCATATTAAAGTTACTTCTAGTTACTTACTGCATCGAGTTCCATCTAACGTGGTAAATCGGATCCGATTCGTCAGCAAATTCCCGTTAAGGTAGAATTCGGGCGGTGAAATCTTTGGGCAGTCAATCATCTGCAAACGTACAGTGAAATCCACCCCTACACTGTCTATGATGTTAGCAAATAAACAGTTTCCTTGTCTAATGGCAGGGCACCTCGCCTGTTCACCAACAGCAGTACACACTTTACATGTTGCATTTACAGCTGTAGTAAATGTCGCCAGAATTAAATTTAAAATCCCTAAAAATATTGCGTCTGCATGATCCATTGTGCATTCCGACCTGTTTCACGACCTGGCGCGGCAAATTATCCTATACGACACGTGATGACCCTTGACCGTGTTACCCTGACTGAAAATAGGGTCAGTGAACTTAAGGGTACCGAAGGTGGACATTGATGTCAACAAAACACTTTCAACAGCTCATTACGTTAGCAACAATTTATTACAAAACTCATTAAAAAGGAGAGGGAAAAACGGGAACGAATGAAAATAAAGTTATACAGATACAGATACAGATACTTTATTGCCAAAAGTGGGCCCCCTAAGGACATGCATGGGATTCATATATATATATATATATATATATATATATATATACAAACATGAATTAATTGACACAACATAGGAAACATTGGATCTTATATATATAAAAAGAATGAATGAATGAATATTAAAGATATAGTTATACTGGAGTAGTACAGTTATTTACTGAACAGTTTCCCCTCAGGTTTTTTTTAAACGCCGACCGATATTATCTATGAATAAAAGACAAATTCTAAATAAATTCATTTGATTAAACATTTAGATTGAAGAATTGCCTCAATCGCTTGATTGTTCAATTTTTTTAATTGTAAACGCCTTCAAAGGCTTTCAGAAATTTTTGGTGGGAAAAGATCTTGGCGCCTATTTAGCATGCCACTTTTTTACCGCGTTTATTCTTACTATATAAAAGCTTTGCTGTCTTTACTTCGTTCTTTTTATCCTGCAGGATTTAGCGAGATAAAGTGAACACATACTTAATTTTTGTGTAAAATTTAAGGATTTGATTGACAAGGAATTAATTAATACCATGGCAAAGTAAGTCATTAGAACATTATTGTAGATTTTCTTTTTTAATTTCATAGAGGTAACATACGAATTTAAATTTAGTACTGTAAAAAGGTTCTTTTTCAACTTATTGTTATACTTTTTTTAATTAATATTTTCATAAAACACAATGACGCACACAAAATACTGAAAAAGAATAGAATGTACAAACATTTTTTTTTTCTCAGGAATTTCAACAACACCGTAGTTGACTTCTCTACAAAGGCTGCTATTTTTGCAGATTTGGGGGATATTGATTTTGATGAAAGGTAATCTCTCTCTCTCTCTCTCTCTCTCTCTCTTTCTTGCACGTTACTTGACATAATGTTTTTTTTTAAATGTGTATACTTCAAATGTACAAAAATATAATTAATAAAATGAGAACAAAAGAAAAAAATTAACTTTTTCTCTAAACAAATTTCAGTATGTCATCACCACCCAAGAAAGTCTTAAAAACACCCGAAAGACCCCTTCCTTCTTCTTCTTTTACAAGGGTGGACACACCAAGACCTAGGCAAAGTAACAGGTTAGAGATTATAATCCTCCCCCTTAGTTTTCTATGTTATTTTCTTTAAAAGACGTATAACAGTTCAAAAAAATAACATCAACAAAAAAAATAATAATAAGAAGAAGAAAGTAAAATAAATAAATAAAATGGAGAATGATGCATTATCACATATAACTTATTTTATTACTAATTTCATTACTTTGATAAGTTACTTTTTTTAAATAGAGGAATGGTTTCGTTGCTCCCTAAACTGGAACATTCTGAGATCCAACGTCCAAGGATTACATGCAGAGAGCTGCAACCCAACGCAGTCCCTGTCTCAATCGCGGAAAAAAATCGAGGTCCAAACCACATGTCGTTCGTTGTTACGAAAAAGGATGGTGTCACATGTATCGATGCCGTCCCACTAAAGTAAGTTGGAATTTTATAGTTGTCTTTTCTTTATCTGTTAAGGTTGAGTGTACTGTACGATGAAATTTTAAATCATAATTTAAATAACAAAAAGAGATTTAAAAAGGTTAGTGAATAATTATAAATATCAGTAATAAGTTGTTTACTCTCTTACATTCTTTTTTTTTAAATCTTGCTGACAAGCAAAAATAGTTATGTAATTTTACAATTTTTTTCAGTCGTAACAAAGAAAATGAACGACAGTGTCAGACCAAAGAGGCCGATATCCTCACAAAATTCTCGTAAGTATTTCCCCATATTAGTTTAAAATCTATACAAGTTAGAAAATTAAATTTTATATATTTTACAAATTATTTTTTAAATAATATTATTATTATCTACATTTTTTTTTATAAACTCAAAAATGATAATAATATGCTTCTTCGTCCTATTTCAATAGATTCAAAGAACCAGAAAAGTATGAGAAACTGGAGAAGAGGATCAGAAATGAAAGACAGGAGAAACCTGTAAAGGTAATTACATACCTTATAAAGCAATCTTATTAAAAATCAAATATCTGGTGTCTTTCCGTATTGATATCTATATAAGACTTATTTAAAAATTGAAGAACAAAATTAAATGCATTCATTTTTCTTATTTTAAAATTAGAAAGAGGATAAAGGAACTCAAACGGAAATGGACGGAAGTATGGTTAAAGAATTCGAAATGTGCTGTGAGATGATGAAAGGACTTGTGAGCTCATTGGGCACAGAAGTGGGAAAAACTCAAGTACTTTTAGACTTTTTGGAAACAAAAATAATTAAAAGCTGAAAAAATACTTGAATTGGTGCGTGATTGTTCCACTTCTGGATTTGTGGACACTTGTGAATAATATCTGTTGTTGACTGTATTTTTTTTTCAGCAACTGTTTAGTTATTATTGAACATGTAATTTATTCATTATAAGGATTGCTGTCAGCATTTTTTTTTTCAAATGAGATATACGCAGCAGAGCTGTTTTTTGTCACACATAGCGAACAAGAATTGTACTTGCGAACAATTCAAAAAATTAAATTACCCAACTGCCACAAGGACCTACATGAACTACAAATACAATAAAAAAATCATATCGATCAAACATTTTCTTTGTCATCTTTTCTCTTAGAGCTGTACATAATGCTGTAGAGAATTATTTTTTATCGGATGGAAAAGTGAAGAAGAAGAAGACATGTTGTATGCCCCCCAGTATGACAAACAAAGCCACTCCAAAAGAAACAAACGAATTCACGATAGATACAGACGACTAGATATATAAACGATTGAGACCTATTAACATCCGGTCATTGGGACGGTCATTTACATCAAATGTAAATACTGCAATAGCTGTAACTGATTTAGATAATAAATAATCACACCAGTATGAAATGAGGTCACCATACTATTCTCTTTGGTATGTGTATACTTTTGCGTGACCATCTTGGATAATAACGTAACTGAGTAAAAATGAGAAGTAAAAACGCAAAAAAAACGACGACAACAACGACGATGATGAAGATTGGTAGAGAAAAAAATCATCTAATTTTTTTTTCTCACAGATACACCAATATTTAAGCTCAGATGAAGTGAAAGTTGGTGAAATCTTAAGTATTCAATTCTATATGATTACACAGTAAGCATTAAACTGCCTTTTTTTCACACAAAAAGAAAAAAAAGTGTCTTACCATTCAAATGCAAGATTAGTGTTCCATTTCCAGTGTGATACTTTGTTCCTGAATATTACAATGTTCTACTATTTCACACATTATCAAATCAATGTTTCCAAAGTCTTCATATTTGTACAATGTTAGGCAAATTCAACTAAATGAACACATCAGCGCATTACAGGAATTAAGATTCTATCAGAACCGAGACTGGAAGTATAAAAAGTATATCTGTTGAATAAGCACCGGAAGTACTGACGTGGATGTAAAACCGGTAGCCCCGGAGAAATGATGTAACAGAAGCTGATGTAGATGTAAAGACCGGAAGGGCGGGAAAAATAGCTTATCCTATTGGAAGGGGGGCAAACGTTCATTGTTGACGGAAGGATGGCAAATTTCTTTAATACCGGAAGCGCGGGAACATTTTTGAACACCGGAAGCGCGGGAAAATATCACAAGCCCGGGAAAAATGACGAAGCGCGGGAAAATACCGGAAGCGCGGGAAAATGACGTCACCGGAAGTACAGGGAGAGAGGGAAACCGGAAACGCGGGAAAATAACGTCACCGGAAGTACGGATAGAGTGGGGACTATACTACTTCAGTTAGCATATTGAAATAGCTTTAACTTGAGTGATATTTCTGTTATTTGAGTGATCTGTATTATTATTATTTATTACCCCCTCCCCTCAACACTTTAGATGTGCTTTTTACGATTTTACACAAAGCCTAGATGGAACTGCTTGTGCAGTTTATCAAACAACTCTATCTTGGATGATGATTTATTGCCTCCTCCAGTGAGGGTAAAAGACTGAAATAACATAAACAAACAATTACAATCAAGAAACAATGCTTATAATCAACATACAATCAATGAAATGACTCTCAGAATAAAGTACCAAGTATCCTGAAATAATCTTTATATTTACATTATGCCCTTTTTGTAAATAAAGTGTTGGTAAAGTTTTACAGAAGCATACAAAATATAGAAAAATTACAGGGAAGGTTTAGAAATAGTTACTTTGATGATAGAAAATGATTATAGATGATTACACAAAAAACAAATACAGTCACAGATTACACAAATTTCTGAACCCGGTAAGTTTTCATGAGGAACACAATCATTATTTCACAGTGTGCCACGATCGATAATACAGCTGAGCTAAGCTGACCCTTGACCTTTATCGTTCAACAAAGAAAAGTACAAAAATACTGCTTTACATTTACAAAGATAGATAACAACAGATTCTACAATATGTAAATAAGTGCAAACTTACTCTTTGTCTCATCAAAATGTATTGTAATCAGTATAAAACTGCAAACAACGAAACAATCAACACAGGAAGCATCAAACATTTTGGAGGCGATACTAAAGTCAAAAACCAAATCCGGATAAACAAGTCCGGAAACATCACACTCCCCTTCCGATTTCTACCGGAAATCGCCAGAAATCTTACACAAAAATTTCAGCACAAAAATTTAAAGGATTTTACATATTACAAGATACAAGATATTTTATTGACCAATTTGGGCCCAATGAAGGGCAAATTTGCATACATAGGTGCTACTTATAATATGCAGATAAGATAAACCAAAAGTTAACATTAAGGAGGTATATAACATACAAGTTACAATTAAGCTTTACTTCTAGAAAATCAATACAAAAAGTGATTCAAAAATATATTTCTCACTTTAGACACTGAACTCAAAAACAATGAGTTTCATTTCAACAATTATATATGAACATATCATAAACATTTGTCATGGAATGACAATAGTGTTCCTGCTTTACAAAGCAAATATAAACATTACAATAGCAATGTCACTGAAATTCTACTAAACGAACAAGCTCTGATATCGGTCTAACATATGACACACGAGAGTTACCGCGAACAATCGAAACTTTGACTTAACGGACCATAGAGTCTTTGCTCGGATAGACTTCGTCAATGACTCCTAGAGGCCACTGATTTCTACGACAGTCATCGTCCTTCACTAGAACTACGTCGCGTTCTTTGAACGTTTCTCCAGGTAGTTGCCACTTTTGACGAACCTGCAATGAGTGCATGTATTCTGCTTGCCAACGACGCCAGAAGTTGTCCGCAAGATGTTGTACCAGCTTCCATTGGCTCTTCATGGCATCTTTGCGTCCAAAGTCAGTAACATCAAGGTTTCCTGCGTAATTTGAAACTTTACGTGTCAAAATCTGAGACGGTGTAAGAATTTGTTTGATGGTGACTCAGGGTCGGTCGACGACACAGGTACCAAAGGCCTTCCATTCATAATTGCACAAGCTTCAGTCATGAACGTAGATAAAGTTTCATGGGTTAGGTCCTTTGATCTGTTCTCTAGAAAATGGCATCTAGAATTCTTCTACATACACCGATCATGCGTTCCCACGCTCCTCCAAAATGATGCGCATACGGTGGATTTAATATCCATGATGATCCATTTTGGGTCAGAAATTGCTTTACTGGTCCATCTTCAATGAAAGATGCATTAATGCCTAGTTCTTTCACAGCTCCAATAAAGTTAGAGCCTCTGTCCGAACGGAACTGTCTGACAGGCCCACGAATCGCTAAGAATCTCCGTAATGCGTTGATGAACGCATTACTACTCATCTCTTCAACAAGCTCTACATGGACTGCTCTGGAGACAAGACATGTGAAGAGAACACCCCAGCGCTTAGATATGGTGGTGACTCCACGCGTGGTACGTCTAATCACGACTGGCCAAGGGCCAAAGACGTCCACGCCCAAGAAAGAGAACGGAGGTCCCGGTTCTAATCTGTCGTGCGGAAGTTCTGCCATCTGCGTCCATCCCAGCTTCCCACGAAGCTAGCTACATTCTAAACATGACTGAGTTTACCAAACGGCGGCATCCAACGATCCAGTAACCCGTTGATCTAATAGCTCCTTCTGTGATATGCCTGCCCTGATGGTGTACCTGATCATGAAAATGACGCACCAATAGCAATCCAATGTGATGGTCCTTAGGGATGATAATTGGTTTGGTTGCTACATTACCATTTAAGATCATGTTGCTTTGACTAACACGACCACCAACACGAAGGATACCGTTCTGGTCCATTACGGGATTCAAAGACAGAAGAGTACTGTTTCTTGGTGGACCTTTACCATTACTTATAGTATGGATGTCATCTGGGTACCTTTCCAGTTGCACTTGCTTTATGATGAAGTTCTGGACATTCTCTTTGAGATCCAGCTCATTTACTACCTTTCAGGCCCTTCTTGCTTACATACGCTTTATGACCATAATCAATCTAACCAATCCAGTCCACTTGGAAATCCTTTCAAAGCGTCCACACCAAAACTTTGGCAGCAAAAAAGCAGTTTCAAGCTCATAACATTCTTGCGAACTTCCTGATCTGTCTCAGGATCTACAAGATCATATGTCTGAGATGGATCCAGAGATTTTCCATGCGCGAGGAAAGATGGTCCTGTGAACCAGATGCTATTAGGTAAGTTTAGTGCACTACAACCACGTATCGCCACGTCTGCGGGATTTTGATCCGAAGTGACATGTCTCCAGTATTCAGGTCCACAAAACGATCGAATTCTGCTCACTCGATTTGCCACGTAGACATGGAAGCGTTTTGAGTCATTCGAAATATAACCAAGGACCACTTGGCTATCCGTGTAGAATGTGAATATATCCTTCTGCAAACAGAGCTGTTCTCTCGCTATTTCTGCGACTTCGACCGCTAGGACTGCCGCACACAATTCAAGTCTTGGTATTGTATGGCCATGTGCGGGAGCCACCTTAGCTTTTCCTAGCAAGAATCCAACTTCACTTCGATCTCCTGAGAACACCTTTATTAAAGCAACAGCAGCCACAGCATCTCTAGAGGCATCCGAGAAGACGTGGATCGCGACGCGTAATGATTCCTCAACGGATAAATCGCAATACATACGAGGTACAGAAAAGTTCTGTAAAGAGTTGAGTTCATAGACCCATTTCTCGAAATGTAGCCTAAACATATCTGGAAGGGGCTCGTCCCAATCACAAGTAAATGTCATTGCCTCTCGAAGCAAAAGTTTTCCCTCCAATGTTACGTGAGCAGTAATTCCTATCTGGTCGAACAAGCTGTTTATTACAGATAATACACCTCTCCTGGTGAACGGCTTAGACTCTGGGTTTACACGAAAAACGAATGAGTCCGTCATAATATCCCATGCTATTCCTAGGCTTCTTTGCTCAGGTAGGCTATCATGCCCAAAGTCAAGATTCTTCAAATCCTTCGCAAGGTCTTCTTTGGGAAATTGTGTAAGGACCTCAGTAGAATTCGACGCAACTTTGTGCAGGCGTAACCTTCCTCCATCATATAACGCATGCTGAGTTCTTTTCACAAGATCAACCGCTTTTTCAACGCTAGAGAAGCTCATAAGTCCATCGTCGACATAGAAATTGTGGCAAACATATTCCTGCACATTAGGCTCTGCGGACAACACACTTCTTCGTATCCCATAGTTCGCTACGACAGGGGACGTCCTATTACCGGCACTGTCATTCGAAATCCTGTTAATGGTTTTTCGATGTCATTGTTGGCATGCCACAAAAATCTGAGGTAGTTACGGGGATCTTCCGTCACACGAAAATTGTGGAACATCTGCATTGCTCAACATCTGCTAATACTGCGAATCTCTCCTTGCGAAATCGCATAAAAATACCTTGAAGGTTGTTTGCTAGGTCAGGTCATTTAATTAGAACATCATTTAACGAAGTTCCTTGGAACTGAGCTGAAGAATCGAAAACAACTCGGATCGAGCCAGGTTTTCTGGGATGATAATAGGTAAGTACCATCTTTCTGAATCTACAGGTAAGTCGGGAGCTTTCTCAATATGACCCTTATCAAATAGCTTCTACATGAAGTCTATCACATGTTCACATTTCAAAGGATCATTACGCAAACTAGAGTCAAGTGACTTTGCACGACGCAAGGCTTGCGGTCTGTTATTTGGTAAGATAGTTCTGTTACTCTTGAACGGAAGTGGTGCGACCCAATGTCCGTCACTATCCTGATGGAACGAAGATTCCATAATGTCTAGAAACTGTCGGTCTTCTACGGAAAGTCCGAGCTTCTCATCTTGGTCAGTCTTACTAAATATCTGGTCTTGGTGAATAGTGATTTCACTATCACACGGTTCGAAGTTCGAATGACGACCATTACCAAAGATGAAAGTTTTGTAACTTTTCACATCGGGAATGTGCGCTCCGCCTTAACATATCTGACCTACAATCACCCATCCTAATGGTAGCTTCTGTCCAAAAGGCTGATCACCTTCCCCTACTAACTGATCGTGCACTATATGAGCACGTACAATATCACGTCCAATCAGCAGATCCATTCCAACCCCATCATCAATAGGTGGAATGAGCGTAGATATGCACTGCAAATGTGGGTACTGTTTAGCTACTTCACTAGAAGGAATTTCATTCCTATTATTGGGCAGTTCGTTACATTCGACTAAGCGAGGTATCGCAAATTCACAAGTTCCATCAAGGGACTGTACTATAAACCCTTCATCCATTCTCCCTGCAGCAGACACGGATCCCGAACAAGATACCAGAGTATAACGAACATCCGGAGTGCGCACATTGAAATAGTCAAATAAGGATGAGGTAGCCAGTGTTTGATTACTTTAATCGTCTACTGTCGCATACGACAACATCACCTTGTGTGGATCAGATGCGTGAAAAATACGAACCGGAACTATCTTAGCGCATGATTTACTCACGCCCGGAACCTGAGTACATGAAGTGACAACAGTTTTTGGAGTCGTCTCCTCTTTGTGCATCTTCGTGTTTACAATATCAGTTTTTGGCGGCACAATTTGTCGGACGGATTCCATGTTCTCATGAAGAGCCGTAGGATGGATTTTCTCCTTACAAATGCTGCATGTCACATCAGTTTTACAGTTTTTAGCTCGGTGTTTCTTGCCACTACAACACTTGAAGCATATGCCACTAGTCAAGATCAGTTTCTTGCGTTCAGCAATCGGCTTTTGTCGAAACGGATAACAGTCATTCAAAGTGTGCTTCCCATTTTTGTGAAGTATGCAGAAGAAAGGAGGGGATCTCCAACAACACTAGGTTGCAGCACCCACAGCAAAATCCCAAAACACCCATGCAAAAAACACAGAACAGATACCCACAGAAAGAGACGCAAAAGGGACAAGGAACACCAACTCACAACATAGAAACATGAAACACAAAAGACTACACATAAACCAACGAGACCAATGGGCAACCGGTGCCGACTTAGGACGGCCATCTGCCACGTAAATAGCAGACGGTGTGGTTATCCTGGATTACGTGCGCACAACCCTCCCACTATTCCGATTTCCCAGAGGTCTCGAAGAACGCACAATTATGGTGTAAAACAACCTCCTCACTGTTAGGTGACCACACACAAACAAGACCGTAAAACACAGGGGTCCAAGCAACACAGATGAATATGTAAATGGATATAAAAAGAGGACGTGCGTAATACAGTCCGTGCTCTGCCGGCTGTAGCGAGTAACAGAGTTTGCGGATTCGGATGATACATCAGTAGTTTCAGTTTTCTTGGCACTTACTATCGGTGTCTGCAAACCCGATTTACCTTGGTTTTGCTTATTAAGCTGTCCTTGCTGGCGACCAAGGTTACGCTGAGTACCCTTTCTCTCAAAGTGAAATGCTGGATCATTTTTCATATCTGCCATGTTTTCCAGAAATTTAGGAAAAACGAGAATGGTGGGAACATCACATGATTCGACTGTTTATATTTAGTGGCCTTGTAGTCCACTTCTCCTTTAGATTCCACGGTTACTTTTCTGCAAGTCCCTGTACGCCAGTTCTAGAGTCGAAATGAGCGAAGATAGAACTGAACTTCGACTGACTCTTAATAGAAGCTATCTCAGACGCGAGATCTAGGAGATCATACAACAAATGATATTTGTCGGTTGTAATATCAGGAAAGTCCTTAATCCTGTTGTGTAGATATCTTTCCACTAATTCAGGAGCACCAAACCTTTTATCTAGTCTTTCCCATATTTTCGATATGGCAACACCCGGGTTATTCGAATTGCATGCCTTAATAGTTTTTGCCTGCTTAGTAGACTCGGGTCCTAGTTTTTTGACACGGAAGTTCGAGTTCCTCAGTAGCGGATGCTCCAATTTCTTTCATGATAGTTTGAAAACTGGCTTTCCACGAAACGTACATCATAGGGTCGTCGTCATATTTAGATAGGCGTGACTTAATAAGGTCCCTCTTCACAAGATGTTTCGTGAAAGTGTCAACAAGTGCAGTGTTTTGCACTGATTCCTGCCTAGGTGCGAACGGTTGCACTGTAGGGTCAAGCACAGAATTTGCAATCGGAAAGCTAGCTGGCGGCCTTAAATCAGACATAAGATTAGCTGATTGTTCACTAATATACGGGTCAACTACCGGTACATGTTTGTCATTGCACATCTGAAGGACGAGTTGTGCAATATATCTTGACTAATACTGTCAACATATTATCGAGTACGTTGTTCACTAGACACGCTCGGAACTATATTAGGTAACTCAGGTGGTTCCCTCAAAGCGTTAACTTCACTCGCAATCATATCAAATTCTTTTTTAGCCCTGACTTTTTCGAGTCTCGCTTCCAATTCAAGTTCTTCATCGAGATGTCGTAACCTTGCACGTTGCGCTTCCAATTTAGCTTCCTTTCGTTTTAGGATGGAAGATGCTGATGAACGTGTACTCGAATGGGACGATGTTAGTGAACTCGAAGATTTTCTACTCTTTTTGTCATAGTCTTCTATTGACGACAAGAAGTTGCTTAGTTTGTTATGAGTGGCGTTGGCTTTTGAGTGAAACCTGTCTCTCTGCGACTCAAAATATGTTAATTCGCTTTTGCTTTCTGTAGTACGTACTGATGACAAATATGGATAATGACCATATCCCTGTCTACAGTACAAAATCGATAATTCAGAAAATCAGAAACCGAAGGCATATAAAATCAGGACAAATCAGGAACCAAAGCAAACAAAAACAAAAACCTCCACCATATGAAAAGAAGCGAACTCCCGATATGAGAGTGAGACCAGGTGCCCAGGAAGAGTAAGCATCTCCTGCTTGCATGCAACACCCGTCGCTTCAATTCGGTAGAACTGTCACATCCGGTTACTTCCATTTTGGAAGATATAGAGTACAATCTTTGGTTGGATGGTTCAAATGGTCTATGACAGAATATCATCCACCATTCTGGATAGTGGGACATCATAGTGTATGACGAGTTCCCCATATCGACCGTAGAACTTCCTCAGTGACGATGTTAGTCGGTCACAAACATATCCCTGACTGAGAAGCTTATCTGAAAGACGCCTAGCTCTCAGAACAAAATCCGTATATTTGGTACTTGCTCTGGCATAGCGTATCAACTGAGATATGAACACGCCATAAGCAGGCGATGAAGGGATGTTGCTACTCAGAAAAGGAAAGTTCGTAATGCTGAAATTGAAGTCGTCACGTTTGTCATAGAGTGAGGTGTTCATGTGACCATCAGTGTCGTAGGACAACATTATGTCCAAATAGGATGCTGAATTATTTGTCTCTGTAGTTTCTTTGACTTCAAGCTCCGAAGGATAGATACTGCTCTGGTAATCCGCGAATTTTGGATTATTGATGGACAACACATCGTCTATGTATCTGTAAGTGAAGTTGAAATCAGAAGCTAAGTATCTTTTCCCTTCAGAGACCAAAGATTGAATGAATTCAGCTTCGTACGTGTAAAGGAAAATGTCGGCAAGGAGTGGGGCACAATTGGTACCCATTGAAATTCCGACAATTTGCTGGAAGACCTTTCCTCCAAACACCACAAAAATGTTGTCGATCAGAAAGTTTAACATCTGAATAATGTCTGTTTCAGTGTACTTATTTTCAGAATCTGACTTTTCTTTTACAAAGTAGGTTTTGTCATAGTTAACAACAATAAATTTGTATTTGCGATTACCGTTCTTACTTGTAAACGCATTACTTATAATTTTTGCGAGTCTTTCTTTCAATATAGAATGTGGAATTGTAGTGTAAAGTGTCGAAAAATCAAAGGCTTTGATCGAATGGACTCTACTAAAATGAGTGGATTTCAGATGTTCTAAAAGTTCCTTCGAATTCTTTAAAATCCACATCTGGTTGATACCACTGCGAGAATATACTGTCGAACAATATTTTTGTAGTCCAGATTTGATTTCAGATAAAACTTTGGTGAGTAAGATCGATACAGATTTGGTAGAACATTTTGAGGAACCAGCGATGAAACGTTGTTTGTACGGATTCTTATGCATTTTAGGTATGCAGTATAAGTATGGTAAATCTAAATCTAAATTGGTAGTGTCGAAGCCAAAGGAAGCAAGAGCTGATTTGTGGTTATCTATTATTTCAGAGGCAGAAAGGTTTGTTGGGGTGTAAGTGGGATTTCCAGGTGTTAAGAATTCTGCAAATCTATCAGATGCCTTTGTATCAGCAGAAATGACACTAGTTAGTAGTTTGTCTAAAGCCTCTAAAGTTCCTTTATGTTGTTGGCCTCATCAATTTCCAAAACACAAGAATCGAGATCATTCTTTATCTCGAATAGATCTGAATAATGTTTATCGCGCTTCTGCTCGTAAACCTCATGCGCTGGTAACGTCAGTGTCCTAGTTCTCATGGAACGCCTCACACCTGGGTCTGAATGAATAGTCATGTTGATGACTGCTTATGATGATATTCAGATCTTTTACTGTGCAGTTTATCAAATAACTATCTTGGATGATGATTTATTGCCTCCTCCAGTGAGGGTAAAAGACTGAAAAAACATGAACAAACAATTACAACCAAGAAACAATGCTTATAATCAACATACAATCAATAAAATGACTCTCAGAATAATGTACAAAGTATCCTGAAATAATCTTTATATTTACATTATGCCCTTTTTGTAAACAAAGTGTTGGTAAAGTTTTACAGAAGCATACAAAATATAGAAAAATTACAGGGAAGGTTTAGAAATAGTTACTTTGATGACAGAAAATGATTATAGATGATTACACAAAAAATTACAGTCACAGATTACACAAATGAGTGAACCCGGTAAGTATTCATGAGGAACACAATCATTATTTCACAGTGTGACACGATCGATAATACAGCTGGGCTTAGCTGACCCTTGACCTTTACCGTTCAACAAAGAAAAGTACAAAAATACTGCTTTACATTTACAAAGATAGATAACAACAGATTCTACAATATGTAAATAAGTGCAAACTTACTCTTTGCCTCATCAAAATGTATTGTAATCAGTATAAAACTGCAAACAACGAAACAATCAACACAGGAAGCATCAAACTTTTTGGAGGCGATACTAAAGTCAAAAACCAAATCCGGATAAACAAGTCCGGAAACATCACACTGCTAGGAAGATTTTTTTATAAAACTTAGATGTTGAATGTTTTAGATTTCGATTGCCAAGGAAGTTAAATGTGTGGTTGCTTGAAATAACAAATAAATGTTGTAATTTAAGTGCAAATCAAAAGACATGGCTTCACAATTGGCTCAAAGTAACCGTATAATACTGAAAAATCGTAAGAAATTGGCATAATTCTGGTCAAAATTTATGAAATTAGTAGGGCGCCAACCCTCATCCAGAATAATTTTCATATAAAATGTTGAATTTGCAATACATCTTTCGATCTACATAAAATTTTAAAGATTTATGCAAAAAAAATATGGCGATTTTCCTTCATTTTCTGCCATGCAGAGCAAATGACGTCAAAATGTGACGTCATTACTAACACACTTGACGTTTTTAAAATGAAAAACATTTACTTACTATTTGAGTTAAATATAAGAGATGCTGATTCATAATTTTCATAAAAAAAATTTCGAAAAAAATTAGGGCCGATTTTGGGAGTTAGTGAACCAACCCCTTTGAATTTCCTGATTATAAGGGTCAGATGGATGGACGGATGGATATATTTAGACAGACATAGCTGTACCATAATGCGTTCCATTTAAAGACGGGCATGAAAAATTACATGTATTTCATAGTAATATATTTCACTATTATATTGATACAGAAAATGTTGAAAAATAATTAAAAAGAAAATTATTTAATTAAAAGAAAATTAAGAAAAAAGAGAAGAAAAAGAAAATGTTAAATAAAAAAACCTATTATCAATTATCGAATGATCACTTGCCTCTTTCTTCAATATGGCTTTGCAAGCTGTATCCCTATCTGTGCAAAAGTTATCTCGCTTCATTATAGCCTTTTTTAGGGCCCCGCCACTAGGCGGGTGCCCTATAGTAATCACTCTGTCCGTCCGTCTGTCTGTCCGTCTGTCCGTCAGCAAAAACTTTAACATTGGCCATTACTTCTGCACTGTAAGACGTAGAGCTTTTTTATTTTACATGAGTGTGCCTTGTGACAAGACCTTTCCGTTGGTAACAACATTTTTCATCATGTGACCTTGACCGTGACCTTTGACCTACATTTGAAAAACTTTAACAGTGGCCATAACTATTGTACCGTAAGAGATGGGGCTTTGATATTTGACATATCACTCTGTCCGTCCGTCTGTCTGTCCGTCAGCAAAAATTTTAATATTGGCCATAACTTTGTAAAAAATCGATGACATTGGAATACTGCATTGTATGTTTGCCTCTATTCCTCTGGCAGCACTTCTTTTGTTGCCAACCATGTTGACCTTGTTGCCTTCACATTCAACTTCTTAAAGAAGTGGCCGGCGGTGCCCTTTCTGACTTTGTCAGTGTTCTAGTCTTATATGTGATCTTTTCCTCTGCAGTGAGGCTATTCCAGGTCAAACTGATCTAAAAACATAGAGGTTTGAAAGTAGATAAATTAAAGAAGGGACCGAAAAGATTGAAAGTTTCCAAATTGAGATCATTAAGATCTTTATATACACATATCTCTGTGGTTAAGATATAGTTAAAGAAAATTACAAATCATTTCTCAAATAATTGCTTTTCGATAAACTGCTTAGTGAGACACAATAAATTAAAGTACTCATGACTAACAAATGACCATAATATCATCTCAATATTTTCATGTGATCCAAAAAATTAATTATATAATGAAAACGAAGTCTTCAATGAATTCTCAGTCTAAGAGCTATGAGAACGATGGTGATCGTAAAACCAATAAAGTTATTTCAAATATAGTTATTTATATTTCTCCTAAATTTCAAGTGTCAAGTTTATCATAATTATGTTGCATATTGCATTCTTATATGAACAGAAATTATTGCCGATTTTGCTCACTTTTGATTAGCGGAGACACTGTTTGATAGAGTGTAGAGTGTACCTCAGAGTGAGTTGACCGCTAAGGCCCTAAAGCGGTCTATTCGGGAGCCTCAGCGCGCTTGTATATCTTTGACTTCGCGTATCATTACAGTGCAAATGTTGATAAAATCCTGATAATTTAATAAAGGAGTTATTGACTTTTGATTTCGGTCTACTTGTGATTATACAGTTCTTGTCCTCGGTCAACCAAAACCTGACCATGTCTGTATAGTCACGAGTACACCTCATCATAAGTCAATAATTGTATACTGTAATAAAATGTATACTCTAGCCACACCTTGATAAAACAGTCAATTAAGTTCCATGATTTGTGGGAATATTAAAACATACATTTATGACATTCAGTTCCAAACTGATTATTAGAATAATTGACATTGGCAGTAACTACATTGAACAATGTGTAAAAAATGTTCGCATTCACAAACCTTTCTTCTCACTGAAAAATAAATTGTAGGCCGTCTGGTCTCTTGTGTAGGTGGCTCCTTATATTTGTAGGTCCTGCCACTTTCTTTTTTTACTCTGTTTCCAATCCAGTCCTTATGAAGTGAGACATTTCATTGAATGTCAAAACAATATGTACCCTTTGCTTGGTGAATTGTTATTAATGTATATTCAAATATGAAATGCTGATATGTTTAAAGGTTAAATAATGATAATGCCACTATTTTTTTTTTTCTTGATTTGACTCTAAATGCTGATTATAAGCTAGGTTTAAAACCCCAGAAAATTTAGAACAAAAACTGAGAACTACTAAAGGGGTAGGGCCACGAAGCCCGATATTGGCCCTAATTTTGATAAATTTTGAACATTGTACTTCATAGAATTTTTAAGTATTATTTGACATTTTGAAACGTTCTCTACTGAATCACGAATCTACTTTTTGTAAACATTGCTTTTATCAATACCTTTTAGCCCTTTGAAAACACCAAAATAGGTCAAATTCGGCGAAATTGATGCAAAAACTCAATATTTCTATTAAATTAGCAATGGCCGCATGCATTACCTATGTTGGAAAATTTATATGTGAAAGATTATCATTATATCCTCTTGTCATAAAAGTTTTATCTCAGTTAACGCATGCGGCCACATTGAATTCTACGACAAAAGACAAAATTCCTAGCAATTTTCGCCATATTTTGTCAAAAACGTCAAAATGACGTCACTTCATGACGTCATTACAGTTAAATTGCACATTGTTTGGTGATAGTATTCTCCCGCGAGGGGTTTGACAGTAAGTGTTTTGAATATACTTCCCTGACATTGTCGCCATAGCACTTTCTATATAGACATAACGTCAGACAGTGCATGAATTTTATATATTGTCATTTCCATGCTTCATAAACATCGACGGCGGGTGCGGCTAGCCAACAGGGGATGTTTACTCCTCCCGGGCACCTGGTCCCACCTCTAGCTTGCTAGGGGTCCGTCGATATTTAATTTTGCGCTCTATTGTGAGTGCTGTTGAGATTATCGTCAGGATCTTCTTTAACTCATTTTCATGAAAAGCGGTAAACATTCGTGTATTTTCATGAGAGATACCAAGTATTACTCATGAAATTTATTTCAAGAGAAAAATCAAGTGCCGATTTAGGGGTCTCGTGGGCCTACCCCTTTATATGCAATTTTAACATCATTTTGGGTCTGAAAGGGCAAATGAGAGTTATTGTTGAAAGGAGGAGGGGCAAATTCATGCTTAATCCAAATTAGGAAAATTGCTAACCCACAATGTTATTTTCTTGTCTCACATTAGGGGAAGGAGATCAGGGCCGATAATTTTCATATATTTCACCCAAAAATGTTACCTTCACAACTTGTAAGGGCAAACCGGTATTTGCTGCAGCTTCCTCCTGCTCCCCTTTGTTTGCCTTGCCCTTAGATTTCATGCCATTTTGGAACACAAGTTCCAGGTATGCCTGCTGGTCTTCGGCTATAACTGTTTTCTATAAAAGAAAGAGATAAAAGTTTAAGATCCTTGCCCAGGTCAAATGTCAAGGTCATGGGACTCAGATGATTGAAGATAAAAAAAAATAATTCTAACATGACTTGAGATTTTCTCCCTATATGTACTTTAGAACTCGCCTGGTGTTAAATATCTTACAAACTTATAGTCTATATATAATCCAGAAAATCAGAAACCGAAGGCATACAAAATCAGGACAACACAGGAATCAAAGCAAACAAACAGAAACTTCCACAATATGAATAGAATTGAACTCCCGATATGGAAGTGAAACCAGGTGCCCAGGAAGAGTAAGCATCTCCTGCTTGCATGCAACACCCACCGCTTAAATTCGGTAGAACTGTCACATCCGGTAACTTCCATTTCGGAAGACACAGAGTACAATCTTGGGTTGGATGGTTCAAATGGTCTATGAGAGAATATCACCCACCATTCTGGAGAGTGGGACATCATAGTGTATGACGAGTTCCCCATATCGACCGTAGAACTTCCTCAGTGACGACGTTAGTCGGAAACAAACATAACCCTGACTGAGAAGCTTATCTGAAAGACGCCTAGCTCTCAGAACAAAATCTATATAATATCTATAAAATAATATTCTATTGATGTAATTGGATTTAAGAACGTTTAACATTTGAACTACTTGGTGAGTGTCACTGCTGGTGGACCAAGAGTCCCCGCGGGCACATGTAGCCAAGTTCGATCAACTTCGATTGATTGTCTGTCTCTTCAACGCATTTGAAAATTACTCGCGCACAATTGGCGCACAATATGTAGGTGAGACAGGCCAACCTTTAAAATCTCGTTTTAGGAACCATTCTTATAAGATCAGAACCTCACGTCAACAAAAACACAGAAACTTTCTTTATAATCACTTTGTTAAATATAATCATTCTATTTCGGATATCACCATTACCCCAGTTCAGACTTTTTCCAAAACGTAAAAATGAAAGTAAGACCGAAATTAAAAAACGCCGACTACAAGCTGAACTTGCCTGGATCACCAAACTTCAGACTGCGTACCCTCTTGGTTTAAACAATCAAATTTATGGACAAGGAAACATTTCCTCAGCTTCTACCAATATCAACATCTTTTCAATCCGCCCAACCACTAAAAGGAAATACAGGTCGCACGGGAAAAGACGAAACAGACAAAAAAGAAAACGATCCAGAATATACCGCTCTCTCAACGATTTACTTACAATAGCACGCAATGGCGGAAGACATGAGCTGTTACATGCTCTGTCGTCAATACCAGTTATGCACTTGAAATCTATCTTGGATGAAGCAAAGGTTGCATTCTTAAGAAACACTGACTGATTCAGACTTAATATCATTGTCTCATTCGCACAGTATAAACTTTATCCTATTGTGAAAAACACCTCACCTAAAAGACGATTCATAAAAATCCCGTTTATTAACAAAGGTTTTGATCTTCTAAACATCTCTAATATTTTTCGGGATCATCGCGTACAAAGTACCATTCCTCAATATTTTGAAAATTTAGAGCCACCTATAAGTACAAGAAACCTATTCGAAACTTTGTTTTTAACTATAATAAAGTTACAACGGATCCTGACATACTTGAATCGTGTCCTGCTTCTTGAGAATGTGCAACTTCTAAATGTCTCTACAAACCAGCTGGCCATGTTGTTAGAGGTGATTTTTTAATTATCCAGGACAGACAGCTCCGTGGTCTTCTTAAAAAAGGACCTAAGTATAGAATCCCATCCAAGATAGATTTTGTCAAATGCCGTGAAGTGCTTACGGAAGCCTTAGATAATTATACGAAAAGATGGTGTAAATCAGAAGGAGTCGAACCGCATGCTCTGAAGGACTGGAAAACCTCATTTTAGATATAACGGATATTCGAATAGATAACTTCCATAAAAACCCTCATCTTTTTCAAAATCCACGTTCCAAATCAGAAAGATATTTTAAATCAAAACTAAGTAAACTACATGAAAAATATGTCTTTGCACCAGCTGATAAAGCAGCCAACGACACCATTATCATTTGAAAACGTTACTACATATCAACTTTGATTTCGGAACTTTCGTCTCCTAATACATATATCAAAAGCAATGAAAGTGCATCTAACATTTTAAGCAAGCATAACAGTGAACTGTCTTCATTCAATATCTCTATTTCTAAATTGGATCTCCCAACACTATATTGCATACCGAAACTGCACAAGTCTCCTTACAAATTTCGATTTATTGCTAATTCTAGTAACTGCTCCACTACAATTTTGTCTAGAAATCTGACGTCAGCACTTACTGCTATTAAAGAACACATAACTAGATATTGTGAAACGGTTCTAAACAGGAACGATGTAAATATATTTTGGTCTATTAAGAATTCAGGGGATGTGATTGAAAAAATGAAATCTGGAAATTTCCAAGCCAATACGATTTCTTCATACGACTTCTCTAATATGTACACCACACTTCCTCATGACAAAATTAATGATCGATTATCTAATCTCATTAAATGGTGTTTTGATCGAGAGCGAAAAACTTACATTTGTACATCTGAATCGAAGGGTTTCTTTCCCTCGACAGACTACAAATCATACAAATCATGGACATGTAGTGACTTGTGTAATGCCTTGTCCTTCCTCTTGGACAATATTTATGTTAGATTTGGTGAGGATCAATACAAGCAGGTTGTAGGAATTCCTATGGGTACTAACTGTGCGCCTCTTGTTGCAGTTTTATTTTTATACACTTATGAAAAAGAATTTATCCAAAATCGTCAAAAGCAAAGAAAATTTGATGAGCTGAAATGTTTCAATAATACTTCTAGGTATCTGGATGATATTCTAACCACTGACAATCCAGCTTTTGAATTATATAAGAATGAAATTTATCCACAAGAATGAACCCTTAACAAGGCAAACCTTTCAAATACAGAAACACCATTTTTGGACCTAAATATCAAAATTGTAAACGGAAAGATTCATACAAGTGTATATGACAAAAGGGATGATTTTGGATTCAACATAGAAAATTTCCCCTGGCTTGACGGTGATGTTCCAAGATTACCGTCATACGGCATTTACATATCACAGCTCATCCGGTACGCTAGAGCATGTACTGATATTTCGGATTTTCATAGTAGAAATTAACAAATTACCAAAAAACTTCTAGGTCAAGGTTTCCGCTTTCATAAACTAGTTAAGACTTTCTGGAAATTTTACAAAAATTACAGTCAACTTCTTTTAAAATTCGGATCTATACATGCAACAGAGTACATTACTATGGGTATTACACAACCTGTCTTCTATGGTGATATGATAAACAAAATAAAAAGGATTAAAGGTAGGCAGCATAACCATCGAAAATGCGTCAGTATCATCAAACGCCTTTTATACCGTGGGTATGATCCTAATGTCACCAGACGGACACTAGGCTTGGTACTTGACCAATCTACAGTCTTGTACAAGCGCATCCTTGAGACTTGCACTCTGACTGACTGTGACGACGGGATTCCATGACGGGCCCTGTCCAAACATCTTTAGAAAAGACAGGGTCCCGACCACCTGTCCTCTGAATGTCAGTCGGACTCCTCGGGTGATTACATACATGAGCTCGCTACAGCCGGCAGAGCACGGACTGTATTACGCATGCCCTCTTCTTATATCCATTTACATATTTATCTGTGTCTCTGGGGCCTCTGCGTTTCGCGGTCTTGTTTGTGTGATGTCATCTTACAGTGAGGAGGTTGTTTTACACCACGATTGTACGTTCTTCGAGACCTCTGGGTAATTGGAGAAGTGAGAGGGTTTTGCGCACGTAATCCAGGATAACCATACCATTTGCTACTTGCGTGACAGATGGCCGTCCAAAGTCGGCACCGGTTGCCCATTGGTCTCGTCGGTTTATGTGTAGTCTTTTGTGTTTGATGTTTACATGTCGTGTGTCTCTTTTCCGTCTCATGCTGTACTCGTCTTTTGTGTTTTTGAATCGGGTGTTTTGGTGTTTTACTGTGGATACTGCTGCGAGATCTCCTCCCTTCTTTTTACTGTTACAAAATTTCTTGAAATGTCTAAAACATGGATCCTGTAGCATCATATTCCACCAATTCTGCTACGTCTTTTGGTACATTTTTGGACATAATAATTTTTATATTACATTGTTTAGACTGAGGATCACTGACGAGGGTTTAGTACCCGAAACGTGCATGTCTGGTCCATGCTGTAAATTTATCAGATTTGAAATGGTGTTATTGAATTTAAAGAAGTTGAAAATTAGAATAGAATTTTAAACGTCTACAAATTCAATAGCATCATTTAAGACCTGATAAATTTACAGCATGGACCAGACATGCACATTTCGGGAACTAAACCCTCGGGGACTCTGGGTCCACCAGCAGTGACACTCACCAAAATGTACCAAAACACGTAGCAGAATGGGTGGGATATGATGCTAAAGGACCCACTTTTTAGAAATTTCAAGAAATTTTGTCACAGAAAATTTCAAATGCGTTAAAGAGACAGACGATCAACCGAAGTTGATCGAACTTGGCTACATGTGCCCTCGGGGACTCTGGGTCCACCAGCAGTGACACTCACCAAATAGTTCAAATGTTAAACGTCTACAAATTCAATAGTATCATTGAAGACGTGATAAATTTACAGCATGGACCAGACATGCACGTTTCGGGTACTAAACCCTCGTCAGTGATCCTCAGTCTAAACAATGTAAAATGGCCAAAAAGTATGAAAATTATGTCCAAAAATGTACCAAAAGACGTAGCAGAATGGGTGGGATATGATGCTACTGGACCCACGTTTCAGAAATTTCAAGAAATGTTGTAACAGAAAATTTCAAATGCGTTGAAGAGACAGACGATCAACCAGAGTTGATCGAACTTGGCTACATTTGCCCTCGGGGACTCTTGGTCCACCAGCAGTGACACTCACCAAGTAGTTCAAATGCTAAAGGAAATTTAAGAGGCCCTGCCAATAAGCATCAAGCTTTGGGTGGAAAGTCAAAATTTTAAATATGGCTGAAATGACTTGATAATGCAGCAACATAACAAGTTAAACATTATAAATGTCAATATTGAACATTTAATCTTGAAAAGATGTTTTAGAAGCGTTGTCATGGTAACAAGCACATAAATCAGTGAAAATGACTGAAAAATCACTCTTTTGTGCCTTCAACAGCAGAAATATGTAAAATTCTACATACATTTTCTGAAGCATTAATTTCAGTAGAAGTTTGGTTCTGATGAAATTTCATATCATAATTCATTTTCAGTAACATACACGGTTGCTATGGTAACCAAAAGTACGAGTATTTTAAGGTTTTCTTTAAAGGGACAGTGTCCCTGAAAATTAATTTTACAAAATTTTGTAATGCAAAATCTTTCTTTTCATATGAAAGTATACATTCTCATTTGTACAAATTCAAATTTTCAGGCCAATCTAACGCATACTTTCGCAGTTATAGACCTTTAAAAACGTCATTTTGAATTTGGGGTGCGCAGTTCTAATTCATTCCACTAGCGCCACCTACAATGTATTGAGTTTTTACTATAGAAGTATACGGAGATTTAATTATTACAAAATCGACAAAATTAGAGTGGTTACTGCATATTTTCAAATAATTTTTTTTTCTGGCTCATTTTTTCCTCTATCTAGACCGTTTGGAGTAAAATTTACATTTTTAATAAAAAATTATTTTCAGGGACACTGCATCTTTAATATGCAAAATTTAGTTAGTTTAAATCAGGTGTAGTCCGACTTGCAGACCTACGACGGTGTTCTCTGTTTTTCCGTCTTCGGTCTGACTGCTATGCATAGGCAAAACTTGAGAATTTTTGTGCGAAAAAATTTCGGCAAGGCATCCCTTTTTTGGACAAATTTTGGTCTCTTCAACCAAAAAAATAAGTCATCCAGTCCTCCTGCCCTAAAAAAATCCCCTCTAGGCCTGGTTTCACCTCTATGCGCATGACAAAATTTTGTTGATCAGAGGAAAATCGGAAGAGAGGAAGAGGTGAAACCAGGCTTAAATGGGGATTTTTTAGGGGCAGGAGGACTGGATGGCTTATTTTTTGGTTGAGGAGACCGGAATTTGTCAAAAAAAAAGGGATGCCTTGCCGAAATTTTTTCGCACAAAAATTCTCAAGTTTTGCCTATGCATAGCAGTCAGACCGAAGGCGAAAAAACAGATAACACCGTCGTAGGTCTGCAAGTCGGACTAAATCAGGTGTATCTAAAGTGCGCAACCACTGCCAATAGTGTTACTTATACTAATGCCTAAATGTTAAAAAACTGCAATAAAATTGGGTATACAGGTAAAAGTGTTCAAACAGTTACATCTGCATTTCAGCAAATTTTAAGCAAATTTGGCCCCTCTACTTTATTTGAATATTCAAATATGAAACAAAAAACACGTCTCAGATATGATTATATTTTGTCATTTAAAACTGGCAAATAAACACTGCATGCGCATATGAATATTTACTTAACAAACCTCCTTAGCAACCATTTATTTCCATAGCAACCGGAAAATAACCAGTCATCGGGCACTTTATCAGTGAAGGTTAAAAAAAATCACAGTTGTTAATGTTGATTACAGCCAAAAAAAAATTCAAGAATTATTTTGCATGAGCTATGAATAGAGTGACATAAGCTATTTCATTGGGGGGGGGGGGGTGCATATGCTGTCGCACTCTTACGTCTTTCTGTCATTTCATGTTTCAGATATTTGGATGAGGGCATTTCCTCTGCAAAGAATTGATGAATCTTAATGATTGCCGGATGTAAATTTGTTATAGGAAGTGACAGGTCACATGTTTATGGGTGTCAGCTAAATATTTTTATGCAGAGTTATTGTACTTGGATTGTAAAAATCTCATGAAAATAAAAGTAGTGTTTGTTTTTTTTTTCCCTCGTGCAATATAGATGTTGACAACCCTTTTTATTCAACATGTTGAAGACAACAAATTTTATAAAAAAGTAAAGGAGTTTAAGAATTATAATATTTTAAGATAATTTCTGACAGTTGTGAATTTTTATGAAGATAAATATTGTGACAAAAGACAAATTTCCTTAGCAACAAAATGTATACCTTAGCAACAAACGAAAAAAAGGTGAACACTAAAGTAATAAATTTCTCAAGCATAAACTAAAGGTTTACCTGTATGAAAAATTAATTTCCCCTTCAATAGGGGGATAGATCTCGAAATGTCGTAACTTAAAATGTAAGTTATATGTCCGTACAACCAATACTACGCTCACAGTCAAGGAAAATAGTTTTAGAGGGGGATTTTTCTATGTTAATTTCAGCTTAACATCGCTGACGTTCTCCTAAGACTCATGCCTCCTTTACACGGATAGTTTATTGCGCAATAAACGTAAATTTGTTGCGCAATAAATTTGTTTGCGTTCACGCGACAACATTTATTGCGCAAAAGTTTTTAATAATAAGTTTATTGCGCATCAAACGCTAGGCGAAACTGTTGCGCAATAAATTTGACGCATGCGCATCATCATGCCAAGAAAAGGAGGTCGTTATACTTAATATAACTATTCGACGTCTCTATTTTTAAGATTCTATTAAGAGATTCCGATTTTTCGTATATCTATTAGTCTGGACCCCTTGTAGAGAATGACATCTTTTGGTACATTTTTGGACATAATAATTTTCATACTTTTGGCCATATTACATTGTTTAGACAAAGGATCACTGACGAGGGTTTAGTACCCGAAACGTGCATGTCTGGTCCATGCTGTAAATTTATCAGGTTTTAAATGATGCTATTGAATTTAAAGACGTTTAACATTTGAACTACTTGGTGAGTGTCACTGCTGGTGGACCAAGAGTCCCCGAGGGCACATGTAGCCAAGTTCGATCAACTTTGGTTGATCGTCTGTCTCTTCAACGCATTTGAAATTTTCTGTTACACAATTTCTTGAAATTTCTAAAACGTGGGTCCTGTAGCATCATATCCCACCCATTTTGCTACGTCTTTTGGTACATTTTTGGACATAATAATTTTCATACTTTTTGGCCATATTACATTGTTTAAACAAAGGATCACTGACGAGGGTTTAGTACCCGAAACGTGCATGTCTGGTCCATGCTGTAAATTTATCAGGTTTTAAATGATGCTATTGAATTTAAAGACGTTTAACATTTGAACTACTTGGTGAGTGTCACTGCTGGTGGACCAAGAGTCCCCGAGGGCACATGTAGCCAAGTTCGATCAACTTTGGTTGATCGTCTGTCTCTTCAACGCATTTGAAATTTTCTGTTACACAATTTCTTGAAATTTCTAAAACGTGGGTCCTGTAGCATCATATCCCACCCATTTTGCTACGTCTTTTGGTACATTTTTGGACATAATAATTTTCATACTTTTTGGCCATATTACATTGTTTAGACAAAGGATCACTGACGAGGGTTTAGTACCCGAAACGTGCATGTCTGGTCCATGCTGTAAATTTATCAGGTTTTAAATTATGCTATTGAATTTAAAGACGTTTAACATTTGAACTACTTGGTGAGTGTCACTGCTGGTGGACCGAGAGTCCCCGAGGGCACATGTAGCCAAGTTCGATCAACTTTGGTTGATCGTCTGTCTCTTCAACGCATTTGAAATTTTCTGTTACACAATTTCTTGAAATTTCTAAAACGTGGGTCCTGTAGCATCATATCCCACCCATTTTGCTACGTCTTTTGGTACATTTTTGGACATAATAATTTTCATACTTTTTGGCCATATTACATTGTTTAGACAAAGGATCACTGACGAGGGTTTAGTACCCGAAACGTGCATGTCTGGTCCATGCTGTAAATTTATCAGGTTTTAAATGATGCTATTGAATTTAAAGACGTTTAACATTTGAACTACTTGGTGAGTGTCACTGCTGGTGGACCAAGAGTCCCCGAGGGCACATGTAGCCAAGTTCGATCAACTTTGGTTGATCGTCTGTCTCTTCAACGCATTTGAAATTTTCTGTTACACAATTTCTTGAAATTTCTAAAACGTGGGTCCTGTAGCATCATATCCCACCCATTTTGCTACGTCTTTTGGTACATTTTTGGACATAATAATTTTCATACTTTTTGCCATATTACATTGTTTAGACAAAGGATCACTGACGAGGGTTTAGTACCTGAAACGTGCATGTCTGGTCCATGCTGTAAATTTATCAGGTTTTAAATGATGCTATTGAATTTAAAGACGTTTAACATTTGAACTACTTGGTGAGTGTCACTGCTGGTGGACCAAGAGTCCCCGAGGGCACATGTAGCCAAGTTCGATCAACTTTGGTTGATCGTCTGTCTCTTCAACGCATTTGAAATTTTCTGTTACACAATTTCTTGAAATTTCTAAAACGTGGGTCCTGTAGCATCATATCCCACCCATTTTGCTACGTCTTTTGGTACATTTTTGGACATAATAATTTTCATACTTTTTGGCCATATTACATTGTTTAGACAAAGGATCACTGACGAGGGTTTAGTACCCGAAACGTGCATGTCTGGTCCATGCTGTAAATTTATCAGGTTTTAAATTATGCTATTGAATTTAAAGACGTTTAACATTTGAACTACTTGGTGAGTGTCACTGCTGGTGGACCGAGAGTCCCCGAGGGCACATGTAGCCAAGTTCGATCAACTTTGGTTGATCGTCTGTCTCTTCAACGCATTTGAAATTTTCTGTTACACAATTTCTTGAAATTTCTAAAACGTGGGTCCTGTAGCATCATATCCCACCCATTTTGCTACGTCTTTTGGTACATTTTTGGACATAATAATTTTCATACTTTTTGGCCATATTACATTGTTTAGACAAAGGATCACTGACGAGGGTTTAGTACCCGAAACGTGCATGTCTGGTCCATGCTGTAAATTTATCAGGTTTTAAATGATGCTATTGAATTTAAAGACGTTTAACATTTGAACTACTTGGTGAGTGTCACTGCTGGTGGACCAAGAGTCCCCGAGGGCACATGTAGCCAAGTTCGATCAACTTTGGTTGATCGTCTGTCTCTTCAACGCATTTGAAATTTTCTGTTACACAATTTCTTGAAATTTCTAAAACGTGGGTCCTGTAGCATCATATCCCACCCATTTTGCAACGTCTTTTGGTACTTTTTTGGCCATATTACATTGTTTAGACAAAGGATCACTGACGAGGGTTTAGTACCCGAAACGTGCATGTCTGGTCCATGCTGTAAATTTATCAGGTTTTAAATGATGCTATTGAATTTAAAGACGTTTAACATTTGAACTACTTGGTGAGTGTCACTGCTGGTGGACCAAGAGTCCCCGAGGGCACATGTAGCCAAGTTCGATCAACTTTGGTTGATCGTCTGTCTCTTCAACGCATTTGAAATTTTCTGTTACACAATTTCTTGAAATTTCTAAAACGTGGGTCCTGTAGCATCATATCCCACCCATTTTGCTACGTCTTTTGGTACATTTTTGGACATAATAATTTTCATACTTTTTGGCCATATTACATTGTTTAGACAAAGGATCACTGACGAGGGTTTAGTACCCGAAACGTTCATGTCTGGTCCATGCTGTAAATTTATCAGGTTTTAAATGATGCTATTGAATTTAAAGACGTTTAACATCATAACTGAATGACGTCATGTTCTAGACTGAAATGACAAATAAATGAATGTTTTGTTACATAGGCTTCATCTCAAAATAGTCTTAAATTTAGACTTTAGGAAAATTATTCTAACGTTGTTCATTAAGTTATTCGTTGTGCATTTTAATTCATGGTTTTTGTGCATGTTCATAAGCCATATCCCACAATATGTCTTTCAAAGTTTGTAAAGTGTCTTGACCAGATTTGGTTGTCATTTCTCTCAACCCTAAAACAAATGGTCTCCCTTCATCATCTCGGACAGCAAATACACCATACTTTGAGGTTTCATCAGTTTCAACGGTTAGGTTTTGTTTCTTGGAGACTTCCTCGGCGATCTGTTTTTGAGACAATGCAAGTCGTTGCACATTAATATTGTTCACTGTTGTTGCCGAAGTCAGCTGATTTCCCTGCAAGCTTTAAACATGCATCAATAACACTTGAAACCCTTGCTGTACTTACATGATTCTCAAGAAGAGTATGGACACACTTCTGAAGATCTGGAGTGTAGCATTTCTTTTCCATGTCAAATGTTTCTAATGTTTCACTATTGTAAGATGAAATTTGATCTTTTTGAATGTCTAATTCATATTCCAATAAAGCAGATTTTCGTCTGAGATCTTCATTTTCCTTTATGAACTTTTCCTCTTTCAGACTCTCTTCTTCTCTTTCACCAACCTCTTCCCTCGGTTCTCTCTCCAGTTTTTGTAATTTCTTCTTCAGATATTCTTCCCTTGCTCTTACTCTCTTTAATTCTCCTCTTATTTTGATATCTTGTTCTTTTACAACTGAAGATGTTACTTTCAATCGTTTTATTTCTTGAGATTGAATATCTAATTTCTCTTCTAATCCTTTCACAAAAGCACATGAACCTTTTGTTGGCTCTAGTCTGTCTATTTCACTTGGCTGCTTCTCCGTTCCTACACTCCCTTTAAACTGGGGAAATATAAACTCCTCCTCCAGAAATCTATCTATCTCCTCTCTCATCCCAGTCCTATTTTTACTTTTACAGTAATTTTTGTATGTTACATGTAACCTCTGCACTTTTTTTTGTAAGTGTCTAGGTTAAGGGACACATCTATCAATTTTTTTGCTTCTTCTAACAAAACCAAAGCTATTGTTTTCGGAGTTTCTCCTTTCTCTAACATATCTACAATAGTGCGTTGCTTCAATTTTTTTTTCTGTTTTTTTTTTGTAAAAAAGAAATTCTTGTTTGTGTACTTTTTGTGGTGTGTCCTTTACAAAACTTTCACAATCACTGGAAGGGCATATATCCTTTGTTGTTATTTTGAAATCACCAGATAAATCATATTGTGCATATCTATGCTTTTGTTTAGAACGCTGTAAAGGAAGTAATTAATTTAATACATCTATGCTGTGCAATCTTACAAGTAAATAATGTAAATTGTAATATAATTAAGGAAAAAACTGATTGTTCATACTCTGAATTCTCAGCTCCTGGACAAAAATAGCACTGTTCAAGAACAGGAATGTCATCGTCGCATATTTGACTCTAAGTATGTGACCTTGACTTTGAAAGTGACCTTGATCTACATTGAGTGTTGAGTCTTGTCATGCTTTACCATCCTAGTAAGTATGAAAGATGTCTAATTTAAATCAAATACGTTTTAGCCAATTATATGAAAGTGTGACTTCCAGACAGACAGACGCCCGACAATGTGATCCATGTATGTGGCTCATGCATTAAAATATCAAATGTTTATCAAAGTTTATTTACAGTAACACTTTATAGAAATATACTTACTTCGATTTGAGCTCTCTTCCTTTTCCTCCCTGGAAATATTTGACTAGGTTCACCAGTACTCTGACGCTACAAAAAGGATGCTTAAATTGTTTATACTTGCAATTAAAACCACATTCCTTTCTCTTTCACATTTTTCTTGATTAATTTCTGTTAATCTATATGTATATCACAACAATATTTTCAATGTATCTAAAAATTACGCATTGTTTGTTAACAAATTGAAATTACTTATCTAATTACCTTTGGCTTTGGTAATTTACGCCTTAAAATATTCTGACTTGGTTTTTCATCACCAATATCAGAATCCGAATCACAGCTACTTATCTATAAAAATACAATCAAAAGCATTATAAACTTCGGAACTAATCTTATCCAGACTTTCTTACAAATTCACCCTCATTATAGTTATTGAATAATACAGCAAGATACATGTACAGAAAGTTTTATCCTATTAAATTACGACATTGTTACTGTTATGTTAGTGTTAGGCTGTTACTTTCCGTCATTCGGCCTTCCTTTCAACACGCATATTCTTTGTATTTGATAAAAACATTCACAAAATGATATGTACAATCATATTAACCTCAATAATTTCACGACTTTGTGGTGGATCATCACCATCTGCAGATGTTCCCGGAACAGATTTCAGAAAATGAAAAGTTGATCTCAGAAATACTTTTTTGGTAAATACTCTTTTTGTCTGAGGAGTTGGGGGGACTACATCCTCACAGACTGTTTCGGATCCACTAGTAGTTTCCTTTGTCTCTCTCTCTCTCAACGTTTGAAGCCACTATAATAATGAAATAGTTCTCAATTAAATTTGGGTGCACTGTAAAAAAGTTTTCGAGGAAATTCGGAAAGTCGGAGAGCAAATTGCATTTTAAACAGATTGACAGATTTATTTTATCAATCTGTTGTGAATAATGCCATTAGTAGGCATTACATAACTCAATGGTTTCACTAATGAATCATTCTTACCCCCAAAAACTGTGATTTTGACACAATATTTATAATCCGATACAAATCAAAATAATAAAATTTAAATTACCGTCGGGTAGAAAATGACGGTTTCTAATTTCCGGATATTTTCATTTGCTTTGGATAATTTGCGCTACATGATATCGCCAAACAATTATTATAAATGAAAAATACGATGATTATCCAATCTATAACATGTTGTCTTTGTCTGTCTCAGTAACAGCAAATGGAAAAATACACCTACTGAAAATTTCGCACTACTTATCGTCTGCCTGTACTCGTAAGCGGGAAAGACTTTGAACGTCACAATTGTTGAAAAAATACTTTGATGTGCGCCCCCCCCCCCCCAGACACAAACATCAAAATGACTAAGATTACTCACATGATAGGGAATCCCCAAGCTATATTCTGCAGCGACCTATTTCTGGCGAACTTCCATTTTGGCCGTGGAAAACGTAAACATGCCGTCATTCAAACTCCGTTTTTATCACTTTTTATGCGTTTGATGAATCATTAATGGTAAGTTACTGATAAATATTGAAAAGAATTGTTGGAAACATATTAGTTTAATTAGATTTTATGTATATTAAGCAGTAAAATCGTTTGTTAAAGGTGACCTATTTAGCATGTGACAGAATAGGAAAATGATGTATCTCGCGCATGCCTGTTATTGCTACTAAGGATAATTTTATATGAATTTGAGACTTCATAGGTGTGTGGTTAAATAAAGTGTGGATCCCTTTCTTATGATTGGAGGTCATCCTGTATGATATTACTTATAAAAGAAAGCAAAACAGGTTTTCTTTTAAGCTTTCATTGACATAAATAATATCTACAATCATTGTATCACAATATCACCCAGGTACCTAGAAGTATTTACGTAACATTTCAAATCGTTAAATTGTCCTTGTCTTTTCCCTAAGTGTATAAACAATAAATTTGCAACAAGTACATTGTACAAATGTTCTTAAAAGACGGTCCCACACTGTCAAATAATACACTCAGATAATCCCATATCGGGATCATTTTAAAATTCTTGCCGGGATGAAGATAAACTAAACCAGAAATTAAGATTCCTTCTTTAAAACGAGATCGCGTTCTTGCACCCTCTTGTGCCTCGTAATATCAAATATTTAAAATGAGGAATATAAAGGGCGCTTACATATATTTATGTCTGGATTACTTATATAAGATCTATGTATTTTCCGTCACGTTTCATTACAAAAGTGAATGAAAGAAAATACAATATCAGAATAGCTTTTGCTTATTTCGGATCATCTCATTTCAGATCGCTAATATATATGCCCTTAGGTACATTTATGGCATGACGTGATACATAATGGGGCAAATGAGAGGTCGGATTCTAACCTACGATTGATATGGCTATAGGCGGTAATTACTTCCGCAGTCAGATAGATACATTTGTACCTCGCCACTGATAAATAATCTGTTGAAAAGAGGGGACATTAACAAGGAGTGGGGTAAATTTATAAAGGAAACAACAACCTTGCCTTTAGATGCAAAAGGAAATTTCGAGACCAGGGGAATCTATGCTTTTTTTTGGGGGGAGAATGATGTTCCAGAAATTCCATTACATAGGCCAAACGGCCTTCCGTGATCGATGGTTAAGTAAATATGTAATAAGTTTTTAATGTTTTCTATTTTGAAAAAAATGTGATGATAATCCAAACAATTAGATATTGCCAAAATGTTTGATAAATATGCCCAAAACATACCGAAAGATGTAGCTAGAAGGCTGGGATATGATGCTACGGGACCCAGGTTTCAAACATTGGAAAATGTTGTAAACAGAAATTTTCGAATGTGTTTGAAGAAACGACCAACCGAAATTGATCGAACTTGGCTAGATGTGCACTCGTGGATTCCTGGTCCACCAGCAGTCACACTCACCAAGTAGTACAAATGTTGAACGTCTTCAAATTCATTAGCATCATTTAAAAGCAGATTAATTAACAGTGTTGACCAGACATAAGCTTCATGAAAATCCCTTCTGTGGTTCTGGAGAAGTAGGTCTTACGTACATGGAGATTAATCTCCCTTCCTTTCTTTACATGAAATATTTCTTGAAAAATCAGATAAAAAGTTAATGAATAAATAAATCCTTTGAATAACTGAAATGTGTCAAATATGCACAGTATTTCTTCTTTCGAGAATAATCATGCCGTCGATATTGTCCATGCATTACATGCCTGGAGTTCTCACATGCCATGTAGAATAAAGCCTGTGTTTGTGAAACACGAATGTCCCCGGTGGCATCTTTGTTAGTATGAACACTATTTTCTGTTAAGTACATGTATGTGAGGTCACTGGGTTAAAAGGTCAAGGTCACGAGGTCAAAAATTTTGGTATCAATGGAAAGGTCTTGTCACAAGGAATACACATGTGAAATATGAAAGCCCTATCACTTCCCATTCAAAAGTTATGCCCAATGTTAAAGTTTTTGAAAAGTCGGTCAAAGGTCAAGGTCAAGGTCACGAGGTCAAAAATTTTGGTATCAATGGAAAGATCTTGTCACAAGGAATACACATGTGAAATTTGAAAGCCCTATAACCTCCCATTCAAAAGTTATGTCCAATGTTAAAGTTTTTCGGACAAACAGACAGAAAAACAGACAAACAGACGGACAGGCCAAAAACTATATGCCCCCGAATCTTTGACTCCGGGGGCATAAAAAGTATGTTTCAATTATTAACATTTTCAATTTTTAGGAAAATCAAATGAAAGGTTCTCTATTCAGTCTGGCTGTCCTGGACCTCCTTAATGCTGAAGTGAATGGTAAATCCTATGTGACGTCCGAAGTTGACGATTGAGCGAGTTCTTTTGATGATAAAGCTGAAGGGCAACTTTCTGTCCTCTGAACAAGCAATGTACGTTCAAAGACTGGTGCAGATGAACTTGCAGTAATAGCTTGTTGTAAAGTCATCTTGGCTTGCAGCTGTACTTACAAGAATTTGCTTCCTGTGGGTCATTTTCTTCTTCACAGCCATATTCGTCAAAAAGTTTTTTTCTATATTGATTCAACATGACCATCAGAAATATGTCTACGATATGACTGTACATTTCCTTATAAACAGACACTCGACCAACTATTACATCTGTATGCTTTGAGAACTTGTTGGACTGGCAAGTTAAAGTTCGTACCTTCACAAAAACGATTCACATAAATTAACATCACTATGGATTTCTTTATGGCATACCTCATGCAGATCTGAACCATGCAAATTTACATTCTGGTCAATTAACATTTTAGGCAAATGTCACATAGATTTTGGAAGAACATGTACATATCATCTGACATTTGTCAGCATGGACCAGATATGCACGTTTCTGGTACTCAACCGTCGTCACTGATCCTCAATCTAAATGATGGAACTTTCTGAAAGTTGAACCTCATTAGCCGTGATATGATCAATGACAAATATGGATAATGACCATATCCCTGTATACAGCACAAAATCGATAATTCAAAAATCAGAAACCGAAGGCATACAAAACCAGGACAAAACAGGAACCAAAGCAAACAAACAAAAACCTCCACCATATGAAAAGAAGCGAACTCCCGATATGGGAGCGAGACCAGGTGCCCAGGAAGAGTAAGCATCTCCTGCTTGCATGCAACACCCGTCGCTTCAATTCGGTAGAACTGTCACATCCGATTACTTCCATTTTGGAAGATATAGAGTACAATCTTTGGTTGGATGGTTCAAATGGTCTATGACAGAATATCATCCACCATTCTTGAGAGTGGAACATCATAGTGTATGACGAGTTCCCCATATCGACCGTAGAACTTCCTCAGTGACGATGTTAGTCGGTCAAAAACATATCCCTGACTAAGAAGCTTATCTGAAAGACGCGTAGCTCTCAGAACAAAATCCGTATATTTGGTACTTGCTCTGGCATAGCGTATCAACTGCATTCAAGTGCATAAGCTGCTTCACTGTATAATGTTTGACTGTCTTGATCCAATTTAAAATAGTTATTGCGTTGCAATGTTCGAAATCTGTTACGTAGTTTATCAGTGCAGTAGCCACCAATATGACGTACTTTGCCCCTGCTTTCCTCGGTTAGTTGCCTTTGTTTTGTGTTTTCAGCTGGCTAATACTCCTTTGTTTTCTCATCCAATAGTAATTTTCGCACAGAAAATGTAAGTCTGAATGCAATTTGTGCCATAACATGCTGAGAAATAAGTTCTTTGCTTGTAAAAAATAAAAAAACATTAAAAGTCTTTGCATTGTATGGACATGACACCTGATATTAATGGCATCTTTTGTAAAATTCACCTAGTTTATGGGCTGGTATTATGATGCATTTCCAAATTTCGAAGTCATGTATAATGGAACGAATATTTTCAATTTCTTGTAAACAGAACTGAATCGCATCTTTAATATATTCATCCTCTCCAAGGGCATTTGAGCACAAGATTTGTCTCTTTCTGTTTTTCGGTAAGGTGTTCCTGCATTTGTATGCATGCTGTATACTTATCAGGTTTTAAATGATGCTATTGAATTTAAAGACGTTTAACATTTGAACTACTTGGTGAGTGTCACTGCTGGTGGACCAAGAGTCCCCGAGGGCACATGTAGCCAAGTTCGATCAACTTCGGTTGATCGTGTGTCTCTTCAACGCATTTGAAATTTTATGTTACAAAATTTCTTGAAATTTCTAAAACGTGGGTCCTGTAGCATCATATCCCACCCATTCTGCTACGTCTTTTAGTACATTTTTTGACATAATAATTTTCATACTTTTTGGCCGTATTACATTGTTTACACTGAGGATCACTGATGAGGGCTAAGTAACCGAAATGCGCTCGTCTGGTGAATTAAATGTTTGAATATTTAGTCATATTTCAGAGTGTTTAATAAAAACAAAGAATTTCTATTGATAAAACACAAGCAATTTCCTAATATATTGCAGATTACTAATGTTTGAAAAAAAAATCTTGCTCCAACTTTGCACGAAAAAAATTATTTTGATGGGGCGAAAAAAAAAATACTCATAATCCGACACCCCCCCCCCCATAAATATCAAATGGACCATGCCTAAGAACAAACTACAATTTCAGTGGAAAACATATTATAATGTATAATTTCATTCATTATTACGGTTGTTTTACTCGAAGATTTCCTACTTTCTGTAATAATCGGGATTTTCCGAAATGCATCAATTTGATGTTTAATCAACCCTTAAGCCCGGTGCACACGGTAAGATTTGTCGTATAAGACTTGTATTATAATACAGACTCTTACCGTGTGTACACCCTTAATGTACTGTATTATATAAGAATTGACTCTTTCTATTTGCTATTTCATTGAGATGTGAAGCTCAGATTTCGCATCACAAATTGTATAAAACCGCGTAGCGTAGGTTTTATACAAAATTTGTGATGCGAAATCTGAGCTTCACATCTCAATGAAATAGCAAATAGAAAGAGTCAATTCTTATAATTGCAAATTTTGTATTTGTACCCTTACGGTGCCCCATACTTCGAATTTGACCCTGTATTTGTGACCTTTTCTTTGTTGGCGTAGGAAAATATCAACATACCCAAGAAGGGTTGAGAAGTAGATCCTTGGATTCTAATTGAAAACACGATTCTTCAGCGAAGTATTTTATTTTTCATCAAATAAAATAATCTATTTTTTAATTAAAAGTACTGAATTGAAACAGCAACCAGAACTGTCATTTACAACAAGAAAACAGTAAGTGTAGCGCACTGTCTCAGGTCACGTAAATCGACCCCATTTCAGGACAGTAAACAATCTCAACATCGCGCGTCGTGGACTAGTGTTTTTGTGGAGTTTAATTGAGTGTTTCCTTGTTCATGTTGAAATTAAAGTTACAATTGTTGAAGACAGAGTTAGCCAAAAACCCGCTGGTAGCGCATACAGACGTAGAAGTACTGGCAATCGCCAGATCCCTCGACTTTGGCTCGTTTCTTGACGAAGTTGATGACAGAGGAAGTGCGGGAACAATCGAACTACCATCGCCTTTACAGGAAAGAAAGGAGGGGATCTCCAACAGCACTAGGTTGCAGCACCCACAGCAAAACACCCATGCAAAAAACACAGAACAGATACCCACAGAAAGAGACGCAAAAGGGATGAGGAACACCAACTCACAACATAGAAACATAAAAGACTACACATAAACCAACGAGACCAATGGGCAACCGGTGCCGACTTAGGACGGCCATCTGCCAAGTAAATAGCAGACGGTGTGGTTATCCTGGATTACGTGAGCACAACCCTCTCACTTCTCCAGTTACCTAGAGGTCTCGAAGAACGTACAAATGTTGTGTAAAACAACCTCCTCACTGTAAGATGACGTCACACAAACAAGACCGCGAAACGCAGAGGCCCCAGAGACACAGATGAATATGTAAATGGATGTAAAAAGAGGGCATGCGTAATACAGTCCGTGCTCTGCCGGCTGTAGCGAGCTCATGTATGTAATCACCCGAGGAGTCCGACTGACATTCAGAGAGGACAGGTGGTCGGGGCCCTGTCTTCTCTAAAGAGGTTTGGACAGGGCCCGTCATGGAGTCCCGTCGTCACAGTCAGTCAGAGTGCATGTCTTAAGAATGCGTACAAGACTGTATATTGGTCAAGTACCAAGCTTAGTGTCCGTCTGGTGACATTAGGATCATATCCACGGTATAAAAGGCGTTTGATGACTCTGACGCATTTTCACGTCAAAAGCACGTCGCTCATCTCTCGCTTTTGGGCATCGGCACAATCACGGCTGTAACTTCGGATTGAAGCTTCATTTCGATGACCTGACATCAGCATTATGTGCCTGGTATCAAATCCTGCGTCGCTCAGGATTTGTATCGCTGTAGCCCGAACACTGTGTGCTGTGTAGGAAGAGACACAACCTGCTCCTTCAGAAATTGATGGCATGAATTTAGTGAACATAGTTTTAGATAAAGCTTTGCTTGTATACCATATGTTCATTACTGGTGATCTGCGAACCCTGCAAAATAAAGCTGATTCACATGGATCTGAATGTTCAATCATTTTTTCCAGGGCAGCAACTGGACACCCTTTTTCATTGGTGGCATACATTCGTTTATCTGCAATGGCCTCTTGGTCTTTAAGTCCACCTTGTCTGTTTTTCTGTTGAGTTTCATGGGCAATAGTGACGTAGCGTCTACCAACTTCATCATGTAGAAATTCAAAAGACGAAGTGCTGAGTTGGTGATGAAACTCAAGACCACGGCTGACAAAATGTATGGCCAGGCTGTACCAAACTTTGTATTGCAACACTTGAGCATTGCTGTCATCTTCTAAGTATGAAGCTATTTTCTGTTGGTCCAGAGGTGAAATGATTTTTTATGTTGTGTTGGGCGAGACAGACCAGACTTTACCATGTATTTTAATTTAGCATTCAGTGTGTCATTGGCCTGTTTGAATTCCTTATCCTGGACAATGTCGACCTGTCTACCAATGTCCTTCAGATGTCTGTTCAGTGCTGCTCTGAGGTTCTTTAGAGTGTTTTTATGATACTCAATGGACAGGTTTTCTGGCAGGGACTTTTTCCTCGCCTCTGCCTGCTTTGGTGTTGCTGAGGCATAGAATGTGCGGAGATGGTTCGCCAGTTCACTGCTTGCAACTGTCGAAAAATCTATAACAGGGAGGCTTGACTCGATGCACCATTCTGTAAATTTCATTAATTTATTTTTTAATGTTTTTTTTTCATTTTCCTACAATTTATTACTTTTGTACTGCTACAATCTATACTTTAGTATTTACATATTAAATTAATTTCTTTTGTTTGTTATTTTATTTCAATTTTCTGTCAAATTTCTTTTTTTTTTTAATTTCATTTTTTTTTCATTTTTTTTTTTCATTCTGATTATGTGATTTATGCTAAGGTACCTGAAAACAGATTTATGCCCCATTGAGTATTTCTCTTTGTAGATTCACTATGTTTGTGCTCCTCCTGAGCTTTGAGGTCATCTTCTATTATGTTTCGGAATCTCTTGTTTTGGCCATCAGTGGTACCTTGGATGGTACTAGGAGGGTTTGCAGTGTTTGTCTGACTGGTGTCTAAATTTTTAAAAGATATTTGTTAATTTTAGAAAACTTTTGATATTTTTGTGCAAATTTGAGATTTCAAATTCTGTGTTAATTCTGGGAAATTAAATGCTGTTGGTACATAATATTGTACTGTACCTCCAGGCTCTGTGTTTTGCTGTTTTGGATCAGAGTCATTGACTGAATTAACACTGCTATCAGTATTAGCCTCGCATGTAGGGTGACTAGGGTCTCTGTCACTTTCAGACTCGTCAACCTGTTGCATCAGTTGGTCTAGCTCATCATCTGATGGAAAATCCTCATCAAATTAAATATTTTCCAACGGGATAAGTGGTAGGAGTAACTGAAAATTACCCGTATCTACTTCCATGTCAATGTCTGAACCTGTGTCTGAGGCCATATTGATACAAGCAGACGGAATTATGCGATTTGGAAGGATGAACAATCAGACAGCACCCTTATGAATCATAACTTATGAGAAAAAAAGAAAGAACACATTTGGATTCATTAAAAAACACTTTTATTTTGTTTTTACACACTATTTTGAAGGTTAACACTATAAATCATGCTTTGTTATTCTATTTTCACAATAATTGAGTGCAAAATCATTCGATCGTCACGCTAGAGTAAACAAATTTACAACTTCCGGTATACGTGACCTCTTTCCTCTAAATTTAGTAAAAAGTAGTTCCGGCATCACGTGACTTTCTTATTAGATCACATGATGATGGCGTACAACGCGAGTGTTATTGACGTATAAAACTCGTGTTTTTAGCTCTGTTATTGCCGTTATTAATAGTTATTTGTAATTATAAGATTTTGAAAAAAAAAACATATAAGACTGTATCTTTCATACAAGTCTTATAGATTTTTTTATTTCTGGCCAATGAAATTGCTGTTATCATTATTTATCAACATTTGTAATTAAAAATATCTATACATGGAAAACCCCGAAATGCATGTGCTTCCATGGTGGTCAAATTCCCAAATTAGACATGGAAAAATAATATTTAGTATTGATTTTACATTTTGGGAAGTATAAAGGGAATTATGGACTGCTTCGCGGGAAGTGTTTCACCAAAAAGATTTATGTGGTAGGGCTCTGGTTAGATTTCTGTTAATTTTAGGGGTGCTTCCGTTAGGAGTCCATGATTGACAGAAAATGATTCTCTCCACTACGTGCATGGCATTTTCCAGTATCTACTTTAATCTCTTTCTTTCAGTCAATTTCTTTCGAGCTTGTAATACATGTTCTATTTAGACATAACGTCAGACAGTGCATGAAATTTATATATTGTTTTCTAGTCCAGTCAATATAAATTTTGACCTAGAAGTAATTGCAACAGAAATTCTGAAACCACTATACGAAAGTATACATCCAATATATGTTGTGACTAAGTTTCGCCAAAAATCGGCAAAGTGGAAATGTGCAAATAAAAGAGATAAAACTTTGTGAAAATGTCGCAATAGAAATAGCTAAAATAGGCTTCCATAACCCGTTCCGATTCAGTATTTACGCTAAGGATAGCATTTCCGGTTTTCAAAGAGTAATGTTTATGAAATAATTTGAACGAAATATATATGATTATAGACAAGTAGACGTGAATTATGCTACGGAAATCAAAAACAATAATTTCTAATATAAAGAAAATACAGTATTTCTGATGCCGTACTTGCTTATCAATGGAATTACAGTTGGTTATCATTTTCCTCTGACCAAGGCTAAAGGTACAGTGTTACATCGCTTTATACTGAAAGTACAGTATTCATTACAGTGATACACGATGTTACAAATTAGAAATTGATGATATGTTTGCTTTATTTGTCTTCAAATGTCACAAGAAACGCTGGAAAGCAGTCAGAATCTGAAGCGGTAAAAATGTATGGAGGGCAATTACAACCAAAACAAAACTGTTATTTCACATATAAAAACTTATGCTCATAGCTATTTCCGATCATTAATATATATCTAATTGCTGAGCTTATCTTGAATGTAAAGGAGGGTAAGGGAATTTTATATATGGTTTAAAAAGGTCAGAGAGCGAGAGAGAAAATGGAGGGAGGGGGGGGGGCTGAACATTATGTAATACTTTAAAACTATAAATGGATCATTTTTTGCGTGTGGGAAATTTTCGCAAACTCCATCGTTTCGCGAAATACGCGAAAACTACCCTCACACGAAAAATGTCCACATTTACAGTATGCATTGTTGCTTGACAGTAAGTGTTTTGAATATACTTCCCTGACATTGTCGCCATAGCACTTTCTATATAGACATAACGTCAGACAGTGCATGATTTTTCTACATTTTCATTTCCATGCTTCATAAACATCGACGGCGGGTGCGGCTAGCCAACAGGGGATGCTTACTCCTCCCGGGCACCTGGTCCCACCTCTAGCTTGCTAGGGGTCCGTCGATGTTTAATTTTGTGCTCTATTGTGAGTGTTGTTGAGATTGTCGTCAGGATCTTCTTTAACTCATTTGTGTCACACTTATGCCCTTTGCCGTGTGGAGCTCGTAAAAAAGTTCCCCGCGAGGGGTTTGTTAGTAAGTGTTTTGAATATACTTCCCTGACATTGTCGCCATAGCACTTTCTATATAGACATAACGTCAGACAGTGCATGATTTTTCTACATTTTCATTTCCATGCTTCATAAACATCGACGGCGGGTGCGGCTAGCCAACAGGGGATGCTTACTCCTCCCGGGCACCTGGTCCCACCTCTAGCTTGCTAGGGGTCCGTCGATGTTTAATTTTGTGCTCTATTGTGAGTGTTGTTGAGATTGTCGTCAGGATCTTCTTTAACTCATTTCTGTGCGAAATTATTTCTCCTCGGGAGTATCTCATTGGAGGTTGGATGGTTTTAAATTATATTTCGTGTACGAATGTACAAATGTACTGTGGTAAAAACATGTACCGGTCAAATTCAAATATTGGTGCGACTGTTATTGCCTTTGGATGTAGTAAAAAGTTGAAAAAAGTATTTTCTTTTTGGGGTTTGCAGAATAGAAATGGAAAATGGTACTAGTGTACGCATATATCAGAGGGAAATGAAAGTATCATAATGATATTGGTGTGGTCCGCACATTTTGTAGGGTTTTGTATTGCCCCATGGACTCGGAATAAAATACACTCAATCTGATGGGCTCCAGTGGGGCAAACAATGCTGGAACAGTCAAATCCTAAAAATCTAACAAATCATGAGATTGCAGTGGAATATATCTCGTACTTACAGAAGATTAAAAATGGTATGAGAAAAGTATGCATTTGACGGTACAATTACATATTGTCATCGTATCTAAAAAGATTTTTTGCAAAGATTTGCCTGCTGTATTCAATCTACACAAAGAAAACATTTATATTTGGACGATTACTCAAAATTTTCAAATTCAGTGAATTTAGCACCAAAATCATCCTATAAAAGTCATAATGCTGAATGTTAACTATGGTATAAATACAATTTAGGTCAAAATCATTCATATCTATTAATATTAAAGAGGCAGTCTTTATTTGATCGACCTATAAATTATCAATACCTAGCTTAATACTCATGATGTTATGTTTTCTGGGATTTTCTATTTTTCTTAAACCTAAATATCTTTATGACAACTCAAATACATATATCAGAAGTTCAAGTAATTGCTATATATAAACTACGTATATTCAGCATAACAAAATACACGTAGTACCAATCGTTATTCAGGAGTCAAAGATCCAGGGGAATATGACATAAATTAACAAGGCAATCGCGACCCCCAGAATGGAGGCAGGACTAGGTTGAGTTGAACTGCGATGCTAGCTTCTATTCGCTGTTTGAAAGCAGAAACTTATATGAATAAAGGAATATGTCAACTATTCTGCGAATGTCAAATAGTAAAACTGTCAAATCTAGTAATGTCGAAATAAGTAAAAGACGATCAATCGGATTGGTGTTATACTCAAGAATTTCCTTATTCACTGGAAGGTAAAGAGTTGGAACATTTTCATTACTATAATAGAAGTACTCCAACCCTGCTACGTCTTTAGTGTTATAATGGAAGCACCAACCCTGCTATGTCTTTCAGTTCATTTTTAGACATAACTTTCACCCTCTTTAGCTGTATTACATTTCTTAGATTGAGGATCACTGACGAGGGTTAAGTACCCGAAATGTGCATGTCTGGTCCACGTTGCAAATTATTGAATCTTCAAAAGACGTTTAAAATAAATGCTCAAAACACCAGTCTATAGATAATTCATATTCATATTCCAATCATTTTTACAGAAATTCGGCATTTTTATCCCAAAAATGAATCCATTACGCATTCAGATTTTCAGAAATGATTCATAACGACTAAAAGAATGATAAAAAATGTTCATTTGATCTATGTTCTTTTACTCTTAAATTGGAAATCAGCAATGTAGACAGCATTTAAAATTTTGACGATTTTTACAAATTTTTCGCATTTTTAGCCCAAAAAATTATTTCATTTTATGCATACCTATATTGTCAGAAACGATTTATATCGATTGAAATAATAAAGAAATGTTCATTTGATCGATTTTATTTCATTTGGAAAATCGCTAGACAGCTTCATAGACAACATTTCAAACTCAAAGATTTTTACAAAAATTCCACATTTTCAGCCAAAAAAACATCCTTCTTATGGGTAAATATTGTCAAAAATTATTCATATCGGTGAAAATACTGAGGGAATGCTCATATAATTGAATTTATTTCATTTGGTAAATTGCTTAAAAGCTAAGAAGATAGTTTTTAAAATTTTCAGGATTTTCACAAAAATTCCGCATTTTTAGCCCCAAAATCACTATTTCCCCCTTTCCGATTTTGGGCGAAATTTAGATATTTGCTGGTGGTCCTGTAAAGAATCAATTCCGACCAAAATAATTTCTGTTGCAATTACTTCTAGGTATAGTCCCATTTTGCTCTATATTGACTGGACTATTCATTTCCCCGCTTAACATCGACGGCGGGTGCGGCTAGCCAACAGGGGATGCTTACTCCTCCCGAGCACCTGGTCCCACCTCTGGCTTGCCGGGGGTCCGTCGATGCTTATTTTTTGCTCTATTGTGAGTGCTGTTGGGATTATCGTCAGGATCTTCTTTAACTCATGTTGTTGCAATTAAAATGTCTCCAATTAATGAGTAATTTCAGCGAGAGAAAACCACGTGGAGTACTCTTTGTTTACAGTCTTGTAAGATTTGTATTATCGTGTAAACGGTATTTTGAGACATTAAATCTTATAATACAAGTCTTATAAGACTAGTCTTACCGTATGCATAGGGCTTTAAATAATATCATACACGCTCTTTTTACAAATTCCTGCGGAGGCCTCAACTCATTCTTATCATATCATACAGTACACCAAGGGAGAACAGGGCATTTTAATATAGTGCGTTATAATATAGTATGTGACATTATTGTAAAAAAAATACAAGCTTAGCCATCAAAAAAGCTTAGGGTGCGAACCCATAGCAGTTGTATTCACACGCGTAGCCAGAGTAGAAATTATGTGTACTCAGATCAATCTAGAGAGGGGGACTGGGGTCGTTAAACGCCCATACATTATTTTGAATGGATGAGTGGCGAGGCCCGAGTAGGGGAGGGTATGGGGGATTTCCTCCTCACATAATTGGGGATTCGGGGGCTTCCCCCGAGAATTTTTGAAAAAATGAAGCAAATTGGTGGCTTCTGGTCCATATCTGAACTGAATTTAGAAGCCATTCAAGCATAAGAACTAGTGTCAGCAAACGATGAATTATTTACTGAAAAAAAGTAAAACCTGTTATCATATCAATTTTGACATTTTTTAATGCTAGCTAACTCCTTTTTTTCCTTCAATGTCAATATAAATTCAAATTTCTCTGAGGAAAACGGGCGTAAAAGTTATCCAAGGGTTCAGCCAATATTCGGGGAGATCCAGCCTATGGTTTTAAAAAAAGAAATTATAAAAACTGGAAATTAAACAAAAGTCCAAGGGAGGGGGGGGGGTTCCTGACAAAATAGGGAATGAAAATTCCTCGAACATCAGATCACGTGTGTCCCACTTCCTGATTCAGCTCAAATAGAGAATAAGTGTCTTTTAAATTTGTGTTTTGTTATGGGTGTGCAATACACAGCAAACTTGTGCATTTATCGTACATGTATGCCCCAAAGCCCCCTTAAATCCGCCACTGCAAACCACTTTATCGTACAGCGCTAAATATAGAACAGCGCTAAATATAGAACGGGTGTGTGTAGTGTACACATGCAAAGTAGCGCCGAGGAAGTAAACACTCTGCGAACATTCTCGAGACTCATTTTACAAACATCTCGAGACACAGTTTTCCCAGCATGCCATGCACATGGAGTCTGGACATGCGAATTACAGCAATTTGGCCTATTCCAATATGCTCACCCCGACGGGTTCGCAATAAATTGTCGAGTTCGTTGTTGCATTGTACTAAATCCTTACATGTGCAGAATAAACAAAGACATCCAACTCTCAGCCTCTTATTTTAATGTTGTAAACAGCAGTAGTTTAAAAGGATAAGTCAAAAATGTGTCATCCAATTAGAGCCTATGGAGGACATCTTGGGTTTCCGATGGGCTCGAAAAACACCAACTTGGTAGACTAAGAGGGCAATGAGTACTTGCTTCCTGTGAAGTTTTAAGAAATTCTGTGAAGCGGTTTTAGAGGAGAAGTCGAAAATGTGACGGCCAATGAGAGCCTGTAGCTGCCATCTTGGATTTCCGATCGGCTCCAAAAAACTTAAACTTGTCAGAGGGCAATGCGTACTTGCTTCCTGAAGTTTATTGAAATTCTATGTAGCGGTTTCAGAAGTGAAGTCGAAAATGTGTCAGCCAATCAGGGCCTGTGGCGGCCATCTTGGATTTCCGATCGGTTCGAAAAACGCAAATTTGGTAGAGGGCATTGAGTTCTTGCTTCCTGTGAAGTTTCATGAAATTCTGTGTAGCGGTTTCAGAGGAGAAGTCGAAAATGTGTCAGCCAATCAGAGCTTGTGGCGGCCATCTTGGATTTCCGATCAGCTCGAAAAACACAAACTTGGTAGAGGCGTTGAGTATTTGCTTCCTATGAAGTTTCAAGAAATTCTGTGTACCAGTTTTAGAGGAGAAGTAGAAAATGTGTCGGCCTATCAGAGCCTGTGGCGGCCATCTTGGATTTCCAATCGAGTACTTGCTTCCTGTGAAGTTTCCTGTGAAGTTTCCAGAAATTCTGTGCAACAGTTTCAGAGAAGTCGAAAATGCTTCAGCCAATTAGAGCCTGTGGCGGCCATCTTGGATTTCATATCGGCTCAAAAAACACACACTTGGTAGAGGGTATTGAGTGCTTGCTTCCTGTGAAGTTTCATGAAATTGTGTGCAGCGGTTTCAGAGGAGAAGTCGAAAATGTGTCAGCCAATCAGAGCCTGTTGCCGCCATCTTTGATTTCAGATCGGCTCAAAAAACACAAACTTGGTAGAAGTCGAAAATGTGTCAGCCAATCAGAGCTTGTGGCGGCCATCTTGGATTTCCGATCCTTTCGAAAAACACAAACTTGATAGAGGGCATTGAGTTCTTGCTTCCTGTGAAGTTTCATGAAATTCTGTGTAGCGGTTTCAGAGGAGAAGTCGAAAATGTGTCAGCCAATCAGAGCTTGTGGCGGCCATCTTGGATTTCCGATCAGCTCGAAAAACACAAACTTGGTAGAGGGCATTGAGTATTTGCTTCCTATGAAGTTTCAAGAAATTCTGTGTACCAGTTTCAGAGAAGTAGAAAATGTGTCGGCCTATCAGAGCCTGTGGCGGCCATCTTGGATTTCCAATCGAGTACTTGCTTCCTGTGAAGTTTCCTGTGAAGTTTCCAGAAATTCTGTGCAACAGTTTCAGAGAAGTAGAAAATGCTTCAGCCAATTAGAGCCTGTGGCGGCCATCTTGGATTTCATATCGGCTCAAAAAACACACACTTGGTAGAGGGTATTGAGTGCTTGCTTCCTGTGAAGTTTCATGAAATTGTGTACAGCGGTTTCAGAGGAGAAGTCGAAAATGTGTCAGCCAATCAGAGCCTGTTGCGGCCATCTTGGATTTCAGATCGGCTCAAAAAAACACAAACTTGGTAGAAGTCGAAAATGTGTCAGCCAATCAGAGCTTGTGGCGGCCATCTTGGATTTCCGATCCTTTCGAAAAACACAAACTTGATAGAGGGCATTGAGTTCTTGCTTCCTGTGAAGTTTCGAGATATTCTGTGCAGCGGTTTCAGAGAAGTCAAAAAAGTGTCAGCCAATCAGAGCCTGGGGTGGCCATCTTGGATTACAGATCGGGTCGAAAAACACAAACTTGGTGAGGGCATTGAGTTTTTTCTTCCTGTGAAGTTTCGTGAAGTTCTGTTAAGCGGTTGCAGAGGAGATGTCGAAAATATTAAAAGTTTACACCGGACGGACGGACGACGGACGGCGCGCTATGACAAAAGCTCACTTGAGCTTCGCTCAGGTGAACTAATAACCAGAAGTCTCTGACGAGACTGTAGCTCTCCTGGTTGTTTTGTTATAAAAGATCAATTTCCTTTCTTTTAAACCAAAGACAAGTATAAGGAAGCAGGCGCTTTAACAAATTCTAAGAAGCATTGCATAACAAAACAACATATCCATTAGACTGCAACTAGAATATCATTCATGGAATTCATAATATCCCAGATAAGTTATTTAAAAAAAGAGTGCCATGAACATTCTTCAATATCCTAGTGGCCAGGGGCTGCTAGCTCAATGACACAAAAAATAAGATTCAAAGAGTTATATAGGAGAAAATGACCAAATCCATTTTCTAAGACCCTGGGGGTCAGGAGCTCAAATAAAATATCAGAATCACAACTAGACCACAGACCCATCATATTGCAAAAAGAATTAAGTCTCCATAAATTATAGTGTCTGTCGAGTTGCGAGGATAAGATTACGTAGAGTTATATAGGTGAAAATGACCACACCCATTTTCTAAGACCCTGGGGGTCAGGGGCTCAAACAAAATATCGGGTGCACAACTACACTACAGACCCATCATATTGCAAAAAGAATTAAGTCTCCATTATTTATAGTGTAAGAGGAGTTGCGAGCACAAGATTACATAGTTATATAGGTAAAATGACCACACCCATTTTCTAAGACCCTGGGGGTCAGGGGCTCAAACAAAATATCAGGTGCACAACTACACCACAGACCCATCATATTGCAAAAAGAATTAGGTCTCCATCATTTATAGTGTCAGAGGAGTTGCAAGCACACGATTACATAGTATTTATTGACCACGCCCATTTTCTAAGACCCTGGGGGTCAGGGGCTGAAACCAAATGTCAGGTGTACAACTAGACCACATACCAAGTAGGATGCAAAAAGAATTACCTTTCTATCTCCTATGGTTTTAGAGGAGTTGCAAGCACAAGAATTGTTTACGGTCGGTCGGACGGACGGACAGACGGACGGGCGCCGGACGACGGGGTATCGCATAAGCTCGACTGGTCTGAGACCAGTAGAGCTAAAAATACAAAAAGATGGCGCTAAGGACATCAAAAACAAGAATCCTTAAAATACTTCAAAAACTGTCAAAGAAACTGTACAAAAAGCAGATATTTCTTTTTATATTTAGCCACAATTTAACACTGTATAAAAGACAAAAAATTTACGGGTTCGAGCACGTAGAAAATATTTACACCGAACACGTTGGAAATGTCGTGCAATGCCAATGGAAAGTTTCATGTTTTCGGGAGATATATTAGTCAATATGAGGTATATCAGTAACATTTTCCATAATTGTCATGATTAAACAATAAAAGTATATATTAATTCAAACATACTGACATGGAATGTTGACTTATTTATGATAGGCATGGTATGCATGATATGCAAATTAGGTAGTGTGACATCTCGTTTCTTCACGTTTGAACCTCTATTATTATACAATTCAGGTATATATTAACATGACCTAATTTTTAGCTCTACTGGTCTCAGACCAGTCGAGCTTATGCGATACCCCGGCGTCAATAAACAATTCTTGTGCTCGCAACTCCTCTCAAACCATAGGTGATAGAATGTTAATTCTTTTTGCATTCTACTTGGTATGTGGTCTAGTTGTGCACCTGACATTGCTTTCAGCTCCTGACCCCCAGGGTCTTAGAAAATGGGCGTGGTTATGAATATTTATGTAAACTTGTGCTCGCAACTCTTCTGACACTATAAATGATGGGGACTTAGTTTTTTTTTTGCAATATGATGAGTCTTTGGTCTAGTTGTGCACCTGATATTTTGTTTGAGCCCCTGACCCCCCAGGGTCTTAGAAATGGGTGTGGTCATTTTCTCTTTTATAACTCTATGTAATCTTGTGCTCGCAACTCCTATGACACTATGAATGATGGAGACTTAATTCATTTTCCAATATGATGGGTCTGTGGTCTAGTTGTGCACCTAATATTTTGTTTCAGCGCCTGACCCCCAGGGTTTTAAAAATGGTTGTGGTCATTTTCTCCTTTAAAACTCTATGCAATCTTGTGCTCGCAACTCCTATGACACTATGAATGATGGAGACTTAATTCTTTTTGCAATATGATTGGTCTGATGGGTCTGTGGTCTAGTTGTGCACCTAATATTTTGTTTGAGCGCCTGACCCCCAGGGTCCTAAAAATGGTTGTGGTCATTTTCTCCTTTAAAACTCTATGCAATCTTGTGCTCGCAACTCCTATGATACTATGAATGATGGAGACTTAATTCTTTTTGCAATATGATTGGTGTTAAACGTCTTCAAATTGAATAGCATCATTTAAGAACAGATAAATTGGCAGCATGGACCAGACATGCACGTTTCGGGTACTTAACCCTCGTCAGTGATCCTCAAATCTAAACAATGTAATAAGCCAAAAAAGTATGAAATTTATTATGTCGAAAAAGGGTACCGAAAGACGTAGCAGGATGGGTGGGATATGATGCTGCAGGACCCACTTTTTAGAAATTTCAAGAAATTTTGATAACAGAAATTTTAGAATGCGTTGAAGAAACGATCAACCGAAATTGATCGAACTTGGCTACATGTGCCCTCGGGGACTCCTGGTCCACCAGCAGTGACACTCACCAAGTAGTATAAATGTTAAACGTCTTCAAATTGAATAGCATCATTTAAGAACAGATAAATTGGCAGCATGGACCAGACATGCACGTTTCGGGTACTTAACCCTCGTCAGTGATCTGTGGTCTAAATGTGCATCTGATATTTTGTTTGAGCCCCTGACCCCCAGGGTCTTAGAAAACGGGTATGGTCATTTTCTCCTTTATAATTCTATGTTATCTTGTGCTCGCAACTCCTCTGACACTATAAATGATGGAGACTTAAATCATTTATGCAATATGATGGGTCTGTGGTCTAGTTGTGCACCTGATATTTTGTTTGAGCCACTGACCCCAAGGGTCTTCGAAAATTTGGTGTTGTCATTTTCTCCTCTATAACTCTATGCAATCTTGTGCTCGCAACTCCTCTGACACTATTAATGATGGAGACTTAATACTGTTCTGCAATATGATGGGTCTGTGGTCTAGTTGTGCACCTGATATTTTATTTGAGCCCCTGACCCCCAGGGTCTTAGAAAACGGGTGTGGACATTTTCCAGTATATAGTTGTGCTCTCAACTCCTCTAAAGCTATTAATGATGGAAACATACCTGTTTATGCAATATAATGGATTTGTAGTCTTATTGTATCATTGATAGTTCATTTGAGTTAGCAGCCCCTGGCCCCTAGGATCTTGGAAAATGGGTATGGCATTATTTTTTGAAATCCTTTATCTCGAATATTAAAAATTATATGAGTGATATTCTTGTTGCAGTCTAATAGATTTGTTATTTCATGTGCTACTTTTAATTTGTTAGATCGCCAGCTCCCTATGGTCTTTGGTTAAAAAAAATGGAAATTGATATTTATGTGTATGTATCTTACTGACTTGTCAATGAGTAAAAATAAAACAATCAGGAGAGCTACAGTCTCGTTAGAGACTTCTGGTTAAATAATGTTCTTGCAGGTATACTGTCACTTTGAGGCTTGATCTAATAATGTATTTTAAATTTGAGAAAAATTATGAAAAAAAAATATCAATACCAAAATCAAACAATGATCCACAGTTGTAGAGAAAAATGTACATAACATCATTTTTTTTCAGATGAACAATCATAATTTTATATGATGTCACAAATAAGAGCTTCAAATATTTTTATGCGATGGGGAGTTGCTGAGGACATTTGAGGAGAGGTTAACCCTGACAGAAGAAAAGCCAAAACTTGGGAAAGGGTCGAAGGACTTCACGTACGATGTAAAAGGTGTAGATTTTCTTACACCTAATAAATACAAATTTGGATTTGTCTCAGGACAGAGTCTTGCTCTAACTCAAAAACAGGCATTAGATGATCTGAAAGTGTCAACAACCCTTTCGAATGCAGACTCAAACGACAAAGGGTAAACTAATTTTCCGAATTTATTTCTTTGTACATTGTAGTCTGGAATTATCATCAATTAATGTGATTATGAAAAAAAAATTCTGAATTCATGTCATATCGAAAAAGCTTGATTTTTACTTCTTTTCGTTTTATCCGATATCATTTACTATATTATAATGTTCGAATCATGGTAGTGACATGTGCTTCAGGAAACAATGCTGCATTGCAATTTTTGCGTATCTGTAAAAGAATTATTATTCATTATTTTTGAGCGAATAACTCTAAGTGATCACCTAATTTTTTTCACGCTACAGAGCCCCGATTCCGTACAGGTATAATTTGAAGCACGAACCTATCAAATAACAGAGTTTTAAGCATCGTGAGGTATTAAATCTTCTACCGGAGAAAGTGAAGGGCCGATGCTGATTCTATGTATAAACGATGTAACTCTGTTTACTTTAGAATCAAGCTGTTTTGTCACGTAGAAGCGCATGGTTTATGTAGTGAGATGAACACTAACTCCTTTAGTGGACAGGGATATAAACATACAAGCACGATAAATAGACCAATGTACATGCGTGGATACGCGTTTCATTGATGAGGAAGGGAACAAAACAGTATGGGTCGTTGACGAGGAAGGCATAATTATGTATACGATGTACCTGACACTAATCGGAGATTCTTTTCATAACTAATTACAAGTAGCTGTACTGATCCAGTCCCCTGTCCTTCTGTTGGACCGTAAATTGAACATCTGAACATGCATGTACACATACGTACGTCCCTGATGTGAAGTGAGAGAGGGGGTTACAACTATATTCATCGGAAACTGTTTTTACGGGATACGTCTTTTCGTTGTTTACCGTTTAGAAAACCCGACGTTAAAAAAAATGAGAAAAATTGTCCATTATTACGTAGAAAAATTGTCCATTATTACGTACACCATATCATTTTCTAGAAACTTTGCAAAAAAAAAGCCGTGGGAAAAATACTAATATACAGATATAAATCAAAAACTTACAGACTCGCGCCGCTCGCCGCTTCGTAATTACAGAATACTGAATTTAGACACTATTTATTCTTTAATTGTTTTTTTTTTTCAGCTTGTTACCCTCGCCAGTTTTTATATCATTTTTAGAAAGTAAATGTAAAACACCAAGATATTTAGAATCATTTTCGTTGTATGTACCGTCCCGTCCCGTTTCCCCTTTCTAAATTTTGATCGAAGTCTTAAAAACGAAGAAGATACGTACTAGTTGCATATATATGAAAGAGATCTTTCTAAAATAAATCCTTCCAACGAGCAAACGTTTGATTAGAGGATGATAATTACGACTACCCCACGTCATGCGTAGACTTTTACGATTTAAGTCAGTGAGAGAAAGTAAAAAACAAAATCTGAAACTCCATACGTATATTCTCGTTGTCTGGAATGTATCAATCCCTATAAACCGGCGACGTTTATTATGCTAATTTCAGTAAATAAGGGACGTACATAAATTAAACATTTTAAGAGAGAAAATCACTGACCATCGAGCATTGCATGGAAACTTCAAAATTTAGATTTTCCCTTTTTCACCTTTTTCGTAGTCATTTTGAGAATCGCCTCAATATTTATATTTTGTTTTGTATTTATCATGGATGTGTATACCCATTGTTTGTGATTTATAGAGTGTACTCATGGTTGTTTTTTTACTTTCTCTCACTGACTTAAATCGTATATAAGGGACGTACATAAAACAGCAAATCTTTAAATTAAATGTTTTGAAAAGATTGGAAATAAAGAGGAGTGTATCAAGGACGTACAAAAGATATAGACCTTGAATGTCTTTTAATTTTTTTTTTCTCAGAATGACAAATATGGATAATGACCATATCCCCGATACAGCACAAAATCGATAATTCAGAAAATCAGAAACCGAAGGCGAACAAAATCAGGATAAAACAGGAACCAAAGCAAATAAACAATCAAAGTACTGAAAGTCCTGCGAGTTGGCAAAAAGTAAGATTGAGAACATGTTGCAGATAAAGATCACACAAGCACAAATCAAAACTTCAAATCTATACCTCAAATGCTTGAATTCTAAGTAGAAGTCTGGAAATTGGAAAAAATAGAACTTCTTGTCCAAATAAATAATTTCCAGGTCTTACTTTTTGTTGATATAAAAAATGTAGCAATTGTTATGGTTAATATGTGTATGAAGTCCTATCACTTATACTTTATGAGTTATTAGCTTTCACAACTTCTTAACCATACAGACTGGGCAATTTTTTTCTCTCCTTCCCCCTTGTTGAAAATATAAGTTGTCAATTTCACCTCAAAACAATAGCATGGAATAAAAATAAGTATTGGATATATTTTTGAAATTGTTTGCACAATTTTGAAAGATCAAATCGAATGGACTCAAAAGTTCAAAAGGCAGCTTTATCTGAATATTCCTATCGTGAAGTGTGACCAAATATTGTTCATATCATGTTTTTGTTTTATTTTGCCGAATCGTAAATGTATATAGTGACCAGTTTGTTTTATTTTTTTCTCTTGTCTTCTGACAGAGTCTTTCAATACTTATTTGCACAAAAGTTTTGAACACATTTTTTACGAATGAAGGCAACACAAGCTAAGCATTCTCCAAGCATGTTCTATATCACTAAGCAGAATTATTTTAAGTTGAAGTCACCAGTGACCTTGAAAATCGTAAGTGTTCATTCTCTTCTCATGGGCAACATTTGAAGTTTCTTTAATGATTGCTTCTTCTTTTTTGCTCTTCACAAGGATTTAAAGGCCAAGTGTAATGTGATCTTGAAAATCAATAGGGTTCATCCAATCCCCATATGTAACATTTATGGAAGGTTTGATAACGAGGATTTTAAGCCCAATTTAACAGTGACCTTGACCTTTGACCTTGAAAATCGATAGGGTTTATCCTCTTCTCATGGGGAACATTTATGGAAATATGGAATTGATTATATAACGAGATATCACACGCGTTTCAGTAGCCTCCATTAGACGAGAATTGTTAGGAAATCTCCACGCTGAAGACTTCCGATTTTCGTAACTTAAAATGACTTGATAGAACATCAAGACATTTTTATTACGAAAATCGGAAGTCTTCAGCAAATTACACGTGACCTTGGTTCACGGTCATTATTCTCAGGGTCAAAACAAACTTACTCTTGTAGAACTCACGGTTTCTGTCCTATACCATTTATTCTTCACACAAGTAGTCCTTTTTATTTGAACTTAACATGGTATAAGAAAGATAACTCTTTTCTTCTTGTTCTCTTTTGCCTTTATTTCCTAGTTTCATTACATTCTGTTGTCATTTTCTATTAGACATTTTCTCATTTTATTGTGCAATTTTGTTTGAAATAGTTCTTCTAAAGGATTTAAAATTGATAGATCTAAATCTTTCGTTGAATTTTTGTTGGGGCTGTAAGAATTCAGAAAACTGATACTCTTGTCAAGAAAGGCGTTAATCCGACTTTTTTTTTTTAAATCAACCTTTTTATCAAACCGTCATAATTTTCAATGAGTAATAACATTCGTGAAAATGAGCAAATAGAAAATATTACAGTTTCTGACACCTAATATTTGCTTTAAGAAGTGTGACATCAATTAGAAAGTGTCGGAGTAAATACCGTCGGTTTTTAAAGTGTCGAGTATATACTGTCGGAGTTAAAAGTGTCGGAGTAAATACTGTCGGAGCATAAAGTGTCAAAGTAAAAAGTGTCGGAGGAACGGGATTATTCCGATTTTCTAAACACTTCATGATATAAGATTGGTTAATTTCTGAATCAATTAATCCTTTATTTATAAGCACGCCAAAGGAAGTTTGCACGAAAAGTATGACTCAAATACGGGACCGGACAAAATAAAATGAGGAAAATGAAAAAAAAAAAAGATGGAATTGTAAGAAAAAAAGTAAAAAGGGAGAAGAATTTTATCTATATACAACACTAAAGGTAATACGACTGAAGTACTGAACAAAATATAGAACTGTGCTCAAAGTCAATCCCCGGAACAGCCCGATGAGGATCCTCCAATTAGAAATTAACAGCCCGATGAAGATCCTCCAAATAGAAATTAACAGCCCGATGAAGATTCTCCAAATAAAAATTAACAGCCCGATGAAGATCCTCCAATTAGAAATTAACAGCCCGATGAGGATCCTCCAATTAGAAATTAACAGCCCGATGAAGATCCTCCAATTAGAAATTAACAGCCCGATGAAGATCCTCCAATTAGAAATTAACAGCCCGATGAAGATCCTCCAATTAGAAATTAACAGTCCGATGAGGATCCTCCAATTAGAAATTAACAGCCCGATGAAGATCCTCCAATTAGAAATTAACAGCCCGATGAAGATCCTCCAATTAGAAATTAACAGCCCGATGAGGATCCTCCAAATAGAAATTAACAGCCCGATGAAGATCCTCCAATTAGAAATTAACATATCGTTATCTTGGTATGCAGTCGGCCGTTTACCAGCAAAGTATCATGCGAATGGTTGCTGCCATTTGAAACGGAAGAATATTTTGTGATTGCCCGTATGCTACCTCTTCGGAGTATGTTCATGCGGAAGTAAAGTCATTCCTAAATGGTTCGGCTCAGGTGCCGGACAATATCATTGATAGAAATTGTTTTCGTTGTGACTTGCGCTGTACATTGTAGTAATAAGAAAAAAAAATTCTACAAACATAGACTGATAACTTCATCATAGTCATAAGTGTATCAGTTAAAGTGAGTTTGAAATAAAAAGGGGTTTGCTGTCCATTATTTTGCCTTGCCCTCTCGACTTTGAGACTGAATAATTGATAGGTACTTCTTTGAAATAATATAAAGAAAATTGCTTTAATATTTTGTTAGAGGCTATAATTGCTTTTTTTAAATGTATGAATATAATTTTTTTAATTAATCCAATTATGTTTGATGTTTTGAGTGCATTGGGTTATCATTTTAATTACTCAACATTGTTTTTTTTTTTTTTTTTTTGCTTCCTCAGACTATGAAACGTTAGAGGAAGCCAAAAAGGGTGCGATAAGGCTGAAGAAACTTCCAATGTTGACTCTGACAACAGTGAAAGTAGGAATGCAGGTATGTTAAGGCGTCCCATAGAATATTAAGTCAAAAATTTGCCGCGAAATAACGTAACGTCATTTGACGTCATAGACTCCGTGTCGTCAAGTACGGTAGCAACACAGTATTTCAATTAATTTTTATGATATTTTGTAAATTCAAATGATGAAAGTTATCAGTTATAAAAAGTCATGTTCTTATTCAATCGCTGACACTCCGTCTATTCAGTATACCTTTGAGAAGACCCCCAATCTATTAAGTGCACTTTGTGACCCCCTTGCGTTGTAAGGGCACTCTGCGTTACTGAGAAGCTTGAGAAGCGATGGAAGGTACGATCCGACAGTTTACAGGGCGGGTGATAAGAAAAATTCAGAAAACGGTAATTATTTGTTAAAATTACACGAAAACAGAGATGCTGCACAAAGAAAATACCCTAATATACTCAATCATATATCCTCACAACTACGTAAAAGGCAAAATATTATAGACCATAGTTCGGCGTCAAGCGACTGCAGCGAACACAGTGATATGGCCGATCAAATTTTGTCAGATTCCCTCCAAGGCAAAATTGCTGCGCATACTAAAAGTATTAGGGATCCAGCAGTGACCACTAGCCCACTAATACCTGGTTCATATGCCAGTCCCATAACAAGTACACCTAACCCTGTTTTGACGCAAGCCCATGGTTCTCCCACCAAATTTGGCAATCACCAGCCCCCACCACCCGCATTTCAGATGACGACGTCCTTCGAATAGCGCGTACGGTCAAACAGCTAATGGCTGAGCAATACGATTCGAAAATTGACGCCCTGGCCAGGTGCGTTCAATCGCTCCATGACGAGAACCAACAGCTTAAATTGAAGGTCGACGAACTCGAAATGTACTCCAGGCGCAGCTGCGTTAGAATATTTGGGGTGGACGAGAAAAAAACCCGACACGGATGCTGTTGTCATGGAAATCGCGCATACGTTAAAGGTCCCTCTCGCCAAGGAGGAGCTTGTGGTTTCCCATAGAGTCGGAAAGGCCAATTCGTCCCGGCCTAGAGCAATCATAGCTCGTATATCGAACTATCACGCACGTCATCGCTTGATTAAAGAAAGCAAACACCTGTCAAAGTACGATGAAATGAAAGGCGTTTCAGTTAATCGAGAACTAACTAAACCTCGAGCGAAACTGGCATTCGAATGCAGAAATCTTGTGAGGGAGGGTAAATTGAAATCCACGTTCGTCTGGGATGGCAAAATTTTTGCCATTGATCCAATGGAGCGCAAACATCTTATTTTGTGTCTCGACGATTTGATGAAGCTACAGAGTCTTCTCGATGGTAGTTCTAACGACTAGATCTACATACACGTGGCATGGTGTTTACAAATATTACTACAGCAAAATGATTGGTTGTGACTTGACCTTGTTCGTGCGCAAACCGTGAGCCACGTGATGTGCCCCGACCAACATCCAGGGTTGGTCCTTATATATATGGATAAAGTCCGACAATATCTTCTGTTCATGAATATGTAAATTGTGTTTGTTTTGATTCCACAACCTGCATATCTATCGTTCATAAAATTCATTCTTATTACTTGAAAATATATTAGACAAGTTTATATTCTGATACTTACCACATATATAGAGATAAGTTTTCAGTAATTTTCATGATATAAACACTGAGTTCTGTTAATTGCAGTAAATCCAGTGTATATATAATGGGAGGATAAAAAAACGGATCATATAACGCATACCACGATGGGTTTTCACCTTATGCGTATGTATCGCTTTTTGTGTGTGACAGGAACGCATTTTCTTTAAGTTATTCATATTAAAATTCCCCTCCCCCTCGTAATTATTTACCTGTATTCTTCACCTGGTTAATAGTTAACAAATCTTATCGTGTATATCTCTCCATAGAAGTTTAAATGCCGTTACGGTACTAAATATAGATATCACGTGGTTATTTTTGGTAATAAAAAGGAGTGTTCGACATCGTAACATTGTCCATTTGTAGTTGAACACTGCACGGGCCTCTCTCCTCCCTCCTTAAGGTATGGGTCAAGTCTTGACTCTATTCTATCTTTAACTTTGTTAGTTTTCTGAGTTAGGGGATTTTATCCCGTCTTAGCGCATCGTCCGTCGTTAATCTTAGGTATGGGGGTTGGATTTAAAGAATATTAGATTTACTAACCAGTCGTTAAATTAAGGGGGTCCGCTCCGTATTTTTAGGTACATTTACACTCCGTCAGAATCCATCATGCTTATTTCACGATTGTTCACTTTAAATTAAAGTATCTAAACTTTGATTATCTTATTGGTCTTATTTCATCTGCAGTGTTGTTGTATTGAGAAGTAGAAATCCTACGAACCTGAAGACAGGCGCTCAGAGTCAAGCCGAGTCCTGTTACAAAATTGGCGAGCCTGCCAGGATTTCTATCAAATTTCAATCATGTTTCGGGCAAAAGCAGATGAAAAGGATAGGACTAAACACGTGTCGAGTGGTCGAACTATAAAACCCTTCCTTTTAAGCCCGTTAAGTTTGTCCACAGATTTAGCCAATACACAGCCAAAATATTTACCTGTGTTTGAAAATCGGTCACCCGTAAACACACTTGTGTGTAGTATAGGTAGATCCCCACGTAATACAGAGTCTATATTTACCTGTGATAGTACGTCCGATAGCAATTCGGATATGTCTAACCTTGGGGGGTTTCAATACAGATAGAAACATAAAAGAGAAATTCGGAAAAAGGGGAAATCTGAAAATACTTCACGACTTTTCATATTCAGATTCAGATAAAAGTTTCAAACAAATTAATGAAACTGGTTATGCAAGCGCAACCCCCTGCGTTCGGGAAAAGGGAGGGAAAAGTGAACAAAAACAAAATAAATAATCGGATCGTAGCGTGTCCAATAAACATCGCGATTTGAAATCAGACATAGAATTATATCCGAGAAGTCGTCCTCCTCGTAGACGACTGTCATTACATTCAAGAAAGGGCGAAAAATCGCGTTCAATGTCTATTTCGCATCCGTAATCAGAAAATTTGAAGAAATCGAGGAAAGTTGGGAACGTTGATCCTAGCCCTACCCGTCGACGCTCGAGATCCCGAAGTACTACTGAAGGCGATGTCCTTGATGGTACACCCACGCGTTATTTGACGAAATTGAGAGGACGTTCTATGTCACGTGATCGAAAAAGCGAATTCGATTATGATTCGCGCTCAAGTAGTTCCGACATAGATTCGGATAGGGATTTGCATTATACACTTCACGGTTGAGGAATCAATCAAGGTGTACTGATCCTATTCCTTCTTCAAATAGGGGACGGTCACATAAAAGACGGGATAAAATCGGAAAGTCAAGGCGTAAAGTTTCATTTTCCCCTATATTCCCAAGAGTTAGACGCCGTGATTCACACAGACACGATACACGTATGTCTGATACATATTCATCGACCACTACGCAGGAAAGTTCAGAATCGGATTCCTCTCCGATTAGATATAGACGGAGGAGAAGGTCAAGGTCAAGGTCGCGAAATAAAACGAAACGTAAAGAAAAGGATCCTCAAATTTATGATGGTTCAACAGATTTTCGTGATTTTCTTTATCATTTTCAGCAGATTTCGCGATGGAATGGATGGAATAGTACTGAGAAAGCACAACAATTATCCATGAGTTTACGTGGGAAGGCTCAAGAAATTCTTTCTGAATTGACCTTGGGGGAGTTAGACAATTACTCCGCGATTTGCCACGCCCTGACTCAGCGATTTAATCCTTCCGAAAGAGAAACGACCTATCGCAGTGAATTTCGAACTACTCGAAAACGAAATACACAAAATGCTTCTGATTATGGTCATTATTTACGTAAATTAGGGGCCAAAGCTTTTCCAGAAATTCCGAAGTCTTCTAGAGAAACTTATATCATAGAACAATACATCCACAGTTTAGGGGATAGAGAGCTTAGTAAACACGTGAAGTTCAATAGGCCCCGAACATTAGATGAAGCAATATCTTTTGCCGTTGAGTATGAAGCTTTTTAGGGTGAAAGGGCTATAAAACCAAAACATGTAGAAGTCCACGCTTTACTAAGTGAAGATCAGTTATCAGATAAGATCCGACTTCAGAAACTGGAGGAAGAAATCGAATCTTTAAAAAAAGAAAAACAGCGCAGAAGACCCCGTCCGAAAGACATAGTTTGCTACAACTGTCATAATAAAGGGCATATCAGTCGCAACTGTCCCCTTAACAATTAAAATAAGGAGGCAAATGGGTCCCCTGATCCGAATCAATATCAGTTAAACTCTTAAGGGTTAAGCTTGAGCCCGAAAGATTGACTCCGGATGTGAACTTGGTCGACAATGGTCTTCCAAAAGGGCGAAATTTGAAAATAAATGCCTTTGATACAAACGGTCTCTTTTTAAATTGTTTTCTTGAAAGGGAACCTGTTAATTTACTTGTGGACTCGGGATCCCCAGTTACTATCCTAGATGCGAAAACTTACCAAAGATTGCCATATGTAAAGAATTTAGACAGCGTAGATATCAAATTATGGGCAATTGGTAGGAAGGAAATCCCAGTTGTGGGGAAAACAGTTATTCAGTTTACAATTTCGGGTAAATTGTACGAGCATGAGACCATGATCGCGGATCTTGGATTCGATATGGCGGATGGCATATTAGGGGAAGATTTTATGGATAAGCATGACGGTGCTTTATTTTTCAAAAAAAAGGGTTTTGAAACTGGGAAGATCTTCCGTATGCCTACTTAAAGGGGAAGATTTGATTTGCTCGCGGGTTCGAATAACTGAATCTAGCATTGTGCCTGGGGAGTCAGAGTCTTACATTAAAGCGTTTATTGACGGGGAAATTGTAGAGAAAAATGGCATAGTCGAGCCGATGAAACTTTTACAAAATAAAGGAATCTTACTCCCTAGAACTCTTTTAAATACTGAAAATAAAGAAATACTACTGTCAGTTATGAACACAAACAAATACCCGGTAACTTTAAACGGAAGTACTGTTGTCGCTAGTTTGCATCCGGCGGTCAATGTTTCCAATGAGGAGAGTAATGTAAATAGTTTTAAACCTTCCGACTCTCTGCCAGAACATTTGACTCCCCTTTTAGAAAATTTATCATCATCTTTGTCTAGCGATCAAAAGAAAAAGTGTGAATCTTTGTTGATAAGTTACCAGGACGTATTCATCGGAAAGGATGGCAAAATAGGTCGAACTCACTTGGTTAAACACGCAATCGATACGGGTCAGAATCCTCCTTTCAAGTTACCCTTGCGTAGAGTTCCTTTTAAGAAAAAGGAAATAATCGAGAAAGAAGTAAAAAAGATGTAAGATGATGGAATTATAGTCCCGAGTTCGAGTCCTTTGCCTCTCCGATTGTCTTAGCTACTAAAAAGATGGAAGTACGCGTTTTTGTATATATTTCAGAAAGCTGAATTCAATCACTCGTAAAGATTAATATCTTCTTCCAAGAATAGACGATATTTTAGACACTTTGAATGGCGCACAGTATTTTTCTGTCTTAGATTGTGCCTCAGGTTATTGGCAATGTGGTTTAGAAGAGGGGGATTGTTATAAAACAGCGTTTACTACTCATATGGGCTTATTCGAATTTAGGGTCATGCCTTTCGGCCTTTGTAACGCACCGGCTACCTTCGAAAGACTTATGGATTTAGTTTTGAGGGGGGTCAACTGGCAGAGATGTCTTTCTTACCTTGATGATGTTGTTGTGTTCGGACCTACCTTCGAGGGAGCCTTAGAAAATTTGGAGCTAGTTTTTCAAAGATTTAGACAAGCAAATTTAAAACTGAAACCAAAGAAATGCAATTTGTTTCAAACTGAAGTGCATTATCTAGCACATGTTGTTTCCAAAGATGGAATTCGATGTGATTCTGGAAAAGTACAGTCTGTCCTAGATTGGCCAATTCCAAAAGATCTTCATGAAATTCGTGCCTTTTTGGGTCTAGCTGGTTACTACAGAAAGTTTATTCCAAATTTTTCTGAATTGGCGGCTCCGTTGGTCAGGCTCACTCGGAGGGATGTCAAGTTTTCATGGGATAATGCATGTCACAGTTCATTCGAGAAACTTAAAACCTTGTTGGTTAATTCACCGATTTTGTCTTACCCGAACATGGAAGATGTTTTTGTTCTTGATACTGACGCAAGTTTTGCTGGGATGGGAGCAGTGTTATCTCAGGTACAGGGGGGAGAAGAAAAGGTCATTGCCTATGCTAGTCGAACTTTCAATAAATCACAACAAAAATATTGTACTACCCACAAAGAATTATTAGCAGTAGTGACTTTCATTAAGCATTTTCGACACTATCTGTGGGGAAGAAAGTTCATAGTTAGAACAGATCATGCAGCCCTTAAATGGTTAAAAAAATTCAAAGAAGCTGAGGGTATGGTAGCTAGATGGCTGACAGTGTTAGAAACATATGACTATGAAATACAGCACAGAAAAGGGAACTTGCATGGGAATTCAGATGGATTATCTAGAATTCCAAGTCGAAAATGTCAAAGGGATGACTGTCCTGACTGTATGAGGTTACGGGAACCTAGAAGTCAGGTCAGGTCAAAGGTTGATAGTCAATGCGAGAAGTTCATAGCTCATATTGCACCTGTCAAAGTAACTGATAGAAATAAACAAAATCTACCAAACTGGTTGGAGGGCTACACTCAGAATGATATTTTGGAAATGCAACAAAATGATCCTATTTTGGGCAAGGTGTTGACCTTGAAAAATGAATTTACAAGGAAACCCCCAAGACAGAAACTTTTAGAATTTCCTCAAGATGTTAGAATACTTTGTACAATGTGGAATACACTATTCGTGGATTCCGTTGGAATCCTTCATAGGAAATTTGAATTAAAAAGGGGTGAAGAGCGTATACAATTAGTAACTCCCTCTGAGATCAGAAAGAACATTTTAGAACATTTCCATGACAACAGGTTTACAGGTCATTTAGGTAGGGACAAAACTTTGAGTTTGATAAAAACTAGGTACTTTTGGCCCGGAATGTCAGACGATGGTGCCATAAATGTGAAATATGTGCTAGGATTAAACCAGGGCCTGGGAAAGGGAGGTCACCTCTTGTTAGTCATTTAGTCAACAGACCTCTAGAAAGAATAGCAATTGACATTATGGGTCCCTTACCACTGACAAGGGAGGGAAACGAATACATAATGGTAGTAGGCGACTACTTTACAAAGTGGAAAGAAGCCTATGCTTTGCCCAATCACAATGCCTTAAGCGTATCTGACAAATTGGTCACAGAATTTATATGTAGATTCGGGGTACCCACAACAATTCACACTGATCAAGGTCGCAAATTTGAATCAGAATTATTCTCTTGTCTTTGTAAATTACTGGAAATAGAAAAAAACAAGGACTGCCCCCTATAGACCAAATAGTGATGGGCTTGATGAGAGATTTAATCGAAGCCTTAAACAAATGTTATCTTCTTTCGTAAATGAAAACCGTAATGATTGGGACGACCATTTACCCTATGTCCTTATTGCATACAGGGCCAGTGTTCAAGAAAGTACAAAATGTTCACCAAATCTTCTAATGTTTGGACGTGAAATTTGCTTTCCTTTGGATATTTCCATAGGTTATCCAACCTGTGACCCTGAGCCTGTTTGTTCTGTCTTATATGTAGAATGGTTAAGGCAGGCTATGAGAAACTCTTTTGATTTTGCCTATGAAAATTTAAAGACTGCTGCTTGTAGACAAAAGAAATTGTATGATAGAGGAATTCGTCCCCGTACATTTGAAGTTGGACAGTGGGTGTGGAGATGGTACCCCCCTTCAGCAAACAGAAAACTTGACCAAAGATGGGTGGGACCCTATCTTATTACAAGAAAATTGGGCATTGTTAATTATCAGATTCAAAAAGACCCCAATGCACCTTTAGTCAACGTACATGTGGATCACCTAAAGCCTTTTGAGGGCGTTGTCCCTCAATCTAATTGGATAGATGTGGCCAGTCCTGGAATTGGATCTGAGGATGAATAGTCTGTCGATGATGATGGGTCGAACTTACCTGGTGTGGAAAATATTGAAGGACAGATTCCACCTTTGTCTGCTTCACCTCCTACTTCCCCTGTCGAAGTTAGAACTAGAACGGGCAGGCTTGTTAAGCCTGGAGACGTCTACTCCCCTTGAAAATTTAAGTATTTTCGTCATTTCTTTAATCCCGGAACTTTACTACATAAAAGTTATTTACCAATAGAACCTATAACGGTCACGGGAATCCGGTTTCTTTTAAACATTAAAATAATGTTATTTTTGTTCAATAAATTTGATCGGCGTTTAAATTATATTTCATTTAGTTGTTATTTTTCATACATTAATTAAAATTGTTATACATTGAATAATAATTGATATTTTGTCTGATATTGTGCATTTACTTATACTTTGGTCTTTTCCAGAAGAACATAATGGATGAGCTCGAGATAGGTGTTCCTCAGCACCAGACGTGCTTGCTAGACGCAGATATTTCTCCAAAGTGGCCGGTGAATGGAATGAAATGCCATGTACAGGGCTATGATACCCCTATCATCAAGGACTTTTCCAAATTTCACAAGCATTGGATGTTATTTCATATGCCTATGCGTACCTTACTCTGCTGCCCGTTGGGCGGCTGTGGGTTTCGCAGGAGTACAAAGCAGAAGGTCCTACAACATCTGAGACACGCCCACAGAGGATTTAGTATTCCAAATAATTACCACTTTACAACCGTTGAGTTGCCCAACAACCGCTTTATGGATCCTGGGGACACGCGAATGCCTATAAGTGGCAGGAGAAGGAGGAAGGCGAGTGAGGCCAGACATTCACAAAATATTGTTTGTCATGACATGATTAGAGAGGCTGATCGTCAGGCGGAGGTGTCGAGAGATGAGGAGGTGGATTTGCAAGGGAAAAGAAGAAGAAAGAGGAACTGGAAGACATTCGATGGTGATGATGTTGACCAAGATATAGAAAATGACAGGGACTATATTTCTGAACTGTTAAATGTTGCCGAGTGATTGATTTCTTTTGATTTCTCTACATTATCAATGGACTGTGGCATGACATTGCATAGACTTTGCATAATTATTTTTTTCTTTTTCAATGGACTATGATTTTTTGTTTAATACGATTCTGATGGAGTACCTAAATTATTTAATTATTAATTAATATTCTGATTAACCTGTAATTTAATTAACTCTAATATTCTTGTAATTATTTATGAATGCGTTCATGTCAAGGTTTCAAAGTTTCGGATTAAGTTTGCAATTTTCAAAAATATTTTTCATATTTTTGTTTTTAAGAAGGGAAGAGTGTGACAGGAACGCATTTTCTTTAAGTTATTCATATTAAAATTCCCCTCCCCCTCGTAATTATTTACCTGTATTCTTCACCTGGGTTAATAGTTAACAAATCTTATCGTGTATATCTCTCGATAGAAGTTGAAATGCCGTTACGGTACTAAATATAGATATGCCAAGATGCGTCAAAAGGTCATTGTAGCAGAAGATAGACGAGACGATTGGCCACTCATATGAACTTTTTCGCGTTAAGTCGACTTGATGATTGATTTATGCAGTATCGATACGAAGAACGATGTAGAAGAAACCACGACATCTGATTGGCAACGAACTACTGATGCTCTTCATCCGTTTTTACTCCGACGAGTTCATCATTCGGGATCACGGAGAAGGACGCGATTTCGTAGATGGTTCCAAATGAAGACAGAAGAAAATGCTAATTACCGTGTGTACACAGAGTGAAAAAAAAGCAGAATATTCGTACGAAGTGTTATAAAACCGTGTGTTTATTCAGTGAAAAAAAAGTAGAATAAATGTGCATGATTTCATGTAAATTGCTATATATCTATAAGAATCGATATATTTATCTATATAAACTTCTTTGATTGATATAATCCTTTTTGCATGACTTTGAATCGATTTGCTTTTAATTTATTTGATATTATTTCTGATAATGCATGCTATATTGAATATAATTTTCGAGTTGATTACACCTGAATCTACACCGGGTCACTTAATTACATTGAATTATTACGAACTTTGAGATAGAACTCTTAAAAGAGACACTTTTAATTGCATGCGAATATATATAATCTTTTTATTGCTGGACTTGGTGACCCCGGGTGTTTTTATTCGATATGTTTTTTTATTGTGGTGTCAAGGTCATTTATTTAGAAAATAACCAAGTTATCAAGACAGATCAATGTCTATTTCATGAATGGCTAAGACCATTTCTATACAAATCTATTAATTATATTGAATTGTCTCGAGAAAATGAAAAAGAAGCGGTACACTGGTCAAACATTTTGCTATCGATATTTACAAATGTTGAGAGGTTGATTTGTAAAAATAGTTGAGATAGCACAAACCTTGGTTATTTACTTAAAAAGGGGGAGTATTGTAATCCTATCACCTTTCCCCCAAAATGATTTTTGCATTTTATTCATATTATCTTTATGTATGCTGTCCTCTAATTGTATCTTATCTTAACTGCAGCTCCGTGGTCTTCTCAAAAAAGGACCTAAGTATAGAATCCCATCCAAGATAGATTTTATTAAATGTCGCGAAGTACTAAAGGAAGCCTTAGATAACTATACCAAACGATGGTGTAAATCGGAAGGAGTCGAATCGCATTCTCTGAATGACTGGAAAAACCTCATTTTGGACATTACTGACATTTGAATAGACAACTTCCACAAAAAATCCTCATCTTTTTGAAAATCCAAATTCTAGATCTCAAAGATATTTTAAATCCAAATTACATAATTTACATGAGAAATTTGTCTTCGCTCCTGCAGATAAAGCAGCCAACAACACCATTATTATATGAAAACTTTACTATATATCAACTTTAGTTTCTGAACTTTCGTCTACAAATACGTATATTAAAAGCAATGAAAGTGTCCCCAACATTATGAGCAAACATAACAGTGAAATTTCTTCATTCAACATCCCTATTTCTAAATTGGATCTTCCTACAATATACTGCATACCAAAACTGCACAAATCTCCTTACAAATTTAGATACATCGCTAATTCTAGCAACTGCTCAACTACAAGTTTGTCTAGACATCTGACGTCAGCCCTCACGGCGGTAAAGGAACACGTTGCAAAATATTGTGAAACTGTTCTTAACAGGAATGATGTAAATTTATTTTGGTCTATAAAAAATTCCGGGGATGTGATTGACAAGATAAAATCTAGAAATTTTCAAGCCAATACGATTGCTTCATACGATTTTTCAAATATGTACACCACGCTTCCTCACGACAAGATCAATGACCAATTGTCCAAACTCATTAAATGGTGCTATAACCGAGAGGGGAAAACTTAGATTTGTACATCTGAATCAAAGGGTTTCTTCTCCGCTACAGAATACAAATCATGGACATGTATCGACCTGTGCAGTGCCTTGCCTTCCTCCTGGACAACATTTATGTAAGATTTGGTGAGAATCTCTACAAGCAGGTTGTAGGGACCCCTATGGTTACAAATTGTGCGCCTCTTGTTGCAGATTTATTTTTAAACACATATGAAAAAGAATTTATTCAAAATCTTCAAAAGCAAAGAAAACATGATGATGTGAAATGCTTCATTGGTACTTCTAGGTACCTGGATGAGATTCTGACTATCGATAATCCTGTTTTTGAAAAGTATAAAGATGTTATTTATCCACAAGAATTGACTCTAAACAAGGCAAACTTTACAGAAAGAAGGGAGGAGATCTCCAACAAGACCCCTTTGCAGCATCAACAGTAAAACACCAAAACACCCGATGCAAAAACACAAAAGACGAGTACAGCATGAGACGGAAAAGAGACATACGACATGTAAACATCAAACACAAAAGACTACACATAAACCGACGAGACCAATGGGTAACCGGTGCCGACTTTGGACGGCCATCTGTCACGCAAGTAGCAAATGGTGTGGTTATCCTGGATTACGTACGCAAAACCCTCTCACTTCTCCTATTACCCAGAGGTCTCGAAGAACGTACAATTGTGGTGTAAAACAACCTCCTCACTGTAAGATGACATCACACAAACAAGACCGCGAAACGCAGAGGCCCCAGAGACACAGATGAATATGTAAATGGATATAAAAAGAGGGCATGCGTAATACAGTCCGTGCTCTGCCGGCTGTAGCAATCTCATGTATGTAATCACCCGAGGAGTCCGACTGACATTCAGAGAGGACAGGTGGTCGGGGCCCTGTCTTCTCTAAAGAGGTTTGGACAGGGCCCGTCATGGAGTCCCGTCGTCACAGTCAGTCAGAGTGCAAGTCTCAAGGATGCGCTTGTACAAGACTGTAGATTGGTCAAGTACCAAGCCTAGTGTCCGTCTGGTGACATTAGGATCATATCCACGATATAAAAGGCGTTTGATGATTCTGACGCATTTTCGATGGTTATGCTGCCTACCTTTGATCCTTTTTATTTTGTTTATCATATCACCATAAAAGACAGGTTGTGTAATACCCATAGTAATGTACTCCGTTGCATGTATAGATCCGAATTTTAAAAGAAGTTGACTGTAATTCTTGTAAAATTTCCAGAAAGTCTTAACTAGTTTATGAAAGCGGAAACCTTGACCTAAAAGTTTTTTGGTAATTTGTAAATTTCTTCTGTGGAAATCCAAAATATCAGTACATGCTCTAGCGTACCGGATGAGCTGTGATATGTAAATGCCATATGACGGTAATCTTGGAACATCTTGATGTTCAAAGACACTGAAACACCATTTTTGGACCTAAATATCAAAATTGTCAATGGAGAAATTCATACAAGTGTATATGACAAACGAGATGATTTTGGATTCATCATAGTAAATTTTCCCTGGCTTGACGGTGATGTCCCTAGATTACCGTCATACGGTCTCTACATTTCACAGCTCATCCGGTATGCTAGAGCATGTCCTGATGTTTTGGATTTTCATAATAGAAATCTACAAATTACAAAGAAACTTTTAGGTCAAGGTTTTCGCTTTCACAAACTAGTAAAGACTTTCTGGAAATTTTACAAAAATTATGATCAACTTTGAAATTCGGACCCATACAAGCAACGGAGTATATTACTTTAGGTATTTCACAGCCTGCATTTTATGGTGCCAGAATTAACAAAATAAGAAGGATCAAAGGTAGACAGCATATGTATCGAAAATGCGTCAGAGTCATCAAACGCCTTTTATACCGTGGATATGATCCTAATGTCACCAGACGGACACTAAGCTTGTTACTTGACCAATATACAGTCTTGTACGAGCGCATTCTTAAGACTTGCACTCTCACTTACTGTGACGACGGGACTCCATGACGGGCCCTGTCCAAACCTCCTTAGAGAAGACAGGGCCCCGACCACCTGTCCTCTCTGAATGTCAGTCGGACTCCTCTGGTGATAACATATATGAGCTCGCTACAGCCGGTAGAGCACGGACTGTATTACGTACGTCCTCTTTTTATATCCATTTACATATTCATGTGTTGCTTGGACCCCTGTGTTTTACGGTCTTGTTTGTGTGTGGTCATCTAACAGTGAGGAGGTTGTTTTACACCATAATTGTGCGTTCTTCGAGACCTCTGGGAAATCGGAATAGTGGAAGGGTTGTGCGCACGTAATCCAGGATAACCACACCGTCTGCTATTTACGTGGCAGATGGCCGTCCTAAGTCGGCACCGGTTGCCCATTGGTCTCGTTAGTACTTTCTACATAGACATAACGTCAGACAGTGCATGAATTTTATATATTTTCATGTTTCATTAACATCGACGGCGGGTGCGGCTAGCCAACAGGGGATGCTTACTCCTCCCGGGCACCTGGTCCCACCTCTAACTTGCTAGTGGTCCGTCGATGTTTAGTTTTGCGCTCTATTGTGAGTGCTGTTGAGATTATCGTCAGGATCTTCTTTAACTCATTTGTGTCACACTTATGCCCTTTGCCGTGTGGAGCTCGTAAAAAAGTTCCCCGCGAGGGGTTTGACAGTGTTTTGAATATACTTCCCTGACATTGTCGCCATAGTACTTTCTACATAGACATAACGTCAGACAGTGCATGAATTATATATATTTTCATTTTCATGCTTCATTAACATCGACGGCGGGTGCTGCTAGCCAACAGGGGATGCTTACTCCTCCCGGGCACCTGGTCCCACCTCTAGTTTGCTAGTGGTCCGTCGATATTTAATTTTGCGCTCTATTGTGAGTGCTGTTGAGATTATCGTCAGGATCTTCTTTAACTCGTTAGTTTATGTGTAGTCTTTTATGTTTCATGTTTCTATGTTCTGAGTTCGTGTTCCTTGTCCCTTTTGCGTCTTTCTGTGGATGTCTGTTCTGTGTTTTTTGCATGGGTGTTTTGGGATTTTGCTGTGGGTGCTGCAACCTGATGTTGTTGGAGATCCCCTCCTTTCTTTACTATCTATCTGACTTTTGTATATATTTTACATGTCACAGGAAATTGCACACGTATGGAAAGAGGGATAACTCTAAATTAAATCGATGCATTTTTCTGGAAACTCGAGTATAATAACTTCTCCATACGAAAAGGAGGGATGATTTTCATCTTAAGTTAATACAAGTCAAGAATAACACTTTATAAGATATAAGTACAAGAAATTCCAAGTAAATATGCTTTTCTTAAGATTTTGAGAATATTATTTTCTGAATTTAAGTTCCAATATCGATTATTTCAGGCTGGGACAATGCAAAACCTAATTACAAACCGGTTTTATCTAAGAATTGGAGAAATGATTGTCATTTCTACACGTGCAATACCATCATATTGGGTTTATCTACGTACAATCCCTTATAATTTCGATGCATTTTGGATACTTTCGGAATACTTATCTTCAGGGGAGATAACTGAAAATCGATGTTAAAACGCCAATCAAATGTGCAATTCCCCTCCTTAGTTTAAATACGAATTGTCATTTTTGATCAAGCAGAATCACTTTCTCAACTGCATGGAAATCTGTTAAATTGTCGTAATAAAATTTGTGAAGAAAAACTTAAAAGAACTTTGTCAAATTTTTGAAAACAACCGAAGTGTCACAGCCGTCGATGTTAATAAAGCATGGAAATGAAAATATATAAAAGTCATGCACTGTCTGACGTTATGTCTATAAAGAAAGTGCTATGGCGACAATGTCAGGGAAGTATATTCAAAACACTTACTGTCAAACCCCTCGCGGGGAACTTTTTTACGAGCTCCACACTCCACACGAGTAAATTATTGAATGAGTAAAAAGTTGTACATGTATTCGGGATATTGTACACCAAAACAGTGTCAGGTTGTGTGCTCATGAGAAATATTATATCCCTATGTAACTGTTATATTAGGTTTATTTCACATCATTCAGAAAAATTAACAAGTAAAACAGTTTGTGCATAATTTGATTATAGCCATCTCGTACCCCATATGAAAAAATAAACTAATAATGGTGATCATGTCTCTTTGATTAAAATCAAGAGGAAACATTGTAAATATTTATTAATTTTTTTTCAATTTTTTTCCAGACTACATCTCATTCTGGTGAAAAACCAATGGCTTTTCAACTCCTTCTGAGGTCAAAATTAATGAGGGATAACAGATCGAATAGCGTACAGTAGAAGATTGCTCAAACAACCTAAGTAGATCTTTGAGTCATCTAAAGGGAACCACAGCTAATTCATTATGGAACTGATCGATCATAACTGTCTTTAAATAAAGTGAAAATACGAATGTGTGGCACCAGGTCTACATGTACCAATGTCGTATTGATTATTAGACTCATAATGGAATTAAGATCAATGAGTTAAAGAAAATAAATCATCTTATCAAATGAAATTAAAAAGAATGTAATAATTCATTTAAAGCAAATGACACCTCTAACAATCAAACATGTTCTATATATTGAAAGGCTTGTGTGTTAAATAGTGTTGTCTAGTAGATAAATAAAATGTACAAATACTTTATTTCTGAACTTTTTGGATATAATAATTGTTGCAGAAGTATTTTGAACTATTGGTCTCAGATTTGACACCAGAAGCTCGACACCCTTTCCGAATGGATAAAATCAATCAGAGGGTTATTTTTATCTAGAATTAACCGATTAAAATCAACTGTGAACACCAGATTCGTGTCTATATTTAAAGACCCTGATGTTATCACAGAACTTACCTATCTCCAAGAACATTGTCATCACACCAGCGGACAAAGCCTCAAATAATTACCCATTTACTTGCAAAAAGTACTATTTCGACAGTCTAGTTAAAGAGTTGGGTTTAAATTCGACACCTGGAAATCCCACTTACACCCCAACAAACCTTTCTGTCTCTGAAATAATAGATAACCACAAATCAGCTCTTGCTTCCTTTGGCTTCGACACTACCAATTTAGATTTAGATTTACCATACTTATACTGCATACCTAAAATGCATAAGAATCCGTACAAACAACGTTTCATCGCTGGTTCCTCAAAATGTTCTACCAAATCTGTATCGATCTTACCCACCAAAGTTTTATCTGAAATCAAATCTGGGCTACAAACATATTGTTCGACAGTATATTCTCGCAGTGGTATCAACCAGATGTGGATTTTAAAGAATTCGAAGGAACTTTTAGAACATCTGAAATCCACTCATTTTAGTAGAGTCCATTCGATCAAAGCCTTTGATTTTTCGACACTTTACACTACAATTCCACATTCTAAATTGAAAGAAAGACTCGCAAAAATTATAAGTAATGGTGGATGATATTCTGTCATAGACCATTTGAACCATCCAACCAAAGATTGTACTCTATATCTTCCAAAATGGAAGTAACCGGATGTTACAGTTCTACCGAATTGGAGCGACGGGTGTAGCATGCAAGCAGGAGATGCTTACTCTTCCTGGGCACCTGGTCTCACTCTCATATCGGGAGTTCGCTTCTTTTCATATGGTGGAGGTTTTTGTTTTTGTTTGCTTTGGTTCCTGTTTTATCCTGATTTTGTATGCCTTCGGTATCTGATTTTCTGAATTATCGATTTTGTACTGTAGACAGGGATATGGTCATTATCCATATTTGTTATTTATGAGAAGCTTAGCTTTTGAAAATACTGCCGTATGTTAGGAGCCGTATAATTTTCCCGGCAAGAGGAAAAATACTACCGTACATGTATTATCAGAGCTGTATTCTCCTTGCTTGATTAAAAATACTGCCATATTTTAGGAGCCGTATTTTACCTGGCAATTGGAAAATACTGCTGTCTTTTTGGAGCTGTGTTTTCCTAGTTTTATGGAAAATAAAACCGTATGTTTAGAACCGTATTTTCGGGTGACATGTGTAACAAATACAGTAGTATTACGTGTCTTGTACGTGTCTTGCACGGCTGTACATTCTGTATATTTATCATTCTTATTCATCAATAATCCAGCAAATTTTTTACTCAAAATACAGCCATATAAAGATTGAGAGTACCTGCAGTATTGTTCGTACGGGCTACCTCTAGTCTTGCAGACCTTCTGTCTAGAGATGTTGTATTTTATTCATTCAGATAGAAGTAATTTGGATACTGAATTTCCATACATTTTGGATAGATACAAGGTCAATATTGTCTAAAATTATGAAAGCTTTGTTTCCAGATATTTGAATTTCTAAACTCTATAAATTATCATTAATTAAGGAATACCTAGCAATTCTAAGAAAATTTGTAATAATGAACACTTAAAGTGTCCATGCAGTGGTCTAGTGGATAGGGTTTAGGGCCAGTGACCGAAAGGTTGCTGCTTCGAGCCTCGCTAAGACCACGGGTCGGTTGACATATCGACGCCGTGGTAATACAAGGTCGTAAGTGGTACTTACGACCTTTTTTATCTTTTCATGAATTCGTAATATTGACTTCATGGTCTATCTTCTTGTGCAAAAAGTTTGTATATATCATATTTGGTTGCTATGGTTATCAACAAAATGAAAAAGTCGTATCTACTATAACCAAACTACTGATAATGCATAAGGTCGTAACTGCCTCTTACAACCTTATACCACTTAAGCATATTTTGCATTTGGTATGTAAAAAGTCGTATCTACCATTTACGACCTTTTGATTCATTAAGAATTGTATCTTCTAGAGTAAGTCACAGATGTTGTAGTAACACTTACGACCAATTCATTATTGTGGAACAACACATGGTCTTATGCTCGTAGAATGAACTGTGGACAACGAACATGCACAACGATACCTTTGATGGTATGTAAAGTGACTATCTAACATTTTACATGCATTAAACAAGAGGAAGACCCATCTTCTTATTTCCCTAATTTCTTGGAGAGACCAGGTCATAACTTGAGCAACCAAAAACAGTAATGTTTCTTTTCCATGTTTACATGTATTTTTCCAATATAACCTAATCTATTTTGGTTAATGATGCATGTACACAAAAAATAATACAATAGCAATGCATTGTTGATTAGCTTATCTGACATTAAAATGATTGTCTTTGATTATAGATAAAATGTTATCACAACATGTGCATGTAGATACGACCCTTTATATCGTAATGGAGTATTCAAGTATAAGTACAAGATGTATTAGAGAAAGATCAAGAGTCAATCGTTACATATGTAGTTCATGAAATTAGTTTCATATTTCAGGCACGCATTGCGAAGAATGCAAGAACCTCACAACAACTCTTTTGATAACCAAGAAGGAAATAGAAATATTATCTAAAGTGCATACACGTTCTTTACTATTGGACAAAGAGAAGTATTCTCTGAAAATGCTCCTGGTTATATTCGTCATTTATGGGCCTCTCATGTGCTAAATAATGATAATAGATGATCAGAACTTAGATATAAAGAAAGTATATTCAATAGTCAAGTTCTTGAACATTTTAAGTTACAGCACAACCATGGACAGTGACGAAGATCACAGTTTGAGTCTGAGCTGCTCAGCTCAACTGATGCAGAAACAAAAACACAAAAACGTCAACGAAGACAACAACAATAATTATTTTGACCATGATAGCTATCACTGCAAAACTGTTCATAATGAATGTATGTCTTTAAGTGAGGCATCGTCAGGTAGTGTACAATGTGAAATCACAGAAGAAAAAACGATGACATTGATATTGAGGTCTCATGTGAATGATATGCTAATTCTAAACCCTGCAAATCATCTTTCTGACATTGATCTCCTTCTTCCGCTTTTTCAAAGTGAATAAGATGAACCTGATGGAATTAGCTTGAGCATGCAAGATACTCTTTTGGAGTATGATTTGGCTGACAAAGTTGGGACTGCTGATTATGAAAAAGACTGCAGCGTGTCGACAGAAAGTGAAGAGACGGACTTTAGTCAGACAGACTGTTCAACAGACGACAGTCTAATCGAGTCTGTAGAAGATAGTGTCTCGTTAAGCAGGTCATGGAAAAGAAAGAAAAATGTTGCTAACTGGAAGCAGGAGATTAGAAAGAGAGAGAGGAATTCAGGTGAGGAATATCGTTGGAAGATGCGACCTCGCCGAAAAATTGCACGAATCCAGTTCAAGTGTAAATTCAAATGTCATGAAAAAAAATCTGTTGAAGTCCAAAAGGAAATATTTCACAAATACTGGACAAAAGAAAACGGAGAACAAAGGGATTTCATTCGAAAATATTTAGTAAAAATAAACAAAAAAACGTAGGACAACAGACACAGACTCAAGAGGAATACCACTTACCAGTTATGAGGGAAACAACAAGAGTTTAAGAAAGAGTTTGTACGGCATTTTTCATCGGAACTTTGAATATCGGGGAAAGAACAGTTTTCTATACATTAGAAAGGAAAGATGAAATTAGATGCAATGATAAAAAAGGAAAACACAGGAAGGATCAGAACAAGATTCCAGATGAAATTTCAGGCGAAAAAAAAAATCAAACCAAGCCTCCTCTCCCTCATATTTATTATAACCATGAACGCCCCACTTGGGCCTCAACGTTTGTCAGAGGCTCTATAGGGCGGGGGGACGGTCGCTGCGTCAGTCAGTTTTGAACACGATACATATGAAACTTATTCGCACTTAATCAATTTATAAGTACGAAAATATATCACCTATATACATGTTAATGACATTGCTTTCTCGAAGGCTCAAATAATCAATAATTTAATATACTATATGTAGTCGAACAAGGTTTCAGTTTCGAAATTTTATAATCATCAGCCATTTCATGTAATCCAGGGTCGATGTGGGATGCCTGCAGCCACTTCCTGTTGTTTCGGGAGCATTGATAGCAACCATCTTGCCCCCTCCTTTACATAAGCTTGTTGTTTTTCTGGACTGGATATTACTTCAGTTAGATAAGTAGAAATTTTCTCCACCATGATACTCGAGATTGATCAGTAAAAAGTAAAATTTTTTTTTCAATATTTCTTTTCTAAGGCTTCTAAGTTGAATTTGTGCATGGCCAGTGGCAGTAGAATCTTTAGAATGTCACCCGTTTCATTATGGAACTAAGATATTGTCTCCAAATGTTATGGTTTCCTTTGTATTCTGTCTTTATATTATTGCATTCATATAGACAATGAATATTACAGATAGAAATTCTGTCTATATATTATTGCATTCATATAGACAATGAATATTACAGATAGAAATATAACAATAATAAAAAAATGTTTTAAGCAAGCATAACAGTGAACTGTCTTCATTCAATATATCTATTTCTAAACTTGATCTCCCTATATTGCATACTATATTGCATACCGAAACTGCACAAGTATCCTTACAAATTTCGATCTATTGCTAATTCTAGTAACTACTCCACTACAATTTTTGTGTAGAAATCTGACGTCAGCACTTACTGCTATTAAAGAACATATAACTAGGTATTGTGAAACGGTTCATTTCAGCAACGATGTAAATTTATTTTGGTCTATTCAGAATTCAGGGGATGTGATTGACAAAATCGAATCTGGAAATTTCCAAGCCAATATGATTTCTTCATACGACTTCTCTTATATGTACACCACACTTCCTCATGACAAAATTAATGATCCATTATATAATCTCCTGTGTAATGCCTTCTTCTTCCTCTTGGACAATATTTGTGTTAAATTTGGTGATGATCTATACAAGCAGATTGTATGTATTCCTATGTGTACTAACTGTGCGCCTCTGTTGCAGATTTATTTTTATAAACTTATGAAAAAGAATTTTTCCATAATTTTCCAAAGCAAAGAAAATTTGATGATCTGAAATGTTTGAATAATACTTCTAGGTATCTGGCTGACATTCTAACCATTGATGATCCTGCTTTTGAATTATATAAGAATGAAATTTATCCACAAGAATTAACACTTAACAAGGCAAATCTTTCAAATAAAGAAACACCGTTTTTGGACCTAAATATCAAAATTGTAAACAGAAAGATTCATACAAGTGTATATGACAAAAGAGGTGATTTTGGATTCAACATAGTAAATTTCCCCTGGCTTGACGGTGATGTTTTAAGATAACCGTCATACGGCATTTACATATCACAGCTCATCCGGTACGCTAGAGCATGTACTGATATTTTGGATTTTCACAGTAGAAATTTACAAATAACCAAAACACTTTTAGGTCAAGGTTTCCGCTTTCATAAACTAGTTAAGAATTTCTTGAAATTTTACAAAAATTAGTCAATTCTTTTAAAATTCGGATCTATACAAGCAACAGAGTGCATTACTTTGGATATTGCACATCCTGTCTTTTATGGTGATATGATAAACAAAATAAGAAGGATCAAAGATAGGCAGCATAAACATCGAAAATGGATCAGAATCATCAAACGCCTTTTATACCGTGGATATGATCCTAATGTCACCAGACGGACACTAGGCCTGGTACTGGACCAATCTACAGTCTTGTACAAGCGCATCCTCGAGACTTGCACTCTGACTGACTGCGACGACGGGACTCCATGACGGAATGTCAGTCGGACTCCTCGGGTAATTACATACATGAGCTCGCTACAGCCGACAGAGCACGGACGGTATTACGCATGCCCTCTTTTTATATCCATTTGCATATTCATCTGTGCTTCTTGGGCCTCTACGTTTCGCGGTCTTGTTTGTGTTATGACATCTTACAGTGAGGAAGTTGTTTTACACCACAATTGTACGTTCTTCGAGCCCTCTGGGTTATTTGGAAAGTGAGAGGGTTGTGCGCACGTAATCCAGGATAACCACACCATTTGCTACTTGCGTGATAAATGGCCGTCCAAAGTCGGCACCGGTTTCCCATTGGTCTCGTCGGTTGATGTGTAGTCTTTTGTGTTTGATGTTTACATGTCGTGTGTGTGTGTCTCTTTTCCTTCTCGTGCTCGTCTTTTGTACTCGTCTTTTGTGTTTTGCTGCAACGGGGTCTTGTTGGAGATCTTCTCCCTTCTTTTACAATTGAAAATGAATATCCATTTCTAACTTGTAAAAAGGACCAAATGAATAAAATTAATGTATCTATAAAATTACTGTTTATACCAGGATTCTGATATTTATGAATGTATTTGAATGAAATTTTGATTGCTGAGAGATAGATATAAGTCCCCACCGGCATAAATCTATGTCCTGCAACTCTGCCTAGACGTCATTATTTTAAAATGAATGTAAACTTCAAGTCAGTTCAGCTTACTTCAGAAATAAGAAATCTAAGGATTTGTCTCCTTTATCGGTGAAAGTCGAATATGCTCTGTACCTATTCAACACTAACCTGTGTATCAAATTTCACCTGAACCTGCGATAGATCTAATCCAACGTAAACCGGAAGCCTTAATGGCACATGGAAATATTTGTTTACATAAGATCAAATGATCACAAAGTGATGGAAAAATCTCTGCAAGGGGCTTAGCTAAGGATTTGATAGATTTGGATCTCACTTAGGAAGATTTACACTCTGAGCAGAGTATGGGACTTGTTTGTGACATTCAAGTTAAGATCTTCTTGCATTTGGATTCAAATGCAACTGACATTGTCGGAATAGCACTTTCTGTATAGACATATCGCCAGACAGTGCATGAATTTTATATACTGTTTTCACTTTGATGGCGGATGCGGCTTGCCAACAGGAGATGCTTACTCCTCCCGGGCAACTGGTCCCACCTCTAGCTTGCTAGGGGTCCATCGATGCTTAATTTTCATCGGGTAATATATCGTCCCAATCTACGCAGGGTATATGCATCATTCCTCTTAGAATAAATTAACCCTTTATAGGCACTGGTGGAATAAAGCCTTAATTGTCGCACATACTGATAATGCCCCTGATCGAGTAAATGGCTTCTTTTTGTAATATGTTAAAGAAGATCCTGACGATAATCTCAACAACACTCACAATAGAGCACTAAATTGAGCATCGACGACGTTCACGCACGAAAATAAAAACAATATATAAAATACATGCACTGTCTGAGGTTATGTGTTTTTAGAAAGTTCTTTGGCTACAATGTCAGGGGAAAATATTCAACCCTACTGTCAAGTATCAATTAACATATATCGTGCTGCAGAAAACATTAAGGAGCACTTAAAAGAAATTATTTCTGACAAGCATGCTCAGATGATGTACATGTGCTTGCAAACACAGTTATCGAGATAGTCTAGGTAAACAAGGGTCTGATAAAATCCGTATACCGAAATGTGGTCTTTGCGGAAACCGACACAAACAAAGTCAGACTTGCCCAGACATGGGAGAAACGTGCTCATAATGTGAAAACCAAATCCTTCCCGTAAGATGTGCCTTTCACAAAGATATCCTGGCAGATATCGTAATAAACAAGGTAAGTCAAAAAGGGAAACGACATCGAAGCTGATTCTGATTATGCCGAGGACGAAGATCCGATACAATTTTTCCTAGATTATATTGATGAAATAAATGGCGAGCAATCCGTGTTCATTTATTTTTGACTACAGACATTTTCTAATAAGTTGAAGAGACGATCAACCGAAGTTGAGCGCACTTTGCTACGATAGTTAAAGAAGATTCTGACGATAATCTCAACAGCTCTTTAACTCACATTAGAGCACATGTGCCCTGGGGACTCCTGGTCCACGTTTTAGAAATTTTGATAATAGACATTTTCCAGTGCGTTGAATAAACGACCAACAGCACTCACAATAGAGCGCAAAATTAAACATAGACGGACCCCTAGCAAGCTAGAGGTGGGACCAGGTGCCCGGGAGGAGTAAGCATCCCCTGTTGGCTAGCCGCACCCGCCGTCGATGTTTATGAAGCATGTAAATGAAAATATAAAAACTTCATGCACTGTCTGACGTTATGTCTATATAGAAAGTGCTATGGCGACAATGTTAGGGAAGTATATTCAAAACACTTACTGTCAAACCCCTCGCGGGGAACTTTTTTACGAGCTCCACACGGCAAAGGGCATAAGTGTGACACAAATGAGTTAAAGAAGATCCTGACGATAATCTCAACAGCACTCACAATAGAGCGCAAAATTAAACATAGACGGACCCCTAACAAGCTAGAGGTGAGACCAGGTGCCCGGGAGGAGTAAGCATCCCCTGTTGGCTAGCAGCACCCGCCGTCGATGTTTATGAAGCATGTAAATGAAAATATAAAAACTTCATGCACTGTCTGACGTTATGTCTGTATAGAAAGTGCTATGGCGGCAATGTCGGGGAAGTATATTCAAAACACTTACTGTCAAACCCCTCGCGGGGAACTTTTTTACGAGCTTCACACGGCAAAGGGCATAAGTGTGACACAAATGAGTTAAAGAAGATCCTGACGATGATCTCAACAGCACTCACAAAAGAGCGCAAAATTAAACATAGACGGACCCCTAGCAAGCTAGAGGTAGGACTAGGTGCCCGGGAGGAGTAAGCATCCCCTGTTGGCTAGCCGCACCCGCCGTCGATGTTTATCAAGCATGTAAATGAAAATATAAAAACTTCATGCACTGTCTGACGTTATGTCTATATAGAAAGTTCAATAGCATCATTAAAAAACAGATAAATTTACAGCATGGACCAGACGTGCACGTTTTGGGTACTTAGCCCTCGTCAGTGATCCTCAATCTAAACAATGTATTGTATTGGACATATTTCAAAAGGATTAAGTGTAAACGTTTTCAAACTGAAAGCATCATTTAAGAACAGATAAATTGGCAACGTGGACCAGACATGCACGTTTCGGGTACTTAACCCTCATCAGTGATCCTAAATCTAAACAATGTAAGAAGAAAACAATGTAATAAGTCCTGATTCATCGTTTTTGCTATTTTTGTTTGGTTCATGTTAATGATGCGGAAGGGTTCCAACCCTATACCTCCTTGAAGAAAATTTCAAACCAATGTTTATGCACATGGCACGTGTTTCGAATATTAAATTATCATCATTGATAGTATGAGTTAAAGAAGATCCTGACGATAATCTCAACAGCACTCACAATAGAGCACACAATTAAGCATCGACGGACCCCTAGCAAGCTTGAGGTGGGACCAGGTGCCCGGGAGGAGCAAGCATCCCCTGTTGGCTAGCCGCACCCGCCGTAGATGGTTAAGCACGAAAACGAAAACAATATATAAATTTCATGCACTGTCTGACGTTATGTCTATATAGAAAGTGTTATGGCGACAATGTTAGGGAAATATATTCAAAACACTTACTGTCAAACCCCTCGCGGGGAACTTTTTTCATTATGTATTATTTTTCAGCTATATGACCATATCCCTGTATACAGCACAAAATAGATAATTCAGAAGATCAGAAACCGAAGGCATACAATGACAAATATTGATAATGACCATATCCCTGTATACAGCACAAAATCGATAATTCAGAAGATCAGAAACCGAAGGCATACAATGACAAATATGGATAATGACCATATCCCTGTATACAGTACAAAAACGATAATTCAGAAAATCAGAAACCGAAGGCATACAAAATCAGGATAAAACAGGACATAAACAAAAACCTCCATCACATGAAAAGAAGCGAACTACCGATATGGGAGTGGGACCAGGGAGACATTGGACTGAGTCCAGTGCGACCAGATGTTGAATTTACTATTTAAGACTCTAAGGACTATTTGCGGATAAATTATACTTCGTCAATTTTTATCAATCTTTAATTCACTTTATAACTTATCCCTGCTTTATCTGCCTTTACGGACACTTATGTTCAATTGCATTCAAGCAATCGTAGTATTGTCAACGCAGGCACCCATTCAGAAAGTGGTACAACAACAGATACATCACTATCTGTTAGGGTCATTGCAAGCCTGGTACTGTCCCCTCTAGAAGTTAGAGATGAATGCTCCATCATAAGCCTAGATGATACGGAGAATTCAACAGCAAGGAGACTTTCATATTCCGAGAGCACAAGAAAGACACCATTACGGACCGTATCCGTCAACACCAACAATATATATACACCTACCAACAAGGACAATCTGGTATTAGACTGTTGAAGTAGAAAGACCATAAGGGAAATCAAATGTCCTACCGATGCCATTCCGCGAATGTATGAATTCAGGATAAGCCAGGAAGTGGTTCTGCAATCAAACTCCTATGCCATTTCACAAAAGAACTTCATGTGGTAATTGGCCCAGGCTATCTTTGAGAAGGAGGATATACAAGGGAAAAACTTCCAAGGGAGGAAAAGGAAAGGGAAGCTCTCGCCTCGCATATGGCATGCCATACAGCATGCGTATATGGATACATATGGGAGGTCAAAATCAGCATTCATTAGAGCGTGTGAGGGCATTAACAATGGGATAAGGCATTTGAAGTTTTAAAACATGGTGTTTTGTTTTCACTCGGTGCTATGAACAAGCAGATATTTATTTCATTCCAGATGACTTATATGCAAACTCCAAATCTAAATTATTAATTATATGTGGATGACTGCTAAGTCTAATGTGTTGATTGTTCCTGTTACATGTAGTTAATACCAACAGTAAATAAAAATGTGATCTGGTGATAAAATAATTGTACCTTGATTGTGCGATCCTATATATTGCCATCCATAGATGCTATTCATGCTGCTGTTAGAAAATCAGAAGATTTGAATCCATTACTGTTTACATCATTATTTGTAACAAACTTGAACAAAATATTTACATTTCTTGAATTTTTATTCGCTTTAATATAAAAATGACAATTTATTGATGGCAGTTTTTTATTTCATCATGTATTTTTATTTAATACAAAAACCAAATGTAAATATGGAGTAGTATTTATTGATTCATGTTTTATGTAAAATTATTAGTATATTTTCAATTTATAATAGAATCTTTGGACCTTTAGATTAATACATGTTTGATAGCAAATGGAAGAAAACTTGACATATAGAAGTATAAAAAGGTGAATACAAGTATGAAAACATTAAATGAAATTAAAATGAGACCAGCAAAGAAAAATTGAAGTAACATTGTCAAAAAAATATTGTGTATTTGAAATTGTAACATATTTCCCTACACATTAATTCTTATATGTACTTTCATTTGCATTTAAAGAGTAACTTATTCATCATAATGATTAGTTGATTTGAAATAAAGTCATTATTTATCATGATCATACTGTACTTGAATTAATAAATATGAAGGCACAATATACATTCAAACTTTACCTTGTCAATGTGACCATGGGAGTTGTTCAAAATCGAGATGGATTGCCTTCGTTTAGAATGACTGCCGGGATTACTCTGTTTATATGGTCAATGCATCTTGAGCACTGTTCAACGGATAAACATTCCCAGAAGGCTTGAATGCCTGCAACAAGGTTTGCTTTCTTCTTTAACTTCACTTTGGTGCATCAATTTAACTTCAACGAAGCCATAGGTTTTCAATGGGGTTGAGGTCGGACGATGAAGGGGGTGTTACCATCACATTCTCTGTAATGCCTTTGCGTCACATCCATTCTTTTGTTGATTTGCTGTCATTGTCCCGAGTTAAAACATTACCATGAAGATGTGTTAATGAAGGTCTGTGTTAGGTCAGCAATATAACTTACCGTATATCGGGTAATTTTCGCGTCGGGTAAATTTCGTGAAAATGACCCTAAAAAGGTGTGTTTTTTTTTTCGCTGAGTTTTATTTTCCCTAATCTACAAATACCAAAAATTAAAATTTTGTACACAGATTTATTGAATGTGAAATGAAAAACGATTATCAATACATGAACAATATCAAATAGTTCATTAGTTTAATGCATCAAAGATACCGGCTTCATTCAAACCATTTGTTATTATTTCTGGTTTCAACTCCAGTAGTTATACAGTTTTGTTATCCACTTAGCACCTAGGGGTTTCATGACAAATATAGATAATGACCCTGTATACAGCACAAAATCGATATTTCAGCGAACTCCCGATATGGTAGTGAGATTAGGAACCCAGGAGGAGTAAGCATCTCTTGCTTGCATGCAACACCCGTCGCCTCAATTCGGTAGAACGGTCACATCCGGTTACTTCCATTTCAGAAGACAAAGTACAATCTCTGGTTGGATGGTTCAAATGGTCTATGATAGAATATCATCCACAATTCTGGAGAGAGGGACATCATAGTGTATGACGAGTTCCCCATTTCGACCGTAGAACTTCCTCAGTGACGATGTTAGTCGGTCACAAACATATCCCTGACTGAGAAGCTTATCTGAAAGACGCCTAGCTCTCGGAACAAAATCCGTATATTTCGTACTAGCTCTGGCATAGCGTATCAGATGAGATATGAACACGCCATAAGCAGGCGATGAAGGGATGTTGCTTCTCAGAAAAGGAAAGTTTGTAATGCTGAAATTGAAGTCATCACGTTTGTCATAGAGTGAGGTGTTCATGTGACCATCAGTGTCGTAGGACAACATTATGTCCAAATAGGATGCTGAATTATTTGTCTTTGTAGTTTCTTTGACTTCAAGCTATGAAGGATATATACTGCTCAGGTAATCCTCGATTTTTTAGTATTGATGGACAGCACATCGTCTATGTATCTGTAAGTGAAGTTGAAGTCAGAAGCTAAGTATCATGTCCCTTCAGAGACCAGAGATTGAATGAATTCAGCTTCGTACGAGTAAAGGAAAATGTCGACAAGGAGTGGCGCACAATCGGTCACCATTGGAATTCCGACAATTGCTTTCGCAAGCACCTCCGACTCCACTACCCTCCTGCCTTTCTTACAATTTTCATCATCCGGGAGAGAATCAATCTCGACCTCGGCACCCACTACAATGTCCGTTTCAGATTATCAAAATCAACTCGTTGTTCGACAGCAACTGTTGGGTCCGTCACGGGCGCTTTTTTTTTGGAAATACATGCATACGAATGTTCTTCTATCTATCCATCTTCTAATATTGCATCACCCTTTTTCAGTGTTATGTGTTCTTGGTCATAATACGAAAAATTAACAGATGATATTTGCTTTGTTGAAAATTTTGATGGCGTTTCGAATGTATTTTACGACAAAAACCTCCCGAGATCCTCTCTTTTTGGCTCCGTCAGTCCATTGTTGATATTTTAAACCGAAACCGAAAGATTTATGACGTCTGCGTGACACCTATCTTGGTCTGTTTGCCTGACCTCGTGAGGTCAGGCACACCTAGATTTGAAATGCATGACACAAAACAAGAAGTCAATGCAGCTTTTGCATGTAATAATGATGGAAGCGCCGTTTGCAAACATTCACAAGATCAGAAAAAAACAGCATTCTCTTTGAAAGAGTTACCGCTCCTTTAACATGTACGCTTATGAAAATACGCGAAGATTTTTTTTGTGAGACAGCTTTATCTAGGTGGCTTAGTTGTCAAGGAGTTAATCTCTCACGCAGACGATCGGAGTTCGAGTCCCGGTAAGGTCGTTTGAGGGACGATTCCTGTAAAATTTTATTTTGATTATATTACACGTGGTCACTTGTTTACTTTAATTTTAAGCTCAAAAACGTGGGAGTACATGTACAAAATCGTGGCAAGTTGCAAACATTAAAAAGTATTGTGTCTGATGGTAGACGTAGTACATATCTATTGCACACGATAGCGGACCACTTGACAAATCAGAAGCCCTCATTTTGTTTACATCAGATACACGTGTTTTTGTTTTTTATTGGTGGGTGGAGAACTTCTGTACATTACTACGTAGTTATCAGAAATGTATACTATACTGAGTTATTTCAACATGTTCCTGTTTGTTTTATTTTCCCAAAGGTCCATCAAGTCAAGACTACGGGATGAGGAGTGTCGCTCTTTATTTAAGGTCAGGCAAGCTTTTTAAAAAAAAAACAACTAATACTTGTGTACGTTTAGATTATATGATTTAATTGGGCGAGAGGTTCCGATGGGTTTTTTTTTTCGGAATCTTATCAGGACCCCCTTAAATATGCCGTTTCTACATTGCTTTCAGTTTGCCTCCTTTTAATTGTGTTTAGCAAGAGATGTAAACAATCATTACTACCTATTTAGATATGTTTTGGGTTATTTCAATACATTATAACAGTTCAAATTATCTACGAACCTTGATCCACTGACTCGCTCATGCTCATCTTGTTACAGACTACTTTTACTCCAGCAAATTTTCACCAGGACATCGATACTCTCATACATGCGTGTTCGAATGAGAACAATTACCTGAAGTTGTTCTACACTTCAACGTTATGTGATGTTTCCGTAATAGAACTTCGTCCACTTGGAAGGACATAGGAGTTTAAATCTTCCAATGTTCCCACAATCTCCCCTGATTAAGACCTGTCTTTTAATTGTCGTTGATTTTATTTTTTTAACAGGCAAGAGGCATAGATGGCGTTCTGAGGACAGACGTACATAGCACCACACTCAGCAGTTATTCGACACTGTACAAATGTCACATTCTTCAAATAAAAAAAATAAGAAAGAACGATGAAAATATTGTGAGAAATATGATCATTGTTACGACTTTAGTTCGACCGTTCATAATGATATTTACAGGGATTAACCACAAAATTCGTGGTGTTCATTAATCAAATCACTCTATGGCGAACTCTATCACCCCATTAAACCTATAATTGTTTGTAATCATTAATTAAACAATTTGGGAGTACAAAGATCTTGGTTTCTCTCGTATCGGTCAGATTTTAGATGCCGATCAGTAACCTGTCATTAATCATTCATTTCTTCACGTATATTTATTATTGCAAAGTTCAGTGTAAATTCTGTAAAACAGATGAATGTCACCAAGAAAAGAAAGGACATAGAGAGATCAGCTGATTTGAATATTCTCACTTTGAATAGGAATGGTCATAAAAACGTCTTTGTTATTTTTTCTAACCAGTATTTTGAAAGCAAACATCGCTAACTTGATTATTCCTAGGTATATGAGGGAAAAAAGGCACTACACACTCACTGCTACCTTGAAAATTTGTGTGCGAAGTTTGATGTCTTTCCCTCCAAAAAAACCACCAAAGATGAATAAGTGAGTTGTTTGGAAATATGGAATGTACATTTTATTTTAGGAAATCTATTATCTCAAATGTGTAATCTGTGGAATATTTGTATTTTATAGCTGTACGTGTGGTGAGATAAGTGGCGTGTTAATCGCCATGGTGGAGCTGGTCCACAAGGTGGACCTCTTAAGTATACATTAAGATAGTAAGTATATGATGATTTAATTCAATGTATTGTAAGGCTATACATAACAAAACAAGGTAACTCGGAAATATTTTAATCGATATTTGAGATTGTTACTTTGATTATAGCAGTATTTATGTGTCAATTATATTTTTAACGTACTTATAACAGACCGAATAAGCAAGATAGAAAACTACAATGACCCCGTTGATTTAAAGTTACTGAATTTATGTATATTAAAAGATATATAAATAACACATACTGATTTAATTTTGGTATTTTCTTCATCAGAGAATTCATGATACAGATCACAGCACAGATGCCTCGTTATTTATAATTTATTCTGTTGTTTACAATTCGTATTGTAAAAAATATATGAATTGCATATAAACAATATTCACATATGCAGTTTCCTGTCCAATCTATTATATTCCCGTCTCAGTTCCACACCGACACCCCAAAAATTCGGTTAGTGGTATTATTATTGAAATATTCATATTCTGTTTATTTTAAAGCTTTTTTGTCATGTAGTTGCTCGAAATGTATTTTATAACCATCTTAAGGAGTGTTCTTTTTTCAGTTTTGAAACACCGGAAAGGCAAGAGTAAGTAATTAAAATAACTATATTCCAGTCTTCGATATCATTCTTTCTTTTGCATTTTGTTCTTAAGGTCACAGCCTTTTTTAGGCCCGCGCACGACCAACAGCTTCCGGAAGAAAAACTTGAAGCAACGGAAGCAATAGAAGTGAGTTTATTCTCTAATACAAACAGTATTTTCATTGCTGGTAAAATATCTCAATATCTTGCTAACTGGAGAGGTATAACATCTGACACTAATATTCTTAATTTGATGCGTGGCTATGCGTTTGAGTTCAGTCTTAATCTTAATATAAACAAAATACCAAAGCCTTTGAGTTTTAGTGAGGCTGATTGCAAGGTTACTTTTGAAAAAGAAAGTCATAGAATTTGTCAAAGACAATAACTTTTATGAATATATATCAAATATTTTCGTGCGACCAAAGAAAAACGGCAAATTTCGTGTTATTTTAAACGTACAGCAAGTGATTAAATTTATTGAATATCATCATTTTAAAATGGAAACTATCAACACAGCTTTGAATTGTGTATCTCGGAACTTTTTTTTTTCGCATAGACGTATACTATTCATGCACACTCGTAGAAAATGATGGGAAATATTTGCGCTTTATTTTGAATGAAACCAAGTATCAATATACTTGTTTAGCGATGGGCTTAGCGTCATCCCCTCGCGTATTAACACAAACCCGAGGGGATGACGCTAAACCCATCGCTTTAACATCGTGATTTGACATGACGGCGGTTGCGGCTAGCCAATAGGGGATGTTTACTCCTCCCTGGTGCCTGGTCCAACCTCACTACATCCACTTCCCTGCGAATGTTCTTCATCGGATTTCAACTACTCTCCTTCTGGACACGCTATTACTGGTGAGCTTAGTATAGTCAAGAACGACAAGTTGAGAGAATTGTTAAAAAAGGGTCCCAAATACAGAGAAAGTATGTCCTTTACATGGAACCAAAATGTCAAAATTATCATGGACTCTTGTGAGAAATATGCAAGACGTTGGGCAAAGAAAGAGGATGTACAGCTCGACACCCTTTCCGAATGGATAAAATCAATCAGAGAGTTACTTTTATCTAGAATTAACCGATTAAAATCAACTGTGAACACCAGATTCGTGTCTATATTTAAAGACCCTGATGTTATCACAGAGCTCACCTACCTCCAAGAACATTATGTCATCACACCAGCGGACAAAGCCTCAAATAATTACACATTTACTTGCAAAAAGTACTATTTCGACAGTCTAGTTAAAGAGTTGGGTTTAAATTCGACACCTGGAAATCCCACTTACACCCCAACAAACCTTTCTGCCTCTGAAATAATAGATAACCACAAATCAGCTCTTACTTCCTTTGGCTTCGACACTACCAATTTAGATTTAGATTTACCATACTTGTACTGCATACCTAAAATGCATAAGAATCCGTACAAACAACGTTTCATCGCTGGTTCCTCAAAATGTTCTACCAAATCTGTATCGATCTTACTCACCAAAGTTTTATCTGAAATCAAATCTGGGCTTCAAAAATATTGTTCGACAGTGTATTCTCGCAGTGGTATCAACCAGATGTGGATTTTAAAAAATTCGAAGGAACTTTTAGAACATCTGAAATCCACTCATTTTAGTAGAGTCCATTCGATCAAAGCCTCAAAGCCTTTGATTTTTCGACATTTTACACTACAATTCCACATTCTAAATTGAAAGAAAGACTCGCAAAAATTATAAGCAATGCGTTTACAAGTAAGAACGGTAATCGCAAATACAAATTTATTGTTGTTAACTATGACAAAACCTACTTTGTAAAAGAAAAGTCCGATTCTGAAAATAAGTACACTGAAACAGACATTATTCAGATGTTAAACTTTCTGATCGACAACATTTTTGTGGTGTTTGGAGGAAAGGTCTTCCAGCAAATTGTCGGAATTCCAATGGGGACCAATTGTGCCCCACTCCTTGCCGACATTTTCCTTTACTCGTACGAAGCTGAATTCATTCAATCTTTGGTCTCTGAAGGGAAAAGATACTTAGCTTCTGACTTTAACTTCACTAACAGATACATAGACGATGTGTTGTCCATCAATAATCCAAAATTCGCGGATTACCTGAGCAGTATCTATCCTTCGGAGCTTGAAGTCAAAGAAACCACAGAGACAAATAATTCAGCATCCTATTTGGACATAATGTTGTCCTACGACACTGATGGTCACATGAACACCTCACTCTATGACAAACGTGACGACTTCAATTTCAGCATTACAAACTTTCCTTTTCTGAGTAGCAACATCCCTTCATCGCCTGCTTATGGCGTGTTCATATCTCAGTTGATACGCTATGCCAGAGCAAGTACCAAATATACGGATTTTGTTCTGAGAGCTAGGCGTCTTTCAGATAAGCTTCTCAGTCAGGGATATGTTTGTGACCGACTAACATCGTCACTGAGGAAGTTCTACGGTCGATATGGGGAACTCGTCATACACTATGATGTTCCACTCTCAAGAATGGTGGATGATATTCTGTCATAGACCATTTGAACCATCCAACCAAAGATTGTACTCTATATCTTCCAAAATGGAAGTAACCGGATGTGACAGTTCTACCGAATTGAAGCGACGGGTGTTGCATGCAAGCAGGAGATGCTTACTCTTCCTGGGCACCTGGTCTCACTCCCATATCGGGAGTTCGCTTCTTTTCATATGGTGGAGGTTTTTGTTTGTTTGCTTTGGTTCCTGTTTTGTCCTGATTTTGTATGCCTTCGGTTTCTGATTTTTGAATTATCGATTTTGTGCTGTATACAGGGATATGGTCATTATCCATATTTGTCACTCTAGCTTGCTAGGGGTCCGTCGATGCTTAATTGTGTGCTCTATTGTGATTGCTGTTGAGATTTTCTTCAGGATCTTCTTTAACTCATTGATTTTATTCCAACTAAAGCGCAAATATTTCCTATTATTGGGGTGGTTCCTTTTCAATGAGGAATGATCATAGATTTATTGCCAGTAAGTATCAAAGTATAAAATAGAATATATTCTTAAATTTAATATCAAATCTGGGTTGAGTGTATTTTTAAAACTATGGATTTGATAATTTTAAGGATATATTAAACATTTACCTTCAGTTCAACATTTGGACATTTTAATAGATAGATAGAAATAGGTTATTCCAATAAAGTGTATTCCTATCTGAGGTTAATGTAAAAGCTGTGATTGATTTTCAACTAAAAAGTTTGAAGCAGACGACAGTTCTTAAGATCTCGATTGTGATTCAGCATCTCCAGAAGTATGATTTTCTAATTGAAAATCAATTTTGTTTTCACGTTGTACATCCTGATCTTCACTTGTGTTCATGAATTCTACAGTATCATCAGCAGGTACATTTGAGTTTTTTACATGCAACTATGAGGAAAATGCAGAATCCAAACGAAAACAAGTCGGTAATAGGCTATGCGAACTATGGCGGTAAAATGCCATGTCTATCCCATAAGGCTTTAACTTTTCAAAATCAATTGAAAAGGCTTAACGAATATGACATTCCGATTTATTTTGCTCTCTTTGACTTTATCTAATGTCCCGAATCCAAGATCACAAGCAACCTTAACCACCTTTAGCTAAAAACCCTGTGATGACCTCATCTCGATGTCTGTATCTTTTAAGCTGAGCTAAGGATGCAGACATCCAGGTTCGGCCATCAAGCGATACATGATCTCCTTATCTAGTGAGAAAGATGTTTCGTTTAATCCAGATGCATTGATTCATTGAAGTGTTTTAATTCTATTACGTTCTCTAACTTGACTAGGTTGTAGTGTCTTCTTCCAAGCCAAGCCAATACGATTTCTTCATACGACTTCTAGGCTATATGACTAGGTTGTAGTGTCTTCTTCCAATCCAAGCCAATAGGATTTCTTCATGCGACTTCTCTAATATGTACACCACACTTCCTCATGACAAAATTAATTATCGATTATCTAATCTCATTAAATGGTGTTTTGATCGAGAGCGAAAAACTTACATTTGTACATCTGAATCGAAGGGTTTCTTTTCCTCGACAGACTACAAATCATGGACATGTAGTGACCTGTGTAATGCCTTGTCCTTCCTCTTGGACAATAGGAATGGTGAGGATCTATACAAGCAGGTTATAGGAATTCCTATGGGTACTAACTGTGCGCCTCTTGTTGCAGATTTATTTTTATACACGTATGAAAAAGAATTTATCCAAAACCTTCAAAAGCAAAGAAAATTTGATGAGCTGAAATGTTTCAATAATACTTCTAGGTATCTGGATGATATTCTAACCATTGACAATCCTGCTTTTGAATTATATAAGAATGAAATTTATCCACAAGAATTAACCCTTAACAAGGCAAACATTTCAAAAACAGAAACACCTTTTTGGACCTAAATATCAAAATTGTAAACGTAAAATGCATACAAGTGTATATGACAAAAGAGATGATTTTGAATTCAACATAGTTAATTTCCCCTGGCTTGACGGTAATGAAATTAAAATATCATAACAACATCAGATAATATACTTTATACTTAAATATGAAAAATAATATTGAAACATAGTTAAATTCAAAACAATATCATTTTGTTTCATTATGTGGTCAAGGAGCTTAATGACACACTCAACCACACTAACTTCTATCTTTTGGGAATTTCAATCTTGAAATTCCTCCCAAGAATTTGCTCAAGGACGGAGGAGAAAATACGCATTGAGAGGTAGAGCCGACCAAGCTGGCCCATGTACGTACTGCCAATAATGCAATTAATTGGCTCTACCTCAATATCCTCCTCAGAGCTGTACGTAACAAGAGCACTGGATCGATGGAGGATACCAACTCATACTTTCTCCTCCGTTTGATCAACTAACTCCTGTGCCTCAGGAGGAAATCAATAGGTAATTTACTTGTGCTATGGATATAATGGATCTCCTGGAAAACTGAACTCCTTATTTGCGGCTTTGAGGAATAAGTAGAAGATAAAATTATTAAAATACATGTTTTGTATTGACCCGATTAACATAAATGTACAAATTATCATTAAATATAGATGTTATTGCTTTAGAATAACCTTGATGATATGCCTTTTACTTTATAGTGTTGAATGTAAGATTACAGACTTATTGATGGAATAACAAAGACTACCAGTTTGTCCCTTAGTGCTGAGAATTTTAGTAGTTAAAGGGACGCTGTCCCTGAAAATTAATTTTACAAAATTTTGTAATGCAAAATCTTTCTTTTCATATGAAGGTATACATTCTCATTTGTACAAATTCAAATTTTCAGGCCAATCTAACGCACACTATCGCAGTTATAGACCTTTAAAAACGTAATTTTGAATTTGGGGTGCGCAGTTCTAATACATTCCACTAGCGCCACCTACAATGTATTGGGTTTTTACTATAGAGGCATATGGAGATTTAATTATTACAAAAACGACAATATAAGAGTGGTTACTGCATATTTTCAAATAAATTTTTTTCTGGCCTTTTTTTTTGTCTCTATCTAGACCGTTTGGAGTTAAATTTACATTTTCAATAAAAATTATTTTCAGGGACACTGCATCTTTAAAGTGTTTTGTAATGTAATGTTTATTAGCGAAAAGCATAAACTTAAAGGCATACAACAATGGATAAGTACAATAAATATACATTATTTTGGAAATTGCCGTGATAACCAAACCCAGATGTTCGAAGTTTGGTGTTCTTACATTGCTAATTGTAGTCCTGTAGCATCATATCCCACCCATCCTGCTACGTCTTTCGGTACACTTTTTCGACAGTAACTTTCATACTTTTATGGCATATTACATTGTTTAGATTTAGGATCACTGATGAGGGTTATGTACCCGAAACGTGCATGTCTGGTCCACGTTGCCAAATTGTTATCAAAATTTCTAAAACCTGGGTCCTGTAGCATCATATCCCTACCATCCTGCTACGTCTTTCGGTGCAATTTTTCGACATAGCAACTTTCATACTTTTTTGGCATATTACATTGTTTAGATTTAGGATCACTGATGAGGGTTATGTACCCGAAACGTGCATGTCTGGTCCACGTTGCCAAATTGTTATCAAAATTTCTTAAACCTGGGTCCTGTAGCATCATATCCCTACCATCCTGCTACGTCTTTCGGTGGGGTACCTGTAAAGTGCGAAACGAAACAAAAACGAAACGAAACGAAACGAAACAAATCGAAACGAAACAAATCGAAACGAAACGAAACAAATCGAAACGAAACGAAACAGATCGAAACGAAACGAAACAAAACGAAACGAAACAGATCGAAACGAAACGAAACAGATCGAAACGAAACGAAACAAAACATAAAACTTAGAGAAAATGAGAAAAAGAGGAAAAATCGCCGAAAACGAATATTTCAAGACAAGATCAGCAAGTAATATTGCCTTAATCCAAGAGTTCTATATTTGTAACTAGTGCCGAGAGGGTTTCTTGAAAGAGTGAAAGATGACAATTGAAAAAAGTAAATGTCAAATGCCATTCATGTATTTAAGACGAATAAAAGGGATTGGATAGAAAACCACGCTATGACACCGTAATGAGATCATAAAACGGGGTGGGGGCACATTTCAGGAAAAAAAAACTTATCCTTTTTCAAACGAAATGTGCCCCCCCCCCCCCAGTTTTTAATTGTTCTCATTTTTCTGATAGAATTTTCAAATACACATTACGGAACAGTTCCGTTTCCTCTGCGCTAGACTCCTCCCTGCTAAATAATATTTTTCCGTCTGTGACGAGGTTATTCATCCCAATCACTCTCCTTTAAGGCACGGTCCATTTGATATTATGGGAGGGGGGGGGGGGGGGCTTGGGTTTTTTGTCAGAGCAAGATTATTTTTTTCGCCCCGGACCGGGGCAAAATTATTTTTTTCTTGCAAACTTGGAGCAAGGATTTTTTTTTTATAAAAATTGATCTGAATATTAAGAATGTTTGTGTTTTTTCAATAGAATTTTTTTATTTTTACTTAAATTACTCCAAACATTATTTTTATGTAAAACTTGTATTAACTTCTAAACTGAGAGAGATGAAAGATTTTTACAATATGCGATATATAATTTTAAGTAAACAAAATGTATATAAGGTCATGTAACATGTAAGAGGGCCTGATGTAAGTTTTTACATGTAGAAATGAAAAATATTTAAAAAGTTATTTAAATTCTCCTTCCAAGCTTGTATATAAAATTAGACACTATGGTGATACAGGTATCTATTAATAGTAATAAATTATAGTAATAATGTATTTAAGCATTTTAATTGTTTCAGTCACATGCATTCTTTTGATATTTTCAAATATGAACTTGCCATTACAGAAGAAAACTATGGCGAGCGAAACGAGCCAAATTTTTTTATAGAAAATAATAACTGCGGCGAGCGAAGCGAGCCGAAAAAATTGCAGGAATTTTAAGCGAATTTTATGGTTATTCTTCAAATTCAGATTACTTGTAAGAGCAAGATTATTTTTTTCTGTCACACCATAAGCAAATTTATTTTTTTTCATCAAAATTCAGAGCAAAATTATTTTTTTCGAAAAAAACCCAAGGCCCCCCCCCCCCGAATATCAAATGGACCGTGCCTAAAATGCAATTTTGCTATAAACCGTATATGTTATGTTTTAATCGTCAACTTTGATTCTTTAAAAAACCCTCCAGCCACAACAACTAACGGTTGAAGGCAATAATGAGGGGGTGGACAGGGACAAAGGGAGGGGAGAGAAAGGGGGCGGGAAGAGGGAAGAAGGGGGCGGGAGGAGAGGAAAGGGGATGAGAGGAGGGACAGATGATTGGGAGGGTAACAGTAACCCAAAAAAAATTAGGAAATTACTTTTAATATAAATGATCTTGCTCTTATGCGTTCATGTACATAATCTCAATTTTAACTAGAAGTCTCTGACGAGACTGAAGCTCTCCTGGTTGTTTGGTAAAATTTGTCATAGTGGCATACTCTTTATCCAAGACCCTTTGGGTCAGGGGCTCAAACAAAATATCAGATAAGACTTACTATAACGCAATAAAAATTAACTCGAGCTCTATCAATTATACTTTCTACGAATTTGTGTTCCAATGATAAGATTAACATAGAAGAAAATTACCACACCCCTTTTCTAATAGCCTAAGGAACATGGGGCTCAAACAACATATCAGATAAACAACTAAACCATAGTTTCATTATAATGCAAAAAGAATTAACTCTCTATCATTTATACTTTCTTCGAACTGGTGTTCACAAGATTACATGTATAGAGTTATACAGCAGAAAATGACCACACCCATTTTCCAAAACCTTGAGGGTCAGGGGCCCAAACAAAATATCAGGTGCACAACTAGACCAGAGACTGATAATATGCCAAAAAGATTTAACTCTCTATCATTTATACTTTCTGAGAATTGGTGTTCACAAGATTACATAGAGTTATATGGGAGAAAATGACCTCACCCATTTTCTAAGACCCTGGGGGTCAGGGACTCAAAGAAAACATCAGGTGCACAGCTAGACCATAGACCCATTATAATGCAAAAAGAATTAATTTCTTACCATTCACAGATTCAGAGGATTCTTGTTCACGAGATAAGTTTAACGGACGGTCAGACGGACGGACGCCGGACACAAGGTGATCTCATAAGCTCGACTGGTCTTTGACCAGTAGAGCTAAAAATTACCACGAAAGTCATCTATATATACCTTAAAATTTTTTCCCGATCGCTTCGCTCGCCGCAATTTTCAATTCATTTTTCAAATACCTCAGGCTCGCTTCGCTCACCTTAGTTTTTTCATCTAAACAGGTCTATTTCTTTTTTCAAGGTTTGAAAAAGGAAATAACCCAGATAACTTCACTATTGCACCAATTTACACTTTAAAGTTTAAACATTTGTCTTGACCGCCCAAGACCCCCTCCCCCTGCACCAATTTACACTTTAAAGTTTAAACATTTGTCTTGACCGCCCAAGACCCCCTCCCCCCACGGGGAGGGGGAGGCGGCAGGAGGAGAGTGGTACCCCCTGACCCTTCAATAAGATCTTGTCTTGAAATATTCGTTTTCGGCGATTTTTCCTCTTTTTCTCATTTTCTTTAAGTTTTATGTTTTGTTTCGTTTCGTTTCGATCTGTTTCGTTTCGTTTCGATCTGTTTCGTTTTGTTTCGTTTCGATCTGTTTCGTTTCGTTTCGATTTGTTTCGTTTCGTTTCGATTTGTTTCGTTTCGTTTCGATTTGTTTCGTTTCGTTTTTGTTTCGTTTCGCACTTTACAGGTACCCCTTTCGGTGCAATTTTTCGACATAGCAACTTTCATACTTTTTTGGCATATTACATTGTTTAGATTTAGGATCACTGATGAGGGTTATGTACCCGAAACGTGCATGTCTGGTCCACGTTGCCAAATTGTTATCAAAATTTCTAAAGCCTGGGTCCTGTAGCATCATATGCCACCCATCCTGCTACGTCTTTCGGTACAATTTTTCGACATAACAACTTTCAAACTTTTTTGGCATATTACATTGTTTAGATTTAGGCTCACTGATGAGGGTTATGTACCCGAAACGTGCATGTCTGGTCCACGTTGCCAATTTATCTGTTCTTAAATGATGCTATACAATTTGAAGACGTTTACATTCATAACATTTCTACAATTTATTGGATATATATGGCCGCGGTGAATACAAAACGTTTATATGAAAATGTTGAAATTACACAAGTCAAAATTATAGAACACAAAACTTACCCGATATCAAATTACCAAAATCAATTAAATTCGCACGTTGTGCGACAAATGTCAAAAATTACTATATACAGTTATGTGGAATGCCGATGGACAAACCACTGTAAAAGCACAAAGTTCAACAGAACGATGTTGTGTTCACAGCATCGCCGGTGAAAGTCTTTCGAGCTGGAACCACTGTTATTCAAAGTACAAACAAGGTCAAAAGTTTAAACAGCATTAATTGAGTTCGCAGCATCGCCGGTGAATGCCATGCGATGTAGAAGCAATTGTTCAAATGTATAATATTTACATCATCGTATACGACGTGTATAATGTATTGCATGGTTTTAACGCCACATGATCGAAGATCACGCCAACAAAAATGTTGTGGAAACCATTCAATATATTTTACTCGCCACCGCGGCCCTGTACAAGGAGGAGGGGGAGTATTTGTGCTAAAGCGATGGATTCGTTTTTAAGGAAATGTTCGGTGCCTTGTTTACACCTTCCTCGACAAAAAAAGCTGTTATTGATACTAAAGTGAGGGTGAAGAATAATATGGCCACGGGGGCAAATACATCCTCGGTACCCCAGGCTATTTGCGCTTTGGCTGAATACCCTTGGTCATATCGTTTTATTTCGGGGATTTCCATTTATATGCAAATGTTGCTGATTGGCTTCCTCACAAACTTTTTTATCCATTCGCATTATTGTTTACAAACGTCTTTTGGATAGCGATAATAAATAGTGCATGTTTGACTAGGTAAGATACTTCTTGATTCCCTGAGACAATAATCGAATTGTTAATTGGATGTTTTCGATACAAATATTCAGGTAACCGACAAAAATTCCCCTCTTGTGTACGATTCACATATTGTCCTCACTGGTCTAGGCGCAGCCATTACCGTCAGTTTTTTAACTTCACGAAGAAGAGCTATGACAAATATGGATAATGACCATATCCCTGTATACAGCACAAAATCGATAATTCAAAAATCAGAAACCGAAGGCATACAAAATCAGGACAAAACAGGAACCAAAGCAAACAAACAAAAACCTCCACCATATGAAAAGAAGCGAACTCCCGATATGGGAGTGATTTCAACATTTTCATATAAACGTTTTGTATTTCTTTTAAAAATCCCCGAAATAGTACGATCTGACCCAGGGTATTCAGCCAAAGCGCAAATAGCCTGGGGTACCGAGGATGGGGCAAATACTGCGGTAGCATGTCTATTTAAGGCATGTCATTTCTGAATGAAGAAATTTCAACGATTTTATGATGACCATATGAAAATATAGTATTCATATCACTTAATCATTTTATGAAGGAAAATTAATAGGTCCGACATGAAAATCAAGATTTATGCTTATTTGAAAACTGGGTAGAAAATGCCGGAAATTTGTTGCTAAAAATAGCACATTTGTAAAGAAAATACAAAAAGTGTTGAAATGCACTCCACTCCTTTGATTTTTATTTTACCTTTTTTTATATTATACAATAAAACAGGTTAGAAACTTTGTATAAAAGTAGAATTTGATAAAGTGCTACCTTAGGTACCAACTTCACCGATAATTTAAAGGGACGGTGTTCTTGAAATTTATTGAATTTTACAATATTTTGGAATGCAAAATCTTTCTTTCTATATGAAAGTATACATTCTCATTTGTATAAATTCAAATTTTCAGGCGAATCTTACGTATACATTCGCAGTTATACACATGTTTAAACGTAATTTTGAATTTCGAGTGCCCACCTCTAATTTTTTGCATTAGCGCCACCTACAATGTAATGGTGAAGTGGTTCTAGATATGTAGCTAGGTTGAACCCATCTCACCGGAAGCAGTGTCAGTGGGAACAGACGAATGGATAATGGCGGCCGCCTGCACGGTACACACGATGGAGTTGTAAGGTAAGCCTTTGATTTTTCGACACTTTACACTACAATTCCACATTCTAAATTGAAAGAAACACTCGCAAAAATTATAAGTAATGCGTTTACAAGTAAGAACGGTAATCGCAAATACAAATTTATTGTTGTGAACTATGACAAAACCTACTTTGTAAAAGAAAAGTCCGATTCTGAAAATAAGTACACTGAAACAGATATTATTCAGATGTTAAACTTTTTGATCGACAACATTTTTGTGGTGTTTGGAGGAAAGGTCTTTCAGCAAATTGTCGGAATTCCAATGGGGACCAATTGTGCCCCACTCCTTGCCGACATTTTCCTTTACTCGTACGAAGCTGAATTCATTCAGTCTTTGGTCTCTGAAGGGAGAAGATACTTAGCTTCTGACTTCAACTTCACTTATAGATACATAGACGATGTTTTGTCCATCAATAATCCGAAATTCGCAGATTACCTGAGCAGAATCTATCCTTCAGAGCTTGAAGTCAAAGAAACTACAGAGACAAATAATTCAGCATCCTATTTGGACATAATGTTGTCCTACGACACTGATGGTCACATGAACACCTCACTCTATGACAAACGTGACGACTTCAATTTCAGCATTACAAACTTTCCTTTTCTGAGTAGCAACATCCCTTCATCGCCTGCTTATGGCGTGTTCATATCTCAGTTGATACGCTATGCCAGAGCAAGTACGAAATATACGGATTTTGTTCTGAGAGCTAGGCGTCTTTCAGATAAGCTTCTCAGTCAGGGATATGTTTGTGACCGACTAACATCGTCACTGAGGAAGTTCTACGGTCGATATGGGGAACTCGTCATACACTATGATGTCCCACTCTCCAGAATGGTGGGTGATATTCTGTCATAGACCATTTGAACCATCCAAGCCAAGATTGTACTCTATGTCTTCCGAAATGGAAGTTACCGGATGTGACAGTTCTACCGAATTGAAGCGGCGGGTGTTGCATGCAAGCAGGAGATGCTTACTCTTCCTGGGCACCTGATCTCACTCCCATATCGGGAGTTCGCTTCTTTTCATGTGGTGGAGGTTTTTGTTTGTTTGCTTTGGTTCCTGTTTTGTCCTGATTTTGTATGCCTTCGGTTTCTGATTTTCTGAATTATCGATTTTGTGCTGTATACAGGGATATGGTCATTATCCATATTTGTCACTGTACTTAGATTACCAACTCTAGTGATAAATACTACTAGGCCACTTACTCCCATACCACTCAGGTCCACCTCATTGTTTTTTTGTTTGTTTTTTTTTTTACAATAGAGGTTTATGGATATTTAATTCTTTAAAAATCGACAATATGAGGGTCGTTACAGTATTTTGTAGAAAAAAAAACCTTTTCACGACTCCTTTTTACCTCTTTCTAAGTTCCTTTGGAATATATTTTACGTTTGGAAAAAAAGAATTTCAGAGACACTGTATCTGTAAAATTTTCTAGATTTTACACAAAAAAATAACGAAAATCATCCAACTTAAGGTCAAAATTTCAGAGATAACGAATTTCAACGATTTTTCCAAAAACACAACACCTAGGGAAGACTTTTCAAAATATTGCAGAAAAAGTATATGTCCGTGTTCAAATAAGAGAGAACAGATGCTCACAAATAGTGTCATTTTGTGGTTTTCTTGAAAAAGTGTCAGAACTGAAATTTTACCTTATTTCGGTTGGAATTTAAGCAATTTTTAATTTTTCGGTATTCATCAGCAAAACCTTATAAAATAAATTAAATCAATAATATTCCATACGTTAAACAAAATTAATGGGTAATTACAAACGTAAAATAAATCCGAACAGTTAAAAAAAGTACCAGCATGCCAATGTTTACAGAAATTACCGCGAAGCATTTTCTTACGCATACTCCATTCATTGTAGATCAAATTTTCAAACTTGGCCGCCTTAATGTGTCTAATGAATTAAAGTTTTAAAAAGAGTAAGAAATGATACATTGGCCATAATAAATTGAAATATCTATAAAAATCAAGCTCAAAGAGGAGATGCGCAAGAATAGTCCAAAATCGTGACCAATGACGCACCTCAAGCACTAGGGTTGTTACCAAAAATGGTAACAATAATGGCAACTATAAATCATAACATCATTGTAAGTCATCGGTATAGGATTGTGGCAAAAAAATGTGAAAATTATTATGTCCATAAATGTACAGAAAGACGTAGCAGAATGGGTTGGATATGATGCTATAGGACAGTGTCTGTTTATGTACACTAAATGCTTCTCGTTCCTGAAGCCAATTATATTTTAGTCCAAGAAATTTTATCCAATCCCTCTTTTTAGCTCACCTGAGCCAAAGGCTCTAGTGAGCTATTGTCATAGCGATCCGTCCGGCGTCCGTCGTGTGTCGTCTGTCGTGTGTCGTCTGTCTGTCGTAAACTTTTCACATTTTCGACTTCTTCTCAAGAATGGCTGAAGGGATTTTGATGAAACTTGGTAGGTATAAAGTACTAATGGTCCCCTACAAGTGTTGTTGTTTTTCGTCCGGATCCCTCAACAGGTGGCGCCACCACAGGCAAAAGTAGGTCACAGGGGGTACCCTCCTTTGACAAACTTCTTCAGAACGGAAGCACGTATCGACAAACCGAAAGCATCAGGATGATCTAGAGAGATGTCTTAAGAAGTGTTGTTATTTTTGGTTCCACTCCGAACTCAAATTTTTGACGCTTTTTTGACGTCTCTTCGGACTTAGTCAGAAATGCTAATTTTTGCACTATTTCTTTAAATAACTCAATAAGTGTATGATTTTACACACTCATTCACTGCATATTTATCATATCTAACTTAATCATTGCTTTGATATGAATTTTATGCTAAAATTTTATTTTTTTTTTTGATTTTTTATGAATTTTTTTCTTATGTAAAAAGGAAGGGGGGGGGGTTGATTTTCATACATTTTCTGCTTCTTTTCTATAACCACTCTTCAGATTGTCATGACATTTTGTAGATATGAGGTACTCATGCATGGTACCCTTCAAGTGAAAGAATTTTGTCAAGATATCCACTTTTGGATTTTTAAGGAATATTTTTTAAGATTGTACATAGGTATAGTGTATGTTTTCCATGCCCAATGGACCCATGGGGAGTGGCTTCAAACCCCGGCGGGACCCCAACAAATTTTTTTCCCTTTTTAGCTCACCTGAGCCAAAGGCTCTAGTGAGCTATTGTCATAGCGATCCGTCCGGCGTCCGTCGTGTGTCGTGTGTCGTCTGTCTGTCGTAAACTTTTCACATTTTCGACTTCTTCTCAAGAATGGCTAAAGGGATTTTGATGAAACTTGGCAGGTATAAAGTACTAATGGTCCCCTACAAGTGTTGTTGTTTTTCGTCCGGATCCCTCAACAGGTGGCGCCACCACAGGCAAAAGTAGGTCACAGGGGGTACCCTCCTTTGACAAACTTCTTCTTCAGAATGGAAGCACGTATCGACAAACCGAAAGCATCAGGATGATCTAGAGAGATGTCTTAAGAAGTGTTGTTATTTTTGGTTCCACTCCGAACTCAAATTTTTGACGCTTTTTTGACGTCTCTTCGGACTTAGTCAGAAATGCTAATTTTTGCACTATTTCTTTAAATAACTCAATAAGTGTATGATTTTACACACTCATTTACTGCATATTTATCATATCTAACTTACTTTTTTTCTTAGATTGTCATGACACTTGGTAGGTATGAGGTACTCATGGTTCCCTACAAGTGAAAGAATTTTGTCAAGATATCCTCATTTGGATTTTTACGGAAAAACATTCATAGATACAATGTAGGTTTTCCATACCCAAGAGTAGTGGTTCAAACCCCGGCAGGACCCCGCTTTTGCAGTTTTTTCTCCTTTTTTTATATTTATCGTTAGAATAGAAAGTGTGAAAGAATTCTGTCAAAATATCAACTTTTAGATTTTTCATGATTTTTTAAACAGACAAGCTAGTTTGGCTTTGTGTACTTATTTTCGTACGTCGAAATAACTCAGGCACACATGCAATCAAATATATACTCTGAATTTATTTTTGAGATGTTGACTTTTTCCATACATGCATATTATATAACAATTTCCCTATATAATGATTATTTTCTCCGCTTTATTTTTGTATCTATGGTAAACAAAGTCGCCATATATCTTGTGTTACAGATTTGATTGGTTAATTCCTCCACGCCCATTTAATAGTCACGGTGGGTAATCTCGCAACGCAGAACACTAGGTTTATCTAAAATTTCGTGTATTACAAATTATTTTTCACAAAAAGGGGAATGTGATGCAGTGTAAGGATGCCTTAGATACGAGTTTTATCGAAAGTAAGAGAGGTAATATCCTTTTATAAAGCCGAAAAACTATCGGCATGATTGGTGTAGATGAAAGTGAAAGTAGAACGCCGATCGTGTTTGTGCATTATAAAAAGCTATAATATCCACCTTATTTTGGATACAACTCATAGTTAGGGCGTTGTTACACTGCATCACATTTCCCTTTTTGTAATAAATTATCTATTTTGCGCAAAAAATATTGAAAAATAAATTGTTCTGCGTTGCGAGATTACCCACCGTGTTAGTACTGTACACGTGATACATTTCAGGAGATTAATAGATGATCTATCGTGCAAACAAAATAGTACTGCCGGTATTTAATAGATTTTATTTAATGTGCATATACTGGGAACATTTTCATGCTTGTTATTATTCATGTACTTGGAACAATTCCATACTTGTCATCATTTATAAACTTAGCTCGAATTTCCTTTGTCTTAGACTCTCTTAGATGAATTGTATACGGACTGATTTCTTGAAGAAACATCTAATGAGTAATCCCTTCCCGAGGATTTTGAGAATGTATAGGACATTTGATATATCTGAAATTCTTGAAAACAAATGAGTAATTTCTTCCCGAGGATTCTTGAAAACAAATAATTCAGTTCAGAGTTCTTGAAATCTTTCAATGAAATGTTGGACCACAGGAAGCTGTTGTTTTAAAAGAGGAAATAAATTATGATTCACAACCTTAAGCCACTGTGTTCCACATCTTGTATGTATACAACATTTCTAAAGACGAACTCAAGAGGCTTTGAAGGTCGTGAATAATAAAACATTTTCTCTCATAAAACGACAGGTTCCTGTGGTCAGACATTTGGGAATTTTTATCTGTCCAAATAATAGATAGAACATGAGTTTTTATCGGACCAAATGATTTTTTATCAGCAAATCCGATGCAGCTGATACTTTTCATGAACTCTGTCAGCTAATAATTTGCCCATGTAACAGTCCTATCATGAGGCGAAACATAGTTAACAGTAAATAACGATGTGGTAGGTCTGCTAGTTGGACAAGCTTTACAGTATCATGGGCCTATTAATTTGTTTCCCTAAAAGCAGCATACACCAGAGTATTAAGTTTATTTCATTGTTTTATTCTTTTTGTCTGTTTCTTCATCACTTGCTGCACATTAATGTGGAATTTTACAAAATGATTTTTTGATGTTGAATAATTGAACTATACACTAGCTGGGCATATGACTTTGGATCACATTATCCGTCTATTCAAATCAGTAAAAAAGATAATGTTTTGAAATGTTACTATTTCTTCTTGTTTGTACTTTTAAAGGCTGTAAAAAAAAATCTTGTCTGCATCCGGCAAAAATCTTTTTAGAAAGAATGTAGGCTCAAATCGTGATACTGGCACTATCAATTTTACGTCTTATTCAATGTCAGTATGTCAATTAGAGCACCCATGGGTATCAGGTGAGCGTTGTGCCCTCCTGGGGCTCTTGTTTAATTTCTCTGCACAATTTATCTTCACCTAAGAAAACAGCATGATGCTCGCTGTTGTAGTAAATAGAATTAAGATAGTCTCTATATGTCTGCATTATAGGTGTTTTAGTCCAATTCATTTATACTTTTTAACTTAAGTTTTCACCGCCTTTGTTGAAACAACACGTTTTAGTTTTCCTATTATTTTCTCTTCTTCCTTCGTTTCAATGAAAACTTGATTTCTTACATGGGGTTCCGAAGGTAAACCAGGTGGCCGAACAAATTGATGACTTTTTGTCTCCTGTTCGTTTTGATTGGTAATTGTTTGAAAAACTGTATCAGTTTGAATACTTTTACTTTCCCCTTTTAGGCGTTGTTGTTAATCTTGTATACTTCTCATATGGAACAAGTATAATTTTATGGATATATTTCATTTCAGCAGTTTTTAAACGAACCCTCTCGACTCTTCTAGAAGTCGATATATGATTTTACAATGTTTTTTTTTCAAATTTCGAATTTGCTTTGTGTCTTTTTTACACGATCGGTGAAATTCTGTAGTACGTAAACGTCTTCAAATTGAATAGCATCATATAAGAACAGATAAATTGGCAACGTGGAACAGACATGCACGTATCGGGTACTTAACCCTCATCAGTGATCCTACATCTAAACAATGTAATATGCAAAAAAAGTATGAAAGTTGCTATGTCGAAAAAGTGTACCGAAAGAGTAGCAGGATGGGTGGGATATGAAGCTACAGGACCCACTTTTTAGAAATTTCAGCAATTTTGATACCAGAAATTTAGAATGCGTTGAAGAAACGATCAACCAAAATTGATCGAACTTGGCTACATGTGCCTTTGGGGACTCCTGGTCCACCAGCAGTGACACTCACCAAGTGGTATGAATGTAAACGTCTTCAAATTGAATAGCATCATTTAAGAACAGATAAATTGGCAACGTGGACTAGACATGCACGTTTCGGGTACATAACCCTCATCAGTGATCCAAAATCTAAACAATGTAATATACAAAAAAAGTATGAAAGTTACTATGTCGAAAAAAGTGTACCGAAGGACGTAGCAGGGTAAATGGGATATGATGCTACAGGACCCACTTTTTAGAAATTTCGAGAAATTTTGATACCAGAAATTTAGAATTTTATTCCTATCCTTTAGCACCTTTTCCGTTTTTTTTCACTAACAGGTACCAGTCCATTTCTAAATATTGTGAATTATTTCAACCAATGCAAACAATTGCCTTGTATCTGCAGTATATATTAATCCAAGTTTTTGTTCTTTTGGTGTATTTGTATCAAGTAATAATTCAGATAATTTTTTACAACATTTGATGTACTGCTTATTTTAATGTAACCATACCTTCTTTAACTCTTCCTTAACCACGCAGAAATATTACAATACAATATCATAACATAGCTTTATAAACAACACAATCATCGCCTGAAAAAAAATCCTGTTCTTAATCGATATGCATCCTCTCCACTTGGTGATAAGTCGAGAACGAGGAAACCAAAGGTGTTTTCATACAATCGCTGTACGCTTCAACTAGAACATTTGACTTTCAAGGTTAAACCTGTTTACCTAAACATTGAATCTGTTACAAATCCCTAGGATTTTTCATTAATAGCATTTAGTGTGTGTTCAAATGTATTGTACGTGAATGTTTCCTTTGACAGAACATATTCTGATTTAAGTATATAACGCTCAACTTCCGGTGATTCGCATGTTGTGTAAAAAGTTTTTTCATTTCTTTTTTTCTGAATCAATTCTTGCATCAAGTCATCGATAACGAACACACTGTGTGGACTTATGTCCTCCTCTGTGGGCTAACTTTGTTTTAATGTTAAAAATTTGAACTTTTCTTCCATAACCTGTAACTCGTCTTGATATATACCGTAACAGTTTTACATCCTATGCACTTGTGTGGGTAAAAACATATCTTTCATATACTCTATTACCTTTTTTACGGATGTTGTTTTCCCAGATCCAGTCATTCAGGATATGGATATTGTTGTACAACTATCGAAAGGAAACATACTGTCAGTTTAACGTCCAACGCGTAACTGAACGTTCTTATATAGTGACTATCTTTATTTCATAATTCACGATAATCTAATTTCGTAAAATAAACTAGCTTTGCGAAATTAAACAGCCAAACGATATTGAAAGAAAAGGTAACGAGTAAAATTTATTGTTATGGATACTATCATTATGTAAACATATTGAAAAAAAAAACCATATAAATGATTGTAAGCTTTATATTTGTTCATATGTACAATCAGCATTTTAAAGTTTAATCAAGTCTCTTTTGATCAGCATTTGGGTGACACTCTGGGCATCGCGTTTCTGCCTCTTGGTTGCTATGGTTAGCACTCATGTGACATGGTGCCATGTCACACATGTCCACCGGAATTTCAAATTTAATTTCCGCCATCCTTCATGAGACACCAAATTTGGTGAGAAAAAAGCCTTGGCTTACGTCTCGTCTTAAAGGAAGATTTTAACGGGTCAAATTAGCGAATGTTAACCCACCTGTATGGACTGGTTACGCTTGCATATACGTTCCCGATATGAAATCGGAAATTAACGGTTTAACCGGCGTTCACCTCTCTTAGTTTTTGGTGAATTGTCTCAATATTACCCATCAAATGTCTCCATCTCATCAAGGAGAGTTCTTGACCTATTTCTGATGATTGTCAATTTATAAATTGACGAATGTATTCTAATATTCTATCCTCTTTCAAAGGAAATCTATAATATAATGATTAAAAAGATTTTTTTTAAATATCAATGCAGCTAAATAATTTCGAAAAGAGATAACGGTTTTACCGAATTAAATAGTACATAACAGAGTCCAACAACAACAACAAAACATATTCTTAACATAGATATTTACCTAAAACGTTCTATTTCCTCTGGTTCCTTTTGGGATTCATTTCCACTATTTAAGCTTGTTGTGAGTGTGTTTTCTTCCCTTGTTTTAAGGTCAAACCTGCAAGAAAGAAAATATTGAAAATCTTTCATACCTTTCGGTATAAAGTATTTAGGTTTAGTGATTACAGTCAACATAATAAATAAATACTACTCGATTAAACAACAAAATGTATCTATTGAAAATATTTACCTTAGAACTTCTCCGTTTGTGTTATCCTCTACTATGATCAGGTCCTGGCTGCTTGGTACATCCATTGTGGATTCCTCAAAACACATATCCATTTTAGTAAGTCGTCAACTGTTGAAGTTATGAAAAATGCTGGTAGTTACTCTTTAAGTCAACTAGTAACGTTCGTGACAAATGCAAGTTCTTTTCACCCTAGCAGTTTTGTTTGTTGAGTGTTTCTATGTTTGTAACCAAGGTTGTCATGTTTGTTAACAAGGTTGTCATGCAAAATTAAGATTTCTATCCTCTTAAATGTTAATTGTCCTTTCAAATTTGTGACTTTCGTTATATCCATGATCGTTTCTGTTTGGATGTTTGGAAGTTTCAAGATAATCCTCGGTAGCAACCAATTATATATTTTTGTCCCCCGCTTTCGCGAAAGCGCGGGGACATTAAAACCGGTTCGTCCGTCCGTCTGTCCGTCCGTCCGTCTGTCCGTCAGTCACAAAAACTTTAACCTTGTGCATAACTTTTGAATGGTAAGTGATAGGGCTTTGATATTTCACATGTGTATTCCTTGTGACAAGACCTTTCCATGGATACCAAAATTGTTAACCTTGTGACCTTGACCTTGGACTTTGACCTACTTATTAAAAACTTTAACCTTGACCATAACTTTTGAATGGTAAGTGATAGGGCTTTGATATTTCACATGTGTATTCCTTGTGACAAGACCTTTCCATGGATACCAAAATTTGTGACCTTGACCTTGGAATTTGACCTACTTATTAAAAACTTTAACCTTGACCATAACTTTTGAATGGTAAGTGATAGGGCTTTGATATTTCACATGTGTATTCCTTGTGACAAGACCTTTCCATGGATACCAAAATTTTTGACCTTGTGACCTTGACCTTGGACTTTGACCTACTTATTAAAAACTTTAACCTTGACCATAACTTTTGAATGGTAAGTGATAGGGCTTTGATATTTCACATGTGTATTCCTTGTGACAAGACCTTTCCATGGATACCAAAATTTGTGACCTTGACCTTGGAATTTGACCTACTTATTAAAAACTTTAACCTTGACCATAACTTTTGAATGGAAAGTGATAGGGCTTTGATATTTCACATGTGTATTCCTTGTGACAAGACCTTTCCATGGATACCAAAATTTTTGACCTTGTGACCTTGACCTTTGAGTTCGACCTACTTATTAAAAACTTTAACCTTGACCATAACTTTTGAATGGAAAGTGATAGGGCTTTGATATTTCACATGTGTATTCCTTGTGACAAGACCTTTGCATGGATACCAAAATTTTTGACCTTGACCTTTGAGTTCGACCTACTTTTCAAAAAACTATAACCTTGTCCATAACTTTTTAATGGAAAATGATAGGGCTTTGATATTTCACATGTGTATTCCTTGTGACAAGACCTTTGCATGGATACCAAAATTTTTGACCTTGACCTTTGAGTTCGACCTACTTTTCAAAAAACTATAACCTTGTCCATAACTTTTTAATGGAAAATGATAGGGCTTTCACATTTCACATGTGTATTCCTTGTGATGAGACCTTTCTGTTGGTAATAACATTCTGACCTTATGACCTTGTCCATGGAGGTTGACCCACATTTAAAAACTTCAACCTCGACCATAAGTTTTTTATGGTAATTTAAATCATAGGTCTTAAATATTTCACATGTGCATACCTTTTCATAAGCCCTGTTCCTTGGAAAGAAAACACAAGTTTCGACCTTTTGACCTTTTCTTGGAGTTAATCTTTCATATTTAGAATGTTGATAATATATGAGATATATTATTAAAACTTAAGAATGGGGGGATGTCTGTAAGCATTCCTATAAAGACAAACACCCAAAAGCGGGGGACCACAATTCCTTGAATTTTTGTTATTGTGATGATCAGCTTAGACATATGTATAAACCTTGTTTAAGTCCTTTTCGTCTAATCGGATCCATGTAGTTATATAATTTGAGTGATGTGTAATTAATCTGGAGAAATTAAATGACTTATTTTATCCCATCCAATGCTTAATAACGTGTGTTTATACAGATATAATTACACACAACAAGACAGACATGTTTTCTCCCGTGTTTCCGTCAGGTGTATTTCAATTTTACACCTTGAAATTGAATATCCTCAAAGGAATTTCTCTTTGTTTCCAGCTGAGCAATTCTTTTTCATACATCAGAATACAAAAAGAAAACTCAATAAGTTAGTTCAAATTTTTTTAAAATTCATTTTTTTATCGTAAGTTGAAACTGCAAAAAGCGACCATTATCAATAGAAAATTGAAGAGTTATAATAAAAAATATGTACACAGATAACTAAGAAATTAAAAAAAAAATTATCAAAAGTTTATGTTCATTTCACATCACGGGGTATCTCTTAGGCGGTCACCTAGTAGATTTGTCCACTCCGTTGTGTGCAGTCTCCGTGTCAACAAAATCACTGTAATTAGATAATTTTACTCCATTTTACCTCATGGAAGCCATACTCTAATATGGACACTTCGTCAAGTACATTAGCACTTACTGACTTACTACAAGCGCATTTCTTTACACAAAAGTATATTCCCACTACACGTACAATCAAAATGACGGTGAGAGAAGATTTCCCTGCAACAATAATCCACGGAGAACATGCAGAGATACAAAAATAGGTTTTACTGAATGCGATTTATCCTAACTGTCTCTTTTAGACTAAGATACATCAGATTAATAAAAAAAAGTAATATTTTCAAAATAAGACTTAAAAGCCTACGATGATCGCTTCTGCTCCTACTGTAGCTAATCGCATGACTGGTGTTGTGAAGTAAGTGGTCGTTGTCTCTTTCTTGTATTCCTAATGTGAAAGAAAATTTAAATAAATAATTTTTTTATTAAAAAAAAACTATTCACCATACATTTTTCGTTTCTTTATAGACTTTAACGATATAAGTAAGTACAGGTTTTTAATACCTACGTATTTTGCACCATTCACAAAGGAAATGCACTAAGGTCTGCGTACTCTCTCTATCCCTCTACCGCTGACATCACGACTATACTCCGTACTCTGTTAAAGACCCTCGCAGGCTCTCTCAAGTTTGAACAGTACATCATCTCTTCTCGCCAACCGCATTCTGCAATAACACCAGGCAAACAAATCAACACTATCAGCATCACCATCATCTTCAAGGTTGAAGTGATGATCTGACCTTACGACCCTTTATGTAATACTGGGTATGGATAAAGGGGCGGAGCTAAAGAAACGAAATGAGTGAGGACGATAAAAGGGTGGAGCATCCCGCACGTGTTACGCAAGCGTAGTCATCCCGGGTATTCCAACCCTAGCAATATACATAAAATGGGCGTAGCTTTGTTATCACGCAGAAAACAAGGGAAAATTAATGTGCATTGATTGATGAAATAAGTAAATAAATAAATTAATTAATTAAAGCAAGGGGTGTTTCTACGATAAAACGCGACCCTCATGTTTCTTAAGTGAATGACCCTCCATTTAGTATTCAGACGTCCATCAATTCATTTTATTCTATAGCAGTCGCAAGTCTTCTCTGAATGCTAGGCATTGTTGCAAGCAACATTGCTTTGTCGTAAAGAGACTGATTTTTGTGAGGAATAAAATACCGATAATTTCCATTTTAGTTATTTTGTACAATAAATCCAAAAGAAATGTGCATGTGAAAAGCATTGGTTTCATCTGCGGTGGCACTTTAAGCTTTGGTCAATTGTTAGCGTGTCGGCAAGGAAATTACTGATCTTTTGAACTTTTGTATCTTCTCCCTTTTCCATAATAAAAGATTTGTTGGCTTCAAATACCAATTTCAGTTCCTCGTATCCTTCCGATGGAGCTTGTTAATTTTTCGCTACCCATGGAAAGTTGTCCACCTCTCCATTTCCTGTCTGGTGTGAAATCCTTTGATAAATGTAAAGCTTACGTCTGCTACTAAATCGCTCCCTTCTCTTTCTACTTTTCGTGTTTTAGCACTCATCATGCTAATGTTTTCGCCACTGGCTCCAGAAAAGAGAAATTTAATTCTTCGGATGTAAAATATAGGTACATCGTAACCTCGATTTTTGTGATGAATATCAAGTCAGAATTCATTTAAACCTATATGTATATATACCTAATGTTTTCTTTGTTTGACTTCACTCTTCTTTCGACTTCTTTAGCATTTGTGTAATTCTGAGACTTTGATAAGTATAAGAGATGGATAAGAAGACGACTATCGATTGATTTGACTTCATCAGAATGGATAAAGTGAGATGAAAACAAAAGCAAATCCTTGTACATCCATGACTTTATTTTTGCGAAGTCTTTTGCGGAGATTTTAATTATTCGGATGTAACATATAAGTACATCTAAACCTTATTTTTTGTGATGAATGTGAAGTCAGAATCCATTTAAACCTATATGTATATATACCTAATATTTTCTTTGTTTGAATTTATTTTTATTTCGACTTTATTAGCATTTTTTGTAATTCTAAGAATTTGGTAAGTATAAGAAAGGGATGAGAAGACGATTATAAATTAATCGACATAATCTGAGTGGACAAAGTGAGATGAAAACAAAAGCATACCTTGATTTTTTGCGAAGTCTTTTAATGTAGATTACAACTAAACCTACATGTATATATATCTCCAATTTTCCATAAATTCAATTCAGAATTGTAAATACTTTTTAAGTGTGTTTTCAATTTTTTAGTTTTAAAATGGATGAGACTTCTTTTCATATGGTGGAGGTTTTTGTTTGTTTGCGTTGGTTCCTGTTTTGTCCTGATTTTGTATGCCTTCGGTTTCTGATTTTCTGAATTATCGATTTTGTGCTGTATACAGGGATATGGTCATTGTCCATATTTGTCATTCGATGAGATAGCATTAGTTCGTTAATTTACTTCATAGAAACTTAATTATTCGGATGTAAAATATAGGCACATCTAAACCTTGATTTTTGTGATGAATGTGAAGTCAAAATCCATTTAAAGCTGTATGTATATATACGTTATATTTTTTTTGTTTGAGTGTCAATTTTTTTTTCGGCTTTATTAGCATTTATAAGAGATGGATCAGAAAACGATATGAATTGATGGACATAATCAGAGTGGATAAAGTGAGATGAAAACAAAATGAATCCGGTTACATCTATACCTTGATTTTTGCGAAGTCTTTTTCGGTAAATTCCAACTAAATATACATGTATATATATCTCAAATTTCCGATAACTTGATTTCAGAATTGTAAATACTTTTTAACTATATCTTCAATTCTTCAGTTTTAAAATGGATGAGACTTCGATCAGATAGCATTAGTTCGTTAATTTACTTCATAGAAACTTAATTATTCGGATGTAAAATATACGTACATCTAAACGTTGATTTTTGTGATGAATGTGAAGCCAGAATCCATTTAAACCTTTATGTATATATACGTAATATTTTCAATATTTGAATATCATTTTTCTCTCGACTTCATTAGTATTTTTTGTAATCTAAGACTTTGATAAGTATAGCAAATGGATTAGAAGACGATTATTAACAGCAGAGCAACCAAATCGCTAAATTTTGAAATTTTAATCAATACCCCTAACACAGGGCTTAATTCCATATCAAACGAAAGAATATAACTTGGTCCATCAGTTTGAGGTGTCGTAAAAAAAATCGTATTGTCAGAATTTCTGTAATTTCACAAAAAAGCGGAAAATTAGTAAAATTCAAAATCATTGATTTTTTAACAAAATTCATGGATGAATGAGCACATTCTAAAATAAATAGGTAAACTTGAAAATTTCAATTCTTTCACCTGAATGTTGAGAATGTTGATTAAAACATAAAATTTACCAAAAAGAAACGATAATTTGGTATGTGAATGAGTTGTTTGGAAAATTTGATAGAGATCGATTAAAAAACTTAAGAGTTACAGGCAATTTAACTGCCCCTCCCCAAAACTTTATCAATAACAATTCACTACAAAATAGACTTAGTCTATATGTTTCCTCGATACTGTTACGCAGTTAAACACTACATAATTACAGCAAAGTCTAATTTAAACATATGAACATGATTAAAAATATTGTTTTATTTTGAAGAGGACATATTTTCATCAATAATTTTGAAAATAATGTTTTTTTTTTCTTTCTCTACGATCTCTATTCTGATGAGTTCAAAATTGTTATATGGAATCCTTCTCCAATAAAAATGATTCAGTAAATCAAAGATCTTGCGATCAACAAAATAAGGAAATGTGCATTGTATTTTACTTCCACAAGCTTCAAGTTAGATAAGCAGCGTAGCTGCCTATACGACCCCATCACATTCAAGGCAATCATTCCATTTTCTTCCACCGTTTGACGGTGTGACAACACTTGTCGAAAAACGTAACTTAAGGCAATTGTACTACATGTAGATAATAAAAGGGAAAAACTCTGATTTCTAGCTCTGGATCTCTAGTTAGTTCCTGATTGGCTGATCGTTGATGGATATTCTACAATATTGACAACTTACGAAAAATATGACTTTGTATGCATTTTTGTTTTGACTCTGTTCATCGTTTTCCATGCTTCATCCTAGTCTCATATTCTTAATTAGTCCCTGCAACTTGTTTATCTATTCATGAAACGGAAATAATACAAACAAATAATGAAAATTAAACAAACAAACCTACAACAATTAAAGACACTCACATGAAAATACCAACCAAGAAGCAAATCCTAGGCGATATTGAAAATAGAAATGACCATACATTAAAGGATGCTCTATTCTATAGAAGGTCACCTACTATGCACATAGTAAATAGTGTTCTTATCCGAAATACTTCCTCTCACGTTTTCGATAATAACGCCCGAGTATTATTTCTAATCTAAAAATGGAATTGCTCGACCCAAAAAAAAAAAAAGAACAACACTTCAAAATATAATAGAGTGTAACCAGGTGCAAAATAGCTTTTCTCTCGCTTCCATGTATTGCAGTTGCGGATATATATTACACTTTCACTTGTCTCATGATGAACTCGAAGTGTTGTAGCTATACATGTATCATAGGGAATTTATTCTTTTGATATCATTTGTTTTTGTTTTAATTGGCTATTTATTTGATCAATCTCCTCCTTTTGAACCATGTTTATTCGCTAAACTTTCTTGTTGATCTTCTTTTTGGTACTGACGTCCGACGCTGAGCTGACAACATCAGTCTCGTCGTTATAACAGTTTGATTCTAATATTGTTGTATCGTATCTTGGACTCTTTAATAACCGTAGTTGAAGATCGGAACATGGATACACTGCACTGACTTTAGTCATACTTTTCATTCATACTTTTTAATAAATTCGGAGCGCTTCGAGAAAAATTGCCATCGACGCGCCAACATTCCCGGCTCCTGTCGAGCAAACTTTCCGTTGTTAACAGACGACAACACACACTTTTCTGCTTTTTCTTTCCGAGATATATCACTTTTTATTTGTTTGTTGTATTATAGAAGTATGTATATAGTCCTTATTAATGTAGGATTGTTCAATTAAGTTACAAATATTACATATGACTATGTGGTGTTTGCGCTATGTACAGTATCACAAAACGAAGCACCCTCAAAATTCTGTGACCCTTTAGGACTTCTAATTGGATACCCTGGACGTCATTAGATTGTTCTCTGACCCAATATATTAAAAAAGCATTTAATTAATTTGTAACAGCTTTGAATCTGAACGGAGGGCTATCAGTAGCTGATAAAAGGGGAAAATTGCACAACGTTAATAAAAGGCATATCTCAATGTTTAAAACAAAGGAAACGAAGAATCTTAACTCTGATCAATGTACTTACATCACTGTAGTGCTAGAAGAAACGTCGTGAGATACTTTTTATCATTTTTATAGAAACTTCATGCGCACGTTTTCAATTCACGTATTTTCATTACAGCTTGTCACAATCGGGTCTCCATACATGATCTTGACACGGCATATTAAAATGAGGTATTTTTTCATGAATTTGTCAACAGGATGACATAATTCCACTTTCGGCAGTTACTTTTACCAAACATACAGATATTTAACGGTAAAAAGGTACAATTTGATAGAAAAACGTGGTCAACCGAATCTTAATATACGGAATCCCCCTTGGGAAATGACGCTTAACTTAAAAGTGTATACATATATATAAAAATGTCTTTATATCAATTAATAAGCCTCTAGAAAATTATCGATAGAAAGGCCTCAGAAATAATAAAGATATGTTTGTCGATATATGTTTCCAGAAAAAAATCAGTCTCTCGGCTCTAGAGAAGATATTAACACGGATTCTTCAGACTTCATAGAAATTTGCATTAAACAATCATTTTTCGAAACAATTCAAAATCATAAAGACATATCTAATGGAAGGATTGTAATGACTCCCTGTACAAAACAGAGCCAATTGTTATACCCTTAGATATTTTCCCCTTAATAGTCTATACAAGAAAAAAGTCCAACATAATGACTGTTAGAAACAGCCGGTCCGAACGAACTGTTAAAATCGACTGTTGGACCGGTCACGTGACGAACTGTTGACCGGCAAGATATTTTAGTGTTGTTATGACAAAAAGCTTCTTGTTTATTTCGGTTATTTTATTTCTTTCCTCAGTTAAAGACGCCGAATAATGTAAATTTGATCATTTTCGGTAATTAGTTGTATTTGAAAAAAAGAACGTTCCCCATTCGGGGCCCCTTGATAGGATAAAATATATGAGTTATCTTCCCTAATCAGCTGTTTACATCGCGCATCGTTTCAAAATGTCGGCGAGTTGCTTCTGTGAGAGTGAAGGAGGAAGATATAACAAAAATATTGGAGAACAGAGATGGTAAAAACATTAAGAATGCAATACTAACTTCACAGAATATTCTAGTAGAATATCAATGCTCCATTAATCTCAATCTGTCGCTGATCGCTGATTATACAGCCTAGAAATTGACAGCAGTTGTAGAACGGAGTCTCAATATCATTTTTCAGATCGAAAAAGTTACTGTATAACAAAACAGTTGTTGACAGGGGTCTCGGTCAACAGCTAATTTGTTGGACCCTTGGATGAACTGTTGACCTCGGCCTACGGCCCCAGTCAACAACTGTATAATATAGGAATATAGAGGATGTAACCGATAAATATTTCGTTTTAGTTTTTACGGTTTTGTCAACCCAATTTAAACAAGATCTGACCATGATATATTTTTTACGACAGCTGTTCTTGAAAGCAGGGGTATTCAGCTAAAATGTAAGACCAAATTCAGGCCTGTTTTAGGGGTGTTGATTAAACTCGAAAATTAAGCCCCTTTTTCAATTTGGTCGCTCTACTATAATTGATGGACATAATCAGAGTGGACAAAGTAAGATGAACACAAAAGCATATCCTGTTACATCTTTACCTTGCTTTTTGCGAAGTCTTTTGCGGTAAACTACAAGTAAACCTACATGTATATATATTTAAAATTTTCCATAACTGCAATTCAGAATTCTAAATACTTTTTAAGTTTGTGTTCAATTCTTCAGTTTTAAAATGGACGAGACGGGATGATGAGATAACATTAGTTCGTTAATTTGCTTCATAGAAACTTAATTATTCGGATGTAACATATAGGTACATCTAAACCTTAATTTTTCTGATAAATGTGAAGTCAAAACTCCATTTAAACCTATATGTATATATACCTAATTCCAGGACTTTGATAAGTATTAGAAATGGACTAGAAGACGATAATTAATTAATGGACATACTCAGAGTGGACAAAATGAGATGAAATCAAAAGGAATTCCTATGTCACCTATACCTTGATTTTTTCACTGTTTTTTTTTCGGTAAATTCCCACGAAACCTACATGTATTTATATCTCCAATTTTCCATAACTTCAATTCAGAATTGTAAATACTTTATAAGTATGTCTTCAACTCTTCAGTTTTAAAATGGATGAGACTTCGATCAGATAGCAATGTTTCGTCAATTTACTTAATAGAAATCTAATTATTCGGATGTAAAATATGTATAAAATGTAGATACATCTAAACTTGATTTTTGTGATGAATGTGAAGTTAGAATCCATTTAAACCTATATGATATTTTCTTCGTTTAAATATCATTTATCTTTCGACTTCATTAGCATTTTTGTAATTCTAAGACTTTGACAAGTATAACAAATGGATAAGAAGAAGGGAGGAGATCTCCAACAAGACCCCGTTGCAGCATCAACAGCAAAACACCCGATGCAAGAACACAAAAGACGAGTACAGCACGAGACGGAAAAGAGACACACGACATGTAAACATCAAACACTAAAGACTACACATAAACCGACGAGACCAAAAGGGCAACCGGTGCCGACTTTGGACGGCCATTTGTCACGCAGGTAGCCTATGGTCTGGTTATCCTTGATTACGTGCGCACAACCCTCTCACTTCTCCAATTACCCAGAGGTTTCGAAGAACATACAATTGTGGTGTAAAACAACCTCCTCACTGTAAGATGACATCACACAAACAAGACCGCAAAACGTAGAGGCCCCAGAGACACAGATGAATATGTAAATGGATAAAAAAGAGGGCATGCCTAATACAGTCCGTGTGCTCTGCCGGCTGTAGCGAGCTCATGTATGTAATCACCCGAGGAGTCCGACTGACATTCAGAGAGGACAGGTGGTCGGGGCCCTGTCTTCTCTAAGGAGGTTTGGACAGGGCCCGTCATGGAGTCCCGTCGTCACAGTCAGTCAGAGTGCAAGTCCCAAGGATGCGCTTGTACAAGATTGTAGATTGGTAAAGTACCGAGCCTAGTGTCCGTCTGGTGACATTAGGATCATATCCACGGTATAAAAGGCGTTTGATGATTCTGACGCATTTTCGATGGTTATGCTGCCTACTTTTGATTATTTTATTTTTAGCTCACCTCGACGAAGTTGAGTGAGCTTATGCTATAACCCTACGCGTCCGCGTCCGCGTCCTCGTCCGCGTCCGCGTCCGTGTCCGCGTCCGCGTCCGGTTAAGAAGTTTGGGGTAGCTCAGTATCTGACAAAGTACTAATGCTACAGTAACCAAACTGGCACAAGTGATTCATCTTTGGATGCTGAGGTGAACCCATGCATCGGATGCAGCATCTGACCTACATTTTCCGCTTGAGTGACTTGGTTAAGAAGTTTGGGGTAGCTCAGTATCTGACAAAGTACTAATGCTACAGTAACCAAACTGGCACAAGTGATTCATCTTTGGATGCTGAGGTGAACCCATGCATCGGATGCAGCATCTGACCTACATTTTCCGCTTGAGTGACTTGGTTAAGAAGTTTTGGGTAGCTCAGTATCTGACAAAGTACTGATGCTACAGTAACCAAACTTGCACAAGTGATTCATCTTTGGATGCTGAGGTGAACCCATGCATGGAATGCAGCATCTGACCTACATTTTCCGCTTGAGTGACTTGGTTAAGAAGTTTGGGGTAGCTCAGTATCTGACAAAGTACTAATGTTACAGTAACCAAACTGGCACAAGTGATTCATCTTTGGATGCTGAGGTGAACCCATGCATCGGATGCAGCATCTGACCTACATTTTCCGCTTGAGTGACTTGGTTAAGAAGTTTGGGGTAGCTCAGTATCTGACAAAGTACTGATGCTACAGTAACCAAACTTGCACAAGTGATTCATCTTTGGATGCTGAGGTGAACCCATGCATCGGATGCAGCATCTGACCTACATTTTCCGCTTGAGCGACTTGGTTAAGAAGTTTGGGGTAGCTCAGTATCTGACAAAGTACTGATGCTACAGTAACCAAACTTGCACAAGTGATTCATCTTTGGATGCTGAGGTGAACCCATGCATCGGATGCAGCATCTGACCTACATTTTCCGCTTGAGTGACTTGGTTAAGAAGTTTGGGGTAGCTCAGTATCTGACAAAGTACTGATGCTACAGTAACCAAACTTGCATAAGTGATTCATCTTTGGATGCTGAGGTGAACCCATGCACCGGATGCAGCATCTGACCTGCATTTTACGCTTGAGTGATTTGGATAAGAAGTTTGGGGTAGCTCAGTATCTAACAAAGTACTAATGCTACAGTAACCAAACTTGCACAAGTGATTCATCTTTGGATGCCGAGATGGACCCATGCATCGGATGCAGCATCTGACCTACTTTTTCCACTTGAGTGATTTCGCTTTTAAAAGCCAATATTGAGCAAAGTATAAGTGCTACATGTACCAGACTTGCATATTGGATGTATCTTTGATCAAACTTTCATAAAATGACCTTGACCTACTTTTTCTGCTTGAGTGATTTTGCCTTTAAAAGCCAATATTGAGCAAAGTATAAGTGCTAGATGTTCCAAACTTGCATATTAGATGTATCTTTGATAAAACTTTCATAAAATGACCTCGACCTACTTTTTCCGCTTGAGTGATTTTGCCTTTAAAAGCCAATATTGAGCAAAGTATAAGTGATACATGTACCAAACTTGCATATTGGATGTATCTTTGATCAAACTTTCATAAAATGACCTTGACCTACTTTTTCCGCTTGAGTGATTTTGCCTTTAAAAGCCAATATTGAGCAAAGTATAAGTGATACATGTACCAAACTTGCATATTGGATGTATCTTTGATCAATCTTTCATAAAATGACCTCGACCTACTTTTTCCGCTTGAGTGATTTTACCTTTAAAAGCCAATATTGAGCAAAGTATAAGTGATACATGTACCAAACTTGCATATTGGATGTATCTTTGATCAATCTTTCATAAAATGACCTCGACCTACTTTTTCCGCTTGAGTGATTTTGCCTTTAAAAGCCAATATTGCGCAAAGTATAAGTGATACATGTACCAAACTTGCATATTGGATGTATCTTTGATCAATCTTTCATAAAATGATCTTGACCTACTTTTTCCGCTTGAGTGATTTTGCCTTTAAAAGCCAATATTGAGCAAAGTATAACTGCTACATGTACCAAACTTGCATATTGGATGTATCTTTGATCAAACTTTCATAAAATGACCTTGACCTACTTTTTCTGCTTGAGTGGTTTTGCCTTTAAAAGCCAATATACATGTACTAAGAAATATGTTTGAATTGAATTTTGCTGTCACGAGGTGAGCTTTGTAATCTGTGATTACCTATGTTGTTTATCATATCACCATAAAAGATAGGTTGTGTAATACCCATAGTAATGTACTCTGTTGCATGAATAGATCCGAATTTTAAAAGAAGTTGACTGTAGCCTTTCTTTGGGGCTCTTTGCAGTTCAATACTGGTCCAAGAAACTCCTCTCCTCTTCGTTGTGGATACAGCGGTCATTTGTTTACCTCGCGGCACAGGTCCTACACAATGGGAACTGGAGTTTCCCACTTACTCGAACAGGTAACACCGGGAAAAAGGTCTTTGGGTGGCAGCACTTTGCATTTCACTATACCAAAGTAATTTTGAAGATCATTAAAATCTTTGTTTATGACCATGGAATGACCTACTGGATAGCGGCAGGTTTTGTTAGTCCACGGATAGAGACTTGTGAAATCCACATAACGGATTTCTTCACCCGGTTTCACTTTGCAGTGCAACCGGATGGCATTGAAAAAGCTAACTCTTAGGTCGATCGGTTCTGCCAGGTCCAGGCTATTAACAACCGTCATGGTAGGGTCCTTGGCCAGCTTGTCTCTAAATGCATGTTCCCAAATGCTGAGGTTCACGTACCCTTTGTCCTGATAGCTTTCTCACGAATCTTTGTCAAAGTGAAAAGTTCGACCGCCGTCTTATCCGTACCGGGTATGGTGATGGTATGGCGATCCCGCGGGTAGCAGGTCTTGCAGCCGTGCCAGTGACATCCAAGGAACTCGTACACTGTGTTGTTCTGGGGACAATATTCATTGCAGTGATACCGAATCCCTGGAATGTGGTACTCGCCTTGGTTCAAAGCCTGGTGGATCCAGAGGTCAGAATTTAACATTTCCAATTCTAACCACTGAATACATGCTTTCTTTGAACTTAGGTCTGTAAGGTCTAGTTCTTCTGATCCCACCTTGATCTTCATGGATCCCGCCTGCTGTGTCGCTTCAAACTGTCCTAGGTACTTGAACAGAGATCTTGAGTCGTCGTCTTTAGATTTCTGTCGAAACAACCCCTTTCCCCGCCGCAAGGTCGCGAGAGTCCACCACTGACCGTCATACTGCACTTCTTTGTCATTGTTTCTAAGAGAAAGGGGAGGTCTGTCTGCTCTGCTAGTTCTACAGACCATTCTTCTTGGAGAAAATAGGTCCGGAACGTGTTCAGGCACATGCCGGCAATTGTAACGGAATCGAAATGGTCAATCATGCCGGCGGTGGACTCCTTCGTAAACTGACGAAATTTCAGACACGCCTGTCTCAATATGGCGACGTCACTCTTACAGTAGGCATCAATTTCTTTGGCAAAGTCGAAAGTGGCATTGGCCGCCTTCTTTTCCTCCAACCACAGCAGAAATTGGGCTCTGCTCTTGGTAGACATCGAATCTGCGCCATAATAATCGGTATCAGTATAGGGACCCACGTAGTTGAAGTTTTCGGATGTGTTGAATAAAAATGAGGAAAGTATCCTTTCCGAAGAACCTCCTCCTCCTGGGACTCGGGGCTCAGACCAAATGATGCTGGCAAGGGGAAGTTGGAAAAAAATTATGGAATCCAAAACCCGAATGTCCAGTCCTCGTTGTACACGAAAGTATATATCTTGGATCCCGAATAGAACAGATTCTGGGGGGACGATACTGTTTGTAAGAAGGTATCCCAATCGAAAAACACCGTCATAGCCTTCCATGTTGTGGGCAAAGACTGTGGCAACGCGATTCCTTTCGTGGAAAAGCCATTCGCAGAACTGTGCAAATGCTTCGGATCCGGAAAAGGTCGCTTGGCGATGACCACAAGTATCTACACATGGCTGTACAAGGAATCGTCCCTTTTTACTCTTCCTTTGGCACGACAGGCACCGGCTTCCCTTCCATCTTCATTGCACTTTTCTCGTATTTGCCTGGATTCACAGCTTTTACAAACGTGTTGGACGACCACGTAGTTGGGGATGTGCTCCCTTTGACCGCAGATGGCTTTCAGGCAGTTTTGGCACCTGTCTGATCCTTCAAGTGGATGGTAAACGTCTTGGCATTGGTGCATTGTCTCCTGTGTACACTCAAAGTCGAAAAATACGATTTTTGAAGTGTTTTGATGTGTCGGTAACGAGGCCCGCATTTAGCATTGGTGATTGTCCATCACGTCCTTTTGACAGTTGTTACAAAACCATTGACTACAAATGTGCGGTTTTATCATCATATCCCTGTTCGTTCTGTCCACTATTTTGTTGCAGACGGTGCATCTCCAGTACTTTTGACACTGACTAGCATCTGTCTGCCTAGGAGAAATTTGTCATCCTTCTCGGAGGTTTTCTCTTTGTGGCGGACGAAACAGTCTAGAGATCTGCACTGCATGTGACAATCTTGACAGGACAACTGGGAATCTGTCTGTATGCAGTGTTACTCCTTAAAAGCTATGCACAGGCCTTCACACAGATGTTTGTCTAGTTTGGCAAATGGTTTCAGACGTGTGTCACAAAGTAGGACTGACAAAAAAAAAGGTTCATGGAGACGATGGTATTGAAATGGGTCTGGTCTACCAGGTACAGGTATAAACGGGGTCTCTTACTCCTCGTGGTTCGGATCCGATGTAAAAGAATCTGTTGCTCATAGAACCATCAACTACTAAGATCCTCACACCAATCCCTTCTTCAAGACCTCTGGATAATTGGAGAAGTGAGAGGGTTATGCGCACGTAATCCAGGATAACCACACCATTTGCTACTTGTATGACAAATGACCGTCCAAAGTCGGCACCGGTTGCCCATTGGTCTCGTCGGTTTATGTGTAGTCTTTTGTGTTTGATGTTTACATGTCGTGTGTCTCTTTGCCGTCTCGTGCTGTACTCGTTTTTTTGTGTTTTTGCATCGGGGTGTTTCGGTGTTGATGCTGCAACGGGGTCTTGTTGGAGATCTCCTCCCTTCTTGTGAGATAGCGCTTACAGATAATTATGCTAATTGGCGGACGAGCCGCGACTCCATTGGTCAGTTGGTAACATACAATGTACATGCTTTGAAAGCATGAAAGATATTATATATATATATAGAGAGAGAGAGAGAAAGAAAATATACAATGTATTTACATTTCGCACATAAATGATATTATTTCCAATAATTTTGTTTTATGTTCTCAATGGAAATAAACCACAATTAAAGATGTAGTGAATGAAAATTGTCATTTATTCGTGAAATATAAATGACGTTATGTTATATAATAAAAGACAAGTAGATCGTCATGACGAATTGAACACAAATGACTAATGACAATCATCTAAACACTACACAAAGATTCAGTCAATCACATCAAATATATGGGTGGTGTACAAAAGAATGCGCCAAACATCCTAAATTGGTTTAAAGCAATTTTGGATTACAGCCACCCATAAAAAATTGTTTGTTTTCAACAAGTCAAAGTATTTTGACACACAAGATTCGATAAGAAAAACTGCAAATATACACCTATATACCCGATACATAATCATTGCTCGTACAAATCATTGTTAGATCAGTAATCTCGGACAGACATGTTCTGTACTTCAAGATTACTAACAATTTCAAGCGTCTTTAAATTCAATAGCATCATTTAAGACCTGATTAATTTACAGCATGGACCAGACATGTACAAAGTTCGATAATCGAGCCAGTCAAGGGAGCAAACATGACTTTATCGTACACATATAATATAGTATAAACATATACATATATACCGGACTAATGATTGCACGTTTTTAATCTTTAAACAGTACAAGATTACTATTTTGAACACATTCGTTAATTGTACATTGATTGTATTACGTACGCCTTCTTTTTGTATCCATTTACATATTCATCTGTGTTGATTGGGCCCCTGCGTTTTGCGGTCTTGTTTGTGTGTGGTCATCTGACAGTGAGGAGGTTGTTTTACACCACAATTGTACGTTCTTCGAGACCTCTGGGTAATCGGAAAAGTGGGAGGGTTGTGCGCACGTAATCCAGGATAACCATACCTTCTGCTATTTCCGTGGCAGATGGCCGTCCTAAGTCGGCACCGGTTGCCCATTGGTCTCGATGGTTCATGTGTAGTCCTTTGTGTTTGATGTTTCTGTATTGTGCGTTGACGTTCCTTGTCCCTTACGCGTCTCTTTTTGTATGTCTGCTTTGTGTTTTTTGCCTTGGGTGTTTTGGGGTTTTGCTGTGGGTGCTACAACCTGGTGTTGTTGGAGATCCCCTCCTTTGTTTTATTGAATTAACGTGCATAAATATTGAGCTAAAACAACGGATGACAGTGGGCAGACAAGTTCTGCACCGTAATAAACATGATATGACCGAAAAGGGGGGGGGGAGACAAGTTCTGCACTGTTATTAACATGATATAGACGGAAAAGGGGGGGGGGGGGCAGTTAGTTACATGTTACATATACAATGGTTTGGCAGACATGTTCTGCACCGTAAAACAGGGTTCCGCAGTAGTTATTATATATACCAAGAGACGAATTGCAGAAAGAAGTTTTGAATGGATAGACATTGTAGACGAATGTAGCGACGCATTGGGTTAGAATTCCAACGGCCCGATTTTTGAATCACATTCTACGTAAGGCCAATGGAAGCAACATGTGTAGCAGCACCTATACGAAAGCTATGACCCTTATACTGCTTAGGCTCTAGGCCGATGAAAGATATGGTCTTTCGCAATTTTGTTGTTACATATGAATAAGAAACTGGCTTGCCGTCCATAAACTGGAAAAGAGGACCTTTGGAGTGTTTGAATACAGTGAGGTACTCATGAAGAGCTCTTACAGGGCAATTTACTAGGGATGAATTAACAGGCACATATATAGTGATAGGAGAGTGCTCTACATTAGTTTTGTAATGGCGCAAAACTAGGACCACTTCTTTAATTTGTTGCTTGTCATAATCGAAATGAATATCGGGGCGAGCTATCACAATGTCAGCTTAGGTCTTCACAGCTAGTTCATCGATTCTGAAAAACTCATTAAAGGCGATTAAAAAGAATGCCTTAAGCAATGAACGGTTCACTGCATGTAGTCTAGTTGCCAAATGGCTATTTCGGAGGGAACCCCCAAACATGTTACGCACAAAATGTTTTTGCATGATGTAAATACCCTCTACTTTGATAATCCGGCGGATGCCACTCTGGCATCCTTGGGCATTTCGAATTTTTTTGGGAAAAGTGTGATTTTTCACAGAAAAACCGTTGAAAAGTGGAAAACGCGATTACTTTGTCCATGTCGTAGCTAGAACAACAGATTTGGTATCTAAAGAACAGCAATGTCATTGCCTTTATGTCTCAAACTCAGTTTATTAATTGACTAGTCCATAAAATGGGGGAAAACCATGGATTTACGATGAAAAACCGTTGAAAATTGGGGAAATGTCATATCTTTTTTCATACTGTAGATGAAATAACAATTTTGGTACCAAACGCACAATGAATGTATTGTTTTTCATTTTAAATATCAGATTAGCAATTTGCATGTACGAAAATAGGTAAAAGAATGCATTTTGAATGAAAAAATCGCTGAAAATTGGGATATTGCAATGCCTTTTTTTCCATGCTGTAGGTAGAAGAAAGACAAGAAAAAATATTTCATTGATTTAAATTCAGAATTCCACACAAGCAAATGAAATCGTCTTGTTTTGTTTTGTTGTTGTTTTTTGCTGAAAAAAGGTTTTAAATGGTAAAAATGTAATCGGTTTAAAGAGATTTTAGAACAAAATTTTCGTATCAAAATGATTGCAAATTGATAGTTTTAGATTTACACTCTCTTAGTACCCCTTTTTCTACTCTAGATTATCGGGTTTCTCTTGCTGAGTGTGTCTTCTCTGTATCTTTACTTGAGGTGTTTTGATGTGTTGATATTGTTGCTGCAACCCAGTTTTCATGGAGATCACCTCCTTTCTTATTGCCTTGTTGTTTCATCAACATGCAATTGTAATACTTGTGTGCAACTACTTCTAACAACAAAAAACCCTTCTTACATGGTTGATCAAAATGCCTCCTTTGCATCGTACTCTGACAATTCTCTACTCCAAAACTTACAGAATTAAAGAAACTCATATTTCATGTGCGACTGAAATCAACAGGTTTCATCAATTGTACAATATATGACATAATATCATCCACCATTCTGGAGAGTGGGACATCATGGTGTATGACGAGGTCCCCATATCGACCGTAGAACTTCCTCAGTGACGATGTTAGTCGGTTACAAACATATCCCTGACTGAGAAGCTTATCTGAAAGACGCCTAGCTCTCAGAACAAAATCCGTATATTTGGTACTTGCTCTGGCATAGCGTATCAACTGAGATATGAACACGCCATAAGCTTGCGATGAAGGGATATTGCTACTCAGAAAACAAAGTTTGTAATGCTGAAATTGAAGTCGTCACGTTTGTCATAGAGTGAGGTGTTCATGTGACCATCAGTGTCGTAGGACAACATTATGTCCAAATAGGATGCTGAATTATTTGTCTCTGTAGTTTATTTGACTTCAAGCTCTGAAGGATAGATACTGCTCAGGTAATCCGTAAATTTTGGATTATTGATGGACAACACATCGTCTTTGTATCTGTAAGTGAAGTTGAAGTCAGAAGCTAAGTATCTTTCCCCAAAGATTGAATGGATTCAGCTTCTTACGAGTAAAGGAAAATGTCGGCAAAGAGTGGGCCACAATTGGTCCCTATTGAAATTCCGACAGTTTGCTGGAAGACCTTTCCTCCAAACACCACAAAAATGTTGTCGATCAAAAAGTTTAACATCTGAATATTATCTGTTTCAGTGTACTTATTTTCAGAATCGGACTTTTCTTTTACAAAGTAGGTTTTGACATCGTTCACAACAATAAATTTGTATTTGCGATTACTTGTAAACGCATTACTTATAATTTTTGCGAGTCTTTCTTTCAATTTCAATTTGGAATTGTAGTGTCGAAAAATCAAAGGCTTTGATCGAATGGACTCTACTAAAATGAGTGGATTTCAGATGTTCTAAAAGTTCCTTCGAATTCTTTAAAATCCACATCTGGTTCATACCACTGCGAGAATATACTGTCGAACAAAATGATTGAAGCCCAGATTTGATTTCAGATAAAACTTTGGTGAGATCGAAACAGATTTGGTAGAACATTTTGAGGAACGTTGTTTGTGCGGATTCTTATCCATTTTAGGTATGCAATATAAGTATGGTAAATCTAAATTGTTAGTGTGGAAGCCAAAGGAAGCAAGAGCTGATTGGTAGTTGTCTATTATTTCAGAGGCAGAAAGGATTAATGACATTGATAATGTGAGTTGCTCAAGCATACATGTATAATATTTTCACCATGTACCTTTGACCTTGAAAATTGACCTATTCTCTACAGATGACAAATGTGTATTTTAATTTAACATTTAAGGTATACACTATACAATAATATGATCTTGAAAATGTCCGGCTATGCCCATCTACTTTATATCTTTTGCAACTTCTGTAAAAAGTTTGAAACTACATGTAATATCAATTTCAGCAATATAAATGTGTATGTTTCAAATTTTACCTTTACAAGCCTCCTCTTGGATAGCAGGTATATCCTAGGCTTCGTTGTTAATTTCAAATCATCTACATAAGTTCCTGCAGTGAATCATTCCTCCTTTAAAACCTTTCCTTTAAAGTCACCAAGCATATGGTGAAAATTAAGCCATCCTCCAAACTCAGAATCCTCTATAAAAAGTTCAGAACATTCAATATAAAATCGAAGTCATGCATGCATTTATGTTCCATTGAAAGATAGGGCACTGTAAGGGTACACAACACGTCTGCAAAAAGAAAACAGAGGGGAGCCCGAGGCTGGATCAGAATGGATAGAAACCATTAAACTTTGTAATAATTGTACTTAAAGCATAGGGTACATGCTCTAGCGTATCGGATGAGCTGTGATATGTAAATGCCGTATGACGGTGATCTTGGAACATCACCGTCAAGCCAGGGGAAAATTACTATGTTGAATCCAAAATCATCCCTTTTGTCATATACACTTGTATGAATCTTTCCGTTTACAATTTTGATATTTAGGTCAAAAATGGTGTTTCTGTATTGTACCGATCGCCTTGTTAAGTGTTAATTCTTGTGGATAAATTTCATTCTTCTATAATTCAAAAGCAGGATTATCAATATATAGAATATCATCCAGATGCCTAGAAGTATTATTGAAACATTTCAGATCATGAAATTTTCTTTGCTTTTGAAGATTTTGGATAACTTCTTTTTCATAAGTGTATAAAAATAAATCTGCAACAAGAGGCGCACAGTTCGTACCCATAGGAATTCCTAAAACCTGCTGGTATAGATCCTCACCAAATCTAACATAAATATTGTCCAAGAGGAAGGACAAGGCATTACATAGGTCACTACATCTCCATGATTTGTATGATTTGTAGTCTGTCGAGGAAAGGAAACCCTTCGATTCAGATGTACAAATGTAAGTTTTCCGCTCTCGATCAAACCACGATTTAATGAGATTAGATAATCGATCATTAATTTTGTCATGAGGAAGTGCGGTATACATATATTAGAGAAGTCATATGAAGAAATCGTATTGGCTTGTAAATTTCCAGATTTCATTTTGTCAATCACATCCTTCCTCAGTGACGATGTTAGTCGGTCACAAACATATCCCTGACTGAGAAGCTTATCTGCAAGACGCCTAGCTCTCAGAATAAAATCCGTATATTTGGTACTTTCTCTGGCATAGCGTATTAACTGAGATATGAATACGCCATAAGCTGGATATGAAGGGATGTTGCTACTCAGAAAAGGAACGTTTGTAATGCTGAAATTGAAGTCGTCGCGTTTGTCATAGAGTGAGGTGTTCATGTGACCATCAGTGTCGTAGGACAACATTATGTCCAAATAGGATGCTAAATTATTTGTCTCTGTAGTTTCTTTGACTTCAAGCTCTGAAGGATAGATACTGCTCAGGTAATCTGCGAATTTTGAATTATTGACGGACAACACATCGTCTATGTATCTGTAAGTGAAGTTGCTTATATAACTATACCAAACGATGGTGTTAATTGGAAGGAGTCGAATCGCATGCTCTGAATGACTGGGAAAAACCTCATTTTGGATATTACCGATATTCGAATAGATAACTACCAAAAAATCCTCAACTTTTTAAAAATCCAATTTCTAAATCTGAAAGATATTTCAAATCCAAGTTACGTAATTTACATGAAAAATATGTCTTCGCGCCTGCAGACAAAGCAGCCAACAACACCATGATTATTTGAAAACGCTACTACATATCAACTTTAGTTTCGGAACTTTCCTCTACGAATCCTTATATCAAAAGCAACGAAAGTGTCCAAAATATTTTGAACAAACATAACAGTGAAATTTCGTCTTTTAACATCCCTATTTCTAAATTGGATTTCCCTACTATATACTGTATACCAAAGCTTCACAAGTCTCCTTACAAGTTTTGTTACATTGCTAATTCTAGCAACTGCTCAACAACAATTTTGTCTAGAAATCTGACGTCAGCACTCACGGCTATAAAGGAACACGTGGCAAAATACTGTGAAACTGTGATGAACAGGAATGGCGTAAACTTCTTTTGGTCTATTAAATATTCAGGGGATGTGATTGACAAAATGAAATCAAGAAATTTTGAAGCAAATACGATATCTTCATACGACTTTTCTAATATGTACACCACGCTTCCTCACGACAAAATAAATGATCGACTGTCCAAACTCATTAAATGGTGTTTTGATCGAGAGGGGAAAACGTATATTTGTACTTCTGAATCGAAGGGTTTCTTTTCCGCCACAGATTACAAATCATACAAATCATGGACATGTGGTGACCTGTGTATTGCCTTGTCCTTCCTTTTGGACAATATTTATGTAAGATTTGGTGAGAAACTCTACAAGCAAGTTGTAGAGATTCCAATGGGTACTAATTGTGCGCCTCTTGTTGCAGATTTATTTTTATACACGTATGAAAAGGAATATATCAAAAATCTTCAAAAACAAAGAAAAATGATAATGTAAAATGTTTCATTGGTACTTCTAGGTACCTGGATGATATTCTTACTATCGACAATCCTGCTTTTGAGAAATATAAAAATGTTATTTATCCGCAAGAATTGATTTTAAACAAGGCAAACGTTTCAAACACAGAAACACCATTTTTGGACCTATATATCAAAATAGTTAATGGAGATATCCATACAAGTGTGTATGACAAAAGAGATGATTTTGGATGTAACATAGTAAATTTCCCCTGGCTTGACGGTGATGTTCCTAGATTACCGTCCTATGGTATCTATATTTCACAGCTCATCCGGTATGCTAGAGCATGTACTGATGTTTTGGATTTTCATAATAGAAATTTACAAATTACCAAGAAACTTTTAGGACAAGGTTTTCGCTTTCACAAACTAGTAAAGACTTTCTGGAAATTTTACAAAAATTATTGTCAACTTCTTCTGAAATTCGGACCAATACAGGCAACAGAGTATATTTCTTTGGGTATTTCATAACCTGCATTTTATGGTGACATTATTAACAAGACAAGGAGGATCAAAGATAGACAACATCACTATCCAAAAGGCGTCAGAATCATCAAACGCCTTTTATACCGTGGGTATGATCCTAATGTCACCAGACGGACACTAGGCTTGGTACTTGACCAATCTAGTCTTGTACAAGCGTATTCTTAAAACTTGCACTCTGACTGACTGTGACAACGGAACTCCATGACGGGCCCTTTCCAAACCTCTTTAGAGAAGACGGGGCTCCAACCTACTGTCCTCTCTGAATGTCAATCGGACTCCTCGGGTGATAACATACATGAGTTCGCGGCGGCAGAGCAAGGATTGTATTACGTACGCCCTCTTTTTATATCCATTTACATATTCATCTGTGCTGCTTGGGCCCCTGCGTTTTGCGGTCTTCTTTGTGTGTGCTCATCTGACAGTGAGGAGGTTGTTTTATACCACAATTGTACGTTCTTCGAGACCTCTGGGTAATTGGAAAAGTGGGAGGGTTGTGCGCACGAAATCAAGGATAACCATACCTTCTGCTATTTCCGTGGCAGATGGCCGTCCCAAGTCGGCACCGGTTGCCCATTGGTCTCGTTGGTTTATGTGTAGTCCTTTGTGTTTGATGTTTCTGTGTTGTGTGTTGGCGTTCCTTGTCCATTACGCGTCTCTTTGTGCTTGTCTGCTCTGTGTTTTTGCATTGGGTGTTTTGGAGTTTTTCTGTGGGTGCTACAACCTGGTGTTGCTGGAGATCCCCTCCTTTGTTGAAGTCAGAAGCTCAGTATCTTTTCCCTTCAGAGACCAAAGATTGAATGAATTCAGCTTCGTACGAGCAAAGGAAAATGTCGGCAAGGAGTGGAGCACAATTTGTCCCTATTGGAATTCCGACAATTTGCTGGAATACCTTTCCTCCAAACACCACAAAAATGTTGTCGATCAAAAAGTTTAACATCTGAATAATATCTGTTTCAGTGTACTTATTTTTAGAATCGGACTTTTCTTTTACAAAGTAAGTTTTGTCATAGTTCACAACAATAAATTTGTATTTGCGATTACCGTTCTTACTTGTAAACGCATAACATATATTTTGTGCGAGTCTTCTTCCAATTTAGAATGTGGAATTGTAGTGTAAAGTGTCGAAAAATCAAAGGCTTTGATCGAATGAACTTTACTAAAATGAGTGGATTTCAGATGTTCTAAAAGTTCCTTCGAATTCTTAAAAATCCACATCTGGGTTATACCACTGCGAGAATATACTGTCGAACAATATTTTTGAAGCCCAGATTTAATTTAAGATAAACCTTTGGTGAGTAAGATCGATACAGATTTGGTAGAACATCTTGAGGAACCAGCGATGAAAGGTTGTTTGTACGGATTCTTATGCGTTTTAGGTATGCAGTATAAATATGGTAAATCTAAATTGTAAGTTTGGAAGCCAAAGACAGCAAGAGCTGATTTGTGGTTATCTATTATTTAATAGGCTGAAGGGTTTGTTGGGGTGTAAGGTGTCGAATTTAGACCCAACTCTTTAACTAGACTGTCGAAATAGTACTTTTTGCAAGTAAATGTGTAATTATTTGAGGCTTTGTCCGCTGATGTGATGACATAATGTTCTTGGAGGTAGGTAAGCTCTGTGATAACATCAGTGTCTTTAAAGATAGACTCGAATCTGGTGTTCACAGTTGATTTTAATCGGTTAATTCTAGATAAAAGTAACCCTCTGGTGGATTTTATCCATTCGGAAAGGGTGTCGAGCTGTACATCCTCTTTCTTTGCCCAACGTCTTGCATATTCCTCACAAGAGTCCATGATAATATTGAAATTTTGGTTCCATGTAAAGGACATACTTTCTCTGTATTTGATGCCAGAAATGCAGAGGCGTGGCACTAAATTATATTCTTTTAGGCTAAACAGACGACAAAAAAAGACAAGACAGAACTGCCCTTCTGCAGGGTACAGACCTCATTGAAAGTGTTTCTACTTCACAAACACCATTGACAAAACCAAGATCTCAGCCCAAAGAAACACCAAAGCGGCAACATGAAACACTTCAGTTCAATGAGCCAGAGAACAGAGATGGAGAAAATACAAAACGCCCTCGCAAGAAACCTGCAGCAAAATCAACAGGTACTGATCATCAATCTCATCAGCCCCCAGCACCACAGGTGCCAAGATATCCGGCCGATCCAATGTATCCTGGTGCATTTCCTTGGCCAATGAATTATCAACAATCTCCACCGTTTGGTTTCCCACAATTTTATCTATTTCCCTACCCACCACTCAACTCAAGAATCTTCTTCTCAACCCTCAGGAAATCCTGTTTCTCTCACGCATGGTTTAAATTCTCGACAACGTAAATGGCGGCATTGCAAAGCTGACGAGGAGGATGTAGAAAGAGCAATGATGGGGCTGCAACCCAAGAAACGTTCAACCAAAATAAGTCAATACCGTCTCTGCAACATGTGCCAAAAACAGACATGTACAGCAAAAGGCCACTTTCAAATAAGAGGTCGCTGGTACTGTCCCTCAATGGATATGACCCTTGAGAAGTAGAAACAGAGCATTTTGCATTAGAACTCAGTGACACTCTATATACAAATTCACTACATGGAAATGAAATGTATTATTTTAGCATTTTTCAATTATGATGATGTCAGCAGTTGTTGTAAAACTTAATGGATAATTTAACATATTGCATGATATTTATTTTTACATTGTTGAGAACTTGCGTTGAGATTCACTGTCCGAAAAAATGTTGCTGGTAATTAGCAGTATAATTCATCAATTTTTCAGTTTGTAGTTCTCAAAAATATTTGTGACGCCAACACGGACAATCTTGCATATTGAGTGAGGTTTGTTTTACATTGTTGAGAATTCTTAAATCTCACTTACACCCCAACAAACCTTTCGGCCTCTGAAATAATAGATAACTACAAATCAGCTCTTGCTTCCTTTGGCTTCCACACTAACAATTTAGATTTAGATTTACCATATTTATACTGCATACCTAAAATGCATGAGAATCCGTACAAACAACCTTTCATCGCTGGTTCCTCATGAACACATCACTCTTACAAAGGTGACGACTTCAATTTCAGCATTACAAACTTTCCCTTTCTGAGTAGCAACATCCCTTCATCGCCAGCTTATGGTGTGTTCATATCTCAGTTGATACGCTATGCCAGAGCAAGTACCAAATACACGGATTTTGTTCTGAGAGCTAGGCGTCTTTCAGATAAGCTTCCCAGTCAGGGATATGTTTGTGACCGACTAACATCGTCTCTGAGGAAGTTCTACGGTCGACATGTGGAACTCATCATACACTATGATGTCCCACTCTCCAGAATGGTGGATGATATTCTGTCATAGACCATCTGAACCATCCAACCAAAGATTGCACTCTATGTCTTCCGAAATGGAAGTAACTTAAATGATATGAACAGTTTTACTCTTATAGTGTTTTGGGCTTGAAAAAAATTATTTGATATGAACATGCATGCATGTGGACATTCTATGTTATGAACATGTTGTTTGCTTTTATTGTATGTACATATCGAACTTTAATCATGTGAAGATATGGACATGTTATGCTATAGCCGCAGAAACGGCCAACGACACTTTGATATTTGGTTGGTAGGGGTGTGTTTGCCGAAGGAATCTACATTGAACAAATCCGGAATCAAAATTCAGGATACGGCTGGCACGAATCGGCACATTTTCAAGGGGATTAGTGACTGTGTCTCACTCGAATATAATAAATCTAAACGATCGGCAATCATATTTTACCTTGTTAAGCTTTAATATCAACAATACGGCCGAGATTCTTCTTGCCTCCGCTTCGTCTCTTCGAATTCAAGCGCCATGTTTATAGTTAACACTCATGCGTCAGGTCAAATACGTGACACCTCGACCCATATGTATGGACGTTGTTATGGTAACAACCTCGCGGTGTCACATGTTTGACAAAAATATCAATAGAAATTGAAGAAAATGCTGAAAAAAAAAAAAGCCAAAGAAGTTGTAAACTTCCTTAAAGCTATTTCAGAAAATATTCTTGTACATTACGTCGAAGTAACTAAAAATTCAAATGTTCTAACACAACATGTGGCAAGAACATCGCCATTGAAAATAATGAACCTACCGTAAAATCCACATTATACTTCATGAAACAGCGCATCAGAAAAACCTCTAGAAGGTTACAACAACGATTTTGAATGCAACCACAGATAGACAAAAGAAAACGAAATACGTGTTTTTTTTTCAGGAAACCTGCCGATCTTTTCTTGTTGAGAATAACAAGTAGTCGTTCATAAGTGACTCTGATCGCTAAGAAGATAATGTTCTTTAAATTGATCATGCCGAGGGAAGTGACACTATCACTAAATTACAAAAAAGACTCAATAACATTGCTGCTTTTTGCATGCACTTCATGACATTTACCTGGTATGTAACATTGTCTAAACCAGGAGTCCCCGAGGGCACATGCAGCCAAGATCGCTCAATTTCGGTTGTTCGTTTCTTCAAACGCATTTGAAAATTTCTGTTTACAAAATTGTCTCATAGATTTTGGTCATATAACATTGTTCAGATTGAGGATCACTGACGAGGGTTAAATACCCGAAACGTGCATGTCTGGTCCACGCTGTAAATTTATCTGCTCTAAAATGAATGGACTCGCAAAAATTATAAGCAATACGTTTACAAGTAAGAACGGTAATCGCAAATACAAATTTATTATTGTTAACTGTGACAAACCCTACGTTTTACGTGTATGTCTGGTCCACGTTGCCAATTTATCTGTTTTTAAATGATGCTATTCAATTTGAAGACGTTTACATTGTAAAAGAAAGGTCTGATTCACTATGTAAAGGGCAGAAAGTCTGTCAACGTGCTTGTCTGGCCAATTGGTCTGGTCGGTTTATGTGTAGTCTTCTGTGTTTGATGTTTACATGTCGTGTGTCACTTTTCCGTCTCGTGCTGTACTCGTCTTTTGTGTTTTGTCATCGGGGTGTTTTGCTGTTGATGCTGCAGCGGGGTCTTGTTGGAGATCTCCTCCCTTCTTTTAGGTTTTGGTATGTAGTATATTGTAGGGAGATCCAAATTAGAAACAGGGATGTTAAAAGAAATTTCAGTCATGTTTGCTCGAAATATTTGGCAAACTTTCATTGCTTTCGATATTAGTATTAGTAGAGGAAAGTTCCGAAACTAAAGTTAATATGTAGTTGCGTTTTCAAATAATTATGGATTTGTTGGCTGTTTTGTCTGAAGGCGCGAAGACATATTTATAAATTGCGTAACTTCGATTTGAAATTTCTTTCAGAACTAGAACTTTGATTTTCAAACAGATGATGATTTTTGTGGTAGTTATAAATTCGAATATCGGTTATATCCAAAATAGCGTTTTCCAGTCATTCAGAGCATGCTATTTGACTACTACCGATTAACACCATCATTTGATATAGTTATCTAAAGCTTCCTTTTCTTTCCACAAATTTTGAAAATGGAAATTTTAAGAAAAATCGTTCGTTAAATTAATTCAATTACAGTATCCCATGTAAATCTGAGGTTATTTTAGATCTGTTACGCGTAATATCGTTAATATTTTGGTCAATACTTGTCATTTTCCCATAGAAATCAATAGAAAACGGAAAAGTATTTTTTTGAACATTGTTCCTCCGGAGATACAGTACAAGAATTTCAACATCATATTCTTCTCTCACAAAGAAAGAGAGGGAGAGAGAGTTTAAGTTATAGTTTGTGTGTGAAAAACATTCAGACATAAATGTATTCCTAAAAAGTGCTTTCCATTAATTTATAGGCCAATCCCGGGAAGAGGTTATTTTCCCCGCTACGAGAATGGAGCGACTCAGACATATCAGGAGGAAGTTATGATGCATTTTTATATTATCATTGATTATTCACACATTTGTTTATATCGATTCCCTTTTCTATTTCCTCCCCTACATTTTGTTATTCCATCTATTTTAGACCTCCCCTCAATGGGCCTTCTACAGAAGTTTGAATATAGAGCAGTTATTAGAAGACGTGCAGTCTTTGAAGATTAAATAAATGGAAGTTCAAGTGTTGGTCCAGGAACCCCCATCGATTATGATCCTGAGATGTAAATGTATATGCGCCACGGAGCCGAAGAATTAGTAAGGTAAGCAATAATACCTTAATTTGCATTTATGTTATTAGTGAGGTAGCAATAATAATAACCTTACCTTGTATTTATGTTGTTTGTTTTTTCTGTTTAGACGAAAAACAATTGTTGCACTTTGTACACTTGAATTTCTTATCTCATGTCAGTCCAATGTGCAAATTTTTCTGTCGCAATATATACAAGTCCTGGTGATTTGATCTTTATGTACGATGTTTAAATGTCTCCTCAAATGAGTTAAAGAAGATCCTGACGATAATCTCAACAGCACCCACAATAGTCTATAATCTATAATCAAAAGAAGGGAGGAGATCTCCAATAAGTTGAATTTTGTCTTAAAAGTTAATCCACATCTATCACAAATAAACATCATGACTGCTTCATTCAAATACTGTTTCAAAGACCAGCTGCGTATCCTTTATATATTTACCCGTATTCATGTTATGTTAACGTCTTCATATTGCATAGCATCATTAAAGAACAGATAAATTGGTAACATGGACCAGACATGTACGTTTCGGGTACTTAACCCTCGTTAGTGTTCCTCAAATCTAAACAATGTAATATGCAAAAAAAGTATGGAAGTTACTATGTCGAATAAGCGTACCGTAATGTTGTATACAGTCAAAGTTCGACAACTCTTGATCGTAATACATGCGCATTAATACATTGAATTTTGAATAAAGTAGTTCCGTAAATCGCACATGGCGTGTCAGTTGTTCTTGGACGATAGTCCACATAAAATCAATCTGCCAACACAACATGGTGTCAGGGTAGACGACCCATCCCATGAATTATAAAGAAGAAGGCCACGTAAGTCTGAAAACTCACCCAAAGACCCAAAATAATGGAGCTTTGTGCAGTAACCCCTCCGAAAATGGACTGGGAAAGTACGAACCTGCCAGAGGCGTTCAAAAAAATTTAACAACACATAAAGCTTGTGTTCTCTGGGCCTTTTAAAACCAAAGAGGAGGAGGAACAGGTTGCGTACGTCTTGCTTTGGATCGGGGAAAGAGGCAGGGACATTTACAATACGTTTACTCCGCCTGCTGGCGACGAAGCAAAGAAAATTCAGCCGTACTTGGACCTTTTCCGTAAGTACGTATAGCCTAAGTCCAACCCTATATTCGGACGTTATAAATTCAACAATGAAGTTCAAGGCACAAAAACCTTTGACCAATTCGTAACACAATTGAAACTCCTGGCAAGAGACTGCAACTGTACGGAAGGCCGGAAGGACGAGATGATTCGTGATCGAATAGCCTTTGGCGTCACATCCGAGAAAGTTCGGGAGAAGCTACATGTAGGTGAAGCACTTACGTTACACAAAGCTGTCGAAATCGCTCAATCATATGAATACTTGCAACAGCAGTAGGTGACAGCAAGGTCAAATATTTTGGGCACGTGCTAACAGACAAAGGTTTAGAGCCCGACCTTGACAAGGTCAAGGCCGTAATGAAAATGGGGGCACCCCAGAACAAATCTGAACTCGAGACAATACTCGGTATGATTGCATACTTGGCAAGATTTGCTCCAAACTTGGCAGAATTGACATCTCCCATGCGAAGCCTATTACAGAAGACTTTGATCATAATAAGCCCACGACACTACAATGAGTTAAAGAAGATCCTGACGATATTCTCAACAGAATTACGCTCAAATCGAGAGAGAAATGTATGGAATACTGTTCGGATGCAAACATTTTCACCAATACCTCTATGGTAGGGAAGTCAAGGTAGAAACTGACCACAAACCCCTTATTCCGATCATGAAGAAACCCCATCATTCAGCCCCATTCAGCCCCATCCAGTCTTCAGCGTATGCTAATGTATTTACAAAGGTACCATCTTGATGTGCACTTTGTCCCTGGTAAACAAATACCAGTAGCAGATACCCTGTCAAGGAAATCACTTCCTGACACTTACCCAGAACTTTCCAAAAATATGGAAGCCCAAGTGTACAGTGTAACACGGCATAAGTAACCAGCGCTTAGAGGACATAAGGTCGTACACAGCCCTAAATGAGCAACTTCAAGGTCTAAAAAAGGTAAAATTACAAGGATGGCCCCATGAGAGAACGATGTGCTCCCCTGAAACCCTTGAGTATTGGAACCATAGAGATGAACTCACATATACAGAAGGTCTCATCCTGAAAGGTCAGAAAATTGTAGTACCTCATGACCAAAGGTCAGAAATTCTAAAGTCAATACATACAGGTCACCTCGGTATAGTCAAATGCCTAAAGAGAGCTCGTTCATGTCTATTTTGGCCCGGTATTAATTCAGAGATAACCAAACTAGTCTCATCTTGCTCTGTATGTAAAGAACATAGAAACGCAAACCCCAAGGAACCTATGATTCCTAGTGTCACCCCAGACTACCCTTGGCAAATAGTTGCCACAGATCCATTCACATTGGACTGCAAAGAGCACATCATAGTTGTAGACTTTTACAGTCGATACTTTGAAGTCATCGAACCGACGAGCACCCGCAGCAAGGTCATCATTCAGAAACTTAAAAGTGTGTTTGCTCGTTTTGGCACACCTGAGAAACTTATATCAGACAATGGACCACAGTATTCCTCAGCTGATTTTGCCAGATTTGCAAAGGATTACAACTTTCAGCACACTACTTCGAGCCCCCACTATGCTCAGTCAAATGGTCTAGCAGAAAGATGTGTTCAAACTGCCAAAAGAATCCTCAAAAAGGCAAAGATTGACCACCAGGACCCCTATCTAGCCTCGCTAGCCTATCGCACAACTCCTTTAGAGAATGGCTACTCACCAGCTGAACTATTACAAGGTCGCATTATTCGCACTACAGTGCCAATCTTGCCTAGTCAATTGCTACCCAGGAAAATTAGCATTAATAAGGTCAAGGCCAAACACTATGAAGGTCGCAAGCTTGACAAATCTTACTATGACAAAGGTGCTCATTCCCTTGGACCACTTGAAGAAGGAGAATATGTTAGATTCCAACTTCCAGACAAAACCTGGAAACTTGCCACAGTAGTACCTATGGGTACTAACTGTGCGCCTCTTGTTGCAGATTTATTTCATACACTTATGAAAAAGAATTTATCCAAAATCTTCAAAAGCAAAGAAAATTTGATGAGCTGAAATGTTTCTGGATGATATTCTAACCATTGACAATCCTGCTTTTGAATTATATAAGAATGAAATTTATCCACAAGAATTAACTTTTAACAAGGCGAACCTTTCAAATACAGATACACCTTTTTTTTAACCTAAATATCAAAATTGTAAACGGAAAGATTCATACAAGTGTATATGACAAAAGGGATGATTTTGGATTCAACATAGTAAATTTCCCCTGGCTTGACGGTGATGTTCCAAGATTACCGTCATTCGGCATTTACATGTAAACGTCTTCAAATTGAATAGCATCATTTAAGAACAGATAAATTGGCAACATGGACCAGACATGCACGTTTCGGGTGATCCTCAAATCTAAACAATGTAATATGCCAAACAAATATGAAAGTTGCTATGTCGAAAAAGCGTACCGAAAGAAGTAGCAGAATGGGTGGGATATGATGCTACAGGACCCACGTTTTAGAAATTTAAAGAAATTTTGATCTCCAACAAGAACCCGTTGCAGCATCAACAGTAAAACACCAAAACACCCGATGCAAAAACACAAAAGACGAGTACAGCACGAGACGGAAAAGAGACACACGACATGTAAACATCAAACACGAAAGACTACACATAAACAGACGAGACCAATGGGTAACCGGTGCCGACTTTGGACGGCCATCTGGCACGCAAGTAGCAAATGGTGTGGTTATCCTGGATTACGTGCGCACAACCCTCTCACTTCTCCAATTACCCAGAGGTCTCGAAGAACGTACAATTGTGGTGTAAAACAACCTCCTCACTGTAAGATGACATCACACAAACAAGACCGCAAAACGCAGAGGCCCCAGAGACACAGATGAATATGTAAATGGATATAAAAAGAGGGCATGCGTAATACAGTCCGTGCTCTGCCGGCTCTAGCGAGCTCATGTATGTTATCAACCGAGGAATCCGACTGACATTCAGAGAGGACAGGCACATTTGAAGAAACGATCAACCGACATTGATCGAACTTGGCTACATGTGCCCTCGGGGACTCTTGGTCCACCAGCAGTGACACTCAGCAAATGGTGTAATCGACTTCATATTGAATAGCATCATTAAAGAACAGATAAATTGGCAACATGGACCAGACATGCACGTTTCGGGTACTTAACCCTCGTCAGTGATCCTCAAATCTAAACAATGTAATAAAAATGCAAAAAAAGTATGAAAGTTACTATGTCGAATAAGTGTACCGAAAGACGTAGCAGAATGGGCGGGATATGATGCTACAGGACCCACGTTTTAGAAATTTCAAGAAATTTTGATAACAAAAATTGTAGAATACGTTGAAGAAACGATCAACCGACATTGATCGAACTTGGCTACATGTGCCCTCGGGGACTCCTGGTCCTCCAGCAGTGACACTCACCAAGTGCTGTAAACGACTTCATATTGAATAGCATCATTTCAGAACAGGTAAATTGGCAACATGGACCAGACATGCACGTTTCGGGCACTTAACCCTCGTCAGTGATCCTCAAATCTAAACAATGTAATATGCAAAAAAAAGTATGAAAGTTACTATCATGGCATACAGAATAGAACAATGGGACAGTAATTGACTTTATAATATTTGAAATCAACCAATCATAACTTATCTATCAATTGTAATTTTTGATACGAGTCATGTATATATGATTAAATACGATTGAAATCGACCAATACAATGACGGATAATTGCTATGTGGTTCAAATCAACTAATTATATAACATCTATTAATTGTAATTTTTGATATAAAGTGACATGTTTCATCTTTGCATCACCAGTCAACCTTAATTATTTTGAAATGGTCTTCAGAAGAGGTCGTATCTGATTAAAATCAATCAACAAGTTTTTGAGTCATGATATCGATTAATTAAGTTTTAGAACGCTACATGTAAAATTGCATTGTCTCATTGGAATGTTTTCATTGGTGCGTACTAATTTCACATTAAAAGAATACCTATCATATCTTATCAAGTGTAGGATGCTTCTGCATGTGAATCGTTGAAACGAAATTGATTACACCAGGAAATTTTATTTCAACTGGCAATACAATATATATTAAGATCGTAATGTTCACTAATTTCTTGCCCATACCAGTACATTGATCTATTGGTCCTGTCATCAGTACGTAGTAATTTAGAGTACTCCATATCTCGCTGCAATAGTCGTACAAATCACGACTTTTTAATTAACTCAAAGATGGTACATACTGAATTTTCCTATATCAGTGATTAGCAATTACCACAAGAGCAATGTAATTATATACGTTTGCATTGACTATTTGTTTTCAAAACAATATTTGATACAGAGTAAGTCCACAACATATCTAATAAATCTATATTATATATATTCCTTTTTTTTGAATTTTATTTCAGGGCTAGACCAATGGACATAATGGATAGTTAAAAATGAATAAATAATGGAAAGAAGACAGACCTTTTTATTTTTAATTATCATCTAATAGATCATTCCATATGAAAATTTAATATGCCTGAAATATTATATAAGAAAAATAATAATAAGTAAATTTTTGTATCAATATATAACATGAATCATCTTGGAATGTTCTCATGCATCTACCTATATTTATATGGAAAAAATGTACCACATAAATGAATGCAAATACAAAGATTGGATCCTCACAATTTGTCATGGATCAAGGAAAGAAATCAACAAACAACAATCACAACGTCTATACGTGTCTATTTTCACTCAAATATAAAAAGTATACAAAGCAACAAAAATTTGGTAAAAAAAAAAAAGAGAAAAAAAAGACAACGAACAAAGTAAAGAGAATGATGGTAGCGTGTTTAAACAAACTTATATCAAAAATAATAAAACAGTGTAAATGAGTTCAGGAGTAAAATCAAAAACAACGTCAGCAAAGGGTCTTTTTGTGTTTCCACATGTACATTCAAATCAATATACACAAAAAATATGAACGGTAAAAAGTATACAAAGCAAGCAAAATGTGGTAAAAAAGACAACGTCATCGATATAATTCAATTACACAAGGACCCCAGGACAAGGACTGTTCGTGCACTCAAAGGTTCTTTTTCTACTTATATATACGGATAACAATAAAGAAAGTCGTAATACAGATCGAAGATAATGAAGTTAGCGTGTTTAAACAAACTTGTATCACAAATAAACAAACAAACTGACAAGTGTTTAGTACCCGAAACTTGCATGTCTGGTCCATGCTGTAAATTTATCAGGTGTTAAATGATGCTATTGAATTTGAAGACGTTTAACATTTTAACTTCTTGGTGATTGTCACTGCTGGTGGACCAAGAGTCCCTGAGGGCACATGTAGCCATGTTCCATCAACTTCGGTTGATCGTCTGTCTTTTCAACGCATTTGAAATTTTCTGTGACAAAATTTCTTGAAATTTCTAACAAGTGGGTCATGTAGCATCATATCCCACCCTTTCTGCTACGTCTTTTGGTACTTTTTTGGACAGAATAATTTTCATACTTTTTTACCATTTTACATTGCTTAGACTTAGTTTTAGCGCTATCCCTGTGAGGAAATTTACTCCAGAACAAAAAAATGCCACGCACATAGACAACCAGGCCCTGGTTAGTATTCTTAACAAACACTCATCGAAATCCATCCGAGTAATGCATTTTGTGCGCCCGATTGTGCTATGCCTTATGGAAAACAGTATTTCATTTAAAGCATGTCATATACCTGGTATACATAATTCAGTGGCTAACGTCATTTCTCGGTTGCAATGGGACAGGTTCCGGTCTCTGGCTCCTCATGCCGTATTCGTACCAACCAAAGTTCCAGCGAGCTTCCGGTACAGCCTATCATCGTTTAAATAAGCCGCCTTATCCAGAACTCGGTATCAAGAAATACACAGAGCCTCTACGCATCCGGTACCGATGCTGTTATTTTGATCGGTCACCTATCACTAGGTATCAATTTTCTAGCGTCTTATCAAAAAAGAGCGGGCCGCTGGAGATGGCAGGCCTCTAAAGCTTACATCCGTTCACCCCTCATACCAATTTAGGTGTACCGGTTTTTTTTTCTTTCACACACGCCGCTTCTTTCTTGATCGTTATCACCTGCATTAACTCAAATAAATTTTTATTATTCATAGTCTTATAGTAAACACCTTGAAGACACGCCTTTCTAACTGGAACTAAGTCTTACAGGTGTATCAGTATGGATCGTAGGGTCATCGATGGTCAAACATGTTGCTCTCCATACCCGCTCGACCTGCACATTTAACCTCGGACTTCCAGCAACTACATGGTGGCAAGGATACTCTGATTTGAAACTACCACAAATGAAGTGGAAGATACAGCACCTGGCTAATCTGGAGGGGCCACCCATTTATATAGTAATTCATTGCGGTGGCAATGGCATTGGGTTCAATTCGACTCACAAATTGGCCCACAAAATTCATGAAATTATCAATTTTGTACATGTTCTATTTCCTGACACACAGATTATTTGGTCGTATGTACTCCCTCGTATTAAATGGCGTTATTCATGCAATCCTGCTTTAATGGAAAAAGCTAGGGGCAGGCTAAATAGGGCTGCTGCATTTCAAAATAAATCCCCATATTTGTACATAGACGATGGAATTCATCTCTCCAAACTAGGTAACACTTTTTCATTGCAAATATTAAGTCAGCTCTCACTGAATTATTATACTAGCACATCCAAAAACAAGAGGCCCAAGGGTGCCACATCGCTCACCTGAGTTGCACACAAAAGAATGATAGTTGACAATTTGGAAGAGGACCTTGAGTACTTGCTTCCGGAAAGGTTTCGTTAAATTCTGTGTCGCAGTTTCAGAGGAGATGTCGAAAATGTGTCATCCAATCAGAGCCCTGGGCCATATTTTATGAAAGGCCGGCATAAAAAAAACCCCACAAAGTTGGTAGAGGACCTTGAGTACTTGCTTCCTGTAATGTTTCATGAAATTCTGTGCAGCGGTTGCAAAGGAGAATTCCAAAATGTGTCATCCAATCAGAGCCCTCGGCGGCCATATTTGTTGACCAATCGTTACAAAAAACCCATAAACTTGGTAGAGGACTTTGACTACTTGCTTCCTGTATGGTTTTATGAAATTCCTTGCAGCGGTTGCAGAGGAGATGTCGAAATGGTGTCAGCCAATCAGAGCCCTCGTCGGCCATATTTGTTGACCAGTCAGCACGAAAAACACAAACTTGGTAGAGGACCTTGAGTTCTTGCTTTATCTAAGGTTTCGTGAAATTCCGTGCAGCGGTTGCCGAAAATGTCGAAAATGTTAAAAAAAAAGAAGAGCCCCAGGGGGCACAACGCTCACCTGATACCCATGCACGCTCTAATTGACATACTGCTATTGAATACTGATAGTGCCAGTACCGGGATTTTAGCCCACAACCTTTCTAAAAACATTTTTGCCGGATGCAGAGTTTTTTTTTTTCAGACAACCTTTAAAAGTACAAACAAGAAAAAATAGTCACATTTCAAAACAATAACTTTTTTTAAGTCATATGCCCAACTAGTATAGTTCAATTATGCAACATCAAAAATAAAATCATATTGTAAAATCCCACTTTAATGCGCAGCAGAAAAAGAATAAAACAATGAAATGATTTCATAAATTAAGTTTATTTAAAACTGAACGACCATACCTTTCATTATTGATAGCTAGCATGCCAGAAATTATAAAGCCTGACAGGCTGTGTTTGTGAAACGAGAATGCCCCCGGCGGCATCTTTGTTAGTATAAACGCCATTTTCTGTTAAGTATGTGAGAGGTCAGGGTCAGCGTAATATTGGTATCTATGGAAATATCTTGTCACAAGGAATACACATGTAAAATATGAAAGCCCTATCACTAACCAATCAAAAGTTATGCGCAATGTTTAAGTTTTTGAAAAGTACGTCAAAGGTCAAGGTTATGGTCACGAGGTCAAAATTTTGGTATCAATGGAAAGGTATTGTCACAAGGAATACACAAAACCAAGTAAGTATAAAATAATAAGTGAAATTAGAAATGTAAATTTTAGTTCAGATCTCTCTGTTCTTATAGAGACAATAAATCTATATTCAATAATAAAATGTGAACTATTTCACCAAATAACTTTGATTATATCCAAGGATAGCCCATTTAAGCTTTTACAAAGCTTATTTCCAAAGACACTCACTAGGACTTTTACAATATTTTTTTTTTTGAAGATGAATTAAAATGGAATATTTTCATACACTTGAATCTTTAAGACTTGACTTACCACTGCAATAACTTTTTCCCTTGCAACCCCCTCCAAATCAAATTTTCTGACTATTAATGCAAACAACTCATACCCCCCCCCCCCCCCGCATTTGCAGAGATATCTTTGTGTAGTGGTTCCGGTAGTAGCAGGTACCAATAGTTCAGTACAAGTTCTAAGACTGGGTTCGATTCCCCGAGTCCGTCTCCTGCGAACTACTTCATTGGCGACGAGGTGAACGGGCCAGCTCGATCTGCAGGAGAGGTCGCAGAACCCTGCCAGGGGTTGGAGAGTGGCCACACAGCGGGGTACATCCACGGCCCTCAACGGAAAAGGGGAAAGGATGTAGTGGTTCCGGTAGTAGCAGGTACCAATAGTTCAGTACAAGTTCTAAGACTGAGCTATTGGGATGTCCCTTTAGCTCACTCGTCAACGAGTCTGACTATCAACCGGACGGCCGGGGTTCGATTCCCCTAGTCCGTCTCCTGCGAACTACTTCATTTGTATGCAATAGTCGCTCAGAGCGAAATATTACTTATAGTCCTAATATTGAATTTCTATGGGATATTTAACCAAATCAGCATGCAACAAGTAACATGTCACACTACGTATATGAATACATAGCCATAGGCCTAGATCCAACTCGAAAACATGTTTATACATCAAAATAATTTAAACCTAAGAATTGATTACTTCAAGAACTATACCATCATGTATTTGTTTTAACATAACCGGTGTTACTAATCTAATTTATGTGAAAAATCGCTGACTTACCTTCACGGCGCTTCGTTGTTTCGGTACGTATATTGAAAGTGAAAGTACTTTCTATGCCTCCCGGTGGGGGCGCTGCGGACACGTGAACATATTGTGCTATTTTTAGAGTCGGCGATCCCTCTTGATATACGTCGAAGGTGTAACTACAGTTAATCATTTTAGCAGGGAATCCCTTCCCTTTTGACTGGTGAACCGGGCTGAATAAAAGGTGTCACCTCATTGGACATAACTATTGAAAATTTAAAAATAGCACATAAAATCAATGTATGATTCCCTGCTGTTTGTAGAAATTGAGTTTTGAAAATGATTTTGCCTTATATGTAATCAATAGATCGATTTGAAAATATATAAGAATTAGCAAATTTTCAATGCGGAAGGAGGGGTCATTAAACAAGTGAATTTTGCAGAAAAGGTATGCATGACCCCCTTTTTTCTTTCGTTTTTATACGTGCCAAAGATGACCTAGGCCAAAAATATTCCTTAAAAATCTAAAAGTGGATATCTTGACAAAATTCTTTCACTTGTAGGGTACCATGCATGAGTACCTCATATCTACAAAATGTCATGACAATCTGAAGAGTGGTTATAGAAAAGAAGCAGAAAATGTATGAAAATCACCCCCCCCCCCCTTCCTTTTTACATAAGAAAAAAATTCATAAAAAATCAAAAAAATAAAATTTTTGAGCCTTTGGCTCAGGTGAGCTAAAAAATATATCAAAAAATAATAAAATGAAATTAAACATACCCCCATTACTCCCTGTCAAGTTTAACCTCAATTAAATTTATCATGAACCAAATTCATAAGGTCATACATATGGCTCGCGGTGGTCATCAATGTTGTGGGGATCCTCGTGCAACCAAAGGGCGCATTTGCAATTGGCGGTGCGGCACCGACTCTTTGGTGGTGTGATCGAAGATCAAGGGGCCGTTTGTTGTGACTTCATATATGAGTCGTCACCCCTCAACCTTGAAGGACGGTGCTAACATTTATATTATATATTGTAAAAGAAGGGAGATCTCCAACAAGACCCCGCTGCAGCAGTAAATATGCACATTCACTGAGTATTGGCCATTGGGCCTATTTTTAAAAAATTTTACATGTTATTATCATCTAGTGTTTTTGGCCTTATCGGCCCATATTTCGGCCTTTTTTTTCATGTTTATTGCTTTTGTGCCTATCCAATGCGGTAATTACTCAGATTTGAATAAATGTTTATTGTTATAAAAAGGTTTTTGTGCCAATCCATTCCGCTAAATAGTATATATTGTATAGAGGCTCGTTCATCGGTGTCCTCCTTTGTATACTTAAAAAGCGACAGCGGCCAAATTATACCACTTAAATTAATATTGTTAAACTTATTTGGATGTCATTTTATATTATGCACTAGCAAGCATCTGAGATAATTATGTATGACACATTTTCAGTTGTATTAACTATTCGAAGATAAAGTAGTAGAAAACAGCTGTATGATTCGTACAACTGAAGAAAATTAATCTGATCAGACGAAGTTGACGTACAGAAGTCCATGTTCTTATCAGGTAAATATATAACAAACTTAATTATGTTTGTGTCTTTGATGATTATGCATCTGCTTGCTTATATATTTTTTTACTTCGTAGAATCTCTTTACTTATTGCTTTTATGCATGTAAGTCTCATTTTATGCTTAGAGTTTCATTTTATGCTTAGCAAAATAATTATTTGCATATAAGTTTCATTTTATGCTTGGCAAAAAAAATTTTAGGTTAAAATTGCTTAGTTTTACGCATTTAGAGCATGCATTTAATATTTCTGCTTTTTCTTTTCTTGTACCAGCATATGGTAAATCATTATTGTTTCCCGCGAGGGGTTTGACAGTAAGTTTTTTGAATGTCTTTTTCTGACATGGTCGTCACAGCACTTTCTATATAGACACAACCTCAGAAAGTGCATAATTTTAGATATTGGTTTCATATTCGTGCTTGGGCGTCGACGGCGGGTGTGGCTAGCCAACAGGGGATGCTTACTCCTACCTGGTACCTGATCCTATATGACAGATAGGTCCTTTACTTCCTTAAAACCAGCTGTAAGAGTTTTATTGCATGTAGATACTTCTACACCATAGTAATTTCCTATTTTGGTGGTACCATCTCTATGTAATGAAAGTAAACGTCTTCAAATTGAATAGCATCATTTAAGAACAAATAAATTGGCAACGTGGACCAGACATGCACGTTTCGGGTACTTAACCCTCATCAGTGATCCTAAATCTAAACAATGTAATATGCCAAAAAGTATGAAAGTTACTATGTCGAAAAAGGGTACCGAAAGACGTAGCAGGATTGGTGGGATATGATGCTACAGGACCCACTTTTTAGAAATTTCAAGAAATTTTGATAACAGAAATTTAGATTGCGTTGAAGAAACGATCAACCGAAATTGATCGAACTTGGCTACATGTGCCCTCGGGGACTCCTGGTCCACCAGCAGTGACACTCACCAAGTGGTATAAATGTAAACGTCTTCAAATTGAATAGCATCATTTAAGAACAAATAAATTGGCAACGTGGACCAGACATGCACGTTTCGGGTACTTAACCCTCATCAGTGATCCTAAGTCCGCTTTCGTTTTGTGTACATTCCTCACTTACATGTTTCCTTCCTACCATCCCTAATTCTGAAGTCAAAATTCCACATGTTGATGCACTGGGAAATTTCTCAACTTCAATATCAACCAAACTTAACACACACGTTATAAGTGGATTTATACGATGGATTCTAACATTTCTGCATCTAAATTCATAGTATACTTGTCTCAAGTTTGGTGTATATGGACGACCGTGAGAACTTAATCGTAGGCTCAATTTTGTTTCTTTGTCATCACTAACTGCTTCATCATGTTCTTCGAGGAGCATTCTCAATTCATCATTTTCACTTCTTAAGTAGTTTACTATATTTTTATGAAGTTATATTGTACACTTTTTTCCAAGACTGGCACACTTTTTGTTTTTGTTTTTTTTGGATGATGTTTTAGTCTGACCTAGTTTTAATTCTATCTTTATAGTTCACTGATGGTATTCTTTAAAGTTTTTATCGTGTGGTCCTTTATTTTTATTTTTTCGTTAATACGGAATATCTTCATTCCCCTTAGTTTTTTCCTTAAGTCTATTGTTTTCTCTTCGCAAACATAAAAACTCATTCCTTATTGTGTCAACCTCTTTCATTTGAGTATCACACGTGTTATCAGTAGATTTTGCTTTTGATAATGGCAACGTGAATGTTTTTTTTTTAGAAAAGCCACATATTTCGTCTTGTCCTGAATTTTGTTTAGTCTATTCAGTTCTTCGATCTCCCTCTTTGCTTTTATGTAAAGACTTGTTTTATTTTACTTTATGACGTGTTCATATCTCAGTTGATACGCTATGCCAGAGTAAGTACCAAATATACGGATTTTGTTCTGAGAGGTAGGCGTCTTTCAGATAAGCTTCTCAGTCAGGGATATGTTTGTGACCGACTAACGTCGTCACTGAGGAAGTTCTACGGTCGATATGGGGAACTCGTCATACACTATGACGTCCCACTCTCCAGAATGTTGGATGATATTCTGTCATAGACCATTTGAACCATCCAGCCAAAGATTGTAATCTATGTCTTCCGAAATGGAAGTAACCGGATGTGACAGTTCTACCGAATTGAAGCGGCGGGTGTTGCATGCAAGAAGAAGATGCTTACTCTTCCTGGACACCTGGTCTCACTCCCATATCGGGGGTTCGCTTCGTTTCATGTGGTGGGGTTTTTTGTTTGTTTGCTTTGGTTCCTGTTTTATCCTGATTTTGTATGCCTTCGGTTTCTGAATTATCGATTTTATGCTGTATACAGGGATATGGTCATTATCCATATTTGTCATTAGTAAAGACAGTCAGCATAATAAATTAATACTACTCGATTAAACCACAAAATATATATAGTGAAAATAATTACCTTAGAGCTTCTCCGTTTGTGTTATCCTCAACTATGATCAGGTCCTGGCTGCTTTGTACATCCATTGTGGATTCCTCACAAAACATCGATTTTAGTAAGTCGTCAACTGTTGAAGTTATAAAAAATGCTGGTAGTTACTCTTAAGTCAAGTGGTAACGTTAAATGCAAGTTCTTTTTTACCCTAGGAATTTTGTTTGTTGAGTGTTTCTATGTTTGGAACAAAGGTAGTCATGTTTGTCACCAAAGGTTGTCATTTTGTTATCAAGGTTCCCGTATGTAGAAGTTCCGAATCCCATTCGTTACTTCCGGGTGTTTTGGTGTTTTACTGTTGATGCTGCAACGGGGTCTTGTTGGAGATCTCCTCCCTTCTTTTTTTCGAATAAATTATTCGGAAAATTCCATTCGTAACTTCCGAATGTCCATTCGGAGTATTGGAACCACTTTCCGAATGAATTCCAAAAGGGTTCCGAACCAGAATGTATGATTTCCAAATGAACTTCCGAATGCCCTTTTTTCCTAATGAATTTCATGAACTTCCGAATGACCTATTCGTAACTTCGTAACCTGTAGCATCATATCCCACCCATCCTGCTACGTCTTTCGATACACGTTTTCGACATAGTAACTTTCATACTTTTTTGGCATATTACATTGTTTAGATTTGAGGATCACTGACGAGGGTTAAGTATCCGAAACGTGCATGTCTGGTCCACGTTGCCAATTTATCTGCCCTTAAATGATGCTATTCAATTTGAAGACGTTTACATTCCGAATGACTTCCGTGTACCTGTTGTGACTTCCAAATAAAGACAAACACCAATTATCTGCCCCTGAATTCACCATGTCAAATACAGATCGTTGCATATTTGTGATACAACAAATGTTATATACAGTATAAGAACCACAAATCGCTCAAAATAAATGAGAATACAATAATTATTCAATGATATTCATTTTACTTTTATTGTACATGTACATGTATTTAATATTTCACTAGAAGCATTAGTATTCAGAACATTCATACAGATTACATTTTGTCATATACATGTAATGATGTACATGATGTATATACCGGTAATAACATTGCATACATGTAGATTTTTTCGAAATTTTTACATTCACCTTCTTCATAGTATGTCATTATATATCCATGAATTGGTATGCACACATTGTACTGTACAATATCCGGTACATTATGTTTTTTTGCGAAATTCTCTAACAATATTCCTGTTATGGATGGTTTTCCACATTCTTAATTCTCATATTGAATCATACACGTGACATACCGGTAAGCTTGAATGTCATAATCCTCAGTGCTCATTCACTTCCTGATAATAATAAAGTACATATAGTTAAAATCAATCGATCACATCTGTCACTTTTGTCATATCCTTCCTACGAAGTTTCTTAAAATCCAGCATTTTTGCGTGCACACGGTATACGGGCTCTGCACCTACGATCTTACTGTACATGTACGGTATATTGGCTTGGCTGCAATAATCTCTATCTTTCAAAACTTTACAGTCTGTAAAAAATACAACAACCATAATACAAAAAAAACCAACATGAATTTATAAATTGGCCTTGATCTATTTCATGAATCAGATTAACGCATGCAAAGCAATCTCGTAATGCCTGAGCCGAAATGTTTTAGTCTCATTAAAGTGAAACAGCATTGAATGAATTATTCACGTACCTTATGGTTAAATGTTTCTTTACTGTTGCTTTCATAAACTAGTGAAGACTTTCTGGAAATTTTACAAAAATCACAGTCAACTTCTTTTAAAATTCGGATCTATGACAAATATGGATAATGACCATATCCCTGTCTACAGTACAAAATCGATAATTCAGAAAATCAGAAACCGAAGGCATACAAAATCAGGATAAAACAGGAACCAAAGCAAACAAAAACAAAAACCTCCACCATATGAAAAGAAACGAACTCCCGATATGAGAGTGAGACCAGGTGCGCAGGAAGAGTAAGCATCTCCTGCTTGCATGCAACACCCGTCGCTTCAATTCGGTAGAACTGTCACATCCGGTTACTTCCATTTTGGAAGATATAGAGTACAATCTTTGGTTGGATGGTTCAAATGGTCTATGACAGAATATCATCCACCATTCTGGATAATGGGACATCATAGTGTATGACGAGTTCCCCATATCGACCGTAGAACTTCCTCATGCAACAGAGTACATTACTATGGGTATTACACAAACTGTCTTTTATGGTGATATGATAAACAAAACAAAAAGGATCAAAGGTTGGCAGCATAACCATCGAAAATGCGTCAGAATCATAAAACGCCTTTTATACCGTGGATATGATCCTAATGTCACCAGACGGACACTAGGCTTGGTACTTGACCAATCTACAGTCTTGTACAAGCGCATCCTTGATACTTGCACTCTGACTGACGACGACGGGACTCCATGACGGGCCCTGTCCAAACCTCTTTAGAGAAGAAAGGGCCCCGACCACCTGTCCTCTCTGAATGTCAGTCGGACTCCTCGGGTGATTACATACATGAGCTCGCTACAGCCGGCAGAGCACGGACTGTATTACGCATGCCCTCTTTTTATATCCATTTACATATTCATCTGTGTCTCTGGGGCCTCTACGTTTCGCGGTCTTGTTTGTGTGATGTCATCTTACAGTGAGGAGGTTGTTTTACACCACAATTGTACGTTCTTTGAGACCTCTGGGTAATTGGATAAGTGAGAGGGTTGTGCGCACGTAATCAGGATAACCACACCATTTGCTACTTGCGTGACAAATGGCCGTCTAAAGTCGGCACCGGTTACCCATTGGTGTCGTCGGTTTATGTGTAGTCTTTTGTGTTTGATGTTTACATGTCGTGTGTCTCTTTTCCGTCTCGTGCTGTACTCGTCTTTTGTGTTTTTGCATCGGGTGTTTTGGTGTTTTACTGTTGATGCTGCAACGGGGTCTTGTTGGAGATCTCCTCCCTTCCTTTACGATAAGGATCTGTCGATCAATAAGTATGTTGACTATCCATGGCCGCCTTAAAGTATCATTCCCTTTCTCTGTTCCGTGTCGCAATGACTCGCATACCTCACAGCAGGGCATCAAGCATCAAAGTTAGAGCCATGCCACACATCCACTGTAAAAAATATGAATATTCTAAGGTTGTCATAATGCAATGATGCACTACAAATTGGGAAAAACTATAAAAACATTCAGATCTCCTATCTGTTAAGATTAAGCTCGGATTACCTCTGTCAGCAACTTACTCAATAATCAATTATTTCAAAAGAAAATGTGTAAATCATCAAACAGGAAAACATGAATCAAATCACAACCTACCTTCAACCATGCTCATGGATACTGCAATGGTGTAATCCCAAAATTTCTCGTCTTCGCACTGTCTTCAACTTGGTACAGAATGTAAACAAATTATTCGATGTAAACAAATGCATTTTCCCACGGCCCCATCCACCGCCGTGCTCAGCACAAGGGAAAATTGGCTTCATTCTCGTTTACTTCATCTTATTTACGTGTCTATAGTGCACCAAAATGAAATGAAATCCCATGGTGTTTATCATAATTCTTGAGGATGTAGGACTCTCGCCTTCGTCTTTTCCGCCCGACCCAAACCTTTTAAAATTCCGTCGTTTTGATTGGCTGTCTTGAATCTCGGTCGTGTCGTAGAAGATCATTTCAAACAAAGACGCCTCTACATACACATGATACACGTAATGCGTAGTTCTGTTTGTTTTTGATACGTTCATATTTAGAAAAGCAAAATATTGTAATATCTCTTTTTTAAAATCAACATATATCTGATTTCTATTATTCCAGGATCTCTATTTAAAAAATAAATAAATATAAAATAAAATGAAATAAAAATAAAATAAATAAATAAATTAAATAAAGTAAAAAAAAAAACATTATATATATATTTATTAATTCATTCATTATGATAGAAGCTCTATTTTATAATACATTCAATTTTTAAGGATTGATTTGTATTATTTTTTAAAATAAGTTATTTATTGATTCATGTATTTGGGTGATGCCGGGGTGATGGGAGATACGGCCGGGGGGGGGGGGGGGAGGGTTGATCATCGACGTACGTTTACTCTCCTTAATTTAAGGATCAAACTCAATATCACTTAATTTCAGTTTTATTAAACTTACAAATGTAATAAAGCTTATTTATTTTAATTTCTCATGAATTCTAAAATTATGAGTCATATATACTTAATATGTTTGATATTGTAAATTTTCCTTGGCCAAACTATTTTCTCTTGCTGGAATTTGCTAAGTCTTTGCAATTTTCACCGCCTTGCAAAATTTCTAAGTCAAAATTTCTCACTTCCAAATGCTTCCAAATGACTTCCGAATGAATTCCAAATGACTTCCGAATGAATTCCAAATGACTTCCAAGTTGAATACTTCCAAATCATTTGGAAGTTACACGGATTCCGAATACTTCCAAATGTTTCAAATGGTTCCAAATGACTTCCAAGCTACTTCCAAATGACTTCCAAATGAAATGAGCGTTCATTTGGAAGTTCTATACACGGGGAAATTTTTTTTTCTAAACGGAACCATTTCTGATGAAACATTCAATTGTTCAAAGCTCTCATTTGGGATTGAATGCTTTGGTGTAAAAATTTAGTACTAAGTTTACTGCTTTCATTACTTCATAACCAAAATACTACTATTCGTGTTATGGAGTTAATTACTTCTTACATAGGCCCAAATTCGATGTCAAGGTCTTAAGGTAAAAAATCGTAACAAAATGTAGTACTCTTTGTGGTTAATATGTCTATGAAATATGAAAGGCCTACCATTTAGCAGTACTCTATACTCCATTGCTAGACTGAGGGTATATTTTTTTCTTAAAAGGGCAATAACTCCTAAAAATAGTCTTTAAACCTAAATTCCAGACTGACCAATGTACAGACATACGCGGTGAAAACCTACTGACTTAAATGCAACTCATACATGTACCTTCTTGATGTAATGGACAATAAGCTGGTAATTTCATAGGAGAACTGGATTTCTTGAAGGCGTCAATCCGCTCTAAAATGATAAAAAATTACTATTATAGAGGCATTATTGTCAACAATAAGTGTATTCAATGTCGATTGAGTATAACTATTTCCATTGCAGAAGAATCCCCATGTTATGAGCCCGTTAGGCAAAGGGATTTATATCCTATAATTCTGGTTACCTATTATGAAGTTTTGATTCACAGAATTTATACTGCCATGAATACCCAAAGTAAGGCAGTAATTTCTTAAATAAACTAATAATTCAAAAGGACCAAACGAAATTAGAACTGCCCTAAAGGGACTTGATGATTTATGGACTTCCCCTATTTTTTTTTATTTTACATATAGTTTTGGAGCTGCTTTTAACTTGATTTTTTAGAATACATTATATATTCATTTTTTGACCTCCCTTTTTTGACATCGGACCAAAGGTCAAAGTAGCAATTCTTTGAAATATTTTTGAATTCAATGCAGAGGTGAAGAAGTTATGCATAACACAAAGTTTTACCAATAGTCTTTGTGACCTTGAACTTTGACCTTGGTTAAGGTCATGACATACCCTTAGGCTCTCAACCACTCTTAGTAACAATTCTGTGAAACATTATTGAAACCCACGGAGAGAGGAAGAGCCTATGCCAGGGCAAGACAAGTTTTCATCGACAGACATACCAATTGATTCCTATATAACCCCCATATATCAGGGTTGTGATCCTGTGAAGAGTTTGACACTGGAAAGCCATTTGGAGGCAAACATTAACTCCTATTTCAGCATATTGATATTCGGGTCCCATATTTTACTCAATGATTTACAATGTAGGCGAGGGTCATTAGGTAAGAAATAATGAAATATTGAAACAAAGACAATACCTATCCATTCTTCTAGAATATCTCCCTCCATTGCCATTTGATCTTTGTGTTTATCTGAGCATTGCTTACAAATGCCTGTAATTGGAACACATGTATGTATAAAATTTCGAATGCCAAAATAAATTATGGTCTGGTCATGGTCATCAATGATGGTAATGAATTTAAACAGTTGACCATAAACCACTAAAGGCGGTAAGGCCGGATTGCTAAGTGTTTGTATAAGATGACGTAAACATTTGTACTTTATTGCCCAGACAAAAAGGTCAAAGGTCATTCTTTCCATTCCGAAATGTAAAAAGGTATGGTCATGAGGATTCTAAATGTAAAATATCAAAACCCTACCCCTTTTAGTTCAAAAGTATGGCAAAGGTCAATGTCAAGGTCATTTGGTCAAAAGTCATGATATCAAATGAAAAGGTCTGGTCATTAGGAATCTATATGTGAAATATCAAAACCCTACCTCTTAGAGTTTAAAAGTAGGTCAAAGTTATAAGGTCAATGTCACTAGGTCAAAAGTCATGGTATTAAATGAAAGTACTGGTCATAAGGATTCCGCATGCGAAACTTCAAAGCCACAGCCTCTATAGCTCATGAGATATAGCCCAGATTTATCATTTCTAAAAGTAAGTCAAACTCCAAGGTCAAAGTCACAAGGTATACAATTTGGTACCATGGAAAGGTCTTGTCACAAAAAAAAACACAAGTGAAATATGAAAGCCATATCACTTACAATTCAAAAGCTATGGCCAAGGTTAATGTTTTTCATAGTAGGTCAAACTCCAAGGTAAAGGTCACAAGTTCAAATTTTGTTGCTGAGTCTGATTCGTCTCATCATGGTCTATCACTATGTCAAGTTTCAAGTTGCTGCTCTTAACAGTTTTCTCTCAACGGACTTATGCAACACATGTTGACACACTGACGGACGGACTGACAGACAGACAGACGAACTTTGTCCTTTCATAGACAGGATTTTGCTCCGCAATCCGGCCAAAAAATTGTTGGATTCGGTTTTCATTTTGGAGTCCTCTTATTCTGGGGTTTAGGTCAACAAAACTTAGGTCAGTATCTTGTTAAACAATCTTTCTCTTGATAGTTATCAACTTAATCAAGTTATGAAAATGTTAATTTTACTGAGAATTTGTCTGACAATAGTGTAAATCCTGTATTATTAGGCTTTTTTTTTTTAATTCAAGTAGCTCATATGCATGCATATATTCAGGAGACCTTTGTGCCTATGAATCTACAGACTACTCAAACCTCACTTCGCTGGTGTAAAGCAGATGCACGTACCATCGGGTACCCACATCCCACCATGGAGACAGGCGATACCGACTCGCATGTTTTCATCCTTCAATATCAATAATTAAAACAATTTATCTTTGATTTGTACACTCAACGTGAAGATTATGGATAGATAAATGCTCGAGAGTATATACTTTCATAGATGATTGTAAAATATACAGTATATATTGAGGTTATGAAAATGACAAGGAGGTAGGTACCGGTGCACGTGTGGAATATTTTGATGTACGTACCATTTAATTCAGATGCAAGTACATTCTTTGCTGAAGGTTACTATAAAAATGTCAGACTCTATTGATTTGGTTGATTTTTACAAGGAATTATCAAATTATATACCGTATATAAAAGACTACTTTCTCATGTCATTCGTTATTATGTATACTGGTGAGGATTTAAATTGGGATTGGGAGGGGGTTTTAGAGAGCAAACATTTTAAGCTGGACAAGGTGCCAAAACACTCTCACGAAGCCCTCCCCTCCCTTTTCAGACCAACACTTCAAATTACTTATATACTAATATATGCACGCTCATACAATGTATGTGCATGATCACATCACGTGCCCAAACCCAAGGGAGTGACTGACCTTACTTCCCGTTTTTTACCTTATTATTCTTTTAACCATTCAAAGAAATTTATGGTGTTTTTGTTATTAACTTTTATTAAACATTTTTATTTTTCACAATTCACCCGTCCGAACACAGGAAAAATTTGAGAATTTCCATGACGTCACAATGCATTTTGGCTGTTTGACCGAGGTTTGAAGCTAAAAGCATTGTTGCATCAGGAAAGTTTGTATTTTTTCCCCGCAATCGGAAGAATCAATTGTCCTATTTATGTAATCTCCGCAACGCCATGATGTCATTTTATTGAGTATTTGCGGAATAGAGTTATTTCCCTTTTGAGACGGTATCTGACGTAAAACCATTATGACGTCATGAAATTGACATGGTACTATCGAATATTTACCGTCATTTCCAAGATTTTGAGGAACGTTTCCATAGATTTTGATGACGTCATAATTACTGTACGTCAGATATCGTCATAAAGGGGAAGTAATTCTGGTTTTCGAAAATAGGGAATTTTCGTCGCAAAGAAATTCTAATGCTCATTGGTCCAAGAGCATTAAGATGAATGCTTCAAAACATTGTTAACATCATTAACCATAACCCACAGGTACAGGCATAGCTAATATATTTATCTGTTCAGGAAAAATACGAGATTTTGCTCATTTTTTATATTCATGATACGTACATCATTTGACTGGTACATGTACCTACATCCAATTTGAACAAAGATTTGGTGGTACCCACATCAAATAATGCAGGTACCTACATCATCGTCATTTTAATTCGGCTGAAAAAATGTTGTTTTAACTCAATTATTTATGATCAATTTTTAGAATTGTTTATTGATAAACATTATATTCACATTGAAAGTACAGATCCAACATAAACTATTTTAATTACTGATATTAAAGGATGAAAACATACAAATCGGTGTCGCCTGCCGCAATGATGGGATGTTGGTACCCGATGGTACGTGCATCTGCTTTACATCAGTGACTTGGACAGAGTAGACTTCTTCCTCTTGCTAGAACAGCATTTGGGAACTCGTCATACACTATGATGTCCGACTATCCAAAATGGTGGATGATATTCTGTCATAGACCATTTTAACCATCCAAACAAACATTGTACTCTATATTTTCCAAAATGGAATTTACCGGATGTGACAGTTCTACCGAATTGAAGGGGCGGGTGTTGCATGCAAGCAGGAGATGCTTTCTCTTCCTGGGCACCTGGTCTCTCTCCCATATCGGGAGTTCGCTTCTTTTCATATGGTGGAGGTTTTTGTTTGTTTACTTTGGTTCCTGTTTTATCCTTATTTTGTATGCCTTCTGTTTCTGATCTTCTGAAATATCGATTTTGCGTTGTATACAGGGATATGGTCATTTCCATATTTGTCATACAACTTTATTACCGACCAACATTGACATTTTGTTAAAAAAATAAGAGGCATTTTGTAGTTAACATAATCACATTCCAAAAGACACTTATTCTATAGATAATGCGCAAATGTGACAAGAAATCTTCATTTGAAATATTACGTTGAGTGTAGGATGTGACATTAATCGACAAAGAGCTATTGTAGCTGTGTGCGGCAGCCTGTCACTAATTGTTGAAGTTGTATTCTATAATCGTCAAGACACAGTCTCTGAAATTGTCTTTCTATATGATGTTGTTCCTAATTTCTATTTATATTGTATAGGGAACTGAAAGGATTTTGAACTTGTTGATATTCGATTCAAATTCATCCGCAATATTGGGTGTTATGATGTCACACTGTTATTTTTACATCTTTTAAGGAAAATTCATGTAATAACAATCATCCTGAAAGCTTTATCTCGGGCAATTACAGTGGTTGTGCACATATAGATACACAAAAAATCATAGCATCAAAAATACACAACAAAAATATACAATTCAATGTATCGGCAGTGCAGGAAGATAGATACCTAGATGTTTGTACAGCTGCAGCCGCAAAGTTATATTTTGCTGTTCTTCTAACAGACATGTGACCATTACATACATTTATCTAGTTTTTTTCCTATCAGGACCTACAGCTCTACATATAGTATGTTTGAATTATAAGCCACTGCCAATGTGTTTATGATTAAAAATTATTACCTGACCAAACAGGGACAAATTGCGACAGTTTTGTCCATAACTCCCAACTGGCCATGAATGTCATTCCTCTGTCCGGCTTTGCTTTTGATTTTCCATGAAAAGGGTGATTGCATGATCTGTTTTTTCTTCTCAAATAAAGGCCTTAAGAGTCGCGATGATGTTTGCTTATGTACTTATCAAAAAATGGAGCGTTTTCAACTAAAAATACAAAACCGGTTTAGAATAAGAGAAGGGAGGAGATCTCCAACATGACCCCGTAAGTAAGGATTCAGGTAGTAATGTTGATTTTCCAAAGCAATTAAACATACGGAAATGAGGCGAAGTGTCTTTAGAACATAAATAAATTTGAAAAAGGTCCGAATTCTCACAATTAAGTCCCAAATCAAAATGTTTATCCTCTGCTGTTGCCATTTTCCATCATGATTACGAATTCAATGGGACTTAAATCCCGCAATTAATTTTTTTTACTCCTCGAAAACAGAAATTTTCCTCTTAAATGTAAACGTCTTCATACTGAATAGCATCATTTAAGAACAGATAACTATTCGTTTGCCAAGCAATTCCCTTGGTACAATTATTCCATAAAATATGCTCTTGCTGAAAAAAATAGTTATTCTCTCAAATAAAGCGTTGTATCAGGTGTTAATCCCCCTTCACCAATTACCACTTGATTAATGAAGAAACTCACTGGATTTCGCGAACAATAATTATTTCATGAAAAAATTGCTTTATGTTGACACCCTCTTTGAAATTGTAATGGTTAATATTATCTTGTACATGTTACAGTAATTTGTGAGAAATTCCAAGATCAATATTTACGTGTCTATTCTTGGCTTAACTCCCAAATATCCATATTTTCATTCATTTCTCGTCTTGTGTGTAACAGTTTGAAAAATGATCAAATTATTCGATCATGGTATTTGGTTTTGAGTTATATAATAAGTTTTTTTTCCAATTTAAGAATCATATGTATTGAAAAATGTCAAAATTTCATGGTTTTCTCGTAGATTTGCACTAAATGCCACTTCATTCGGCATAGTATTACTTTGTTTTTGAATTCTCTAATAGACTAGTACCATGTAAAATTTGTCGTTATTAACGACAATGGATTTTTATTAACGATAACCGTTTTTACTCGTAGATGCGTTGCTTATAATTTGTGACAGTCTCTCTTATACCAGAGCGCAAATTAGTTAGTGTAAGAATCACACTCCATAAGTGTGTACTTCACATGAATACCTTGTCATGGACAATATTTCCGTTTTCTATTATATTGCAACGAATAATCTACTTGAACCGACTTCCTTCAGATCAAAGTGTTTATGGAACAACATTGAGGTTTCTAATAAAGGGGACAAAATACCTTTATATGTTCATCCGTTTCGTGATAGCGTGACTTTGGCATGGTACTAGTCTATTTATCCACAAGAATTAACCCTTAACAAGGCAAACCTTTCAAATACAGAAACACCCTTTTTGGACCTAAATATCAAAATTGTAAACGGAAAGATTCATACAAGTGTATATGACAAAAGGGATGATTTTGGATTCAACATAGTAAATTTCCCCTGGCTTGACAGTGATGTTCCAAAGTTACCGTCATACGGCATTTACATATCACAGCTAATTCGGTACGCTAGAGCATGTACTGATATTTTGGATTTTCACAGTAGAAATTTACAAATTACCGAAAAACTTTTAGGTCAAGGTTTCCGCTTTCATAAACTAGTTAAGACTTTCTGGAAATTTTACAAAAATTACAGTCAACTTCTTTTAAAATTCGGATCTATACATGCAACAGAGTACATTACTATGGGTATTACACAACCTGTCTTTTATGGTGATATGATAAACAAAATAAAAAGGATCAAAGGTAGGCAGCATAACCATCGAAAATGCGTCAGAATCATCAAACGCCTTTTATACCGTGGATATGATCCTAATGTCACCAGACGGACACTAGGCTTGGTACTTGACCAATCTACAGTCTTGTACAAGCGCATCATTGAGACTTGCACTCTGACTGACTGTGACGACGGGACTCCATGACGGGCCCTGTCCAAACCTCTTTAGAGAAGACAGGGCCACGACCACCTGTCCTCTCTGAATGTAGGTCTGACTCCTCGGGTGATTACATACATGAGCTCGCTACAGCCGGCAGAGCACGGACTGTATTAAGCATGCCCTCTTTTTATACCCATTTACATATTCATCTGTGTCTCTGGGGCCTCTGCGTTTCGCGGTCTTGTTTGTGTGATGTCATCTTACAATGAGGAGATTGTTTTACACCACAATTGTACGTTCTTCGAGACCTCTGGGTAATTGGAGAAGTGAGAGGGTTGTGCGCACGTAATCCAGGATAACCACACCATTTGCTACTTGCGTGACAAATGGCCGTCCAAAGTCGGCACCGGTTACCCATTGGTCTCGTCGGTTTATGTGTAGTCTTTTGTGTTTGATGTTTACATGTCGTGTGTCTCTTTTCCGTCTCGTGCTGTACTCGTCTTTTGTGTTTTTGCATCGGGTGTTTTGGTGTTTTACTGTTGATGCTGCAACGGGGTCTTGTTGGAGATCTCCTCCCTTCTTTTTACCTATTGTCACCATTATTAAATGGTCGTGTAGTTTAATGGTCTATTTTAGGGGGTTTCTCTACCTATTGTCACCATTATTAGATGGTCGTGTAGTTGAATGGTCTATTTTTGGGGGTTTCTCTACCTATTGTAACCATTATTAAATGGTCGTGTAGTTGAATTGTCTGTTTAGGGGGTGTCACTACCTATTGGTACCATCATTAGATGGTAGTGTAGTTGAATGATCTTTTTAGGGGGTGTCTCTACCTATTGTCACCATCATTAAATGGTCGTGTAGTTGAATGGTCTATTTTAGGGGGTGTCTCTACCTATTGTCACCATCATTAAATGGTCGTGTAGTTGAATGGTCTATTTTAGGGAGTTTCTCTACCTATTGTCACCATCATTAAATGGTCGTGTAGTTGAATGGTCTATTTTAGGGGGTTTCTCTACCTATTGTCACCATCATTAAATGGTCGTGTAGTTGAATGGTCTATTTTAGGGGGTTTCTCTACCTATTGTCACCATTATTAAATGGTCGTGTATTTGAATGGTCTGTTCCGATGATCGTTATAGAATTAGTCACGATATTCACAACAATTTCAATAATTGTAGATATTTGTAGAACATTCAGCAAAGTATGTATACAATCCTCTACAGCAAAGGAGTTATAGTAGTTAAGGCCCCCATCCCCCCACAATTTCTTTCATTTATGTAAACAATTGAAGAAAGAAAATCCAATGCACGTGTCAGTAGAATATTGAAAAAGAACGTATAGCCAATTATATCAGCGAAACATATGTCTAAACTAACGTATTCTTTCCTTGAATTAAAAAAAATCATTCTAATAGATTCTTTTCGATTTCTAAATAAATCGATAAAAAATAAAAAGAAGGGAGGAGATCTCCAACAAGACTCCGTTGCAGCATCAACAGTAAAACACCAAAACACCCGATGCAAAAACACAAAAGACGAGTACAGCACGAGATGGAAAAGAGACACACGACATGTAAACATCAAACACAAAAGACTACACATAAACCGACGAGACCAATGGGTAACCCATGCCGACTTTGGACGGCCATTTGATACGCAAGTAGCAAATGGTGTGGTTATCCTGGATTACGTGCGCACAACCCTCTCACTTCTCCAATTACCCAGAGGTCTCGAAGAACGTACAATTGTGGTGTAAAACAATCTCCTCATTGTAAGATGACATCACACAAACAAGACCGCGAAACGCAGAGGCCCCAGAGACACAGATGAATATGTAAATGGATATAAAAAGAGGGCATGCTTAATACAGTCCGTGCTCTGCCGGCTGTAGCGAGTTCATGTATGTAATCACCCGAGGAGTCCGACTGACATTAAAAGAGGACAGATGGTCGGCGCCCTGTCTTCTCTAAAGAGGTTTGGACAGGACCCGTCATGGAGTCCCGTCGTCACAGTCAGTCAGAGTGCAAGTCTCAAGGATGCGCTTGTACAAGACTGTAGATTGGTCAAGTACCAAGCCTAGTGTCCGTCTGGGGACATTAGGATCATATCCACGGTATAAAAGGCGTTTGATGATTCTGACGCATTTTCGATGGTTATGCTGCCTACCTTTGATCCTTTTTATTTTGTTTATCATATCACCATAAAAGACAAGTTGTGTAATACCCATAGTAATGTACTCTGTTGCATGTATAGATCCGAATTTTAAAAGAAGTTGACTGTAGTTTTTGTAAAATTTCCAGAAAGTCTTAACTAGTTAATGAAAGCGGAAACCTTGACCTAAAGAAACTCCCTAAAATAGACCATTCAACTACACGACCATTTAATGATGGTACCAATAGGTAGAGAAACCCCCTAAAATAGACCATTCAACTACACGACCATTTAATGATGGTGACAATAGGTAGAGAAACTCCCTAAAATAGACCATTCAACTACACGACCATTTAATGATGGTGACAATAGGTAGAGACACCCCCTAAAATAGACCATTCAACTACACGACCATTTAATGATGGTGACAATAGGTAGAGAAACCCCCTATAAAGACCATACAACTACACGACCATCTAATGATGGTGACAATAGGTAGAGAAACCCCCTAAACAGACCATTCAACTGCACGACCATCTAATGATGGTGACAACAGGTAGAGAAACCCCCTAAAAAGACCAACTACACGACCATTTAATGATGGTGACAATTGGTAGAGACACCCCCTAAAAAGACCATTCAACTACACGACCATTTAATAATGGTGACAATAGGTAGAGACACCCCCTAAAATAGACCATTCAACTACACGACCATTTAATGATGGTGACAATAGGTAGAGACACCCCCTAAAAAGACCATTCAACTACACGACCATTTAATAATGGTGACAATAGGTAGAGAAACCCCCTAAAATAGACCATTCAACTACATGACCATTTAATGATGGTGACAATTAGTAGAGAAAACCCTGAAATAGACCATTCAACTACACAACCATTTAGTGATGGTGACAATAGGTAGAGACACCCCCTAAAAACCATTCAACTACACGACCATTTAATATTGGTGACAATAGGTAGAGAAACTCCCTAAAATAGACCATTCAACTACACGACCATTTAATGATGGTGACAATAGGTAGAGAAACCCCCTAAAAAGACCATTCAACTACACGACCATTTAATGATGGTGACAATAGGTAGAGAAACCCCCTAAAAAGACCATTCAACTACATGACCATCTAATGATTGTGACAATAGGTAGAGACACCCCCTAAAATAGACCATTCAACTACACGACCATTTAATAATGGTGACAATAGGTAGAGACACCCCCTAAAAAAGACCATTCAACAACACGACCATCTAATGATTGTGACAATAGGTAGAGACAACTAATAAAATAGACCATTCAACTAGACGACCATTTAATAATGGTGACAATAGGTATAGACACCCCCTAAAAAGACCATTCAACTACACGACCATTTAATGATGGTGACAATAGGTAGAGAAACCCCCTAAAAAGACCATTCAACTACACGACCATTTAATGATGGTGACAATAGGTAGAGAAACCCCCTAAAAAGACCATTCAACTACACGACCATTTAATAATGGTGACAATAGGTAGAGAACCCCCCTAAAATAGACCATTCAACTACACGACCATTTAATAATGGTGACAATAGGTAGAGAAACCCCCTAAAATAGACCATTCAACTACACGACCATTTAATGATGGTAACAATAGGTAGAGACACGCCCTAAAAAAGACCATTCAAGTACACGACCATTAAATGATGGTGACAATAGGTAGAGAAACTCCATAAAATAGACCATTGAACTACACGACCATTTAATGATGGTGACAATAGGTGATGAAACCCCCTAAAATAGACGATTCAGCTTCACGATCATTTAATGATGGTGACAATAGGTGATGACACCCCTTGAAATAGACCATTCAACTACACGACCATCTAATGATTGTGACAATAGGTAGAGAAACCCCTAAAATAGACCATTCAACTACACGACCATTTAATGATGGTGACAATAGGTAGAGAAACCCCCTAAAAAGACCATTCAACTACACGACCATTTAATGATGGTGACAATAGGTAGAGAAACCCCCTAAAAAGACCATTCAACTACATGACCATCTAATGATTGTGACAATAGGTAGAGACACCCCCTAAAATAGACCATTCAACTACACGACCATTTAATAATGGTGACAATAGGTAGAGACACCCCCTAAAAAAGACCATTCAACAACACGACCATCTAATGATTGTGACAATAGGTAGAGACAACTAATAAAATAGACCATTCAACTAGACGACCATTTAATAATGGTGACAATAGGTATAGACACCCCCTAAAAAGACCATTCAACTACACGACCATTTAATGATGGTGACAATAGGTAGAGACACCCCCTAAAAAGACCATTCAACTACACGACCATTTAATAATGGTGACAATAGGTAGAGACACCCCCTAAAATAGACCATTCAACAACACGACCATCTAATGATTGTAACAATAGGTAGAGACACCCACTAAAAAGACCATTCAACTACACAACCATCTAATGATTGTGACAATAGGTAGAGAAACCCCCTAAAATAGACCATTCAACTACACGACCATTTAATAATGGTGACAATAGGTAGAGAAACCCCCTAAAATAGACCATTCAACTACACGACCATTTAATGATGGTAACAATAGGTAGAGACACGCCCTAAAAAAGACCATTCAAGTACACGACCATTTAATGATGGTGACAATAGGTAGAGAAACTCCATAAAATAGACCATTAAACTACACGACCATTTAATGATGGTGACAATAGGTGATGAAACCCCCTAAAATAGACGATTCAGCTTCACGATCATTTAATGATGGTGACAATAGGTGATGACACCCCTTGAAATAGACCATTCAACTACACGACCATCTAATGATTGTGACAATAGGTAGAGAAACCCCTAAAATAGACCATTCAACTACACGACCATTTAATGATGGTGACAATAGGTAGAGAAACCCCCTAACATAGACCATTCAACTACATGACCATTTAATGATGGTGACAATAGGTAGAGAAACCCCCTAACATAGACCATTCAACTACACGACCATTTAATGATGGTGACAATAGGTAGAGACACCCCCTAAAAACCATTCAACTACACGACCATCTAATGATGGTGACAATAGGTAGAGAAACCCCCTAAAATAGACCATTCAACTACACGACCATTTAGTGATGGTGACAATAGGTAGAGAAACCCCCTAAAAACCATTCAACTACATGACCATTTAATGATGGTGACAATAGGTAGAGAAACCCCTAAAATAGACCATTCAACTACACGACCATTTAATGATGATGTCAATAGGTAGAGAAACTCCCTAAAATAGACCATTCAACTATACGACCATTTAGTGATGGTGACAATAGGTAGAGACACCCCCTAAAAACCATTCAACTACACGACCATTTAATACTGGTGACAATAGGTAGAGAAACCCCCTAAAATAGACCATTCAACTACACGACCATTTAATATTGGTGACAATAGGTAGAGACATCCCCTACAATAGACCATTCAACTACACGACCATTTAATGATGATGGCAATAGGTAGAGAAACTCCCTAAAATAGACCATTCAACTATACGACCATTTAGTGATGGTGACAATAGGTAGAGACACCCCCTAAAACCATTCAACTACACGACCATTTAATATTGGTGACAATAGGTAGAGAAACCCCTAAAATAGACCATTCAACTACACGACCATTTAGTGATGGTGACAATAGGTAGAGAAACCCCCTAAAAACCATTCAACTACACGACCATCTAATGATGGTGACAATAGGTAGAGAAACCCCCTTAAATAGACCATTCAACTACACGACCATTTAATGATGATGACAATAGGTAGAGAAACCCCTCCAATAGACCATTCAACTACACGACCATTTAATATTGGTGACAATAGGTAGAGAAACCCCCTAAAATAGACCATTCAACTACACGACCATTTAATGATGGTGACAATAGGTAGAGAAACCCCCTAAAATAGACCATTCAACTAAACGACCATTTAATATTGGTGACAATAGGTAGAAAAACCCCCTAAAATAGACCATTCAACTACACGACCATTTAATGATTGTGACAATAGGCAGAGAAACTCCCTAAAATAGACCATTCAACTACACGACCATTTAATGATGGTGACAATAGGTAGACAAACCCCCTAAAAAGACCATTCAACTACACGACCATCTTATGATGGTGACAACAGGTAGAGAAACCCCCTAAAATAGACCATTCAACTACACGACCATTTAATGATGGTGACAATAGGTAGAGAAACCCCCTAAAAAGACCATACAACTACACGAATATTTAATGATGGTGATAATAGGTAGAGAAACCCCCTAAACAGACCATTCAACTACACGACCATCTAATGATGGTGACAACAGGTAGAGAAACCCCCTAAAAAGACCATTCAACTACACGACCATTTAATATTGGTGACAATAGGTAGACAAACCCCCTACAATAGACCATTCAACTACACGACCATTTAATGATGATGACAATAGGTAGAGACACCCCCTAAAATAGACCATTCAACTACACGACCATTTAATAATGGTGACAATAGGTAGAGAAACCCCCAAAAATAGACCATTCAACTACACGACCATTTAATGATGGTGACAATAGGTAGAGAAACCCCTCCAATAGACCATTCAACTACACGACCATTTAATATTGGTGACAATAGGTAGAGACAACCCCTAAAATAGACCATTCAACTACACGACCATTTAATAATGGTGACAATAGGTAGAGACACCCCCTAAAAAAGACCATTCAACAACACGACCATCTAATGATTGTGACAATAGGTAGAGACAACTAATAAAATAGACCATTCAACTAGACGACCATTTAATAATGGTGACAATAGGTATAGACACCCCCTAAAAAGACCATTCAACTACACGACCATTTAATAATGGTGACAATAGGTAGAGAACCCCCCTAAAATAGACCATTCAACTACACGACCATTTAATAATGGTGACAATAGGTAGAGAAACCCCCTAAAATAGACCATTCAACTACACGACCATTTAATGATGGTAACAATAGGTAGAGACACGCCCTAAAAAAGACCATTCAAGTACACGACCATTAAATGATGGTGACAATAGGTAGAGAAACTCCATAAAATAGACCATTGAACTACACGACCATTTAATGATGGTGACAATAGGTGATGAAACCCCCTAAAATAGACGATTCAGCTTCACGATCATTTAATGATGGTGACAATAGGTGATGACACCCCTTGAAATAGACCATTCAACTACACGACCATCTAATGATTGTGACAATAGGTAGAGAAACCCCTAAAATAGACCATTCAACTACACGACCATTTAATGATGGTGACAATAGGTAGAGAAACCCCCTAAAAAGACCATTCAACTACACGACCATTTAATGATGGTGACAATAGGTAGAGAAACCCCCTAAAAAGACCATTCAACTACATGACCATCTAATGATTGTGACAATAGGTAGAGACACCCCCTAAAATAGACCATTCAACTACACGACCATTTAATAATGGTGACAATAGGTAGAGACACCCCCTAAAAAAGACCATTCAACAACACGACCATTTAATGATTGTGACAATAGGTAGAGACAACTAATAAAATAGACCATTCAACTAGACGACCATTTAATAATGGTGACAATAGGTATAGACACCCCCTAAAAAGACCATTCAACTACACGACCATTTAATGATGGTGACAATAGGTAGAGAAACCCCCTAACATAGACCATTCAACTACATGACCATTTAATGATGGTGACAATAGGTAGAGAAACCCCCTAACATAGACCATTCAACTACACGACCATTTAATGATGGTGACAATAGGTAGAGACACCCCCTAAAAACCATTCAACTACACGACCATCTAATGATGGTGACAATAGGTAGAGAAACCCCCTTAAATAGACCATTCAACTACACGACCATTTAGTGATGGTGACAATAGGTAGAGAAACCCCCTAAAAACCATTCAACTACATGACCATTTAATGATGGTGACAATAGGTAGAGAAACCCCTAAAATAGACCATTCAACTACACGACCATTTAATGATGATGTCAATAGGTAGAGAAACTCCCTAAAATAGACCATTCAACTATACGACCATTTAGTGATGGTGACAATAGGTAGAGACACCCCCTAAAAACCATTCAACTACACGACCATTTAATACTGGTGACAATAGGTAGAGAAACCCCCTAAAATAGACCATTCAACTACACGACCATTTAATATTGGTGACAATAGGTAGAGACATCCCCTACAATAGACCATTCAACTACACGACCATTTAATGATGATGGCAATAGGTAGAGAAACTCCCTAAAATAGACCATTCAACTATACGACCATTTAGTGATGGTGACAATAGGTAGAGACACCCCCTAAAACCATTCAACTACACGACCATTTAATATTGGTGACAATAGGTAGAGAAACCCCTAAAATAGACCATTCAACTACACGACCATTTAGTGATGGTGACAATAGGTAGAGAAACCCCCTAAAAACCATTCAACTACACGACCATCTAATGATGGTGACAATAGGTAGAGAAACCCCCTTAAATAGACCATTCAACTACACGACCATTTAATGATGATGACAATAGGTAGAGAAACCCCTCCAATAGACCATTCAACTACACGACCATTTAATATTGGTGACAATAGGTAGAGAAACCCCCTAAAATAGACCATTCAACTACACGACCATTTAATGATGGTGACAATAGGTAGAGAAACCCCCTAAAATAGACCATTCAACTAAACGACCATTTAATATTGGTGACAATAGGTAGAAAAACCCCCTAAAATAGACCATTCAACTACACGACCATTTAATGATTGTGACAATAGGCAGAGAAACTCCCTAAAATAGACCATTCAACTACACGACCATTTAATGATGGTGACAATAGGTAGACAAACCCCCTAAAAAGACCATTCAACTACACGACCATCTTATGATGGTGACAACAGGTAGAGAAACCCCCTAAAATAGACCATTCAACTACACGACCATTTAATGATGGTGACAATAGGTAGAGAAACCCCCTAAAAAGACCATACAACTACACGAATATTTAATGATGGTGATAATAGGTAGAGAAACCCCCTAAACAGACCATTCAACTACACGACCATCTAATGATGGTGACAACAGGTAGAGAAACCCCCTAAAAAGACCATTCAACTACACGACCATTTAATATTGGTGACAATAGGTAGACAAACCCCCTACAATAGACCATTCAACTACACGACCATTTAATGATGATGACAATAGGTAGAGACACCCCCTAAAATAGACCATTCAACTACACGACCATTTAATAATGGTGACAATAGGTAGAGAAACCCCCAAAAATAGACCATTCAACTACACGACCATTTAATGATGGTGACAATAGGTAGAGAAACCCCTCCAATAGACCATTCAACTACACGACCATTTAATATTGGTGACAATAGGTAGAGACAACCCCTAAAATAGACCATTCAACTACACGACCATTTAATGATGGTGACAATAGGTAGAGAAACCCCCTAAAATAGGCCTTTCAACTACACGACCATTTAATGATGGTGACAATAGGTAGAGACACCCCCTAAAATAGACCATTCAACTACAGAACCATTTAATGATGGTGACAATAGGTAGAGACAACCCCTAAAATAGACCATTCAACTACACGACCATTTAATGATGGTGACAATAGGTAGAGACACCCCTAAAAAGACCATTCAACTACACAACCATTTAATAATGGTGACAATAGGTAGAGAAACTCCCTAAAATAGACCATTCAACTACAGGACCATTTAATGATGGTGACAATAGGTAGAGAAACTACCTAAAATAGACCATTCAACTACACGACCATTTAATGATGGTGACAATAGGTAGAGAAATCCCCTAAGATAGACCATTCAACTACAGGACCATTTAATAATGGTGACAATAGGTAGAGAAATCCCCTAAAATAGACCATTCAACTACACGACCATTTAATAATGGTGACAATAGGTAGAGAAATCCTCTAAAATAGACCATTCAACTACACGACCATTTAATATTGGTGACAATAGGTAGAGAAACTCCCTAAAATAGACCATTCAGTAACACGACCATTAAATGATGGTGACAATAGGTAGAGACACCCCCTAAAATAGACCATTCAACTACACGACCCTTTAATATTGGTGACAATAGGTAGAGAAATCCCCTAAAATAGACCATTCAACTACACGACCATTTAATATTGGTGACAATAGGTAGAGACACCCCCTAAAATAGACCATACAACTACACGACCATTTAATGATGGTGAGAATAGGTAGAGAAACTCCCTAAAATAGACCATTCAGCTACACGACCATTTAATGATGGTGACAATAGGTAGAGACACCCCCTAAAATAGACCATTCAACTACACGACCATTTAATATTGGTGACAATAGGTAGAGACACCCCCTAAAATAGACCATACAACTACACGACCATCTAATGATGGTGACAATAGGTAGAGAAACCCCCTAAACAGACCATTCAACTACACGACCATCTAATGATGGTGACAACAGGTAGAGAAACCCCCTAAAAAGACCATTCAACTACACGACCATTTAATGGTGGTGACAATAGGTAGAGAAACCCCTCCAATAGACCATTCAACTACACGACCATTCAATATTGGTGACAATAGGTAGAGATACCCCCTAAAATAGACCATTCAACTACACGACCATTTGATATTGGTGACAATAGGTAGAGACACCCCCTAAAATAGACCATACAACTACACGACCATCTGATTATGGTGACAATAGGTAGAGAAACCCCCTAAACAGACCATTCAACTACACGACCATCTAATGATGGTGACAACAAGTAGAGAAACCCCCTAAAAAGACCATTCAACTACACGACCATTTAATGATGGTGACAATAGGTAGAGAAACCCCCTAAAAAGACCATTCAACTACACGACCATCTAGTGATGGTGACAATAGGTAGAGACACCCCCTAAAATAGACCATTCAACTACACGACCATTTAATATTGGTGACAATAGGTAGAGAAACCCCCTAAAATAGACCATTCAACTACACGACGATCTAATGATGATGACAATAGGTGGTGAAAACCCCTGAAATAGACCATTCAACTACAAAAACGTCTAATATTGGTGACAATAGGTAGAGAAACACCCTTCAATAGACCATTCAACTACACGACCATCTAATAATGGTGACAATATGTAGAGAAACCCCCTAAAATAGACCATTCAACTACACGACCATCTAGTGATGATGACAATAGGTAGAGAACCCCCCTAAAACAGACCATTCAACTACATGACCATTTAATAATGGTGACAATATGTAGAGAAACCCCTACAATAGACCATTTAACTACATGACCATTTCATAATTGTGACAATAGGTGGTGAAGTCCCCGGAAACAGAGGATTCACCCACACGTAATGCTAATACTGTTGACAATAGGTGACGAAGCCCACGAAAACAGACTACAAGAACGTCTGATGGTGACAATAGGTGGTGAAGTCCCCGGAAACATGTCATTCAACCACACGACCATTTAATAATGATGACAATAGGTGAACTCCCCGGAAACAGAGCATTCAACTACACGAACATCTAATTATGATGACAATAGTTGGCGGAAGTAGTACCCTTGGAAGTTATAGGGCTGTACAGTCTGTATGTGTATTAATGATAAACATCAAAGAAGTACCCAACATATAATCAGTCTCGAAGTCGAGAAGGCAAGGCCAAATCGTGAGAATTCCAATCGAAACGATTGCGAACCCCGAAATGAACAACATTTGAAAATGAGACCAGGTACTCGGGGAGAGTTAATTTGTAATCAGATGTGCAACAATATAGGGATCCGTTTATTCGCGAGCGTAGCGATCTTAGTTTTAGGGAAAAATATCGAATTTTCCTTTTAATATGCAAATTTTGGGCCCCTTGGTTTTTTTTTCGCCGGCAATTCCCTACACAGCTACACATAACAATGATATGATAACTCTTGTCAAAATTTATTTAAAAAAAAAAGAGCGACATTGAACTCAAATATTCCGTCAAACGAAATTGAAATTAATGAGTGAATGAAAGTCAAACAGAAAAGCCGAAACCAGATTCTAAGAACCATAATCAAGAGGCTTACGAATTACGAAATAAATTCTCACACGAAGTTTCATTTTTAACATCGCAAGAAGTAGTCAATGTATATTGATAGAATTTAAAACGAGTGAAAAAAAAAAACAGATCTCCCCTGGCAGAGAGCAGTATTCCTATTATGTATTATTATATACGGTATACCATAACTAGACCATGGCCGGTTTTAAAAACTGTACTTCTTTATGAGCAAGCGATATATGTGGAAAAAAATTGTCTTAGTGCAGATATACAAAGAAAATAGCAAAAATACCGCATTGGGTTTATATAAAGGAAGAATTCACATGTATAGGAATGATGCCTTTGCTCTACTACTGATAAACTTTGAGCATTAAAACTGTTTCCTTTAAGATAAAAAAAGCTAGAATATGAAACAAGGTTAAAGAAACGACGTTGATTTAACTTATATATTCATATTGCTTGTTAAAACCCATATTTAACGATGCAGAGTTCGGTACGAGTTATCGCGCATTGTATATGGTTACACGCATAACAATCTCATTAGCGATTTCAACAAGTTTGGTATAAAAAAAACTAGAGAATTATCATCTGAATCCTTTGATAATAAGTATTACGTGTAATGTATCATTAAATTTAAATATACATAAATATCCAGTAAATCGATCTCAAGGCTATCGCCTTAAACATATTTATAGCGTCACAATCCGAAATTTAACAGCTTGATGCTTGGGAGCAAAGTCAAACAGGAAACTGTTTGTTTGACGATCTAACAGGATATTTCTTGAATATTTTTGCGATATACTTAATAAGAAATTTTAAGTATAGTATATCGAATTCTCTTTGATTATAAGACTTTTTTCTGCACACTTGTAAACCTTCGTGCTTTGCACGGAAAATGTTATCGAAAAAAAGATTCTCTGTTTAGAAACTTTGAGAGCAAATTAATTTAAGTATGATTTTGCATTGTGCATAGATGTAACCATTCTACAAGTAACTGTCCGCATCATCGAGAACGAGCGAGATGATTTACATTCTTGACTTGCAAAATTGAAAAAGGCTTATGAAAATTTGAAAACTTTTTTTCTTTTCGTATTTCACATTCTGTTAGATTCTTATTTTTCTTAATGTCCCTCCTCATTTGCATACCGGACTGTCATTTTTTCTTATAAATATATGGCGTTAATCGTCCATAAAGTAATATTTTATTGCAATTTAAATCAAATCACTATTATAGTATTATTCATAGACTACCGTAGCTTAAAAAGGCGCTATTTTGAGACGACCCCTTCAATTATACCAAAGGGTCAATTTTTCTACAAATCTCTCACAATGTTATTTTTTGTAAGAAAGTAATACTAAGCGTAGGAATGATCAACTTTTCTATTATATTTTTTTGAAATATGGAACCGAACTCGGCCACTTAAGGTTGTTGGGTTAATGAAAGCTTGTTTTCCGAAATATCCATAAAACTATTAAAATATAAAAAAAAATATAGTGGAATATGTATAGAATAGTTATAACGTTTGAGTAATACCTGTACTTGTTGCGTTTTAAGCTAAAATTATTTTTGTTCGCTTAACAAAAATTTCGCCAAATACAGTAAAATGAACATAATACACTAGAACTTGGTACATTATGTATCAAACGAGGATGTAAAACTACATAGTATTGAAAAAAAAATATTGATGTGGCTTTTTTTTTCTCGAGAAAAAAAAAGTGAGATATGTAAGAAGCTCTGATTTTTACCTAAATGCGCAAGTATTGGATATCGTGAATAAAAGTAATTTGTATGTAACTTTTCTCAAAAACGCGACAAAAATTCTTTTTTAAAAAGTATACACACATATTCCAGGATATACAGGTTAATTCCAAAAAAATAAAAATATTCAGACGATAATTAGTCTTTTTTTGTATTTTACATCTAACACAGCAAAGTGCAGCGTTTAATTATCATAAAAAATTGAGGATTCCTTTATTTCGGGTGTCTATAGTTAATAGAGAAAAAATCTCATCGATAACACTTAATTGCAAATATTGAGTTTTAAAGTTATCTCTCTTTGAATATAAAAAAGAAATATTATAACGTTTCTATGGTAGATTATATCCATACTTTATGACAAACATGATGTATGTTAAGAGTATTCTTTAGACAATCATAGGGAGGGACTATAAGTTTGATGGATAAAAACTCAGTAAAAAGTGTTTTTTCATCAATAAACAATAGTTCTGTTTAAAACAGTGTATTGAAAAAGAGCATTTAATTTTTTTTTCTATTTTTTTTTCTCCGTATTGTATGATTGAATACTCAACAATGTCACAGTCCCTTTTAAACTTTGCTCTTCAGTTAGGAATGACGAACTGAAGCTCTTTAATCAAGTTTTTTGACGAGGTTCATTCGAGGTTCAGGTTCGAGGTTCATATTTGTCATTTCTATTGAGATTGAGATGAGTGTGTATTGTTTTATTTATAAATAAAGTATTGAGAACATGATTAAGTTTTTAAAATGTAGAATTGATATATGTGTTTTATTTAAGAAATAACAACTGGCTAGCCGTGTTGTATTGTCCAGTAATTCCACGAGTCGCATGAACCAATCAAATTATCACCGAGCCACGAAGCGGTTCATGTGACGAGTGGAATTACTGGACAATGAATCACGGCTAGCTAGTTGTTATTTCTATTCTAATATGAATAGGCGGAGCTTAGCGCACTGGAAGTTTCTTGGAGATTTTACACCAGGCGAGTACTGTGGTTACATATAGGGAGAAAATTTCAAGTCATATTAGAATGTTATTTTTTACTACAACATAGACAATATTTATGTCTCTCTATGTTACGTCTTCAAATTCATAATTATGAACAGATAAATTTGCAGCATGGACCAGACATGTACTAATTTAGATACTTAACCCTTGTCAGTGGTCATCAATCCAAACAATGAAATATTGCCAAAGACTAAAGTTATGTATAAAAGATACCTAAATATGTAGGAGGATGGGTCCGCCAAAATTCATTTCACTCACTCGCGCCCTCTGTTCTTTGTTTTTTGTTTTTTGTTTTTTGTTTTTTTTGGAATTCAAGTTTTGTATCTTTTTTTTCCAAAGAGTACACAGTGTCTTTCCTGTAAGGTCGATTTAGTCGCATATCCAAAATAATCTATGTTCAAAATCGCATTGGAGGGATGGTGCTAAGATGTCACTTGCTTTAATTTTGATGACATAATAGACCCAATTTTAAGAATGTTTGAGAAAATAAAATTCCTATATATTTATAAACAAAACAGGCACAAAAAACGACACATAAACAACCAATCAACTAATTTCGGCACTCATGATTTCAGATTTTGATGAAATTTCACACATATGTAGGAGTAAATAAAAAAGAAAAATTTGACAGATAAAGTATTACTTGTTCACCTGGTTAATGTATTGATTTCAAAGTATTTGTATTTTCTAATTTTCTTCTCTAATGATGGTTATATGATAAGGAAATGGAATTTATGATGTGCATTTGTTACCTTGATATCGGAAACAATGGTCTATAACATTACTACCTTTACAACTTCAAATAATAATGTTGACTGGAAGCATCACTGATTAAGATTAGATATCCGAAACACGTGTCTGGTTCATAATGAACTGGATTAAAATTTTCTTCAAGAAGAGTTGCAACACTTCGTTATTATTCATAAGGTCGAGGGGTTCCAACTCTATATCTTCTTGAAGAAAATTCTTAACCAATTTTCTTGATATTTTGAACATGTTTGCATCATGATGAACGGATGATAAAAATTGGAGTATATATAAACGTTAAAGAAATAACTATCAATTATTCAGTCTCAAAGTCGAGAAGGCAAGACAGAATAATTAGAATTTCCATAGGAACGGATACAAACCTTGGAATGAATAACATGCCCTGGGAAAGTAAGCATCTCCTGATTGCACGCAACACCCAAAATATCTAACAAAAAGAGCTTTTTCTAGGTAATATTTATGTCACCACGGCAACTATTTTTTTACGATTTTGCCTTGCCTTGGACATATGGACGAAATAACTGATAGGTACTTCATTGTTATTTATTTTAATTATTTTTATGAAGAGGTTTTTTAAAACAAATAAAACCAGAGGGCGTTACTGAAATGAATTTTGGTGGAGTATGAAAATCACTTGGCTTGAACAATTACTGATTAGGATTTAATATCCGAAACATGTGCCAGGTGCATAGTAAATTGGTTCGAATTTTAACTGTACCATCAATACATAAGCATTTTTCGCTATTTTTTTAGGCCTCCCCAAAAACAATTTTGAAATGTATGATAAAACAAAGTCTGAGCTTTATTTTAGATTTTTAAATTTTAATATTCGAAACACGTGTATGGTGCATGGAAATTGGTTTGGAATTTTTTTTCTAGAAGGTATAGAGTTGGAACCCTTCGACAATATTTACCTTGGAGTTTCACCTTTCAAAGTGAAATGTCATATCCAATGGCAACCGGAAGTGATATCAAGAAAAAGTTTATTACAGTTTTACTTTTTGATCAGGCACGACCTTATGTTTTGTTAAAATCTGAGGAATGCCGTGCCAGCATTCTTAATAAATATGCAAATACCTACAGATAAAAGATGTAATTACATTCGGATATATTTTATTCCTTGTCAGATATTTGCACTATTGTTTAAGGATCATATGCGCTAAGAGAGTACTTCACTGGATTGGCTTGTTATGGTCAATGTAAATTTTTGTACCAAGAAATAATTTCCGTTTTGTATTTATAAACTTTACCACAAGAAATCCATTTGTATCTACATCCTAAAGGGCAGATTCTTCTCCGAACATACTTAAGTATCTTATAAAAGCGGATATTATACCATAATGTATATACATTCATCTGTCCCGTGATAGTATGACTTTAGTCATACTATCACGGGACAGATGATATTCAGGTATTTCACAACCTGCATTTTATGGTGACATAATTAACAAAATAAGACGGATCAAAGGTATACAGCATATGTATCGAAAATGCGTCAGAGTCATCAAACGCCTTTTATACCGTGAATATGATCCTAATGTCACCAGACGGACACTAAGCTTGGTACTTGACCAATATACAGTCTTGTACGAGCGCATTCTTAAGACTTGCACTCTGACTGACTGTGACGACGGGACTCCATGACGGGCCCTGTCCAAACCTCCTTAGAGAAGACAGGGCCCCGACCACCTGTCCTCTCTGAATGTCAGTCGGACTCCTCGGGTGATAACATATATGAGCTCGCTACAGCCGGCAGAGCACGGACTGTATTACGCACGTCCTCTTTTTATATCCATTTACATATTCATCTGTATTGCTTGGACCCCTGTGTTTTACGGTCTTGTTTGTGTGTGGTCATCTAACAGTGATGAGGTTGTTTTACTCCACAATTGTGCGTTCTTCGAGACCTCTGGGAAATTGGAATAGTGGGAGGGTTGTGCGCACGTAATCCAGGATAATCACACCGTCTGCTATTTACGTGGCAGATGGCCGTCCTAAGTCGGCACCGGTTGCCCATTGGTCTCGTTGGTTTATGTGTAGTCTTTTATGTTTCATGTTTCTATGTTGTGAGTTGGTGTTCCTTGTCCCTTTTGTGTCTCTTTCTGTGGGTGTCTGTTCTGTGTTTTTTTGCATGGGTGTTTTGGGATTTTGCTGTGGGTGCTGCAACCTGGTGTTGTTGGAGATCCCCTCCTTTCTTTTAGGTTCTTACCGATTTATCAAGAAACTGAACATAATTCATGTGAAAGAAAAGACCATGTAGAAATATTGTTTTGTTTTCTTTTTAAAGCTGTATCAAAAAAGCAAACATCATTCAACATCATCAAACAAGACATATTGAATTTGGCAAGATTTCATGGGGCTGTTGCGATGGATCTTGCATGCATACAGGAGACGCTGACTCTTTCCGGGCACCTGGTCTCACCAAGCTAGTTTGGGGATGTTGTTTGTTATTAATACCTTTTCCAATGGATTTTTTTTAATGATTTAGCCTTCTCAACTTTGAAACTGAATAATTGATAGGTAATCATTTCAATTTTAAGATGAATAATTTTGTTTATAATACCTTCATTTGTTAAGATCTGATTTCCGTAACAGTGTTTAGAATTCTGTTCAGAAAAAAAGTAGGGCATCTCAAAGGACATTCGGTTGCAGCACTCACAGCATAACCCGAAAACACCCTATGCAAAATCACAGAGCGTACGCGCACAGGAAGAGACGCAAAAGGTACAATTAAGATAAAGAAGATCCTGAAGACAATCTCAACATCTCTCACAACAGAGCACTAATCTAAGAATCGAAGGACCCCTAGCCAGCTAGAGGTGTTGCCAGGTTCATGGGAGGAAGAGACATCCCCTGCTTGGCTGCATCCGTTTTATGTGTTTACGCTCGAAAGGAAACCGAATCAATGAGAAACGTTGAAAACATATGATAACACAAAATTTCGAAACCAATCGGTACAGACTAAGGACGGCAATCTGTCACACCGGTAGAAGACGGAATAGTTATCCGGAATACGTGCACACAACTTTTGGGATTACTCAGGTGTCTCGGAGAACTTACAATTGTGGTGTAAAGAACCTTCTCATTGTAAGATGACCATACAGAGAGCATGACGCAAGAAACACACAGATGGATATATAAATGGGTATAAAAAGAGAAGGCGTACATTTCGTGCTCTGCCGGCTGTAGCACGTGCATGTAACCAACCAATTCTTAAGAATACGCTAGTAAAAGGCTGCATTTTGGTGCAGAACCAAGCCAAGTGTCTGTCTGATGACAGAAGGATCATATCCATGATTAATTAAAAACGTTTGATGATTCGATACACATTTAGTAATTCTGTGTTCCTCTGACCCGCCTTATTTTGTTAATTTGGTATTATTAAATGTTGTAGACAAAATGACAAATATGGATAATGATCACTTCCCTATATGCAGCACAAAATCGATAATTAAAAATAACAAACCGAAGGCATACAAAATCAGAAAAAAACAAAAACTTCCACCACATGAAAAGAATTTAATATGGGAGTGACACCATTTTCTTCCAGACTACGAGTCAAGGAACTATTTTGAAAATTAATATTGCCCCCAGTGCAGGATTTAAAAAAAGAAAAAATATATTAAATTTATCTAAAGGACAATTCTAGATGTATAGCTATAATTATATAATAATTATATTCTTTGTACTATCGTTTTAATGTGGCTCATGAACCGTATTTTTTATTTCATATTAAGCAGACGTGGACAATTAAACGTGCCTCTTTTCCATAATAAGCAAGTCGCGTTGATTAAACTGGAATTTGGACAACATTTGTTCACAACCCTACTCAAATACAGTGACGCACTTTCATAAAACGGAAAGAATACTTGTATAGAGTCATCCGCCTCGTGATATATTGTACGTAGATTTTGACCGACTTAACAAGGCATAAAATATATATAAAGAAGATAGACCTACAAGGAAATAATTGTACTTTACAGTTTCAAATCTGAAATAAGGACTCGTGTGATATCGTTCCTTCCATTCGTACTTGTTATATACTTGATCAGAATACGCCCAAAATGGATTGTTTCACTATATTAAGGACAATTCTTCAGAGACATATTTTGTATATATTTCAGCGCTTTGAAAGGAAGGAAGGGATCTCCAACCAGGCCCTGCTGCAGCACCAACAGCAAAACACCAAAATACCCGATGCGGAATTACAAAGACGAGCATACTAAGAGACATACGACATATAAACATAAAACACAAAAAATACACATAAATTAACGAGACCCATGGGGAATAGGTGACGACTTTGGACGAAATAGCAAAATAATATACAAAATTTATAAAGGGCCAAAAATAAGCTTCTTTCAGAGCTGAAATAAACTTCAAACATCAAGTCACGTTAAAAAAAATTTAATTGCTCCACAATGTATCTTAAGTGATAATAATACTGAAAAGTTCCAACTCTATACCTTCTTGAAGAAAATTCAAAATCAATTTTATGAACCAGAAACGTGTTTCGAATATTAAATCCTCATAAGTGAAGCTTCAAGGAGCCGCCTAAATAATAAAAGTGAAAATGCTGACAGATAATACATATTGAAATTAGCCAAGTACAGTACATTCAGATACATTTTATTTCTTGTCAGCTATTTGCACTGTTGTTTAAGAATCAGACGGCCTAAGAACATGCTTTACTGGATTGCCTTGTAATTGTCAATGTAAAGTGTTGTATCAAGAAATAATTTCCGTTTTGTATTAATAAACTTTACTACGAATAATCCATTTGAATCTACATCATTTAGGGCAGATCCTTCTCCGAGCTAATGCCATACCCTCGGCGTCGTAGTGGTTTTCGTTGTCGTTGTCCGTTGATAAAACTTTAACCTGGGCTATATCTCTTGAACTATAAGGGGTAGGGCTTTGATAATTCACATGTAGATACCTTGTGACGAAAACTTTCATCTGAGACCATGACTTTTGACCTAGTGACCTTGACCATGGACTTTGACCTACTTTTCAAAATATTTAAACTGGTTTCTGACAAAAACCTGTGTAGGCGAGCTATGTAATCTTTGATTACCCTATGTTTAAAATCTGTAACAAAAAGGGCAAGCAGTTTTAAACATCACAAAACATGACATCTTTACCTGATATTAATACCAGTGTGTGCATCAACACAATCACATAATTTGGCAAGTTTTCACGGAGGTGTTGCAATGGGTGTTACATGCATACAGGAGACGCTGACTGTCCCCGGGCACCTGGTTTCACTTTGGAATGTTATTTATTATAAGCTGCTTTTCTAATCAAAGTTCTTATGATGTTGTCTTATTTTCTCGACTTTGAGACTGAATAATTGATTGTTAATCGTTGATATTACATGTAATTCACCTCACTTTCAAGATACATAATACTGTTTACAATACCTTGATTCGTTCGGGAAGAGGCATTGATAAGTTTTTTGATAATGTCTGACTTCCGTAACAGTGAGCAGCATTCTGTTCAGAGAATGAAGATGATCTCCAACGACAGTCGGTTGCAGCACTCGCAGCAAAACCCCAAAACACTTTTGCAAAAACACAGAGCATATGCGCACAGAAAGGGACACAAAAGGTTCAAATGAGATAAAGAACATCCTGAATATAATCTCCCTAGTAGGCTAGAGGTTGGACCAGGTGATAGGGAGGAGTAAGCATCCCCTGTTTGCCTGCACTCGCCGTCTATGTCCATGTATGGAAGGAACACCTTATCATAAAGATCAAACACATATGATAACACAAACAATCGAGACCAGTGTCTCGAAGAACGTACAAGTGTGGTGTAAAAGGACCTCCTTATTGTAAGACGACCATACAGAGATCCTGACGCAAGAAACACACAGATGGATATATAAATGGGTATAAGAAAGAGGGCGTACATTTCGTGCCTTGCCGTCTGTTGCACGTTCATATAATAAACCGATGAGTCCGACTGAGATTCAGAGAGGAGAGATGTTCGGGCCCCTGTCTTCTCTAATGAGATTTGGACAGTGTTCATAGTCAGCAAGAGTGCAATTCTTAAGAATGCGCTAGTACAGGGCTGCATTTTGGTCCAGTACCAAGCCAAGTGTCCGTCTGATGACAGAAGTATCATATCCACGGTATAAAAAGCATTTTATGATTAAAACACAATTTCGATAATCATTCTGTCTACCGCTGACTCTTCTTATTTAGTTCATTAGGTATCACACAATGTTGTAGACAATAACCTGACCCTTTTGTCCAAGACTATGAGTCAAGGAAATATTTCGAAAATAAATATTGCCCCCCAGTGCAAGAATTAATAAAAAGAAAGATAATATAAATTAAATCTATATAAAGGATAATTCTAAATGTATAGTAATAACGTATTCTTTGTAGTATTATTTTAACGTGGCTCATGAAACGGGTATTTGTTTCTGTTTATTGACGTGGACAATTAAACGTGCTTCTTTTCTATTATAAGATACTCACGTTGATTGAACTGAAATTTGGACATATTTTGTTCATAACCCTATTCAAATACAGTGACGTACTTTCTTAAAACGGAAAGAATACTTGTATACAGTCATCAGATAGTTTGCACGTAGATTTTGACCGACTTACATGAAATATATATACTGAGAGACCTACAAGGAAATAATTGTACTTTACAGTGCCAAATCAAGAAGACGTAAATTATAAATAAGGACTTATGTGACATCGCTCATTCTCTTCTTACTTGTTGTATATTTGATCGGAATACGCCCAGAATAGATTATTCCATTATATTGATGACAATTCCTCAGATACATATTTTGTATTTTTTTTGAATACAAATTCTTGCTTAATTACTCAACCCGCCCTTTTGTTCTATGTTTTTCCGACAAGCAACAGAACCTCAGATAAAAAAAAATCGCAGAAAAAATTACAATATTAGGCCAAAAAAATTTGTTAAGTCTTTCTTAAACCTAAATTACTCCAACCTTTTTTTATGAAATTCAGACCTTTACATGCAGCAGTGTATATTTCAATGGAAATTTCACGACCTTCCTTTCTTTGTGTCATAATAAATAAAATGAGAAGGATCAGAAGTAGACAGAATTTCCATCCAAATGTATAAAAATTATAGAAGGCTTTTGTACCTTGGATATGGTCCTATTGTCGTCTTGTACCAGGGAATTGTCAATTATATGAAAACAGTTTTAATTTTTTATCTTCTTCAACTACTTTTCAAACCAATTTTGATGCACGATACAAACGTTATACTTTTAAGTAATCATTATCTATGGTGCAAAATGGAGAAGTAATTAACGCCCTCTCGTTCATTTTTTAATGCTGTGCTCTAATTAAGAAAAATGTATTCGTCTCAAAATTTTCTGTACGGTCAATTCAGTGGCTGAGTTAACGTAACCAATGTACAACTGGAGATCTCGCTGTCGCCTCGCACATTGATACAATGTAAAATTATCCTGGTTTTTTGATATAAATGTGATATAACAAACTTCAAATCGACTTTGGTGACACCAGATGATAGCACAGATTATCAGCATCTCTTTTGAGAGGTAATTTCGTCATATTTTGAGCATAGTCAATATAAAACACATATATAAACTCTCGAGTTGAGGCAAGATGGCCGCCAATACACCTTCCTATGCTGATATTGTTAATATGACCGAAACTAGTGTTAGACGAACAGAAAAACCGGTGTTTATAAAAGAAATTGACATCTTTGGCACCTACAAAGTTCCAAAAGACTTTTGGTTATCTCATGTAGAGATATATAAGGCGATCTCAGATGTTATACCAGCAGAACAAATCGCAGGAATACAGAGAGTAAGGGGACTCTGGCGAATCTATGTTGATGATGCATCATCTAGATCTGCACTTCTGACCAAAGGCTTTTCTATCCGAAACAAGTCTGTTACTCTATACTCTTCGAATCCAAATAGACCTTATATTGATTCTGTTGATACAACCATGATCCGTATAAAGAATGTACCACTCTCAGCAGACGACGGTCAAATAAAGAGAGCACTGTCAATAAGAAACTGTGAAATAGTCAACCTCTTTCGCGAAAAGATTAGGGTTGATGGCAGATTGACAAATTGTGAAAATGGAGACCGAATCGCTATAGTTGCAAATCTGGCCGAGCCTCTTCCAGTCAGCATGGAAATTGGACGCTATAGGGCCATTATTCGCCACAAGGGCCAGCCCAATGAGAACCAGAAATGTACAAAATGTCTGCAAGAGGGTCATGTCTCAAGAGATTGTACTAATAACCAAGTATGCAGGTCATGCAATGAAGAAGGTCATATAGCTGCAAACTGTCCTAAGCCTCTGATGGAGGACACATCCGAGTCAGATATTGACTTTGGTACATCTGATGAATCTGATAATGATGAATCTGGACAAGATACCACAACAGAAGAAGCTCCAGCCACAGTAACTAGTGTTGCCGCGGATGACGCTCCATCTGTAAATAATAACTCTGAGTCTGATCAATCTAGCAAGAGCACCGAGATTCGTAAAACTAAGGCAGTGCCTGTACCAGTGACCCCATCATCACTGCCTAGACACAAAAACAAACAACACAAGAACAAAAAAGAGAAAAAAGATAAAACTAAAAGTGAGCAATCGGGCCCAATGGAGAAATTTCTAAAGGCATGCAGCAGCACTAAGCCTTCAGCAATGTCGAAGATCAATGACACTCCATCACGGAAATCTTCCTCCATTCCACCCGACATAAGGTCACCTCTGTCACCAGCAGAGGAGCGAAATAAGACAGCAAAAAAGGCAAACACACTACAAAAGGACAAAACTTAAAGACATAGGAAATGTGTGAAAAGAGAATTGATGAAACTTTTTTGTCAATATACATGTATTTATTATTCTTGAAATACAAATATAGTACAAATATATCAAAATATATTGTATATAAATATATGAATATAAATTTCATGCTAAACAGAATGATATCTAAAAATGTAGATGAAATGAAATTCAAATAACATTTTCTTCACAAAACATGACTTTACACATTATAACAATCAACACACAAGGTCTACAAGACAAAAATAAGAGAAATCGTTTCTATACATGGGTAAAAGAACAAAAATCTGATATTATTCTGGCACAAGAAACACATTTCACAGACAACCTGGCACCCTATATCAAATCTGAATGGAAAGGATATATATATCACAGTTTTGGTACAAGTCAAAGTAGGGGGGTTACCATCTTTATAAAAGACAAAATTGATTGTGAAATAATTAACTCTAAGCAAGATGATGAAGGACGATTCATTTCAATAAACATAAAAATAAAGGAAGACATATATAACATAACTAATATCTATGCTCCAAACAATAGACACACAAGAAATACCTTTTTAAAAAAAGTTAAAGACAGAATAATTGATTTTAGCTTAGGATATAACATCCTAGGAGGTGATTTCAATGAAATTCCGGAAACAAAAGATAGGAAATCAAAAAACAAAATTGAAAAACCTGTACATGGACTAAAGATACTTATTAATGAACTACAACTCTATGATAGCTGGCGCTTAAAAAATAAAACCCTATCTCAATATACATGGAGAAGAAAGAGTAATAGACATGAATCTAGTAGGATAGACTTAATATTGATATCTAAGGACATATCATATAAAATCAAATCATGTGATATAAGACCTGCACTTTTCAAATACACTGACCATCAGGCAGTCTCATTAAAATTAGATAACAAAATAATAACAAGAGGTCCAGGATTTTGGAAACTAAATGTAAGTATTCTAAAAGATCAAACATATAATAAATTGATAGAAACAATTCTGAGTAAATACATCAAAGAAATAAACACTAGTACACATAAAAATTATCAAGACATGTGGGAATCATGCAAAAGAAATATAAAAGAAGAAACTATAAGATATTGTAAACATATATCCAAAAAATCCAGAAGTGAAATAAAAGACTTTGAAATTGAATTGAAATCTACTAAAGAAGACTCAGACAATTATAAAGAACTAACTGAAAAAATAGAATCATTATATGACAAAAAAGCAAAGGGCGCACAAATAAGATCCCGTGTTAAATGGACAGAGGAGGGCGAAAAAAACACAAAATACTTCTTATCTTTAGAAAATAAACATCAAACACAAAAGAGTATCACTTCAATAAAGGATAAAAATAACAATATTCTGACTAAACAAGAGAAGATAACTCAGAGACTCAAAGAATTTTATCAAGAATTATATACTTCCAAAGGAGACAATAAAAATATGGAAAATTATCTTGATAATACAATGATGGAAAATACACTAAACGAGGAGGAAATGAAACTGTGCGAAGGTACATTAACTGAAAAAGAATGCGAGCAAATAGTATGTAGTATGAAGGCAAACAAGTCCCCAGGAAGTGATGGGATTCCCTCTGAATTTTACAAGCACTTTTGGTTCTTGCTCAAAAATTTAATTCCAAAAATATTGAATGAAGCATATGAAAAACAAGAGCTATCATACTCTCAAAAAACTGGAATCTTATCTTTAATGTTCAAAAAAGGAGATAAAAATGATCTTAGTAACTGGAGGCCAATAACACTCCTCAATGTTGACTATAAAATATTAACCTCAGTTCTTGCTAATAGACTTAAAAAAGTGTTACCTTCAATTATCAATACAGACCAAAATGGCTTTATTAAAAATAGGTACATAGGATATAATATTAGGCTTATACAGGACATATTAGAACACTCTAAAACTCAAAGCATAGAAGGGGCAATTCTTTTTCTAGACTTCAAGAAAGCCTTTGATACAATTGAATGGAATTTTTTATTTAAAGTATTAGACAAATTTGGATTTGGCAATTCTTTTCAAAAATGGGTTAAAATTATTCACAAAAACATAATATGCAAAGTCTCTTGTAATGGATGGATATCAGATGAAATTAAATTATCTAGGGGCATCAGACAAGGCTGTCCGTTATCAGCCCTCCTGTTTGTTATTGCAGTCGAAATAATGGCTATAAACATAAGAAATAATAAAAATATTAAAGGTCTGAAAATAAATTCAAAACAAAAAAGAGCTTTTAAAATAACTCAATTTGCAGATGATACTACTCTTTTCTTAGAATCTAAATCAGATATAAAAGCAGCATTAAATGAAATTGAAATATATGGCACATATTCAGGTTTAGTTTTGAACAGAGAAAAATCAAAAGGTCTAAGAATCGGAATAAATAATGAAATTGAAAATAACTTTGAATCCATAGATTGGTCAGAGAAAGTTATCAAAGCATTGGGTGTTTATTTTGGATATGACATTAAACTCGCGTACGAAAAGAATTGGGTCAATAAATTAGAAAAAATTAAATTATTAATTAGAAATTGGAAGTGTAGAAAGCTGACCATGCTTGGAAGAATTCAAATAACTAAATCACTTCTGCTATCACAATTTACCTATACTATATCCATGTTAACTATACCAAAAAATATAATTCAAGAATTCAAAAACTTAACATACACATTTGTTTGGAATAATAAAAGAGAAAAAGTAAAAAGAAAAACTATGATTAGGAACTATATTGATGGTGGCCTAAAGATGATAGACATTGAGTCCCATATTGACACTATAAGAATCAGTTGGATAAAGAAATTTTTAGATGTTCAAACAGATGGTTCACTATGGAAAGAAATCCCTATGTACTACTTTTCAAATATATGTTCAATCATAGATTTGTTTAACATGAACTTAGACAAAGTGGAAAATCTAACGGAACTAAAGAACATTCCAACATTTTATCGAGAAATCATACAATCCTGGATGAAATTTAAAAATCTAGTAGGTTCAAAACAATTTCCACAATCAGAAAATGAAATAAAAAAACAAACATTATGGGGCAATCAATATATAAAAATAAATGGAAAATGCTTACTATTCAAAAAATGGATTGACTCAGATATAAAAATAATAAATGATTTGCTAAATGCTGATGGCCAAATTAATCAATCAACCATTCTAGATAAACTTTTAGATAAACGCAACTGGATAGGAGAATACACAAAATTAATTAAAGCAATCCCAAAAACATGGAAAAATATAATCAAGATAAAAGAAACTCCTAATTTTGAAATCAATTTAAAAAAAGAAATATCCATTAAGATTGGCAAGAAAATTATTAAGATTGAAGACTTAACAAATAAAATAATTTATAATACATTCATTGAAAAAATATCCGTACTTCCTACCTCATACAATAAATGGGATAATTATTTTGAAAACTTTGAGACTAAAATTAAACTTAACTTAGAATTCTTATTCAAAACAATGAAAAATAATGAAATAAAGATGGTATGGTGGAAACTGATAAACAGAATTCTACCCAACAAAGAAATTCTTTTTAAATGGAAAATGGTACAAAATGTAACATGTAACATCTGCGGAACCACAGAGGACTACCAACATTATTTCATAGAATGTAGTCGACTGAAAGACCTACACAATTTAACAACACAAGTGTTTCGCCGACTTAATTTCACTAAAAATATGATAAGTCTTGAAAATTTCATATTTGGATATAAACCACAGGTAAAGAAATTCAATTATCTTAATGAGTATCTCTTAATCATTATGTACACCATATACAAAACATACCACTTAAATGAACTAACAAACAATAATATTAATCCTAAATTCATGCTGAAAAATGAAATCATAAAAAAGATTGAATACCTAAATTACCGACAATTAAAAATACCAAAAATATTTCAATTCACCATTGAAAATGCAGTATAAACTGAAATAAAAATTTCAAAACTCTTCTTGAATGAATCTGTATACCATCTGACATCTTCTTCTCTGTTCTTCTGAAAAAAAGAAAGAAAAAGAAACCAGGGAAATTTAAGAAAAAAAAAAAAAAATTAAAGAAATTTTCATAAAAAAAAGAAAACACATGTATCATTAATATAAACAAGAATAAACAATTGACTAATATATATACTTATCTGTAAACAATAAAACAAATGACGGATAAATGAATACTTATCTTAAAGCAAAGTGCTGTATATTCATTCAACTCCAAGCCAGTGCATACTAATAGGCCACTACACTGCTACCTCACCTGAAAAGTAAACAATAATACTAAGTGGAAATACCCAACACTAAAAATAGAATTGACCTACTTCCATTTCAGCAGTTGTTCACTGCTTTAGCAAAATTATTATTTCCAGCTTGTCAAATTTAAATGCCCACAATATCCCAATGCGTCGTGTGCAATGAACTAGAACTTCAGTGGACAAACAATAAACAAGTATAGTAACGAAATATTTACCTGTCTACAGTAACGTGATACAACACAAATCCATTCTTCTTCTGTAATCATTTCTTTCAAAACACTGTAAAGGTTTAATGTTTCCTCCTATATTCACACTGAAAAACTTTTTCACAACACTACAAGTATAAATCCATAGTAAATCCATGTGATAAAAAGACGACACGTTTCACATCCGGTAAACTTTACACACTATTCTACAAACCATAACGGACATACAGAGACGGTCGGAGGACACATTTACCATTTACTGAGTAAATTATATTATATAATATATATTATACATTTCATATCCTTATATCATCTGTCTTCTGGCCCGGAAAGGCAGATTAATATTGTTAAATGGGCAATTTAATAATAATAATAAAAAAAAAAAAAAAAAAAAAAAAAAAAAAAAAAAAAAAAAAAATTATCCTGGTAATCTTCTGCAGTGTTTTGATAGTTTCCGTGGCTTGAGCGACGGTCAGCATGTTTTTCTTTGATGACAGAATGTTAAACGTCTTAAAATTTAATTTTCAGAAACCATTTTTATGTTGTATTAGGTATATTTAGTTCAAACATGCCATGAGTCTAACAATGTTATAATTATACTAAATATTTATTTGTGCAACGGATACCTTAAATTAAATGTATGAGAGAAATAGAATGATGGATTTCAATTTTATCTGTTTAGAATAACAATCTGACAGACAGTCTGACAATGGGACTCCATGAATGACCCGGCCGAGCCTCAATAGAGAACACCTGTCCTTTGTGAATGTCTATTGGACTATGCATGGGCTCGCCGGTAGCACACAAAAGGTATGTTTATTATATCCATTAACATATAAATATGTGCTTTACTAGAGCCTAAACGTTTTGCTTTCTTGTTCATGTGATACACTGGAAATTTATTAAACACGATTTATCTTAATGACCTCAGTTTTATCGGACACGTTGGAGGGTAGTGCACAGGAAATCCGGATCACCACAACGTGACCATGACAGCAACGTTTGTACCTTATTAAAACTGATAAACATTTCAGAACATTTCAGATAATTTTAAATATTTGAATATTGGCATACAATGCATATTTTGATATATCGTATACATTTTCGTGCATGAACATCGACGGCGGGTTCGGCTAGCAAAACAGGGTATGCTTAATGGCAACTGCTCCACCCTGTAGCCTTTTGCGGTTCCGTAAATGCTCAATTTATTGCTCTATTGTGAGTGCTGTTGAAACTGTCGTCAGGATCTTTTTTATTCCATCTCACCCTGCATCCAACTAGCCGAAGAAACCCTCAATAAAGCGACACATAAATGACTTCAGACAAAACTACAAGCTACAAATAGACGCAACAATATTCATTCATAGTGTACATTTGAAACAGACGTACAGAAACATAAACAAATAATGACAGCAGCTAAATGAAAGGAGACCAATGTGCACCTGTCGTCGACTTTGGACAGTAATCTGCTATAAGCAAGTGGTGTTGTTTCCGCATAAGGTTCGTACAACCGTCCCACTTATCCGGATACAAAGAGGACTACAGAGACTCACAATTGTTGTATAAACATAAAAATTCCCACTGTAAGATGACATCACAGACATGCCAAATATAACTCAAGGCCGAGTTAGTTACAACAAAAATCAGCTAAGGACAAAATGCCAAAACATACTGAAGCAGGACGAGGCTATCCTCTGTGAACACCTATTTAGGCACCAATGTAGTGTTTATAACCGGCATTGTAATATCTATATGTTATAGTTTCCTCTGTGAGCACCTAGTTAGGTACCAGTGTAGTGTTTATAATATGCATTGTAATATCTATATGTTATAGTTTCCTTTGTGAGCACCTAGTTAGGTACCAGTGTAGTGTTTATAATCGGCATTGTAATATCTATATGTTATAGTTTCACTGTAATATCTATATGTTATAGTTTCATTGTAATATCTATATGTTATAGTTTCATTGTAATATCTATATGTTATAGTTTCAATGTAATATCTATATGTTATAGTTTCACTGTAATATCTATATGTTATAGTTTCATTGTAATATCTATATGTTATAGTTTCACTGTAATATCTATATGTTATAGTTTCACTGTAATATCTATATGTTATAGTTTCATTGTAATATCTATATGTTATAGTTTCAATGTAATATCTATATGTCATAGTTTCAATGTAATATCTATATGTTATAGTTTCACTGTAATATCTATATGTTATAGTTTCATTGTAATATCTATATGTTATAGTTTCATTGTAATATATATATGTTATAGTTTCAATGTAATATCTATATGTTATAGTTTCAGTTCTAAATAAACATATGCGCATTTCAACAAGTAATGTCCTATCAGTGATGCTAGAGTCGATAATTCTAAGTAAACCGTCATACCTGTAATCAGTGATGCTAGAGTTAATAATTCTAAGTAAACCATCATACCTGTAATCAGTGATGCTAGAGTCGATAAATCTAAGTAAACCGTCATACCTGCAATCAAAGTCGAATTATCAAAATCGAAAGGCTGATAAATTCTTTAAAACAAATAAATGGAAATCGGCCCCTAACGGGACGAAAATACCCACGCAGCAATATTCTTTGAAAAGTTTATCTTGGACCAAGGTAAAGCGTCTATTGTGGCCTTGACCCTAGACCTTGGTTCAGATCGTGAGACACCCTTAGGTCCTAAAGAATATTTCTGTGAAATATTATTGAAATCCATCCTCAGGAGGAGTTATGATCTGAACAAGGTTTAACTAATGGTGTATATTATATTCTTGACCGTTGACTTTTGATCTTGGTTCAGTCATGACACGCCCTTAGGTCCAAAGAAATATTTCGTTGAAGTATTATTGAAATTCATCAACGTGTTATGCTCTGGACAAGGATCTACCGATGGACCTTGACGTCTGACCTTAGTTTAAGGTCATGACACACCCTTGGGATCTATATAAAATTTCTGTGAAATGTAAATGAAATCCATCCAAAGGGGGAAGAGTTATGCTCTGGACAAGGTTTTACTAATGACTATTTCTACCTTTACCTATGACTTTATTTCAGGGTCATTCCCCCCATATGTCCTAAGGAACATTTCTTTATCATTTAATTTCCATTGTCGTTTTCAAGAAACGAGTTTCTGATTGGCTGAGAAATTTTGTTGATACATCGATCAACACAATTTTTCATGGAAGTCTATTTATAGCACTATTTTTAGAACCGGGGTTCCCTCAAACACGAATGAACTCGTTGCTGAAAATACAATTTGTTTATGTTTGCTGATCATTTCAATGGTACCATTTCTTTTCTACTTACTCAAAAATTAACAGTGCATGTAGAATTTGCTCAAACTAGTCCTTTTTCCAAAGATATAGAGGGACGATCGTTCGCTGTTTGAATCATGGCGGCTGCCATAACTTGTTTTGGCAGACGTATCACTGCGAAACCTTCCGACTTACGAAATATAGTGCGGTGATTGATTGTTTTTAGATCCAAGAAAACAGTCTGTTTTCAATGATTAAATGATAAGAAATGAATCTTATATTTTTTTCTGTTGATGCAGGTATCACCCGAAAAATTGGACAGAAAACTTTTGCATCAAGGCGCTACGCGCTTTGATGCAGTTTTCTGTCCAATTTTGCGGGTGATACCTGCATCAACAGAAAAAATATAAGATTCATTTCTTAAGTCAAATGATTGAAATCCATCCACAGGGAGAGGAGTTATGCTCCGGATAAGGTTATACTAATACTGTCTTTTGAGACTTTGACCTTGGTTTAAGGTCATAACACACTCTAAGATTCTACTAAGGGACATTTCTGTGAAATATTATTGAAATCCATCCACAGGGGGAGGAGTTATGCCCCGGACAAGGTGTGATGGACAGACAGACGGGCAGACATACAGGGTGATTCCTATTTGTTAGCGGGGGTATAAAAAACTGTCTCAGAGGAAAAGTAAAACGAGGCTAACAGACAAAGACACAGCCCATCCTTTTTCATCATTTAATTTTAACCTATTTTATAAATAAGTTATTTGAGCATAATTACGGCGGTATATTTGAAAAAAAATATACATATATTGTGGGTAGATTATAAAGGTGACCATTAAATCAAGAATATAGTATTTACTCCATGACATGTAAGGTTAGTTATTATACTGTGTCGCATTATAAAGGCGTTTTTAATTTCATACGGAAACCAACTCACAATTAAAATCTTCCGCGTAAGATGCAAATAGATAAGCCATTTTTTATTCATCGCTTCCTGAGAAACGAGTTTGTGACCCTGACATGTAGATTCTAAGAAGAAATTATAAATATTATTGATTTCTGAAAAGCGGAATTTTTTTTATAGTTTTTTTGTTGTTGCTTTTTTTTTGTTTTTTTTTTGTTTTTGTTTTTTAAATCTAATTGTTTACAAGCAGCTAGTGTAAAAAATAAATCAGTACAAATATTTATAAAGCACCCTATTGTTTGACGTTTACTTTGTCTATCATTTCATGTCCGATACCGTACATAGACTGCATATTCTGGAAAGGTATTATCAAAAGCAGTTAACCATAACTAGATCATGGCCAATATGGTACATAGACAGAGATCAGTATTCTGGTCAGGTAAACTTAATCAGTATACCATAACTAGATCAAGGCCAACACGGTACATAGAGAGTATAATTCGAGTCGGGTATTACTGAATGTATTATACCACAACTAGATCATGGCCGATGGTACAGAGAAAGAAAGCAATATTCTGGTCAGATATTACAAAAAAGCAGTATACGATAACTAGATGACGACCGATACGATACATAGACAGAAAACAGTTTTCTGATCGAGATTACTAAAACAGTTCACCATAAATAGATCATAAAAGATATGATACATAGACAGAGAGTAGTATTCTGGACAGGTAAAACTAAAAGCAGTATACCACCACCAGATCATGGAGATACGATGCTTACACGGAGAGTAGTATTCTGGTCATGAATTACTAAAAACAGTATACTATAACTAGATCATGGCCGATACAATACTTAGACAGAGAGTAGTATTCTGTTCATGAACTACTATAAACAGTATACTATAACTAGATCATGGCCGATACGATACTTAGACGGAAAGTAGTATTCTTGTCATGAACTACTAAAAACAGTATATTATAACTAGATCATGGCCGATACGATACTTAAACAGAGAGTAGTATTCTGTTCATGAACTACTATAAACAGTATACTATAACTAGATCATGACCGATACGATACTTAGACAGAGAGAAGTATTCTGTTCATGAATTACTAAAAACAGTATATTATAACTAGATCATTGCCGATACGATACTTAGACAGAGAGTAGTATTCTGGTCATGAATTACTAAAAACAGTATACTATAACTAGATCATGGCCGATACGATACTTAGACGGAGAGTAGTATTCTGTTCATGAACTACTATAAACAGTATACTATAACTAGATCATGGCCGATACGATACTTAGACGGAGAGTAGTATTCTGTTCATGAACTACTATAAACAGTATACTATAACTAGATCATGGCCGATACGATACTTAGACGGAGAGTAGTATTCTGTTCATGAACTACTATAAACAGTATACTATAACTAGATCATGGACGATACCATACTTAGACGGAGAGTAGTATTCTGTTCATGAACTACTATAAACAGTATACTATAACTAGATCATGGCCGATACGATACTTAGACGGAGAGTAGTATTCTGTTCATGAACTACTATAAACAGTATACTATAACTAGATCATGGCCGATACGATACTTAGACGGAGAGTAGTATTCTGTTCATGAACTACTATAAACAGTATACTATAACTAGATCATGGCCGATACGATACTTAGACGGAGAGTAGTATTCTGTTCATGAACTACTATAAACAGTATACCATAACTAGATCATGGCCGATACGATACTTAGACAGAGAGTAGTATTCTGTTCATGAACTGCTATAAACAGTATACTATAACTAGATCATGGCCGATACGATACTTAGGCAGAGAGTAGTATTCTGTTCATGAACTACTATAAACAGTATACTATAACTAGATCATGGCCGATACGATACTTAGGCAGAGAGTAGTATTCTGTTCATGAACTACTATAAACAGTATACTATAACTAGATAATGGCCGATACGATACTTAGACGGAAAGTAGTATTCTTGTCATGAACTACTAAAAACAGTATATTATAACTAGATCATGGCCGATACGATACTTAAACAGAGAGTAGTATTCTGTTCATGAACTACTATAAACAGTATACTATAACTAGATCATGACCGATACGATACTTAGACAGAGAGAAGTATTCTGTTCATGAATTACTAAAAACAGTATATTATAACTAGATCATTGCCGATACGATACTTAGACAGAGAGTAGTATTCTGGTCATGAATTACTAAAAACAGTATACTATAACTAGATCATTGCCGATATGATACTTAGACGGAGAGTAGTATTCTGGTCATGAATTACTAAAAACAGTATACTATAACTAGATCATTATCGATAAGATACTTAGACAGAGAGTAGTATTCTGGTCATGAATTACTAAAAACAGTATACTATAACTAGATCATTGCCGATACGATACTTAGACAGAGAGTAATATTCTGGTCATGAATTACTAAAAACAGTATACTATAACTAGATCATTGCCGATATGATACTTAGACGGAGAGTAGTATTCTGGTCATGAATTACTAAAAACAGTATACTATAACTAGATCATTATCGATAAGATACTTAAACAGAGAGTAGTATTCTGGTCATGAATTACTAAAAACAGTATACTATAACTAGATCATTGCCGATATGATACATAGACGGAGAGTAGTATTCTGGTCATGAATTACTAAAAACAGTATACTATAACTAGATCATGACCGATACGATACTTAAACAGATAGTAGTATTCTGGTCATGAATTACTATAAACAGTATACTATAACTAGATCATGACCGATGCGATACTAAGACAGAGAGTAGTATTCTGTTCATGAACTACTATAAACAGTATACTATAACTAGATCATGGCCGATACGATACATATAGAGCAGTATTCTGGTCAGGTATTACTTAAAACAGACGTCTTCTTTGTACTTTTGTTCTACCAAGGGAAATGAAACGGAATTTTTTTCTATGATAAGTAAACGTGGACAATGAAGCAGGCCTTTTGTGAATAATAAGTAATGTACGTTGCTTCAATTCAAATTTCCACACGATTTGTTCAATACCCTTTTCAAATACAATGACGTGCTTTCGTAAAACGGAAAGAATACTTAAAAACATTTATCCGCCTCGTGATGGTTTGTGCATAGATTATGACCGAACTAAACAGTCATTTAAAATATGTATTAAGGAGAGACCTACAAGAGATTGTTGTACTTAACAGTTTGAAATCCACAAAACATAAATTACAAATAAGAACTATTGTGATATTGTCTTATACATCCGTACTGTTGTATAATTGATCGGAATACACACATACTAAATATTGAATGACGTGTTTTGTCTTTTTACATCTAAGCACATCTAATACAAATTCTTGCATATAAAATACTCCCCCTTTTGTTTTTGGAAAAAATGCTCCTAAACGAGCAAAAGAACATAATATTGTCAAATGAAACTTGATTCATTTGGATTTTCAAAGATCAGATTTACAAATTACCAAGCAAAGATAACATAAGGTCAAGGTTAACTAGTTCAGACTTTCTGGAAAGTTTACATAAAGTATCCAAATCCAGACCTTTGCATGCAAAAGAGTATATCAAAATGAAAATTTAACACAATACCTTTCACTTGACATAATGAATGAAATAAGATGGATAAACGATAGACAAAATTTCCATCCAGAAATCGGAAGAGTGGGAGGGTTGTGCGCACGTTATCCTTGATAACCACACCGTCTGCTATTTACGTGGCAGATGGCCGTCCTAAGTTGACACCGGTTGCCCATTGGTCTCGTTGGTTTATGTTTGGGATTTTATGTTTAATGTTTCTATTGTGTGAGTTGGTGTCCCTTTTGCGTCTCTTTCTGTAGGTGTCTGTTCTGTGTTTTTTGTATTGGGTGTTTTGGGGTTTTGCAATGGGTGCTGCAGCCAAGTGTTGTTGGAGATCCCCTCCTTTCTTTTAGAATTATATGAGGCCTTTTATACCTTGTATATGATCCTGATGTTACCAAATGGGCATTTGGCGTGATACTTGAACAAGCTACAGCCCTATACGAGAGCAAGGATTCTTGATAATGTGGAAATGTTACCTTCTTTAAGAATTGTTTAGATCTTCAAAAAAGTAATGCGCCATACACGTATAACGAACAGGAAATCAGTGGTAATGAAGCCGAAGTAATTTTGTGTTATTTCTTTGTGATTTTGTGTGTTATGCTTTTGTAATTCTGTGTCAGCGGAAGTGATTTTGTGTTATTTGTGTGATTTTGTGTCAGCCAAAGTTATTTTTTGTTTTTTTTGTGATTTTGTGTCAGCCGAAGTGATTTTGTGATATGCGTTTGTGATTTTGTGTCAGCCGAAGTTATTTTGTGTTATTTTATGTTATCTTGTGTCAACCGAAGTGATTTTTTATTCTAGGCAACGCAGGGCGTTAAATAAAACCTAGGCAACTCAAAGCGCAGCATCCCCTCGCATGGCATGAATATAATTGACTTATAATTAAAACCCCGTAGACGTATTGCACCCACTTCCCCCATCTGCCGGCTTTACATTTAACAACAAACATAGAGGGTTCTCAACCATTTACAGGTGCAATGGGAAAGAAGCGGTATGTGTCCGCTCCTCAATTGCAATTCCACAATTAAATCTAGTGTTAATGGGCAGAACTTTATAATCGAGAATGACAAGGACATTGATTGATCGTATCAAGATGTCATTTATGTCATTACATGACACGCCAAGGGATGTGGCGCCCAATATGTAGGGGAAACAGGCCAGGCCTTAAAACCTCGTTTTCGAAGTCATTCGTATCAGATAAGAAACTCGCGTCAGAAAAAAAAAAGAAATTTCCTATATAATCACTTCGTTAAATACAATCATCTAATTTTGAATATAACAATAACTCCAGTTCAGTCATTCCCAAAACTTAAAAATCAAAGTAAAACTGAAATTAAAAAACGCCACTTACAAGCTTAAATTGCCTGGATAACCTAACTGCAAAGTGTGTACCCCCTTGGTCTAAACGATCAGACTTATGGACAAGGAAACATTTCTTCGACCTCTTCAAATATTAATGTCTTTTCAATCCGCCCTAACACTAAAAGGAAGCATAGGTCTCACGGTAAAAGGCGAAATAAAAAACTCAGAAAAAGAGCTAGAGTACATCGTACCCTCAAAGGTCTACTGATCATTTCACGCAACGGTGGCAGACATGAATTGCTACATGCTCTCTCTTCAGTTCTCTCAGTTCAAATAAAATATATCTTGGATGAAGCACTGGTTGCATTCTTAATAATGTCGAAGGGTTCCAACTCCAAACCCTCTCGAAGAAAACTCCAAACCAATCCACACGCACCAGACACGCGCCTCGAACATCAAACCCCCACCAGTGACGCCCCCGGCGGCGCCACCACCTAATCCCTTGAAGCAAGACTTTTACATCCACATTACAGAGAGCGCGCGGCTCCAAACCTCACGCAGGGTCGACCCAGTAGCACACCCAAACAAAACCTATGTTCAAAATAGCACCGGAGGGACGGCGCCAAGACGCCAAACTCCTTTAATTTCGATGATATTTATCGGTGAAATGGTTAGTATCCGAAATAGCAAAAAAATATATATTTTATGTCTCATTTATAAAAGGCCAAAACAAAGCTTCTTTCAGGTGACAGAGCTGGAAAGAAGTAATTAATACACTTAACAAACATCAGGCCACGGGGAACGATTTTAACTGCTCCACACTGCAACGTGAAATAAGTGTCTATATCAATAATGTCGAAGGGTTCCAACTCCCCACCCTCTCGAAAAAAACTCCAAACCAATCCACACGCACCAGGCATCAAACATCAAACCCCCACCCCCGCGGCGCCACCATAAATAGTTTCAGAAACACTGATTGATTCAGGCTAAACATCATTGTTGCATTCGCACAAATTAAACTATATCCTTTGGTTAAAAACACCTCCCCTAAAAGATGATTCATAAAAATTCCATTTATTAACAAAGCATTTGATCTTCTGAACATCTCAAATATTTTCGGGATCATCGCGTACAAAGTGCCATTCCTCAATATTTTGAGAATTTAGAACCTCCTCTTATTTGTTACAAGTATAAGAGACCTATTTGAAATTTCGTTTTTAACTACAACAAAGTTACACAAGATCCTAAAATACTTGAATTATCTCCTGCCTCTTGAGAATGTGCAACGTCTGAATATCTATAAAAACCAGCTGGTCATTATTACGGGTGACTTTTCAATTATCAAAGACAGGCAGCTCCGTGGTCTTCTCAAAAAAGGACCTTAGTATAGAATCCCATCCAAGATAGACTTTATTAAATGTCGCGAAGTGCTAAAGGAAGCTTTAGATAACTATACCAAACGATGGTGTAAATCGGAAGGAGTCGAATCGCATGCTCTGAATGACTGGAAAACCTCATTTTGGATATTACCGATATTCGAATAGATGTAAACGTCTTCATATTGAATAGATAACTACCACAAAAATCCTCATCTTTTTGAAAATCCAATTTGTAAACCTTAAAGATATTTCAAATCCAAGTTACGTAATTTACATGAAAAATATGTCTTCGCGCCTGCAGACAAAGCAGCCAACAACATCATAATTATTTGAAAACGCTTCTACATATCAATTTTAGTTTCGGAACTTACCTCAACTAATACTTATATCGAAAGCAACGAAATTGTTCCTAATATTTTGAACAAACATAACAGTGAAATTTCTTCTTTTAACATCCCTATTTCTAAATTGGATCTGCCTACAATATACTGTATACCAAAACTTCACAAGTCTCCTTAAAAGTTTCGATACATTGCTAATTCTAGCAACTGCTCAACAACAATTTTGTCTAGAAATCTGACGTCAGCACTCATGGCTATAAAGGAACACGTGGCAAATTCTGTGAAACTGTCATGAACAGGAATGGCGTAAACTTCTTTTGGTCTATTAAAAATTCAGGGGATGTGATTGACAAAATGAAATCAAGAAATTTTGAAGCAAATACGATATCTTCATACGACTTTTCTAATACACCACGCTTCCTCACGACAAAATAAATGCTCGACTGTAGAAACTCATTAAATGGTGTTTTGATCGAGAGGGGAAAACTTATATCTGTACTTCTGAATCGAAGGTTTTTTTTTCCGCCACAGATTACAAATCATACAAATCATGGACATGTGTTGACCTGTGTATTGCCTTCGTATGCCTGATTTCGTATGCCTCGGTTTCTGATTTTCTGAATTACCGATTTTGTATTGTAAACAGGGATATGGTCATTATCCATATTTGTCACCTTGTCCTTCCTTTTGGACAATATTGATGTAAGATTTGGTGAGAAACTCTACAAGCAATTGGTACGCATTGTGCGCCTCTTGTTGCAGATTTTTTTATACACGTATGAAAAGGAATTTATCCAAAATCGTCAAAAGCAAAGAAAAATGATGATGTGAAATGTTTCATTGGTACTTCTAGGTACCTGGATGATATTCTTACTATCAACAATACTGTTTTTGAAAAGTATAAAAATGTTATTTAACCACAAGAATTGATTCTAAACAAGGCAAACGTTTCAAACACAGAAACTCAATTTTTGGACCTAAATATCAAAATTGTTAATGGAGAGATCCATACAAGTGTGTATGACAAAAGAGATGATTTTGGATTTAACATAGTAAATTTCCCCTGGCTTGACGGTCATGTTCCTAGATAACCGTCCTATGGTATCTATATTTCAAAGCTCTCACGATATGCTAGAGCATGTACTGAGGTTTTGGATTTTCATAGTAGAAATTTACAAATTACCAAGAAACTTTTAGGACAATGTTTTCGCTTTCACAAACTAGTAAAGACTTTCTTCAAATTTTACAAAAATTATTGTCAACTTCTTCTGAAATTCGGACCAATACAGACAACAGAGTATATTGCTTTGGGTATTTCACAACCTGCATTGTATGGTGACATTATTAACAACATAAGAAGGATCAAAGGTAGACAACATTACTACCGAAAATGCGTCAGAATCATCAAACGCCATTTAGACCGCGTATATGATCCTAATGTCACCAGACGGACACTAGGCTTGATACTTGACCAATCTACAGTCTTGTACAAGCGCATTCTTGAAACATGCACTCTGACTGACTGTGACGACGGGACTCCATGACGGGCCCTGTCCAAACCTCTTTAGAGAAGACAGGGCCCCGACCACCTGTCCTCTCTGAATGTCAGTGGGTTTCCTCCGGTGATAACATACATGAGCTCACGGCAGCAGAGCACGGATTGTATTACGTAAGCCCTCGTTTTATATCCATTTACATCTTCATCTGTGTTGCTTGGGCCCCTGCGTTTTTGGGGTTTTGTTTGTATGTGGTCATCTGACAGTGAGGAGGTTGTTTTACGACACAATTGTACGTTCTTCGAGACCTCTGGGTAATCGGAAAAGTGGAAGGGTTGTTCGCGGGTAATCCAGGATAACCACATCTTCTGCTATTTCCGTGGCAGATGGCCGTCCTTAGTCGGCACCGGTTGCCCATTGGTCTCGTTGGTTTTTGTGTAGTCCTTTGTGTTTGATGTTTCTTTGTTGTGCGTTGACGTTCATTGTCCCTTATGCGTCTCTTTCTGTGCTTGTCTGCTTTGTGTTTTTGCATTGAGTGTTTTGGGGTTTTGCTGTGGGTGCTACAACCTGGTGTTGTTGGAGATCCCCTCTTTTGTTTTAAGCTTCATCCAATGATCTTCACTATTTCCAATCTATTGCTTTGACCTTTTACCTTAAAAATCCTCCTGTCATAAGCAAGATCTGTAAGAACTATGAAGGTTGTTCAAGATCAAACAAAACCTGATATTTCTAGGCTGTATGCGAGGATTTAAAGCTTTTCCAATCTGTGACCTTGACTTTTTACCTATGATCTTGGCAAGCAATAGGGTCCAATAGGCTTCTTCCTCTTGCCAAAAGGAATAAGTGAATAAAAATTGGTCAAAACCTACTCAAAACTGTGCCCTCTAGGACATATACACGGCCATTAGCCATTTCCAATCTGTGACCTTGACCTTTAACCAATGACATTGAAAACACTAGGGTTCTTACTCTTGTCATTTTGAATTAGTGTATGTAGTTTGGTCAAGAACTAATCAAACCGTGCCCTCTATGATGCAAACAAGTATTTTAGCAATTTCCTATCTGTGACCTTCCTCTTGCTATAAGAAATAAGTGTATGAAGTTTTGTAAAGAATAAAATATAAACTGAGTTATGTAGGCTTTATACAAGGATTTTAGCTATTTCCAATCTGTGACCTTGACCTCTGGAATATGACCTTGAAAATCAATAGGGTTCTTTCTCTTGCCATAAGGAGTAAGTGTATGGAGGTTGGTCAAGATCCAATCAAAACTGTGTCCGATAGGCTTCATACAAGTATTTTAGTCATTTTCGATCTGTGACCTTTGACCTATGACCTTGAAATCAATAGGGGTTCTTCCTCTTGCCATATAAATAAGTGTATGAAGTTTTGTAAAGATCCGATTTGAACTTATTCCTGTAGGCTTTATTCAACGAGCCATTTCCAATCTGTGACCTTGACCATTGAGCTAAAATCAATAGGGTCCTTCCTTTTGTCATAAGGAATAATTGTATGAAGTTTGCGAAAGATCCAATCGAAAATGAGTCATCTAGGCTGTATACAAAGTGTGCGGTGCTGTATACAAGGAATTGAGCCATTTCAAATCTGTGATCTTGACCTTTGACCTATGATCTTGAAAATCAATAGGGTTCCTTCTCGTGTCACAAAGATTAAGTGTATGAAGATTGGTCAAAATCCAATCAAAACTGTGTCCTCTAGGCTGTATACACGGATTTAAGCCATTTCTAATCTGCGAACTTGACCCTTGAAAATCAATAGGGTTCTTTCCCTTTGCCGTGTGGAGCTGGTAAAAAAGTTCCCCGCGAGGGGTTTGACAGTAAGTGTTTTGAATATATTTCCCTGACATTGTCGCCATAGCACTTTCTATATAGACATAACGTCAGACAGTGCATAAAGTTTATATATTGTTTTCATTTTCGTGCTTAAACATCGACGGCGGGTGCGGCTGGCCAACAGGGGATGCTTACTCCTCCCGGGCACCTGGTCCCACCTCTAGCTTGCTGGGGGTCCGTCGATGCTTAATTTTGTACTCTATTGTGAGTGCTGTTTGGATTATCGTCAGGATCTTCTTTAACTCTTCTCTGCCATAAGGAATGAGTGGATGAAGTTTGGTCAAGATCCCATCAAAACTGTGTTCTCTAGGCTGTATACAAAGTGTGACTTACACACTTTCACACTCACCCTCACACAGACGACGACGTTACTATATTCCCCTTGCAACTATGTTGCGCGAAAATATTAACAGATTCCTGTGGTTATATCTTTGATTAATGACGTTTCTGTTATTGTATCTCGGTTTGATGACAGTTTCTTGTGACTGTATCAAACTTTTGTGACAGTTTCTTGTTGTTGTATCTAACTGTTATGACAGTTTCTTGTTCTTGTATCCGACTTTATTGACAGATTCTTGTTGATGTATCTGACTGTAATGACAGTTTCCTGTTGTTGAATCTAACTGTAATGGTAGTTTCCTATGGCTGTATCCAAATTTAAATACCGTTTCTAGTGGTTGTATCTGACGTAAATGACAGTTGCCTTTGGTTGTTCCTGACTATAATCACAGTTTCCCGTTGTTGTATCTGACTGTAATGACAGTTTTCTTTTGTTGATTCTGACTTTAATGTGAGTTTTCTGTTCTTCCATCTGACTGTAATTGTATCTGACTTCATTAACACTTTCCTGTGATTGTTTCTGACTTTAATGAGTTTCCTGTCGTTTTACTTGACTGTTATGACATTTGATTTTGGTTGTATCAGACCGTAATGACAATTTCCAGTGGCTGAATCTGACTGTAGTGACAGTTTCCTTTGGTTTTATCTGACCATGCTCAAATTTATATGTTCGTAAATGATGCTATTGAATTTGAAGACATTTTACATATAATGAAAATTTCCAGTGTTTGTATCTGACTGTAATGATAATTTGTTTTGTATCTGGGTTTAATGACAGTTTCCTGTGGTCGATTTAACGTAATAGACAGTTTCCTGTGGCTGTATCTGACTTTCATGACAGTTTCCTGTTGTTGTATCTGACTGTAATTACAGTAGTTTTTATTTGACTTCATTGACAGTTTACTATTATTGTATATTACTTTGATTATGGTTTCCTGTGAATACACCAGACTTCAATGATAGTGTCCTGTGGCTGTATTTAAATGTTATGACAATTTCCTATGGTTGTATCTGACTTAAATTACAGTTTCCTGTTGCTTTATCTGACATTAGTTACAGTTTCCTCTTGTAGTATGTGACTGTTATGACAGTTTACTGTTGTTGAATCCGATTTTATTGACAGTTTCCTGTTGTTTTATCTGACTGTTATGACTATTACTTGTTGTTGTATCTGACTGTGATGACTGTTTTTTGTGGTTGTATCTGACTGTAATGACAGTTTCATGTTGTTCTATCTGACTGTTATGACTGTTACTTGTTGTTGTATCTGACTTTGATGATGGATTCCTGTGGTTGTATCTGACTGTAATGACAGTTTCCTGTGCTTGTATCTGACTGTAAAGACAGTTTCCTGTTGTTGTATCTGACTGTTATGACAGTTTCCTGTGGTTTCATCTGACCATGCTGCAAATTTATCTGTTCTTTAATGATGCTATTGAATTTGAAGACGTTTCACATATAATGAACGTTTCCACTGTTTGTATCTGACTGTAATGATACTTTCTTTGTATATGAGTTTAATGACAGTTTCCTGTTGTTATATATGATTGTAATGACAGTTTCCGGTGAATGTTATGTGACTGCTATGACATTTTCCTGTCGTTCAATCTGAGGGTAGTGACAGGTTCCTGTTTATGTGACGTTGATAACAGTTTCTTAGCTATTATTCGACTTTATTGACAGTTTACTGTTATTGTATCTGACTTTGATAATGGTCTCCTTTTGTTGCATCATGCTTTAATGATAGTGTCCTGTGGTTGTATTTGAATGTTATGACAGTTTCCTATGCTTGTGTCTGACTTCAGTGACAGTTCTTGTGGTTGGTACTTGACCAATCTACAGTCTTGTACAAGCGCATCCTTGAGACTTGCACTCTGACTGACTATGACGACGGGACTCCATGACGGGCCCTGTCCAAACCTCTTTAGAGAAGACAGGGCCCCGACCACCTGTCCTCTCTGAATGTCAGTCGGACTCCTCGGGTGATTACATACATGAGCTCGCTACAGCCGGCAGAGCATGGACTGTATTACGCATGCCCTCTTTTTATATCCATTTACATATTCATTTGTGTCTCTGGGGCCTCTGCGTATCGCGGTCTTGTTTTTGTGATGTCGTCTTACAGTGAGGAGGTTGTTTTACGCCACAATTGTACGTTCTTCGAGACCTCTGGGTAATTGGAGAAGTGAGAGGGTTGTGCGTACGTAATCCAGGATAACCACACCATTTGCTACTTGCGTGACAGATGGCCGTCTAAAGTCGGCACCGGTTACCCATTGGTCTCGTCGGTTGATGTGTAGTCTTTTGTGTTTGATGTTTACATGTCGTATGTCTCTTTTCCGATTCGTGCTGTACTCGTCTTTTAAGTTTTTCCATCGGGTGTTTTGGTGTTTTACTGTTGATGCTGCAACGGGGTCTTGTTGGAGATCTCCTCCCTTCTTTTTATAAGACTTTAATTAGAGTTTCCTATTGTAGCATGTGACTGTTATGACAGTTTCCTGTTGTTGTTTCCGATTTTATTGACATTTTTTTGTTTTATCTAACTGTTATGACTTTTACTTGTTGTTGCATCTGACTGTGATGACAGTTTCCTGTGGGTGTATCTGACTGTAATAACAGTTTCCTGTTGTTGAATCGGACTATAATGACATTTTCCTGTTGTTGAATCTGACTGTAATGACAGTTTCCTGTTGTTGAATCAATCTGTAATGACAGTTTCCTATTGTTGAATCTAACTTTATCTGATCTTAATAGCAGTTTCGTTGCATGTATTTGACTTTATTGACAGTTTACTGTGATTTATATGACTTCCTGTAGTTTTGACTGACTTTGACGATAGTGTCCTGTGGTGGTATCTGACTTTAATGAGTTTCCTGAAATTCAATATGAAGACGTTTACATTTATACCACTTGGTGGGTGTCACTGCTGGTGGACCAGGAGTCCCCGAGGGCACATGTAGCCAAGTTCGATCAATTTCGGTTGATCGTTTCTTCAACGCATTCTAAAATTTCTGTTATTAAAATTTCTTGAAATTTCTAAAACGTGGGTCCTGTAGCATCATACCCCACCCATTCTGCTACGTCTTTCGGTACGCTTTTTCGACATAGTAACTTTCACACTTTTTTTGGCTTATTACATTGTTTAGATTTGAGGATCACTGACGAGGGTTAAGTACCCGAAACGTGCATGTCTGGTCCATGTTGCCAATTTACCTGTTCTCAAATGATGCTATTCAATATGAAGACGTTTACATTGTATTTGACTGTAATGACAGTTTCTTGTTGTTGAATCAGACTGTTATGACAGGTTCCTGTGGCTGTATCTGAAGTTAATGACAATTTCTTTGCTTGTATTTCACTTAATTGACAGGTTACTTCGATTGTATATTACATTGATAATGGTTTCCGGACTTTATTGACATTTTCCTGTGGTTGTATCACACTTTAATGAGAGTGACCTCAGGCTCTATCTGACTTTATTGATAGTCCCTGTGGTTGTATCTTACATTAATGATTGTGACCTGTGGTTGTTTTTGACTTTAATGATTGTGATCTGTGGCTGTATCTGACTTTATTGATAGTTTCATGTAGTTGTTGTTGACTGTAATGACAGTTTACTTTGGCTGTACCTGACTTTATTGATAGTTTCATGTAGTTGTTGTATTTGACTGTAATGACAGTTTACTTTAGCTGTATCTGACTTTATTAATAGTTTCATGTAGTTGTTGTTGACTGTAATGACAGTTTACTTTAGTTGTATCTGACTTTATTGATAGTTTCCTGTGGTTGTATTTGACTTTAATGATTGTGACCTCTGGCTGTATCTGACTTTATTGATAGTTTCATGTAGTTGTTGATGACTGTAATGATAGTTTACTTTGGCTGTATCTGACTTTATTGATAGTTTCATGTAGTTGTTGTATTTGACTGTAATGACAGTTTACTTTGGCTCTATCTGACTTCAATAACTGTTTCTAATGGTGATGTCTGGCGTAAATTACAGTTTCGTAGCTTGTTATGACAATTTACTGTGGCTGTATATGATTTTAATGATTGTGACCTGTGGCTGTATCTGACTTTAATGATTGTGACCTGTGGCTGTATCTGACTTTAATGTTTGTGACCTGTGGCTGTATCTGACTTTAATGATTGTGACCTGTGGCTGTATCTGACCTTATTGATAGTTTCATGTAGTTGTTGTTGACTGTAATGATAGTTTACTGTGGCTGTATCTGACTTTAATGATTGTGACCTGTGGCTGTATCTGACTTTAATGATTGTGACCTGTGGCTGTATATGACTTTAATGATTGTGTCCTGTGGCTGTATCTGACTTTAATGATTGTGACCTGTGGCTGTATCTGACTTTAATGATTGTGACCTGTGGCTGTATCTGACCTTATTGAAAGTTTCATGTAGATATTGTTGACTGTAATGACAGTTTACTGTGGCTGTATCTGACTTTATCGATAGTTTCATTTAGTTGTTGTTGACTGTAATGACAGTTTACTGAGGCTGTATCTGACTTTATTGATAGTTTCATGTAGTTGTTTTATTTGACTGTAATGAAAGTTTACTTGGCTCTATCTGACTTTAATTACTGTTTCTAATGGTGATGTCTGGCGTAAATTACAGTTTCGTAGCTTGTTATGACAATTTACTGTGGCTGTATATGACTTTAATTACTGTTTCTAATGGTGATGTCAGGCGTAAATTACAGTTTCGTAGCTTGTTATGACAGTTTACTGTGGCTCTATATGACTTTAATTACTGTTTCTAATGGTGATGTCTGGCGTAAATGACAGTTTCGTAGCTTGTATTTGACTTTATTGACACTTTACTGTGATTGTATTTGACTTTAATGATATTGTCCTGTGGCTATAACTGACCGTGATGGCAGTTTCCTGTGATTGTATATGACTTTTATGACAGTTTCCTGTTTTTGTATCTGACTATAATGACAGTTAACTGTGATTATATTTGACTTTATTCACAATTTTCTGTGGTAGTATCTGACTGCAATGAAGGTTTGTTTGCTGTGGTTGTATCTGACTTAAATGACTGTTTCCTGTATGTGTATGTGACTGTATATAACCTTAAGGATGCGCGCTACTTTGATTTTCGAACTTTCCGTGCATCTAAGATACGACGTTACGACGTAAGAACTATCCGTCCCATTTACACTTTACGTCATTTCGTCTTTTAGCCCAAAACGCATGTATTGTACAAGTATAATAGTACAAGTACAATATCTGTGTACATATTCTTCGTAAAAATGACATGACAAGGAAGAAAAATTGCAGTACTCTGGATTTCTAATGCCTTATGACACAAAATTTACATGATATTGTGGGTAGCTCAACTTCGGTAAAATCATCCGTTTCTTCTGGAAGTACATTTGTAATAAGAATATAGTAATGCAAAAATCGAGAACAGCCGCGGAAAAGGTAATTTACTGGACCGGTACACGACTTACCTCAACAACATGGCTCAAGATTCGCTGATTGATCTACTCGAAATATTTTTGGTATTATGATTCCAAAAGAAGCAAAGATAAATTCCTTGGTGATTAATGACACAAGTGGATCAAATCCTCATCCTGAATATTGAATATTTGATCCACTAATGTATGAATTCGCACATGCACACATAGGACCTTTCTGCAGACAGCAGCACAGACAGTATAGTTCGTCCTTGAACTTCGTCTGGTGTGACGCGTGATCGACTTACTTCGTCACACGTCTTTGAAGCGCAAGTGCGTGACCTAGATTTTGACACATACATCACTGGGGGCATAGCTTGATAATGGAATGTACATATTTTAAATCTGTGTAAAAACAAGGAATAAAATAGGCATGATAAGTTTCGATACTTTAACATGGTCCAAAATGTTTAGGGGGGAGGGTATTTTTTTCAAGTAATCAACATGATATGAATCTTCTTTTTTTTTCTAAATTATTCAAAAGTCGAGAATCCATAAGCACTAGCTAGGCCCGTACCTAGCCATGTTATGAAGTGCAGGTTCACGGAGGCGGGTCCAGGGCAGAGCCTTGAAAGCCCCCCCCCCGACGAAAACGATTTTAGATCATTGAACAGAGCCCTAGAAAATGTACTGAAAATACCTCTTTATCAAGAGAATATGTTAAATATTCGAATGCATTTCTACGGAGAAAGAAATGATTGAAAAATTAAATAGGAAAACAAAATTAGTTTTGAAAGTAAACTTAGTGTTCAAATATATCAAAGATCTGAAGTACAGGTACTATATACTAGTATGTTGTAGTGGGAGCATCATATCAATGACAAACCGAACATCTTTGTGTAACGCACCCAGTATAATTTTGCGGTCGAGTCGAGTAATTCAAAGTTGTTGGACAGTCTGTCGAAACAATCTGTTCTTGACGATGCGACAGTGATGTCAAACTGGTTCGTGCAGATGTAGAATCCAAATACTGAGTGAAGGTATAATGAAAACATTACATAGCTTCTGCGTCTAAAATAATGGTCAAATATGACGGTCGCAACGCTGACAATGATTACTCCCGTGTTTCACAGCCAAAACTAGAGTACAAGAACAAAAGAAATTTTATGTAGTTAGATTTTATTGCAAATGGATTGACCAAGGACAACACACACACACTTTCTCTATCGTTTTCATCTGTCTTTTTCTTTTAAAAGTCGTGTATGCAGTGTGATTGAATTCGTATGAGTTGCTCAACAAGGTATATTTATAACGAGATGGTTGTCTGATCATAAAAAAGAGACTGAGTTCATAGCCTCGAAATGAAATGGGCTATCAACAATTGACCTTTTCTTGTTACGGTTTAGACTACTAATCTCCGTCTTATAATACTAATAGTCCAGTCCATGTCCATACACTGTTTGATTTGTCGAAATTTCTCTCCCCCCCCCCACCTCTCTCTCTCATGCAATTACAAAAAAAAAATGATACGGCCGAGCTGATGTGCAAGCCCGGGCTTATTTGCTTACATGGTAGCTACGCGCCTGAGCACTCCTCTCATAGTAGCCAATATGCTACTTATTTTTTGGTTGGGCAAATGAATATTTGAAGATATAAGTGAAGACTCGTGCACATGCTCGAACCCCTCTAATTTTAGAGTTACGATCGAGAGTCAAGAGGTCACAAAGGAATTACCTGTTCGTAAAATCCGTATATAAGTTAAAAGAACTTTATACAATGAATGAAAAAAAAAAAGAAAGATGCATGGAATAGCAAAATTGTGGGAGCCGCCATGGAGTCAGGATGGTTATGATCCTTCCCCTTGGGAATCTCCCATTATAAATATAAAATTACGCGTAATTTCTTTTTTTTTTTTTCGCAAAACTATAGGCCAACACCCTGTTTCACAAAAAATCTTACGAAAAATTTCAAGAAAATTCGTAACTTTTGATTGCGTAGTTTTTTCTTTCTAGTCATATTTAGAGAGGCTTTGTTTCTGAATTATACTTAGTACGTAAAAATGATATTAGAAAACGTAATGCAATGTAAAAAAAAATAATAAGTTTTCTTCAATGATGAAAGTTACGAAAATTCCTTTCTTTTTTTTTTCGTAAGAACGTTTGTGAAACTAGGCACTGTTCCCTAAGTTGAAAACAAAACCTAATCAAATGACTTGCTATACATCGTATGTATGATAATGTTATTGTTAATTATGATAACGCAATGTTTATCATAGATAACTTGCTACCTTTTTTGCAACAAATAAGCCGGTTACAACATCATAATGTTTCATCAATGGGATAATTCCAGATAACCCCCCCCCCAACATGAAATAAGGATGAAAATACATTCGAAGGAAAATATGTCATGTTATTAAATATAAGTTCAATGGCTAGAATGTTTATCGATTTTTTTTGTAAACAATTTGTCTAAACTACGCAACAGTTACTCATATTTATAAAACAAATTATTTGATTCCAAAATTATTTCTCTGTACATATGTAAGTACGTACATACATTTGCACGACATCTCATTTCGTTACTTCTGTCTACCTGTATACTTTGGCGACATTTTAGTCACTCCATCTGTCCGTATTTCCGTATGTTTTTTTTTTTCTCACGCAAGGAATTAACCTGGTCCTTTCTTTCGACTGGTAACTTACGATTCAATTTGTATGTGATATAATCATGTTCTTGTGACAATTTTGGTCATGATTTTTCCTCTTTGACCTTGATATTTGACATTTTCTATAAAAAAAACCCATAGGCATACATGGGGTGCCGGTGCGACACGAATGCCCCGCTGGTAGTCATCATTGAACATATTTCCAAGGGCAATATCTCCGTCAATAAAACCAGAATTATACATAAGATATGTACGTTTACATTTAGATAGGGGCGTGCTCTTAAGCATGTTGACAAAAGGTCGAGATATTTGAACTTCGCCTAGAAAGATGATTGCAAGGTTACAACACTATATATGCTACTTTTAAAATGAGAAGTTGAACTTTTAAAAGGGACACTCAGAAAATAGAAATTGTGGTATAGAAATTGCAGTGTCCATGAAGCACTCAGCAGTTTAATTGATTTTTTTCTCTGAATAATTTTGTGACCTTGACATATTTGTTTGACCTTTTTTTAATACCAAGGATGTACCATTACCCTTGAATTGTAAATAAGAATTTCTTTATACTTTGTATATTCTTTGTAACAAGATGGTTTAGGCTTTATTTGTTATTTATCATGTTTATAATGACCTATTGCAAGCGATACATTTGTTCCTCAAACACTCTAGTTGCATGTATTCCGAAAGATCCCGTTATCTTGAAAATAAATAGACATTCTATTATCTTTAAAATATTTTCAAAATGTTTTCAAAATTTCAATGGATCCAAACGTCTATGATCTTTGATCCTGATCTTGAATATTATTCCTCTGTTGAGGACCTTCTACATGGAAAGTTTGAAGATCCTGTGGTTTGCAGCTCAGCCTATACATGTACTTGCAGCGTAAACATTTTGGTGTATGTATTACCCCCCCCCCTTTCCCCGCTTCTACGTCGATCAATTTCTAAAATATTCTTTAAAAGATGATAAAACCAGATATGTTAAAAAGAAAATGTATTTATCATATCGAATACAGAAAATTAAAGAATGTTTCGGTCAAAACAAGAGCTATTCTTGAATTTTAAAGTATTTCTACAAAAGAATGCTATTTTTAGCCCCAAAATGACCTTGGTCTCTGACCTATTAAATCCAAAATAATTGGTGCTTATCTTTGGTTAATTGGCTATCAGTGAGTGAAGTTTCATTCATATCAGATCATAAATACAGGTAGTAGGGCACGAAAAGCAATTTTTTGGGGAGTTATCTGCCCTTTATTAGAGAAAATGTCTATTATCTTAAAATTTAGCTCATTGACCTACCTTAATTTCTTTTAGTTAACTTCTAATTAGTTTTTCAAAAGAGCATGGTATTGGCCTTCATAATCATTAATTTATAAAAATATTGGATTACTTATAGCAATGTATTTTTCAACATTTTTAATAGCTGTGAACAATATTTCCATGCATATATGAATTGATAGATACATAGTATTAAATATCTTGAAACCTGTCTCCTTGTTGTTGATTGTAGTAAATTTCATTTTTCAGATGAACTACTATTGTAACCCTCTAACTTAAAGTTTAAATTATAGCATGTTCGTTATTTATTCCCTTTTGTTTTACTAAAAAATATATGACCATCTCAAATTTGACAAAAGAGATTGACAATTCCCAGCTTTCATCACCTGCAGCAGACCCCCACTTATTTCAAAGACGTATTTCTCAAAAAGTAGATCATTGACAAATACTTTGCAATCTATCACTGGAAAGTACAATGATAACTTTAACAAAAGAAAATAAAATTGGAGAAATTCGATTAATCTGTTCAGAGAAGCGGACATCCTAAATAACAATTTCTCAGCATGAATTTGACTTTTTTGACAGTTTACTGTGATTGTATATGACTTCCTATAGTTCTGTCAGACTTTAATGGTAGTGTCGTTTGGCTGTCTCTCACTGTAATGACAGTTTCCTGTGACTGTATCTTACTTGAGTGAGTTTCCTGTTGTTTTATTTGACGGTTATGACAGTTTCCTGTTATTTAATCTGACTTTCAATGACATGTGTATGGCTTTTATGAGTTTCCTGTTGTTGTTTCTGACTGTAATGACAGTTAACTGTGATTCTATGCGACTTTATTCACAATTTCCTGTGGTTGTATATGACTGCAATGACAGTTTGCTGTGGTCGTATCTGACTTTAATGACTGTTTCCTGTATGTGTATTTGACTTTAATGATAGTTCCCTGTTGTTGTATCTGACTCTAATGATACTTTCCTGTTGTTGTATCTGACTTTATTTACAATTTCCTGTTGTTGTATCTGACATTAATGGCGGTTTAATGTGAATGAATCTGACTGTATTGATAGTTTCCTGTGATTGTAACGATAGTATCCCGTTCCTGTATCTGACTTCTATTTCTGCTTCCTGTGACTGTATCGGACTTTAATTATTGTTTCCTGTTGTTGTTTCTGACTATAATGACTTAATTGACAATTTCATGTGATTGTATCTGACTTTAATGACAGTTTCATGTATCTGACTGTTATGATATTTTCCTGTGATTATGATGACAGTTTCCTGTGACTGTATCTGACTATAATGACAATTTCCTGTTGCTGTACCAAATTTTATTGACAATTTCCTGTTGTTGTATATTACTTAAATGACAGTTTCATTAAGTTGTATCTGATTGTAACGATAGTTCCCCGTTCTTGTATCTGGCTTTTACTACTGTCTCCTGTGATTGTATCTGACTTTTATGATAGTTTCCTGTTGTTGTATCTGACTATAATGACAATTTCCTGTTGTTGTATTTGACTTTAATGAAAGTTTGATGTGATTGTTCCTGACTATAATGTGATTGTAATGACAGTTTCCCGTTCTTGTATCTGACTTAAGTGACTTTAATGACCGTTTCCTGTTATTGTATCTGACTATAATAGCAATTTCAGGTGATTGTATCTGACTGTAATGATATTTTCCTGTGATTGTAATGACAGTTTCTCATTCCTGTATCTTACTATAATGACAATTTCCTGTTGTTGTATCTGACCATAATGACAATTTTCTCTTATTGTATCTGACTTCAATGACAGTGTTCTGTTGTTGTATATGACTGTTTATTGTGATTGTATTTGACTTTAATGACAATTTTTTGTTATTGTATCTGACTTTAATGACAATTTCCTGTTGTTGTATCTGACTTTAATGACAGTTTGATGTGATTGTATCTGACTGTCTGTTATTACAGTTTCCCATTTCTGTATCTAACAATAATGACAATTTCCTGTCGTTGTATCTGACATTAATGACAATTTCCTTTAATGACTGTTTCTAGTGGTGATGTCTGGCGTTAATGACAGTTTCGAAGCTTGTAGTTGACTTTATTGACAGTTTACTGTGATTGTATCTGAGATTTATGACGGTTTCCTGTGGTTGTTTCTGACTTTAATGATAGTGTCCTGTGTCTATATCTGACTGTGATGGCAATTTCTTGTAATTGAATATGACTTTTATGATTTTCGTGTTGTTGTAGCTGACTGTAATTACAGTTGACTATGATTATATTTGACTTTATGCACAATTTTCTTTGGTTTTATCTGACTGCAATGGCAGCTTGCTCTGGTTGTATCTGACTTTAATGACTGTTTACTGTATTTGTATCTGACTTTTAATGATAGTTTCCTGATGTTGTTTCTGACTCTAATGATACTTTCTTCTTGTTGTATCTGACTTTACTGACAATTTTCCGTTGTTGTATCTGACATTAATGAAGGTTTTATGTGATTAAATCTGACGGTAGTGATAGTTTCCTGTGATTGTAACGATAGTTTCCTGTTCCTGTATCTGACTTTTATTAGTGTTTCCTGTGTTTATATCTGACTTAAATGATGGCTTCCTGTTATTGTATATGACTATAATGACAATTTTCTGTTGTTGTATCTGACTTTAATGACAGTTTCATGTAATTGTATCTGACTGTAATGATATTTTCCCGTGATTGTAATGACAGTTTCTCGTTCCTGTATCTAATTTTAATGACTGTTTCCTGTGATTGTAACTAACTATAATGACAATTTCCTTTTGTTGTACCTGGTTTTATTGACAATTTCCTGTTGTTGTATGTGTTTTTAATGACAGTTTCATGTGGTTTTATCTGTTTGTAACGATAGTTTTCCGTTCCTGTATCTGTCTTTTATTACTGTGTCTTGTGATTGTTTCTGACTTTAATGATAGTTTTCTGTTGTTGTATCTGACTATAATGACAATTTCCTATTGTTGTATCTGACTTTAATGACAGTTTGATGTGATTGTATCTGACTGTAATAATAATTATTTTCCTGTGATTGTAATGACAGTTTCCCATTTCTGTATCTGACAATTTCCTGTTGTATCCGACCATAATGTTTTAATGATTGTATCTAACTTTAATAATAGTTTCCTGTTGTTGTATCTGACTATAATGACAATTTCCTGTTGTTGTATCTGACTTTAATGATGGTTCCTTGTGATTGTTTCTGTTTAAATGACAATTTGCTGTTGTTGTATTTTACCATAATGACAATTTCCAGTTGTTGTATCTGACCATAACGACATTTCCTGTTCTTTTATCTGACTTAAATGACTGTTCCTTGTCATTGTATCTGTTTTAATGACAATTTCCTGTTGTTGTATCTAACCATTATGACAATTTCCTGTTATTGTATCTGACCATAATGACAATTTCCTGTTGTTGTATCTAACCATTATGACAATTTCCTGTTGTTGTATCTGACCATAATGACAATTTCCTGTTGTTGTATCTGACTTTAATGACAGTTTCCTGTCATTATATCTTACTGTAATGATATTTTCCCGTGATTGTTATGACAGTTTCCCGTTCCTGTATCTGACTTTAATAATAGTTTTCTGTTGTTGTATCTGACTATAATGACAATTTCCTGTTGTTGTATCTGACTTTAATGATGGTTCCTTGTGATTGTTTCTGTTTTAATGACAATTTCCTGTTGTTGAATTTGACCATAATGACAATTTCCTGTTGTTGTATCTGACCATAATGACAATTTCCTGGTGTTGTGTCTGACTTTAATAACAGTTTCCTGTCATTGTATCTTACTCTAATGATATTTTCCCGTGATTGTTATGACAATTTCCCTATCATGTATCTGACTTTCATGATAGCTTTCTGTTGTTGTATCTGACTATAATGACAATTTCCTGTTGTTGTATCTGACTTTAATGATGGTTTCTTGTGATTGTTTCTAACTATAATGATGTTTTCCTGTTGTTGTATCTGACTGTAATGACAATTTCCTGTTCTTGTATCTGACTTTAATGATGGTTCCTTGTGATTGTTTCTGTTTTAATGACAATTTCCTGTTGTTGTATTTGACCATAATAACAATTTCCTGTTGTTGTATCTGACTTTAATGACAATTTCATGTGATTGTATCTTACTGCAATGATATTTTCCCGTGATTGTTATGACAGTTTCCCGTTCTTGTATCTGACTTTAATGATAGTTTCCTTTTGTTGTATCTGACTATAATAACAATTTTCTGTTGTTGTAGCTGACTATAATGACAATTTCCTGTTATTGTATCTGACTTTTGTGATGTTTCCTTGTGATTGTATCTGTTTTAATGACAATTTCCTGTTGTTGTATTTAACTATAATGACAATTTCCTGTTGTTGTATCTGACAATAATGATATTTCCTGTTATTGTATCTGACTTTAATGACTGTTTTTTTTCATTGTATCTGTTTTAATGACAATTTCCTGATGTTGTATCTGACAATAATGACAATTTCCTGTTCTTGTATCTGACTTTAGTGACAATTTCCTGTTGTTGTATCTGACTTTAATGACAGTTTCCTTTGATTGTATCTTACTGTAATGATATTTTCCTGTGATTATTATGACAGTTTCCCGTTCCTGTATCCGACTTTAATGACTGTTTCCTGTTATTGTATCTGACTACAATGACAATTTCCTGTTGTTGTATCTGACTATAATGACCATTTTCTGTTATTGTATCTTACTGTAATGATATCTTCCTGTGATTGTTATGACAGTTTCCCGTTCTTGTATCTGACTTTAATGACTGTTTCCTGTTATTGTATCTGACTATAATGACAATTTCCTGTTGATGTACCTGATTTTATTGACAATTTCCTTTCGTTGTATCCGACTTTAATGACAGTTTTCCGTTCCTGTATCTAACTTTATTGACAATCTGCATTAATTTTACTTATTGTGTTTGAAGTATTCTTGTGGCCAAAATATTTTTGAAGCAGGATTTTTTTTTCATATGCCGTCCTCTAAAATCAAATTATAGTTGCTCCATGATAACAACAGTAAACTGACCTAGAGACCCAACCATGAGGATCTGTCTAAAGATCGAAAGATGCCACCAAGTCCAGGTTAACTCCAATTTAACTCAAGGAAACTGTCATTAAAATCCGATACAACTACAGGAAACTGTCACAGAATCCACTCTACAGCGGATAATGATGACAACCATATTGGACTTTGCTGAACTGTCATCCCTCTTTTCATATCAGATTGTATCCGATAAAGACATCAGATCGATAAGATCTAACCTAGGCCTATAGCGACAAATTATAGGCATGGGTTTAACCTTAATTTTTACCTAAATCGTCTAAAACGAACCTTTTTAAGATTGCTCAGACAAGAGTTAAACTAGGTCAAGGTCACTTCATGTAACTTTGTGTACATATGTATTTTATGTGCAAGTTTGATACATCTACCAATTGTAGTTTTTGTTTTATTTTACATTTTTCTGAATATCGATTTTGTGCTGTATACAGGGATATGGTCATTATCCATATTTGTCATTTAATCGCAAAATCACTAGAAGATTAGGTCAAGGTCAAGCATGACTGCACCACTTAAGTTTTCATGTTTGTTAGCAAATCAGAATGTAATATTAACTATAAAATGCTTATTTCCTGATTGGATTTGACATAATAATGCATAAAAATATAACTCTTTTGGTCACAGCTCCAATAGGTATTTTTGGACACGAATCCCCTTTATGACTCTTGCACCTCTGATCTCTGCATGTCGTTATATCCACTGTATAAAGTTTCATTGAAATCAACCAATTTGTTCACCAGTTCAAGTCCAAGTGCCAGGATTTAATTGTTACTGTTTCGGCAGCTTTTCATGACATTAGAATGCATAAAAATCTAAGTTCATGTGTCATAGCCCGAGAATATTTTTGTCGACAAATACCCCTTTCTTCATAGACATGATAACATTCTGCTAGAGTTACCTCTCTTTGTCTATGAACAACGAATAATTCTGAAGAATAATTTAATTCAAAATTTACTTCATTTTTCTTTTTCATATACAAAGGACTCAAAATACATTATATAAACAATACACAATTATAATACAATACACTAAAACGTATGTATAATATCAGTTCCGTAGCAAATGTAGGTTGTCACCAAAAAATTCTTCCTTTTTCCATGTTTTACGTATATATTTATCGATTTTTTTTCAAACTCATATGTTGAAACTATAACAAACACCGAACTACGACTTAAAATCATGAATTGCCTGTCTCTTTCAAGGAATGCTGTCAAATGCGCTAAAACCTAAGTGGGAACCTTGTCTGTCCCCCTCTCCGCCCCCAAGTACCTCATCTACATGTAACTGCCCCCCTCTTTCCCCCCCCCCCCCCCGAAAAAAAAAACCCATAAAATTGTCTAGATCAACCTACGAGTCTAAATTTAAAAGAAAACTGGAAAACATATTTAATGAAAAGTAATAAAATAATACAAGACATCTCTGTTTCCTAATAACACGTCGCCCGTCTATAACATAGCTATATATATCAAACTTTACTTAATATGTATATTTGGAAGGAAGCTGACATAATAATTATCTTTAACGACGACTTTGAAGGGTTACTTCCTGTAATCTTGTCATCTTTCCAAATCTTTAATATAAGTTTTAAACATGGTAACAACCCCCACCACTAGATCCGCCCATGATCAATACAACATTAATACACAGTACATTAAGTTCATCGGTTTTCAGAAAACATAAAATGTCCGTTTCCTCAGATTTCTGAAAACTGTCAACCTGGAAATAAACATCGCGTACAAAACATTATGTAGCCTAACACAGTGTACAGATATGGTACTGGGAAATAACAGATAAAGAAAGCTTCATTTACAAACACAAATATTTTTTGGCTTTAGTATGTTTACTGGGAAAAGTAGCATAACTTATCGTAAAAAATACTGATTGGAAAATAAACCATATTTAACAAGATCTTAGATATTTGCTTAATAAGTACTCACCTTTGTTTTCTTCTTCCACTCTGGATTTTATTTTAGATAAAACATTTGAAATTAAACTGAATAAAAAAATAGTACTAATAAAAACTTACCTTGTAATAAACAAATCGAAACAGAAACTGAAGAAAATAATTAATATTAACTACATAATCAGCCATATTGACCTTGATACTGTGTTGACTTATGATAGTTATAATATTGTATTTATACTAAAACAAAACAACTAACTTACCTTATTATAAATCTGTGATACACAGAGGAGTTGATTTATTGTAAACTTACCTATTTAACCAGTCAGGTTTAAGTTATAACAATATAATATTTATTGTGTGTCCTGTGTCAGTGGCCATACTCTGGTAAACTCTAACAAAACATAATAATGATAATCATTTTCATCATCAACATCATCATCATCATCATCATTATCAACATCATCATCAACATCATTATAATCATCATCAATATCATCATCAACATCATCACCACCATCATCCCGTGTTACAGATAAATGTGGTGAGGAGTGTATAGTAGACACAGTATGTCTGTCTATGTTAGTGTCCCACAGTGTAACAACAAACTGATGGTGGATATCAATAACAGACTGTAGCCACCTACCCCACCCTGATGATGTCATATTTACTCTATATAACGTTACCTCCTGTAACAATGTCATACTTGGTGTAAGGCCCAGGTCCCTGTCACCCAGTGCCACGTTATACAGCTCTAACCACTGTAACCTGTCACACTGACACAGTACAGGACCAGGTACCGTGTTAGTGTTAGCTACTTTAACATTCCACAGTTCTAATGTCCTCAGTGACGGTCCACAGACCTTGTTTATAGTCCTATCTGTGTCCTCACCCTCAATATAGACCATGGTCAGTGACATTGTACGGTGTGGATCACTGAGGAAGTTATTTACTACTATGTTAGATATACCACGCTCTCCGTCAGTAGGTACCAAGTATAAGGACAGTGACCTTATGTCTATATGGTGATCAGACAGGAGTTCTCTAGTCACCCTCACTGTCTCTATGTCACTGTAACCATCAACATAAACATCTGATACATGGAATGTCACTGGGCTGTCTGTCACTGGGCTGTCTGTCTGTCCGTACTCTAACTCCCGATGCCAACTTACCTGTAGTTTGTACAGTTCCTCCACTGTACTGTTACCTTCCAGTGGTGATTCTCTGTATCCATAGATCTTTGTGTCACTGTCTGTCACACTTACAACACGCTGTGATATAACACTACCCAAACACGGACACATACCACATATAAACATAATAACATTAGATAACTCCATAATGACCTTGATATCACACAGATGTTTACAGAATAAATCACTCACCTCTTTGTGGGTGACGATGAAAATAGCAGCCAGGAATTCCTGTACAGATTTGTGGAAGAAATGAACACTCACCTTTTCCTCCATAGCGCTATGTACATCTCTCTGACTGATTAAACCTACATAAAGGGCAAACTGCAATTCTCTCTCACCTATTTCTGTCTCAAAGTCATCTTTCTGAAAAACTAACTTCATTTCTTTAAACAAAAGACCTTCATATGCTACTTTTCCCAGTTTTAACAACACATTTGAATAATTTTTGATATTTTTCTTTGTAGACATTAGTTTTGGTAAACTAACATTGATTGATTCAAAACTCAATTTTTGAGTGTCATGTTTAAGGTGAGTTCTTTTTATCAACATATTGACCATGGCTATATAGAAACTGGTCATACTGTCCCCTCCCTGTTCTCCATCATACCATATCTGTATACATACTACAGCTAATAAAGGTATCTTTATAAAGGATTTTACAGTTTCGTTTTTCAGTTGACTTTTAATTTCTTTACATTTTGCCTCAAATTCAGCAGTACCTGGTTTCATTTCATGATAATGTACAAGTACTTTTGCTATCACGGATTCGATACCTGTGTCGTCCAGTCCCAGTATTTCAATCACTCTATCTTCGTTCTTTACTCCCTGGACTTCAGAAAACTTCCATGGCCGCATGGTGGTGAAGAAAACACAGTTTGACATGTTATCTATGTTAGGCATTCCTTTATACTTGAGACGATCTATGGCGGACTGATCGGGCTTCCATTCGTCTAAGCCATCCATCATTATAAAACATCGGTATTCCTTGCTAGATAACACGTGTTTGGCTGTTGCTTGGAGATCAGTATCAGATCCTAGAATGTCCTGACAAATCATCTCTATGACGTCAGCTCTTGACGGATCTACATGACGTAGTGGTATATGGAAGACGAAATCAAACTTACTCAAGGCGTTTTCCCATTCATTTAGTTTTTTGCCGCTCACATTGGGTTGTTGAGTATTGCACCATGTTTTAAGAAACCACTTGCAGTACGTAGTTTTGCCATGAGCGGCTTTCCCTAACATAAACACACGGGGGACCGGCTTACCGTTTTTAGTCAGCATATCCTCGGGACTTTTCACTGTTTTGCCCTCTTGCGGTTCCTCGCTCTGCGCTGACTTTTTCCCCTTACGGTTCTCCTTGACATCCTCCCTGATAACAACTGACGAGAACAGGTGTTCTATAGGTAACGTGTCACCGTCCGTGGTTACCTCTGACAGGGGGATCTCTCGTGTCTCCTCGTTATTCCTCTCAATCAGTTTTTCTCTCAACATGTTGACGTCAGGCTCCACATCTAGAAAGATAAAGAGTAGCTGATTGTTATATTTTACGAGGAGTGGTATAATATTTTGTAATTCACGATTTATCGTCCTGTAATCCCACTCGTCACACGAACCATTCAAATTATCACATCGCAGCTTCGCGGCTCGGTGATAACTTGATTGGTTCACGCGACTCGTGAAATTACTGGACAATAAACCACGGCTACCTAGTTTTATTTCTTAAATAATGACTCGCGCAAAAGCCAATCAGATTCGACATTATATGCTGGTTCTATAATATGACAAAATATCTATTAAGTGGGAGTCAGGGAGAAGTGTAGAAGAGAATATTTGACGAAATATTAACTTATTTATCTATTACGTTCTTCCCTCATATACCAAGAAAGTCAGAGTTGCTCTGCTCGAAATATATATTGAAATTCTCTTCGATTTCCTGCATAGACTGAATTCAGACATTATAATCTTCAATTCTTAGATATTTATTGACGCTCACCGGCTAACATGTGGGATATTCAAAGACCATTTTACAATTTTCTGTATTAAGAAGTATTCAATCCCCCCCCCGCCCTCCTGTAAAGAAGTCCTGAATTCGCATATGAATTTGGTGTAAAATATGTAAAATTCGCGTCAAATGCATTAACACCAATTCTCTGTAGGCATCCTTTTTTTGGAAACGCATGTTCTCCGATTTTCATGAAATTTCACATATTGGTAGGAATAAAAGCAAGGCATAAAAGCCATCAACATATCGTTGCCAAGTGACTTGGTTGCCATGGTAACCAGTTCACAAGATACAAAAGTATGAAAATTAAACAATTTCAAAGCCTTACTGTGTCTCATACAAATGGTTCATGATTTCAATCGTTGTAAAATTAGAAAATAAAGGCTTATATACTTAACCATATTCGTAATATTTTCAGATTTTCTTTATAGATATGGTTACCATAAATAAGTAATGCTCACCATAGCAACATTTCTTATTATGTTAGATTTAATTTTCAGTTTATTAATTGCTTTGAGTTAAATAAAAAGCAATTTCGTCTAATTTTACTAAGGTCCTAAATTTCCATTGTGACCGTTTCAATGGGTTTGAAATGTTGATAAATTGGACATTCTGAGTTTGATAAATAAACTTTAAAGATTCCCCTACTGCTAAAATGTGATAATGTCTGATTGTAACATACAATGCACTCTTTCAAAAACTTGAATAAAATAAGTGGGGTAAACGTTACTATGGCAACCATTTTTTAAAATATCGATTTTAAAAATCAAAACGTTGTTATTATAATTATTTTCATTCCATAGGAAATACATCAATTGATAGAATTGATGTTGATAAAATCTAGTATACAAACATTTATGTGGTTACTATGGAAACTAGAGTTGTACACCGGAAGACTTTTAAGAATCGATTATCGGAAAATAATCGGAAAGAGTAAACCGATCGATGATCGATTTAAATCGGAAATTAAAAGTCCATGAAAAATGGAACATAAAAGATAGAAAAAATTGTATTTTTCTGCTTAAAATTTAGAAAACTTTGCTTAAAAAAAATATAAAGCATTCAATTTCAAAGTGTCTGTCTGTTTACATGCAAGACAACAAGTAACGGTTTATGTTACATGTGAAAAGAGAAAAATAAATACCTTTATACAAAATACCTTTCTTTCAGCGACAATAGATTGTAAGAAAATAAAATCGATAATCGGAATCGAAAGAGTTTTAGCGATCGACAATCGATTGTCGGCGACAATTGGTTCATCCCTAATAGAAAACATCAATTTACACAACATTTCTTCATGTATCTGACTGTTTTAAGCGTTTGAAATAAAACCTCTTATAAAGTTAGGAAAGAAAAATCTATGTAACATCAAGTAGGAGTCTTTATGGTTTTATTGCAAACTGTTGATTGATTTAATTTAAAATGGCCGTATCCTAGCAAACAAACAAGCCTATATGAAGTTTGAAGCCAAAATCTTATACATATATTCCGGGGGTACAATTCCCACTCGCCCACTCGCATTGGCGACTGAAATTGACCTGTGGGACGGGACCAAAAATCATCAACATGGTCGCCCACATGGCGAGGGTGTCTTCCCGGAATGCCCACATTTTAGTTTAAATATATTCCCGGAATGCCCACATGCAAAAGACAATGGGTGTTGTTTTAATCAATTAAGAAGGTCCAATTACCGTATATGATCAGATAAATCAGGTAAAAATATTTTCAAATTTCAACAGTATTTTCCGTCGCATTGATGAATCTGACGACGATTTTTTAATGAATTTGATAAGAGAAGGATCAGCGTTCATTTTGAAATATTTGAAGAGAAAAAAAAAAAAACCCGCATATTATTATTATTATTATTTTTTTTTTTTGCACGGCATGCAGAAGTCAACATGTACAGGATTTTCTAAGGAAAGGGCGGATCGAGAAAAGTTTTAAAAGGGCATTGAGTTCAGCCCATCAGGGGATTCCAGCCGTAAATTCACGCAGAAGCTAGGAAAAAATCAGCAAATTTTGCAAATTCCAGGCGGGACCTGACCCTCTACTCATCACTCTAGATCCATGCTTATTGTTCATATTTTAAAAAATGATCATGACCACAAATTTAAAACAAATTTTCATTTAAGTTTGTAAACAAAGATCTGTGGCGGACCCAGCTTTTGGGTTAGGGGGACTTAAAATTGGCAAGGGGTCTATACCTTCTTGAATCCCATGTATGCAAGTGATACATGTACTATTTAACAAACCTGTAACTGAGTTTTTTTCGTAACATTTAGAAGAATGTCAAATGCTGATTGGAAAGGGGGGTGAGATTCCGGCCCCTCACTTCAATGTCCAATTTAGCTCAGCTGCTCGCATGATTTAATGCTAGAAATCCATACAGTGCTACACAAGGTGTCCAAACCATCTACTCTTGTGCTTTTTGAATACATTGCCTCTTGTAGGCTTTCCCTAGGCGACGTCAATTGTCGGGCCTCGACTTTCTTCAAATTGGTACAAGTGCTCCTAGCATTCATCTAAGACCAAGACATCTTATATCACTTCGTCCCGATACATTCATGACCCTACGAGTGTCTTAAAAAATTTAGATTTGTCAGAAAATGCAAATGCAGAGACATGATACCATCTCCATCACGGCCGATAAAATTTCAGAAAATTTGTTCAAATAGGTGGTTTGGTTTCTGGGGGTTGTTTTGGGGCTATTTCTGACTAATTTCGTAGATTTATCTAGGAAACAGTAGTTAATGCTTCCAAAAGCATGTTATAAGTGCCCCTTCGTTGGGCACAGTCGAGGGTGGGGCACTGACTGTACTATCATGTAATGTGAACCATGCATGTTCTTGTAGTGCTTCACTTACAATTATTATATATATGTATTTATTATATTTAATACCTTGCATTTGTTTTGTAAATATTATCGACAAAAAATGCAGAAACTTACAATGAATTGTAAAATAGTGAAATTAAACATTTCTGTATATAATTTCTGTATCATTTGCGTTCACATTTATGACATTGAAAAATTTTATGGTAAAAGAATTAATTGCCACAAAGTGATGTTTTAGTAATTTCATGTATTCCCGAAATGCCCACAAAAAAAAATCAAATTCAAGGAATTGTGGTCCCCCGCTTTTGGGTGTTTGTCTTTAAAGAAATGCTTACAGACATCCCCCCATTCTTAAGTTTTAATAATATATCTCATATATTATCAACATTCTAAATATGAAAGATTAACTCCAAGAAAAGGTCAAAAGGTACAAACTTTTGTTTTGTTTCCAAGGGACAGGGCTTATGAAAAGGTATGCACATGTGAAATATTTAAGACCTATGATTTAAATTAAAATCAAAAAATTATGGTCGAGGTTGAAGTTTTTAAATGTGGGTCAACCTCCATGGACAAGGTCACAAGGTCAGGTTGTTGTTACCAAAAGAAAGGTCTCATCACAAGGAATACACATGTGAAATGTGAAAGCCCTATCATTTTCCATTAAAAAGTTATGGACAAGGTTATAGTTTTTTGAAAAGTAGGTCGAACTCAAAGGTCAAGGTCACAAGGTAAAAAAATTTGGTATCCATGGAAAGGTCTTGTCACAAGGAATACACATGTGAAATATCAAAGCCCTATCACTTTCCATTCAAAAGTTATGGTCAAGGTTAAAGTTTTTAATAAGTAGGTCAAAGTCCAAGGTCAAGGTCACAAGGTCAAAAATTTTGGTATCCATGGAAAGGTCTTGTCACAAGGAATACATATGTGAAATATCAAAGCCCTATCACTTACCATTCAAAAGTTACATGTATGCACAAGGTTAAAGTTTTTGTGACTGACGGACAGACGGACAGACGGACGAACCGGTTTTAATGTCCCCGCGCTTTCGCGAAAGCGGGGGACAAAAATCAATTCTACTGTCGGTACATTTATAAAGAAATGACTGTCTTATTTTTGGTGTTCATGGGTGTATAATTCTGGTTGGTCACGTGCAAATTTCAAGAAAATTTGCACGTGTCCAACCAGAATTATACACCCATGAACACCAAAAGTAAGACAGTCATTACTTATATTTACATTTATTCTAAATATTGGTCATTTTTATTTGCATGCATTTCGCACATTTTGCCTGTTATAGCGTCGAATGAGTTTGATCGTCGGCAAATTCCCCCTACATGCAAAACTTGAACGTGACGTAACAATAGCAACCCAAGTTATTGGAATATAATTCTAGTTGCCTAATGGGCGTTCAACATGGGGAATATACTAGTAATGTAAATATCAAAGAGTGTGGGCATTCCGGGAATAAACCCATGGCGAGTGACGAAAAAATGTCGTTTCCGTTTATTCCCCATTGTTCGGTAACACCAACATTTCTAAAAGTATGTAACAAGACAAATCTGCCATGTCTACGGAGCGCCCCGCAGTCTTTGAATTTCCTTTTCACATGGACCGTCATTATTTACATATCACATCTCCTAATGTAAATACGCCCCGTTGTGAGTAGATCTACTTAACACTTTTCAGACCACAAGGTAGATTTAAATCCGTTTCGCTGACAGTCGGACCTCTCATGTGGCCGAACAATATATTAAAGTGATTATCTGAATGATATCAAGCACCTGTGTGATAATAATGTACTTGTATGATAATAACAGGGACATTTTAGATAAGTTATAGAATGAAATACATGGGCGGATCCAGGATTTTTTTACAGGAGGGGTCCTAAACTTCATTAGTCCTAATTTTTATGAAAAGCAAAAAAAAAAAAAAAAGAATTTTTTTTTAAGTTGGAATAAAAAGGTCAGACAATAATACCATTTGCATCATCTATTCCTGTATTTTTCAGTTAATTGCCTTTTTATTGTTTAGGGATTGCAAAGGTTAGCATCATTTAAAATTGACATATATGTAATTAAATCTGGCGAGCGTAAGCGAGCCAGAGGAAATTTTTGAAATGTGGTCGAAAAAATTAATTAAAATGCAAGGTTTTCAATACAAATTCATGTTATTTTTCAAATATTATGACAACAACAAAAGGAGAATCGGGACTTATTCTTATGAAATATGTATATTTAAAAGCTTTATCAAACTATGCTTCGAATATTTCAGGGGGGTCCGGACCCCCCCCCCCCCGACGCCCCCTCTGGATTCGCACTTGAAATACATTGAAGCTGCACTGTACACCTTTCGCACAGAGAGTTCGCCCTTTGACCCCCCGGCAAAACGGGCGCTGGATCCGCCACTGCTTGGCGAATCAAATTCCTTGAACTGAAAGACGAGACATCTCAATGGTCGGACGCTTCAAACCAATCAAAAAGGGGAAATCCTTTTCTATGTTTAGTATCAACTCATAATTTCTTGAATTTATGAGCGTACAATCAGGGACGTACATAAAATATGAATTATATACACCCTGGCGCAATGTTCAGACATTTGGACCTTGATTGTTGTTAGTGTTGTAACGATTATCGCCGATACCCTTCGATTTCGATTAATCGATTATGTTTTCAAGAATCGATAATAATCGGAATTATACAACGTAGAAAAGAATGACATAGTTTTCGGTCGAATACGCGTATGACAAGTGAAGTACGAATAAAACGAAAGTAGATCAAAGATCGTTTCCACTAGTTAATGTTACGGTTGTAGCGTAAATAATTCGATAAGGATACACTTTCTAAGGCATACAATGGGTGGAATCAGGATTTTCATTATATTTCAAATACTCTAATAGAAAACTTCAACGTCAGATACGATACGTCAATATGTACTCAAATAGAAAAACAAGAGGCCCAAGGGGGCCACATCGCTCACCCGAGGAGACTGTATGTATGTTTTCAATCAAAGTCAGTATAAAAACTGAAAACTGAAGAAAATCACTTTTAGTGAAGCTTTGAGAAGGACAATGTGCACTTACTTCCTGTAAAGTTTGGTGACATTCTGTGCAGTAGTTTAAGAGGATAGGTCAAAAATGTGTCATCCAATTAGAGCCTATGGAGGACATCTTGGGTTTCCGATCGGCTCGAAAAACACAAACTTGGTAGACTAAGAGGGTAATGAGTACTTGCTTCCTGTGAAGTTTCAAGAAATTCTGTGCAGCGGTTTCAGAGGAGAAGTCGAAAATGTGTCAGCCAATCAGAGCCTGTAGCTGCCATCTTGGATTTCCGATCGGCTCCAAAAAACTTAAAACTTGTTAGAGGGCAATGAGTACTTGCTTCTTGTGAAGTTTAATGAAATTCTGTGCAGCGGTTTCAGAGGAGGAGTCGAAAATGCGTCAGCCAATCAGAGCCTGTGGCAGCCATTTTGAATTTCCAATCGGCTCGAAAAACACAAACTTGATAGAGGGCATTGAGTTCTTGCATCCTGTGAAGTGTCGAGAGATTCTGTGCAGCGGTGATGATGGTAATTTATTCTGGTCAAGAATAGACGTATATTTGGAGAACACTTAAACAGAAAATTTTGTATCTGTCCGTGCACCATATCATAACTTGTGGCGAGCATTGAAAAAATTCTGTTTAAGTGTTCTCTGAATACACGTCTATTCTTGACCAGAATAAATTACCATCATATTATTGATAATAATGACCATATGATAGGCCTAAAATAAATTCATATAAAGTAGATTTAGACAGTATTAACTTGGTTCAATCAAAGGGGAATCCCGTGGAACATATCATTTGTGTATCACGTGATACCCCACGGTGTGTGCAGCGGTTTCAGAGGAGAAGTCGAAAATGTGTCAGCCAATCAGAGCCTGTGGCGGCCATCTTGGATTTCAGATCGGCTCAAAAAACACAAACGTGGTAGAAGGCATTGAGTACTTGCTTCCTGTCAAGTTTCGTGAAATTCTGTTCAGCGGTTTCAGAGAAGAAGTCGAAAATGTGTCAGTCAATCAGAGCCTGTGGCGGCCATCTCGGATTTTGGATTGGCTCGAAAAACACAAACTTGATAGATGGCATTGAGTACTTGCTTCCTGTGAAGTTTCGTGAAATTCTGTGCAGCGGTTTCAGAGAAGAAGTCGAAAATGTGTCAGCCAATCAGAGCATGTGGCGGCCATCTTGGATTTCAGATCGGCTCAAAAAACACAAACTTGGTAGAGGGCATTGAGTACTTGCTTCCTGTGATGTTTCGTGAAATTCTGTGCAGCGGTTGCAGAGGAGATGTCGAAAATGTTAAAAGTTTACGCCAGACGGACGACGACGACGGACGGCGCGCTATGACAATAGCTCACTTGAGCTTCGCTCAGGTGAGCTAAAAAACCTTTTTTACGCCGAACTCCAGAGCTTTGTGAGAAGGACAAGGCCAGGTCAGTGATTAGTTCACAGTACTGTTAGCCTTAATTCCACAGGGATATTGCTTGATTCCTCATTTTATGAGCAAAAACCTAACTCTTGGGACGAATGGAGACCCCCCAACTCTGCATTTGCCGCGAAAGTAATACAATCACAATCTGTTTTGTGCTTGATCTTGACAAAATATTTCATTAACTAGACAGGATTTTATCATTCTGTGGTTGGAGTTCTTTCTGACATTTTACTATGTATATTATTAGCATATGATTTATAAAGTTTTATCATTACTTGTCATATTCTCTTCTGTAAAAGCAGGTAAAATTTATTTCCGATTAAATCGAAATAATCAATTGAAATCCTCTCCGCGTAAAAACCGATAATCGATTATGAAATGTTTCCGATTATACAACACTAATTGTTGTATAACGTACCATCACACTGACAGTGAACAAAGCTACAAAACTTATAATACATTATTCCACATATATGGACAGACCTACGGAAGCCCATTGGCTTCACAAAAATAAAACCTGTGTTTGTGAAACAAGAATGCCCCCGTTGGCATGTTTGACAGTAAAATAGATGAGGAGTAGTTTCACATTTTTAGGGCAAGGTCACAAGGTCTAATATGGTATCATTGAAAAGTCTTGCCACAAGGAATTCATAATTTATGTGAAATATAAAAGCCATATAAATTAGCATTCAAAAGTCGTAGCTAAAGTTTAAATTTTCGAAATTAGGTCAAACACAAAGGTCGAGTTCAAGAGGTAAATAATTTTGGTATCCATCAAAATTTCCTGTCACAAAGAAAACACACGAAATAATGAAAGCCCTATCACTTACAATTCAGAAGTTATGGCCAAGGTCAAAGTTTTTCGAAAGTAGGTCAAACTCCAAGGTCAAGGTCACAAGGTCAAACTTTTTGGTATCCATGGAAAGCTCTTCTCACAAGGAATACACATGTGAACTATGAAAGCCCTATCACTTACCATTCAAATACTATGACCATGTCCGTCTGTCCGTCACACTTTTTTTTTCGCTGTCGTTGCAGATATTGATCTCATGTTTGGTATATGACTTTATCTCAATGTAATATAGATCAAGTTTGAGTTTGGTTCCGATTGATCTAATTTTACAAGAGTTATGGCCCCTGGACTTAGCAAATTTCATGAAATTATCAGTTTTCCGGACTTTTCTCGGCTGTTATTGTAGATATTGAAATAATTCATTATATGTGATTACATCTTAGTGTTGTACAGATCAAGTTCGAGTTTGGTTTTGATTGACCTATTTTCACAAGAGTTAGGGCCCTTGGACTTAGCAAATTTCATGAAATTCTAAGTTTCCCGGATTTTTCTTTCATGGTATTGCAGATATTGAAATCATTTTTGGTATGTGCATATATCTCAGTGTGATACAAATCAAGTTCAATTTGATTGACCCATTTCTACAGGAGTTATGGCCTCTGGACTTTCAAATTTCATGAACTTCTCAGTTTCCAGTCTTTTCATGCCTGTTCTTGTAGATATTGAGCTGATTTTGGTATGCAGATGCATTATAGTCTGATATTCATCTTTTGGTGAAGAGTTGAAGGACATGGATTAAATCCGGCAGGGGACTTATATCGCTTGCGATTCATCAATTTATTTTTTGTGAGTTTGAACGCCTTTTAAAGGCACCCCCAATTTTTCTCCTATTTTTTTCTCTTTTAGTTAAACCACTACCCCAAATTTATTTTAGGAGCGGATCTAGAATTTACCTCAGAGGAGGTCCAAACTAAAGTAATGAAACTTAACGATGGTGACTCATCACGTGTGCGCACACAGCACTGCGCAACGTATTAGACGATTCGAACGTCATCGCGTCATACGCATGACGCTTTGACGCCGGCGATGTCGCATAAGATAAAACGTTAGAACGCTCTGTTCAAGACTGTACATAGGCCATATCAAGTATCCTGAATCGAATTTATTTACAGTGTAGTTTAATTTATAGAATTGTAAAATAATTGGGACACGCGGGACTTAATTTTGAAAATCGGGAAATTCAGCCGATCGTTGCCGGGGAACAAAATCAGATAGGACATTTTCAGTGTAACTATCTCGCAGGATATTTCTTGGAGATATATAATGAATCAGATATTTCATGTTTTGCATCTCTAATTATCTTTGATTATAAAAATATTTCTGCAATCTTGTAGACTTCAGTGCTTTGCGGCGAAATGTTATCGAATAAAGTTTTTATAATCGAAAACTTTGAGCGGGTGAATTGTAGTTTCAACCCTACTTTTGTTAAAATCAATCAAATAAATCAAAAGTGCAAATGACTAAAAACTTGTATCCATTATAACAGATTTAGATTATTCTATGTAGTCGTTTCGCTAGTTACGAACTTTATAAACTGATACATATTTCGTTTCTTTAGAAATAAAACAAGAGCCCCAGGGGGGCACAACGCTCACCTGATATCCATGCACACTCTGAACATACTGACATTGAATAATGTTAGAGCCAGAGCCATAGTCAGAATTTTTTGGTCCATATGCCATAAATAATTAAAAAAAATATCATAAAAATTCCAAAAAAGTAAAATGCAATAAATGAGTGTGCAAAATGGAGAAAATGAAAATGGAAAAAGAAAAAAGAAGGTTTTTTTTGTATTCAGATGATTTAAAAGTGCTTAAGAAGCTTGCAAAATGCAAAAAATGAAAAAAAAATTGGGATGCCATTGCCTGAATTTGAACCCACAATCCTTGGGTCTATGTGCACGCACAGCATATCTAGATTAAAATATAAAAAAAAAATTCAAAAAATAAAGTTATAGCAAATAATGTATATAAATGAATTGAGTAACTTAATCTGACAAACATGCAATAAATGAGTGCAGAAGATCATATATTTACTAAGTTATTAAAACAAATAGTTAAAGAAAAATAACAAGAGCACCCTAACATCTCTCTCTTTCGGGGAAAGGATGGACAACCTAAAGAGGCATCAGATAGGATGTCATCCTTAAGAAATATTAAGTGCAGAAAACCACTGTTAGATGGAGTAAATGAAAGAAAGATTAGTATTTACTCTGATTAGTTCATTAATATACAAGCCAATTAGAAAAAAAAATTATTTTGTCCAGTTCTTATTATATCATCTAATAGAAAAAAAATAGCAATCCAAGGAATGCTTGTGTCGCCTGCGAAGCGGTTTGATTATTATTCTAGAAAGTGGATCAAAATTCTTGAAAAGTAGGTCTAGGTCAAATATCTAGATCAAGGTCAAAAGGTCAAATTCTATGGTCTGTGTAGAAAGGTCTTGTCACAAGGAATACACATGTGAAATACCAAAGCCCTATCACTTACCAATCAAAAGATATATCCATTCTTAATTTTTTCGAAAAGTAGGTCAAATATGTAGGTCAAGGTCAAAAGGTAAAAACATAATGGTATGTGTAGAATGGCATTGTTACAAGGAAAATACATGTGAAATATCAAAGCCCTATCACCTTCTAATCAAAAGATATAGCCAATATTACTTTTCTTAAAAAGTAGGTCAAATATCTAGATCAAGGTCAAAAGGTCAAATTTAATAGTCTGTGTAGAAAGGTCTTTTCAGAAGGAATACACATGTGAAATATCGAAGCCCTATCACTTACCAATCAAAAGATATAGCGAATCTTATCTTTTTTTCAAAAGTAGGTCAAATATCTAGGTCAAGGTCACAAGGTAAAAAATTATGGTATGTGTAGAAAGGTCTTGCCACAAGGATTGCACATGTGAAATATCAAAGTCCTAACACTTACCAATTAAAAGATATATCCATTCTTATTTTTTTTTGAAAAGTAGGTCAAATATGTAGGTCAAGGTCACTAGGTCAAAAATTATTGTATGTGTAGGAAGGTCTTGTCACAAGGAATACATATGTGAAATATCAAAGCCCTATCACTTACCAATCAAAAGATATAGCGAATCTTATCTTTTTTTCAAAAGTAGGTCAAATATCTAGGTCAAGGTCACAAGGTCAAAAATAATGGTATGTGTAGAAAGGTCTTGCCACAAGGATTGCACATGTGAAACATCAAAGCCCTATCACCTTCCAATCAAAAGATACAGTATATCCATTCTTAATTTTTTTGAAAAGTAGGTCAAATATGTAGGTCAAGGTCACTAGGTCAAAAATTATGGTATGTTTAGCAAGGTCTTATCACAAGGAATACACATGTGAAATATCAAAGCCCTATCACTTACCAATCAAAAGTTATGGACTGTGACACCCAAAGTGTGACAGACAGACAGACGGACGGACAGACGGACAACGGACAAAGTGATCCCTAAGTGTCGCTATGCTTCGCAGGCGACACAAAAATCTGTCAGCAGATGTTGTTACAGAAATTTTGACCCCCCCTTTTTATACTCTATAGAATACAAGAATTATTATAAATTCAAATTGTACATGTTGTTAATAAAAAATGCTATCACACAAGCATTCATTAATTTAATTTTACCTAGGATATAGGTTTCAAAATATCAATATGAACTCAAGGGAAATTAATATGGAGAAAATGCAAAACTTCATAAAAAATTCCAAAGTTCAAAAAGTGGCAAAAATGGCATTAAAATTATTCAGGTAAGTTAAAAATAGCATTCAAAGCTTAAAATATGGATGAAAAATGAATATAAAGAAAAAAAATTTTTAAGGCCCAGCCGGGATTTGAACTCGCTACCTTGGGACTCATTGACAAAGAAAACATGCCTATTTACAGTATTAAAGAAATCATTAAAATTCTAAAAGTCAAGATATTGAGAAAATTCTTTCACTGTTACATTCCTTACAATAAATATGATAAATGTTAAAACAATCATTCATGGGAAGAACCATAAAATGTCAAAAATGATGAAAATGACCATCCTCCCTTCCTTTTTTACAGTATTAAAAAAATCATTAAAAATTCAAAAATAAACCTTTCAGCAAAATTCTTTCACTAAAGCATTCCTTTGCTTAAAAATGGCTAAATTAAACTAAACTGGAGCAGAATTTTTCAATAAGAAAGAAAATATTAAGAGAAATATCAATTTTTGCATTAAAAATGCAATGTCGAAAAAGACGTCAAAAACGCGTCAAAAATTAGTTATTGGATTTTAACGAAATGAAAAAACTTGAATCGTACATCCTTCTAGATCACTTAGATACAATTATTTTTCAATCCATTCAGTGGAACTGGAAAAGAAGATTTTTGAAGAGGGGTACCCTCTGGGGCCTATTTGACCCCGCCCTGGATCCACCCCTAAAGGGATCAAGCCGAAATGAACAAACTTGGTAGAGGACCTTTAGTACTTCATGCATACCAAGTTTCATCAAAATCCCTTCAGCCGTTCTTGAGAAGAAGTTGAAAATGTTAAAAGTTTACGACGGACGGACGGACGACGGACGACGGACGCCGGACGCCACACTATGACAATAGCTCACTTGAGCCTTTGGCTCAGGTGAGCTAAAAAGGAAAGAAAAATAAACTTGAAACGGTAATACCATATGCTCATACAATTTGAGTCTTTTTGTTACGTTTTATTCTGTTGCAACGGGTCCACCCGAAGTAATAATGTGTAAACGCCAATCCGAGAAACGGGAAACGTCGCATAATACTTATCGTTCATAGTGCAACGTTTATAAATTCAGATCATGTTTTGGACTGGTAGTGTTATTAAAATCTGATTATATATTTAAGGGATCCACAGAATTTTTAAATCAAGGGGGTTAAGGCTTTCAGACTTTCTTTTTATTCTAAATATGCATGTATATACATATACCAACTCAAAAGGAATGGGGATTTATTTTTCTTTAATCCACAGAATCTACATGATCCGGAATTTTTTCGTCCGTCTTTCGGGCCACAGGGATATATCACGCTTCCCGGTTTCTCTATTTACAATGGGTTATCCATAGAAAATTTAGCAACCGGGAATCGTGATAAATTCCTGTGTTTCGGGCTGTACGTTTTTGTTCAATTTTTTTCCGAAAAAAAAATCTAGCCGTTTTTTTTTTTCTAATGCAAAAGAAATCAATTGGCATTTTATGAATGATGTGGTCTCATTTGCAATTTTGTCTCAATGCCGCTCTCTCTGGGGAATAACGTAAAAATTAAGATGAATCCTAACGCGATTAAAAAAAAAAATTATTCGTATACGTGTTGGACGATTCCTGGAATCCTTGCAATCTCTCAATGTCACCCCTACCGTATTTTCCTCCAGAGAACTGGATGGGATTGGGCGTAAGAGGGTCGTATTTATAAATTAATCATATACGTCCTTAATCGCAAGTTGTGCCAACATTTATATAAAGCCATTAGTGCCCACTTACATGTATGACGTGTTAAAAATAAACTAGGTTTTTAATGCATGAACTCATGAAGATTTACAGGTACTGCTTAGGTAAAGGGCGAAAAATTCAATGGCGGATTTAGAAGGGGTATAACCCTCATTCCCCCCCCCCTTTCATCCAAACCTATTGATTCGGAATACACTATTTACGTTGAAGCTCTTAACTTGCTTTTCGATGCGCTACGCTCTTTATATTATTGTGTTTTAATGAATCCATGGAGAGAGAGCGTCATTTTAGTCCGTCTATATCGTATCATCAATCAATCAATCAATTTACAGGTTTTCTCATAATCTAAGGGAACAACAATTTGATTTTATTAGAGGGATACGTACTTTGCAAAGAACAGAAAAAAAAACCCGGACGGACATATTAGGGTAAAAATCCGGTCTAAAAGGTTATCATGAAAATAGCCCCCCCCCCCCTCCCTGTACATACATGCATATATATTAGATCACAAATCTCCATCTCTGTGACGTTTGTTTTCTTTTTGATATTTTTTATAGAACCATTTCTCCGTTCGCCGATATATAGAATATTGTTGTATTTGATTTGAATCATCTTTTGTTTATAGAATGACTGAATTTAAACAGAATAAATATTTCATTTCTTCATATTTTATGGATCGCTACTCTTCCGACGCCGGTTATTGTTTGAAACCAAACAGTAAACAGAAACAAGAAATTTACGTCATTTTACGTTACATGCAAGAGGAACGGTCCACATTATAGGGTTCTTTTCTTTTTCTTTATTTCCTTATCAGATTTTCTGCGCACAATATTCTGTATAGATGTACTGTGACCCTCCCCTCTTTTTCAAATCCTAAATCTACCGCTGAAATTCATTTCTCGATGTTTTTACAGGAATTTTACATAAGTCCTTGAGTAAAAGTCTTTTATTTGTCTTTCACTGTGTATATACGACGTCTTCGTCTTCGTTGAAAACTAAGCAAAAATTCATGTTTGTTTATAAAGTTTGCGAAAATCTATATCTAAGTCTTTATTCTACATATTTTAGGGAAATAAGACATCACCTCTCTTACATTTCGATCGGAAATATGTCGGTAAAACAGGTAGATTTTAGGGAATAATGCGACGTATTGCTTCATTTCCTAGCAATTTTCACAACGGATTCTGATTAACACGACATTGCCCAATGATTCTTCGAGTATCCGAGAACAATTTCCGTGTTGAGCCAGTTTTTAAACAAACTTTACTACAAGAATTTAAATTAGTTTGAATAAAAGATGAATAAGATTATATGATATATACGTCATTTATTGAAAGGTTTCGACGCTATGGTTTGTATACATAAACTCTAGCTATGACGTCATGATGGACATAAAACTTTATCTTGCTCTTATATTAACACCGACCTATGTATTTTCATATATCAATTGAAAGATCAAGATTTATATATTCCTGCTGTCATGACTAGAAAAAAAGTTTAGTACTCCTTTAAAGTGAATTTTTGAGGTAAAAAATTATAATTTTACGAACTTTGTCATTTCTCTACATTAAATTGATAAGGATGCTCCTTCCCTGGCATATGGAGATTTTCTTTTATATATTTGTTTTTTATTGAAGAAGAGTGTCTTCTTTTCATTAAAAATTTCAAAAACCACCCAATAACATTCTTTCCTCAATTATTAGTTCTTTTCTGGAAATCGATGATTTTTGTCTAAAAATAGCAACAGAAATTCCCATAACCTATTTTAGCTGTATCTCGAAATTTTCAACACCGACCTTGATATTTTGATATGTAAAATTAAACTATAAAAAGTGCTCTTCATATTTAACCCATTCTTATAAAAAGTTTAATACGCCGTATTATATGAGTCACCATCCTTAAGCACCTCATTTGGATTTTTCTAATGCCTTAGTATAATTTCGTTTGTTTGCTGTTGGTGCTGCAGCCTGCTGTTGTTGGAGATCCCCTCCTTTGTTTCAGATAATTTTGGTAGGTCCTAATGATATTAGGAAAACTTCACAAGTTCTGATTCTTTTAATCGGCTAGCCGGATTTTTTTTGGTACTAAATTAGAGGGTATTATACGAGGGCTGATTGATATGCTGTTAGTCTCAGTTTTCTGGGATGCAGAAGGTATTCTGCTGATAGATTATCTCCAAAAAGGCAATCAATGGCACATACTATCCTTAACCTCTGACACAGTTACGGGAAAATATTAAAATTAAGCGCCGCGGAAAGCTCACTAGTTAAAGGTGTGTTGTTCCCTCAGACAATGCTCCTGTTCACAAGGCTGTCACTGCCATGGTTGCCATTCACGATTGGCTTTAATTCAATTGAGCATCCGCCTTATTCACCTAATCTTTTTCCATCAGACTTTCACACACCGGGTAAACGGATTTTACGAACCGGGCAGGATTTTACGAATCGGGCAAATTCGTTCTTAACGAATAAGGGGTGCCGTCAAAAGTACTAGTATATCGCTTTTCTTACACAGCTTGTATCAATGCGAAGACTAGATTCTTCGAGTACACATATTTCTTTATAATGTGTCTTTTGCGTTTCTTTTTACATTTTGAAATTTTTGCGTAATGACGAGATGAAATATTTTTCCTTCTACATTTTCACATAAACATGAAATATTTCCGAGCAGGGTTCTTTTGCAATTCATATTATACATGGAATTTCAAGACGGGACATCTGTAAATCTGAATCGTAAAAATATATCATGGGCAACGAAGTATTCACGAGTTAAACGGCATTCTACAGGACAGGGGTATTCGAAAATGGATTTTACGAATGCGGGCAAGTAAGGAAAATGGATTTTACGATCGCGGGCACTGGATTTTACGAACACGCTTTACAAAACACATAATTTCCCATTTTTACTGTAGTGAAAGGAAAAATAGCATTCTACACATGACTTACACGTATATCTTAATGCATAGGAAAAGAAGAGATCAACAGGAAATCTTTCAAAACAGCAATGCGAAAATTTTGGTTTGAGAGTCTGATGATCATGATAATCTTTTGAAAAAAATGACAATATATATAATTTACTTTAATACTTTATATAGTATAAATATAATATCACATCGCATATTAGGAACGAATACTCTTTTATTTAAGATTGGAATAAGCGATACTATCATACATGTGCTCCTTTTGTAACACATTTCCTGAAACCATTTCACATATATTTTGTTTTTGCTCTCATTCACAACAACTTTGGCTTGATCTTAACATTTGGCTACATGATATCTGCAACATAGATAAAAACTTAGATGTAAAAAGCATATTAATGTTTGAGATAGTAAATGATAACAATAGCAATATCAACATCATAATTAATCTAGTGAAAAAGTACATTTTTAGACCAAAAAAAAAACTCTAATCTAAAATGCCATCCCTCTCTAGAAGGTGCAAAAAAATTGATATAATATCTTATCTTAAAATTGAAAAGTATATCTTTAAGAAAAATATGAAAAATGAAATGTTTTCAGAGAAATGGGGAAAACTCTCCATACTATTAAATTAATATAAAAGTATGCAAGACGTGTGAATGGTGTATGAGTGTTGATGTCTGATGTATTGTTTAACTGTATATAATTCAAAAATACAAAAAAAAAATAAATAAAGATAATAGATAATTTTTTTTTAAAGGCAGTATTATAGTTTGTCGTGAATTATATCTGTTACATTGATGAAATAAAATGGTCTTCAACCACCAGAAACAGATCATAAAAAATGCAAGCGATACAGAAATGCATATATATTTCAAGATGGTCGATGATGAAACTTGACGAGTCTACACTGAATAACGAATTTATCCCGTCGATGGCTTTCTGTTTATTGTCCTTTTTCGGAAGGTATTATTTTCTATTCCCGACGTCGCCTTTTCAAATTTTTATTTTCGAGAATATCAAGGACTTATAAACCGTGAGAATATCAAATAGATGTTTTTTATGAATTTGTACGAAATACCGGGAATAGATCTTGTGAAGGCCATGTCAGTGGAGAGGTTGGCGTAAGGGACTTTCGCCCCTTCCACCCTCCCGCCCCCAAATATTTTCAAATCGCTGGTAATATAATAATTTTCCATCCCCCCCCCCAAAAAAAAATTGCCAACTTCGATCTACAGTATTTTTTTCGCTCTAGAAATAAAGATTGATTCCTACCATATCTCTCATCCCTCCTAGGATTTTTGCCCGAAGGACATTGCCGCCTCTTTCATCCACACTTGAAAAGGCTATAGGAAAAATTCTCATCAGCATTTTAGCTAGAAATTTACTTAGATGTAGACTGCTGAGTAATTGTATGTGAATTACGTTACATATGAGGGCATATAGAGAATAAATGTCATAATTTGTGTTTTGTTACGGGTATACAACACACAGCAAGTGCATTTATCGTACATGTAATGCGCGTTAGCGCATTTCATGCGATAAATGCACTTGCTGTGTGTTGTATACCCGTAACAAAACGCAAATTATGACATTTATTCTATATATATGCACCATACTTGTCAATTTCATTCTTGTTTTCTGAAATTGCCTTTTCTAGGTAAAAGAGTGACGTCAAAATTCATCTCACCGAGGGCTCAGTTTGCAGGCTAGAACAGCCGTCGCGGCATGTTTCTTTAGATCTTATGCATTGTGACGTCACGAGTGTTAATACACGAATTGCAGCACGTTCCTTTCAATAGTAACATCTCAGGGAATTACATTGGTTGTGCATATATATGTTGATAATACAATTTTCTGTCAATGAAACACGTCGTAAGTGTTCAGTATTTTGCTTTATTTGTAACTTTAGTCATTATGGTGGTCAACGAATGCATTAAATATAGATTTTCAGATATTCGTGAAGGAGAGCAGCTATAATAAATAGTAGTGTAAACCTATTCGTGCAAATTAATCACGGAGTTTAAGTTATTGATGTTTTGCAATTATGATAGTGTAATTTAAGGGAGAACAGAGTAACACAGATTCCCCATACTAGATTTTGCTTTTAGTTAATAGTGAAAACATATAAACTACAAAATCTACAATAACTCAGAGGGAATGGCTAGGAAATAAAGACATACATTGATAGTACCTCGTAACGTAATTTTCGAATTGAGAAATGCTGCCACCTTTTAAGCAAGATTTCACTTGTTTTATCTCTGATAGATTTTTATAGCAAGAAGACACGAATAGTACTTGAAAAAATTAAAAAAAAAATATTGCATTTAAAAGCCAAATGGTCTCAAACATTGTCATGCAATGTATTATGATCAAGAGTGTTCACATGTATTTAGCTTTTCAAATTCATTTTTACACTGACATATTTTGACAACCACAGTCCCAATTCATAAAAACTTTAACAGAAGACCCCAAAAATTATTATGTTTAGTTTCCAATTTTTAGAATTTTCATACCTGAAAATGCCGTAACGTGATTCACATTTTGTTTAAGTTTTATTGTCCATGAAATAATTATGTTTAACTTAACACTTCCTTGCCGATCCATTGCTCTGTAGACCTTCAAACAGGATCTAAATCTATGCTAGATCAAATTATATCACAAACTTGAATCATCTGGCATGTTTTAACATACTTGAAATAGAACATCTTACAGACAAGGAAAGCAAAGTGATTTTATACATATAGCTGCTTTATATTAGTGTATTTCTTTCTTTCTATCTTCAATTTCATCTCTTGTATACATATGTGTGATTCAGTATTACTCTGTGCAATCATTGTCCTCTGTAATCAATAAAGATAGTATTACCCAAAAGTGAATTACGTTACAGAGTGTGAATTACGTTATGGTAGGAATTCTCGTCTGTTTTGGAAACTTCAGCATTATCTGATTACTTTTGTTCTCAGTACACATACGTATGAGATACATTCAAATGTTGCAACTACAAACTTTATCAAATAACCTGCAAAATGAAGAATATTGTGATTAAAAAGAATGCCTACTAGCTAATCAAAGAAGTGCCTAACAGTTATGCAGTCTCAAAGTCGTAAGGGCAAGGCCAAATCGTGAGAATTTGTTAAATTGTACATATTTGACATTTTAAATGGTGTTTCTACCCACAGATTAAGTATTATCACTAGCTAGCATGTGTGAAAGTAAAATAATTATGAAGATAAATCCCATCACCTCAGGAATAGGTATTTCTCTGAATTTAGTATCTACTACGTAACGTAATTCACCGTTACATAATTCACGGTCATGTTTTTTATCTGTGTTTATTATCTGCCTCTCCGAACGTAAGGGAGCTTAAATTTAATCAAATTGTGATTGTCTTTATATAAAGGCATAAGCACCCGATTACGACATGACCATAGAAATGCACTCTGCGATTCTTATCACAGTAAAAGCAGCGTGACGTAATTCACAAAATCAGTTAATCTTTCAGAAAATAAGAAATACTAGTAAAAGATTTTTTTCTGAAAACGAAACGAATGTAAAACATTTAATGAAAAACTATTTAAGTTTGCAAATAAAACACAAACACTCAAATACACATTTTTTATATTTGAGTGTTTGTGTTTTTATTTGTTATCATCCCTTCCCTCTGGAAGAAATATTTCAATCTATTAAAGTTTGGTCTATTATAAGTTAGAAAAGTAATGTTATGATATTATGTAATTCTAATTTTAACTCATCCTAGATCTTTAAAGATTTTTTAACGTAATTCACCGTAAAACTTGTGACAATCGAGTTTAGTATAATTCAGAGTAAAATACTACAAAGCGTATGAAATGATCTAGATTTTTTAAAATACTGATATTACTTTTATCAAAATATGTGCTAAATATTTTGAATTTAATACATTTTCGCGTCACAGATTACCCATTATATCATACAACTCAGTTTGTGACGTGTATTTTTGTCAAATACAGAAAAATCCACACATATCGAGTTCAAAGGTACATGTAATCATGAGGCATATGGAGGAATAGCAACTAATGCACGTAAAATGTAAAAGCAAAAAAATCTGTCAATGATTCAATGTTTCTTTCTAAAATGTATTGTGACACAGTTTTGCGTATTGGCGCAATTTAACTGATTTTGAATGACTTGTACGACACCAGAACGCCACTTGGAGTAAAAAAAAGTTATATTATTGATACACACTTGGTTAAAATGACATTCTTCTGAATCTCGTGTGTGTAAGGGGGGGGGGAGGGAGGGGCGGGGGTGTTCAATGTTCAATGTTGAAAATAAAAATTCAATTTCCAATTGAGATCCAACCTGACAGCATAACTTAAGTTATTATTATCATCAGTTACTGTCGAAATATTCTTTAATTTTGAAATAATCCTCTACAAGATCCTTCAACAAAACGACCAAGAGGGTTTCGGTCTAGCCAGACACTTCTGCTTTAAAAGATTGATGACTTAGATATTAAATCTGTCAACACGTGACTCTACGAAGGGAAAATTTATAAGATTTTTCTCTTTTACGAATTGCTCCAGAGTCTTATGAGAATGGATATTTTACATAGTTCTATAGTACATGTAGTAGGGAGAAAAATCTCAAGTCATGTTAGAATTGAAAATATACCCTGATGTCTGTGATGATGATGAGCTCAGGTGAGCTTAAAGTTAGTAATTTCACATAGTGTTTCATATAAAGAATAAGTGTCTTAATTTGTGTTTTGTTACGAGTATGCAACACACAGCAAGTGCATTTATCGTACATGTAATGCGCATGTTCCTTTAGGTCTTATGCATTGTGACGTCACGAGTGTTAACATACGAAATGCAGTTACATTCGTTGTGCATATACTTGTATTCTAGAACAATATTTAGGACTGAACAATGATGCGTAAGATATAATACTATATAGATTTACAGTATACAAAATTCAACTCTTCAGTGAAAAGGATAAAGATAAAATTTTCTAACAAGGAGCAACTCCTCCCCGAATATAAATTTGACCGTTACTACATGTATTAAAAATACGAACGTATTCCTTGATGCATAAAAACGGCTACTAAGCTATTATACATGCAACTTACGGAGTGATATTTCAAAAAAGGCTTTACATTCAAATAATACTTTTACTGGGTACTGAAATTCGTCCGCGATGGAACGTCAGCGTTCTGTACCAAATTGTATATTTCTATATAGGTATGAAACATAATAAACATATTATAATTTTTATAGTTTGTCTAAGATTCAAAGAGAGTAAATAAAGTTATTTGTTAAGTTTTAATTTATAAATTAAAACGCATAGGAACCATCATGTATCGAATTAATTGAGTTATACAGATTGTGTTCGTAAAATCCAATGTTTGACAAGTGCCCGTGTTCGTAAAATCCAATGCCCGGGTTCGTAAAATCCTTTTCATTGTACCCCATCACACTTGCTAATTAATTATCTGCATGATCCTGATAAACAGAACAATCCATCAGTTCGAAATGTATCTATAAATATTTTTTCTAGATTGTGAACCGTAGAAATCACGAGGCATCATTTTGATTCAAAAGAAAATCGCATTTTTGTGATAAAATATTAGCGAAAAAAAAAAAAGTTCTCATTAAAAATCGAAGATGTGCGATAATATCAAGCCATGGATACTTCAACTGATAATAGAAATATGGATAGATCATTAATCTTGGTAGGCATTGCCTCAATTGCTTACATTTGCCCTTTAATACTATCTCCCCAACAGTTTCAACTTCGCGTATCTCATCGCCTTTGCTACTTTAATCTGCCCGATTCGTAAAATCCTTGCCCGATTCGTAAAATCCTGCCCGGTTCGTAAAATCCGTTTACCCGGTGTGTTCATCTATTCCCAAAACTGAAAGTAGCTATTTCTGGCACCCACTTTCAGTACGATGATGACGTCATATTTGCAGTGGATGGCTTATAAGGAGTTCTTTAAAAGTGTTATTGAGGCCCTTAAGCATTGTTGGCAGATGTGTTTAGACACTGAAGGGGATTATGTAGACAAATATTGCAAAATGTCTGATAAAATTAATATCCATCAATACAAATCTCACAACATATCAATCAGCCCTCGTACAAGTATTACAGAATGTTTCATTTTCTCAATGTTTTAATCTAATAAAACTCGAATACAGAATGCTTTTTTGAAAACCTATACCTTTTGCAGAATAATTAAATAGAAAAGGGGCGTATCACTTCTTTCTACATATAAGGTCTCATCTTATACTTTCATATTCTGAAATCTATTATATTATATAACCAGTAATAGTGGTGAAAATTCCATTTTTATGTCTAATTTTGGGTACAGGGAACGAAGCTTTGGAACTTCTTCACGTCACACAGCATGTTTCAGATACTGAATCTTCATTGGAGGTATTTCATGCCAGATAATGATTCGAAATTAAAGATTAGAGCCTCAATAAATACCCATTTCTTTTGTTGAAATATGCAAATTTTGGACCCCAACTTGAAATATCTCGGGGGGGGGGGTTCCAAACCAACGGACATCCAGTCCCTCCCCTCTTAGTCGACTCATGTTGTTCATTTTGAACAACCTTGCATAATAAATGATTTCTTCTTAATTTCTATTATAATTAAAAATTCTTTTTTAACATAATTTCGACATCTTTTGTAGGATCAGTACACAGATATTTATTTAAGTTTTAATACATCAGCCAAAATATGGTGACAATTATTCTTGTTAGATCACATGAAGTTATGTTATAGGTCACCGCTCTTTGTCTGTCTATAATCCGTCCGTCGTTAGCTTTTTCTTGTTTATATTTTCGACTAAAACTCCACAATCGCTGCTTAGTATTCCACCAAACCTTACAGGAGACAAGTACTTAAGATTGTGTTTTCGACCCGATCGAAATCCAAGATGGCCACCTTGGGATCAATAACATTTTCATCTTCCCATCCCAACCGCTGTACGGAATTTCACCAAACCTCACAGAAAGTGATCTCTTACTCCCTGATGACCACAGTTGAGCAATGTGACCCCATTGGACCCCTTGTTTTGTTTTGTTTTTATTCCATTTTGAAATTGATATCAACATTCTTAAGGAATGAACTAGACGTCGTTTCTAAATTCCGTGTTAATCTAAGATATCAACAATACTTTATTAAAGGCAGTCACAGTTTTAATTCTAAATGCAGACAAAGAAAGCAAGTCGGAATTTTCTGTAATGTATTATTCCATTTTGGAAGGAAAGTCCTCGATTACATATATGAGGCCATAGTAATTAAATATTTTGTTTTACGTACCTTTTCCCTTTTCGAAGAATTGCTAAGAAAAAACACACAAACGGGCATTTTTCAGGAAAAAAAATCAGTTTTTATCAAACACAGAGCTCGAAAACCAAAATTCCCCACTGGATAATATTTATTGATATCGGTGTTGACCAAATAGAGTAATGTCTGATTAAAAAATGTATTATTTGTGTCATTGTAAGTCTGTTTCTTCAATGCTAATGACTGTTGTAATCGATCAACTTCCTTTTTTAGTGTTTTCACTGATTGAGTGGCGTCCAGTATTTGTTGTTTTTTTTTGTCACTATCATGCCTTTCTATATCACCGCACATTTGGGGTCCTTCGCAATCTCACAGATGACAATTTCATTTCGTGTGACCTTAACGCAAATGACACTGACCGCTCTGTATTTTTGATTCGACGATTTTGATATTCGGATTCTGAAACTGTCTTTCTAGATTTGTTAAGAAATCTTTTGCACTCTCTAATTCGACAATTTCAACGTGAAGATCGTCCTCTTATTCGGTCTCGAGATTCGAGATCGACGGAAGTCACCACCGGAAACACTGCTTTGCGCAACAGCGGATGTCCCAACGGAAGTTTCTCTACCGCTACATTCCTGAGTTTCAGAATTCGTTTCCGAATCGATTTCAAATAGTTTTTTTCGGGAGAAGGTTGGACAGTTTTTCAAAAGAAACGACATTTTGCAGTTGAGGAGAAAATCCGTCAAATGTTTTAAGCTTCATGTGACGCATAGAGGTCCCATTTATCTGACGTGAACATCTAAATGCCTCTTGAATACATGTATCACTTATAGCAATAATCCAGTTATCTTTATCATCTAGGTATTGTATACCGAACTCTTTGTTAGATAGGGCAGCTATTTTGCCTTGAATATCACATTTTAATTCTTCTAACGTACATACTTTGTCAGGAATAATGATTTTTTTTTAACTTAACCGATCCCATATTCTACTTGGACGTGTATGGTGTCCATGTTGAAGCCAACTACATGTACTCATGTTACATTGACCATGTACCTGATAATCCCCCACAAAAACAGAATGACGGTGAAAATGCATTCAGATTTACCAAATTTCTATCATAAAATTCAATATTTGCAGGGCATGGAATTATTTTAAATTTTGTATACCTTTTCATGTATCAAAGATGTAATTATGGTGAAAAATTAAAATTCCTACATCAACAACTTGCAGAGATGCGAATGAAGTGGCGATAATATGTGCCCGGCGATAATATGTACCCGACCAGTATAGTTCGGAATCCCCCCCCCCCCCAACCCCGTTCCTTTCCAATTTGCTGAATGGTTCATTCTCTCTGTTTTTGCGTATAATTTTGCAAATATATTGATATTTATTAAATGCTTTGTCTTACATTGTTTTCAACACCAAAGACTGACACCCCCCATCCCGATGACTTGGACTAACCTTAAAAAAAACTAGATCCGCAATCCCAATCACTATATGGCACGATATAAACAAGAGCCCCAGGGGGGCACAACGCTCACCTGATATCCATGCACACTCTGAACATACTGACATTGAATAATGTTAGAGCCAGAGCCATAGTCAGAATTTTTTGGTCCATATGCCATAAATAATTAAAAAAATATCATAAAAATTCCAAAAAAGTAAAATGCAATAAATGAGTGTGCAAAATGGAGAAAATGAAAATGGAAAAAGAAAAAAGAAGGGTTTTTTTGTATTCAGATGATTTAAAAGTGCTTAAAAAGCTTGCAAAATGCAAAAAATGAAAAAAAAATTGGGATGCCAGTGCCTGAATTTGAACCCACAATCCTTGGGTCTATGTGCACGCACAGCATATCTAGATTAAAATATAAAAAAAAAATTCAAAAAATAAAGTTATAGCAAATAATGTATATAAAAGAATTGAGTAACTTAATCTGACAAACATGCAATAAATGAGTGCAGAAGATCATATATTTACTAAGTTATTAAAAGAAATAGTTAAAGAAAAATAATAAGAGCACCCTAACATCTCTCTCTTTCGGGGAAAGGATGGACAACCTAAAGAGGCATCAGATAGGATGTCATCCTTAAGAAATATTAAGTGCAGAAAACCACTGTTAGATGGAGTAAATGAAAGAAAGATTAGTATTTACTCTGATTAGTTCATTAATATACAAGCCAATTAGAAAAAAAAAATTATTTTGTCCAGTTCTTATTATATCATCTAATAGAAAAAAAATCTGTCAGCAGATGTTGTTACAGAAATTTTGAACCACCCCCCCCCCCCCTTTTTATACTCTATAGAATACAAGAATTATTATAAATTCAAATTGTACATGTTGTTAATCAAAAATGCTATCACACAAGCATTCATTAATTTAATTTTACCTAGGATATAGGTTTCAAAATATCAATATGAACTCAAGGGAAATTAATATGGAGAAAATGCCAAACTTCATAAAAAATTCCAAAGTTCAAAAAGTGGCAAAAATGGCATTAAAATTATTCAGGTAAGTTAAAAATAGCATTCAAAGCTTAAAATATGGATGAAAAATGAAAAATAAAGAAAAAAAATTTAAGGCCCAGCCGGGATTTGAACTCGCTACCTTGGGACTCATTGACAAAGAAAACATGCCTATTTACAGTATTAAAGAAATCATTAAAAATCTAAAAGTCAAGATATTGAGAAAATTCTTTCACTGTTACATTCCTTACAATAAATATGATAAATGTTAAAACAATTATTCATGGGAAGAACCATAAAATGCCAAAAATGATGAAAATGACCATCCTCCCTTCCTTTTTTACAGTATTAAAAAAATCATTAAAAATTCAAAAATAAACCTTTCAGCAAAATTCTTTCACTAAAGCATTCCTTTGCTTAAAAATGGCTAAATTAAACTAAACTGGAGCAGAATTTTTCAATAAGAAAGAAAATATTAAGAGAAATATCAATTTTTGCATTAAAAATGCAATGTCGAAAAAGACGTCAAAAACGCGTCAAAAATTAGTTATTGGATTTTAACGAAATGAACAAACTTGAATTGTACATCCTTCTAGATCACTTAGATACAATTAGTTTTTCAATCCATTCAGTGGAACTGGAGAAGAAGATTTTTGAAGAGGGGTACCCTCTGGGGCCTATTTGACCCCGCCCTGGATCCACCCCTGAAGGGATCGAGCCGAAATGAACAAACTTGGTAGAGGACCTTTAGTACTTCATGCATACCAAGTTTCATCAAAATCCCTTCAGCCGTTCTTGAGAAGAAGTTGAAAATGTTAAAAGTTTACGACGGACGGACGACGGACGCCGGACGCCACACTATGACAATAGCTCACTTGAGCCTTTGGCTCAGGTGAGCTAAAAAAGTGCATATTTTTGTCCTTTTGAGCCTGTTTCATAATTATATAAATGAAAAAAAATTCAGAAACATTATGTTACCATTATTGTACGATAAATGGTGACATTTTCTGTCTTTTCCTTTTGCTTTTGAAATGAAATTGTTGAACCTTGATTAAGAGGGCAAGAATTTTGAACAGTTTTGCTTCTCAGATTCTACAATGTGTCTTTGTGTACGAAAAATTCAGTTGTGTTACCGTCATTTGTGTTACTTTTTAAAAAGTAACACGACTGAAATCATAAGTAACATAACTGACACTTAAATGGAAACACAATGGACACGTGACTATCTAAATGAAAACCATCAAAGGAATATTAAGATTCCAAAATTTTATTGATCTTTTGCTCATAATATTTCTTACAAATCTTTTAATGTTTCAATTTTCGCTGTGAGAAGAAAATGAATGAGGTTCAATTAAGTTTCTTCACTTGATAACACAGCTGACATTTTATGGTAACACAATTGAGTTAAAGAAGGTGTACATTTCATGTTTTATATGGTAACATAAGTTTAATTTTAGTGATTGTGCATCAACTGGACAATATTTTTGTGCGATTCGTTTAAAAGAGTGTCTATTGGAGAAGAATAATTCTTTAATCGACTTAAAGAAAACAATTATCATATCATTTCATAAAATAATAACACAACTGACATTAAGTGGTTACACCAATGACATCACTTTATGCCAACTTCTGAATCTAGTGTGGTAGAAAGGTTTCATTTTGTCAACAGTACGCTTAAGGTGACTTACCATTTCAGTATAGGGTCCCTTTCAAAAACACGACAGAAACCTACAAGTAATACTGTACAAAACACAGATTCCTGGATGAACGTAATTTTAATGTGTGGACAAAGAGTTAATCGTAACATAATGGACATTTGATGAAGTCAAAACAGATAACCTATTTTCTGTAATATAAAGAAGTGACAAGATTGAATGGTATACAACTGATCTTATTCTTCTCTCAATTAGTGCTTTTCATTTTCAATTTATTGATCGATTATCACTAGTTAATGATTGGTAACACAACTGACATGATATGATGATTCACAATATCTCTTATCTAATTTGAAGAAATCTTAAAATAGAAGTAATTCTGATTACATAGCGTGATATTTAGATTGTAAAACTCTATATATTATATTGCACAATGATACAGTTGAAAATTGCTAACGTTTTCTTCAGCTTCTTATCACTTTATTGTACTATTTTCCTATTACTTTTGTGTCTGTTCTGTTTAGATGATAGGTACATTTTTGGTTTCTTCTGTATTGTATAATCTAAACATCATTTTAAAGGGATAATGTAAGATAATATCAACTGAAGTTGTGATCACTTTGATGCATATCATCATAAAATGTCATTTGTGTTACAGTCTGTCAATTGTGTTACCATGAATGATCACTACTGTGTATATATCCTTTTAAAATTGCGTTCAGTAATTTTGTTTTCTTGCAAATCATTAAGTACATGAAAGAAGTAAGGAATTTCTTATTTATATTATCTTTAATGATTTCCAGTTATCCAAAAACTACTTTCCGTAAACAATGCTATATGTTACCATTTATCTTGAGAAAACGGCATCATATCATAAATTTTCCTCAAGAGGCTGATAAAATCTATTCATTTTTAGAGAAACAAACATAGAATTAATTCTAAAAAAAATATTGTAATTTTTATCTTGAGAAAACGGCATCATATCATAAATTTTCCTCAGGAGGCTGATAAAATCTATACATTTTTAGAGACACAAACATAGAATTAATTCTAAAAAAAATATTGTTATTTTTATGACAATTATTTGTTTGCCTTTCAATTGACATTTCAAATCAATGTCATGTATGTAATGACCTCCATCTCAATATCAAAACTATTTTAATCTCCCATATTCTAGAATTTGTCCTTTTGGATGTTTACAAAAAAATTGAAATTAGAAAGAAAATTCATTGAAATCAACAATCATTTTCTCATATTTATGGTTTGCAAAATATGCACTTTTTTATATCGTTATATATGGAATTATAATTAAATCAAATGTTTTTCAGAAAAAAAACAGATGTCTCCCCCTCCCTCTAAGTTATTTTGACCTTGGGCCAAGATGATGTGTAACCTTTGAGTCATGGGCAACATCATACTTAAACATGAAAGTGATTCATTGTATTGTTTGAGGTAAAGCCCAAACATGATTAGCATATACAATTTCATTATGAGCATATTTAGTGAAATTGACTTTGGTCACATGACCTTGGATATAGGTGATCTGAAAAATACATTGTATGGATCATGAGCAACAAAAAACTAAAATTAGTGATTGGATACACGATTCAAAATACAAAGCCTAAACATGATAAGCATAACAATTTCAGCCTGGACATGATTAGCATATACAATTTCATAACCAAAGTAAGAAGTGACCTTAATCATGTGACCTTGGGACAATGTGATAAGAAACATTTAGTCCTGAGTAACAACGTATTAAAATATGAAAACAATTGTAAGAAGGGTTCAGGAGATATAGCCCAGAAAAGAAATTAGTACATACAATTTCATTAAAAAGAACTAAATGATCTTGACCATGGGCACACGACCTTGGGTCAAGATGATAAGAAACCTTCCAATCCTGAGCAACAGCATTCTAAAGAATCAGAGTGATCCAGTATACGATTCCACAGATATAGCCCAGACTCAATAGTATTTACAATTTCATTAAAAAGTGTAATATTTGACCTTGATCTTCTGACCTTGGATCAAGGTGGTGTGAAACCTTTTGGTCATCAGCACCATCGTACTACAATATGAAATGATCCGATCATAGTTCAAAAGATAAAGCCTGGACATAATACACATAACAAATACAATTTCATTTAAAATACATGTATACTAATTGACCTTGACCTTGGTCACATGATCTTGAGTCAACGTGATGTGAAACCTTCAGGTCATAAGCAACAACATACTAAAATATAAAGCAATCGTGCAAACGGTTCAAGAGATATAGCCCGAGCAGGAATGCATGTACAATTTCATTAAAATTGTACTACATGGCATTGACCTTGGTCACATGACCTTAGGTCACATGACCTTGGGTCACATGACCTTGGGTCAAGGTGATGCGAAACCTTCGGGTCATAAGCAACAAGATACTAAAATATGAAAGTGATCCAGCAAACGGTTCAAGAGATCTAGCCCAGACAGGAATGTATGCATAATTTCTTTAAAAATGCACTAAGTGACCTTGACTTTGGTCACATGACCTTGGTTCAAGGTGATGCCAAATCTTTGGGTCATAAGCAACAATATACTAAAATATGAAAGTGATCCAGCAAACGGTTCAAGAGATCTAGCCCAGACAGGAATGTATGCATAATTTCTTTAAAAATGTATTAAGTGACCCTGACCTTGGTCACATGACCTTGGGTCAAGGTGATGTGAAACCTTCGGGTCATAAGCAACAAGATACTAAAATATGAAAGTGATCCAGCAAACGGTTCAATAGATTTGGCCTGGACAGGAATGTATTCATAATTTCTTTAAAAATGCACTAAGTGACCTTGACCTTAGTCACATGACCTTGGGTCAAGGTGATGTGAAACCTTCGGGTCATAAGTAACAACATACTAAAATATGAAAGTGATCCGGCAAACGGTTCAAGAGATCTAGCCCGGACAGGAATGTATGCATAATTTCATTAAAAATGCACTAAGTGACCTTGACCTTGGTCACATTACCTTGGGTCAAGGTGATGTAAAACCTTCAGGTCATAAACAACAACATACTAAAATATGAAAGTGATTGGGCAAATGGTTCAGGAGATATAGCCCGGACACGATGTGTGACAGACGGACAGACAGACAGACAGACGGCCGACGAAGGCAAAACCAATATGTCTCCTCCCCGTTGGGGGGGAGACATAATTAATGCGTATATTCGCAATAGTTTTGCGTATATTCGCAATAGTTTTGCGTATATTCACAATAGTTTTGCGTATATTCGCAATAGTATTGCGTATATACGCAGTATCATTGCGAATATACGCATTACTATTGCGAATTCACGCAATATTATCGAGAATTCACGCAACAGTAATGTTATTGCGTATGCGTATATATGCAATATTTTTTTGTGTGAAGCCTATGGGCTTCCGTAGGATTCCCTATCAAATCGTTCGAGATCCTTATTAATGAAAATCAGACACTTTAACAGTGATTCAGACTGTTTTCAGAAGCTATAGGACACATGGCCTAGAGCATAAAAAATTATAGGCCATTTTGTCCTAAACATGGAAAAAGTATAGGCCGTCGCGCGGCATAGCCGCGAGCCGAGCGCTGAAGGCGCGAGCTGCTAGGGGGTCCGAATATTTTGTTCAAATTTAAAGCAAAATGGTGCAATCTGAGCCAATCTGGAGATGAAAATTGAAGTCTACAGACTTGAAAATAATGGCTTTAAGCACTGATTCAGTCTTATAATACATTTACAATGTGTAATACAAAGACACTTATCTCACGATGATCTAAATCATGTTCATCGAATTGTTCAACAATACGAAAGGGGTAGGGATATGAAGGACGATATTGGCCCTAATTTTGAGCATTGAATTATAGAATTTTTAACTGTGATTTGACACTTTGATACGTTCTCTACTAAAAAGCTAACCTATTTATGTAAACAATGCGTTTATCAATCGCTTTTAGCCCTACGAAAACACCGAAATTGGCAATATACCGCGAAAGACCTTTTAAAACCAGGGACGGATCAAGGATTTGTGTATAGAGGGGGCGTGAAAAATATCAAAAAGGAAAAAAGGTCTTTGTGTCACCTAGTCCCCTCCTCCCTCAGTCCAGGATGAAGTCCTCCCCTACGGAAAAAACTTTTTTATAGAAACTATATGAAAGATAGGGATGTAACGATACGCTCACCCCACGATACGATACGTATCGCGATACAGCCTCACGATACGATACGTATCGTGATACAGACTACAAGTGAACAATTGAGTTTCGGAATTAATAAAAACAACAAATTGCATGGGCAAATGCGCTATCAGTACTGTGTTGTATGTACAGAAAACGCTTAAATCAATTTAGACAATGCCATTTTGCTTGTGATTATGCAGAGAGAATATCATTATTAAACTGATATTTCTATACTGGAAATTTATTCTTTTAGTAAAATTAAAACCCGGAAACAGTTAGAATAAAAACACAGAAATCAATTTAAAAATGTCAGCACTTAACTTTTCAATATATTAGCTCGTGAGCATAAAAAAAGGTGATCTAATACATGTATCATCGTACGTTACTTTTGGTGGGTCATGATGCATGTTTTTCCGCCTCGTAAGACGTGTCATCAAAATTCAAATTTATAGCAGTGCTAGCATGTCGGTTTTCATTCATGCTAGGTTATTCTCCGTGCAAAAGGAAAGCCTAAACAGCTCTTTATCTGTTTCATTAAGTTTGAAGAAGGATCGATGGACTCGGGCGCCGCCATCATAGTTAATGTAAACAAATTCGGACTAAAGATTCGGAACTAAACGAGTCGATTTTAAACGAAAAACGGATTTGAAAAATACCGTGATACGCGACCTGGCTGTACCGTGTACCGAACCGTGAACTTTATACCGCGATATACCGAACCGCGGTATATCGTTACACTCCTAATGAAAGAGAATGTATATGGCGAGCCAGCTATTTCTTTTTTTTTTTTCGATGAGGGTGGGGTGTGTGGGGGTGTGGTTACACCACAATTCCCATCAGTTTGCTGTTCGGGTATGCTGATTTCCATATTATATATCAGAAAAAAGACCGTTCAAACATTGTTTAAAGTGATTTTGAGATGTGGAAGAGGTTACAATGAGTACTGCATAATACTGGCTATTGGTCATGCCTTACTTCAGAGTTGTATAACAAAAGTGAAATGTAAATCATATTTAATCTGGCCAGCGGTAGCGAGCCAGCGTAAATTTTGTAAAATTCGACTCAACACTGACAGAAACTGAGTCTACGCATAGACTTTTGAGCCCCCAAACCTTACATTGCCGAATGTGGGGGGGGGGGCACCCCTGCTCCCTCTAAATCCGCCAATGAAAACTACATAATTCTATAAGTACAAACTTTTAAAAAAAAACTTGCCTGACCGCAACAAAATAGCAGCGTCTGCATTTTTACTTCACCGACCCTAACTAGTTATCATGATTACATATTTGGTGAAGCCCCTAGGTAAATAAAAAATGTAAATAAATCATGATACACATCCCTTCTCATCTTTACACCGTGCCATGGATTTGTGCATGTACTTCTAGCAAGTGGCCGTGTATAATAAAAACGAAATGAAAACTTTATTTGTCAAAATCGTAAAGAGGTAGACGAAAAAGTTCCTCAATTCCACGTACATGTTCTCACAATTCATATATAATTACCTGGTAAAACTATATCAATTGATAGAAAAGTACCGGTAGATTTTTCCTCACGGCGATGACACGTGACCACTGAAGCATTACATATAACGGGTATTCAAATCATACGTTTACTAATTCATTGATAAATACAATTCTTTTCTTTGGATTTTAGAATAAATATGCAAGTTTATTATTTGCTGAAAAGCGTATTTTATTCTCCAGCACAGAAGTTGCGCTATATAACATGTTCATATATTTATTTATAATCTGATAATAAATTCACCTAAATAAAGCATGATCGAATGCGAAGGGAATTCAGCTCTCCTAATAAAAATTACGTGAACTACATTTGTACAAAGATGTAGATTACGAAATAAAGATAGCTGAATTTAAATTAGATTGGAGGGAATTAATTTGATCGTCAAGTTTCGAAAATGGACAGACGATTTCCACAATTTTCATTTTCACATTTCACATGTTTTGAATGGATTAAAAATGAACATGTACTTGAACGGTCAACTGATTAATAAGGCAATACTTTTGTTGATTTCTTGTTCATCTATTCTCGAGACAAGTGTACGAAATAGATTACGTACACTGATGCATCTTCGGGAGTCTTCGAGTTGTAGAAGTAAAGCATTAATTCATCATAATTTTTCATCATTCATTTAGTATACCTTTCTTTGTTAATAAGGATAATTCTTCCAAATTAAATCGATAAATCTCTAAATCACAGGGATTTATCACGCTTCCCGGTTGCTAAATTTATATGATTATATATAACAAATAGAGCAACCGGGAAGCCTGATTAATCCCTGTGATCTAAATCTTACAAAAATGCGCCATGCTATAGACACATGGCAGTAACAAAAAATAAAGTAGACAAGACGGACGGACAGAAATAACTTCACACACCAATTAAAAATGTTGTTTTAAGTACATGCTAGTATCTTTTTTACTCGTGCATGCATGAATTCAATCTGGGTTATTTGGGCCGACTTCTAAGGGACAGGTTTATTTTAATTTAATTTATTCTGTAAGTTATTCAAACATGAACACCTTACTGATCATTATAATTTGTAATTTTATAAACGAAAATCATTAGATCAGATTCATAGGAAATATATTTCAAAATTTAGACTTTCACCGCATAACTTAGCCATTGAAACAGGAAGATTTTTGAAATAGAGAGAGAAAGAAAGAATTTGTTTTATTTGCTCAGAAACAGTTGAAGACGAATTTCACTTTAATTTGCAATGTCCTGTAGATCTACGAAAGAAATTTATTAAACCAGATTTTCGGAAGAAAGCTTCTTGTTTTAAATTAGTTCAGTTACTTTCATCAACAAATGTGAAAACGCTTAGGAATTAAGGAATATATTTTGCAAGTGCCTATAAACTCCGACCCTTGTATACATGTATATGTTACATACTTGCATGTATAAGTATTGGATATACGCCGAAAACAATTCATTCTTAAAGATATTGGACAGTTTGAGGCCCGCAGGGCCGAAAACTGTCCAATATCTTTGAGAATGAATTGTTTGAGGCGTATATCGTACTTAAAACATTGATCACTATTCAAAGTGGCATGACCTTTGACTTTGTTCTTATTATGTTAATTGCCGAAATGTAACGAAATGTAATCACTTCAGGTTCTAACAATCTCGCCACTAGCAGTAGGGAGTCGTTTATATAAGAAGATAACGGAGATGAAATTTTCAATTAAAAAAAAAGTTGTGACAAATTATGACGCCGATTCCGTAAACCAAGACGAAATTTGATGCAATTTTTGGGAAAAAAATCAACGGGAATACTTTGCGTGATGACGATTTAGTTAAAGCTTCTTTGGATATATAGAATAAAAGAAAGTGTCTCTAAGAGCTTCCTTTTCCGGACAAGCAAGAAATAATACATAGTGTCTTTAAATATCGAAAAGAAATCAGTGGGGACGTTCAACTTACTATATTTGCAAGGTTAAATGAAAGAAACAATTCAGGAAGATATTTTGAAGGAGTCTAGTTCGAAAAACCTGACCTAAACCCAGCCTTTGATGGTTATTTGCACCGGGGAAGGGGGGGGGGACTGGGTCAAAATAACCGTTAAAGGCTGGATTTAGGTAGGTTTTTTCTGACTAGAAAAGTCGAGCAAAAATCTTAATTATACAGTAAAATTCTAAAGATGGGGAAATATAGACCGAAGAAAAAAAGAAGAAAAAAAAAATAAAACGAGCTGAACTATAGTTTCTCTTACATTGTCATTTCCGACACAACGGCCGATTTTTTGAGATATATAAGATTGTGCTGGATTTTGTCAACTCCGGAAAATATAGCGAAGAATTGGAAAACATGGAATTCTTGTCGCGTGAGTTCTAAATAAGGATTGTAACGGTTGTCCTGTATATGTCAAAGTACATTTACCTGTGACTGTCCAATATTTTATCTAGGTCGCGTATATTTTTTCTAATAAACGCGACCTAGATTTGATATTGGGCAGTCAAAGGTAAATTTCGGACTGTTCGAACAAAGGCATGACGTCACATCAATGTTTTAATTATGTTTATCATGTTTGTATATGTCCGTTCTCTGTGTACTTATATTATCTCTGTGTACGGCGGGTGCGGCTAGCCAACAGGGGATGCTTACTCCTCCCGGGCACCTGGTCCCACCTCTAGCTTGCTAGGGGTCCGTCGATGCTAAATTTTTGTGCTCTATTGTGAGTGCTGTTGAGATTATCGTCAGGATCTTCTTAAACTCATTTGTGTCACACTTATGCCCTTTGCCGTGTGGAGCTCGTAAAAAAGTTCCCCGCGAGGGGTTTGACAGTAAGTGTTTTGAATATTTTTTCCTGACATTGTCGCCATAGCACTTTCTATACAGTCGTGGCCTCAGACATTGCATGTGTTTTATATGTTCTTTTCATCTTCGTGCGTGAACATCGACGGCAGATGCGGCTAGCCAACAGGGGATGCTTACTCCTCCCGGGCACCTGGTCCCACCTCTAGCTTGCTAGGGGTCCGTCGATGCTAAATTTTGGTGCTCTATTGTGAGTGCTGTTGAGATTATCGTCAGGATCTTCTTAAACTCTTATATGTATTATATATATGGCTGAACAGCTTATTGCTTAAGTTTCAATAAAGTATCAAGAAAAAGACTTAAAAAAAAGATTTTTTTTTCAAAATTAACGAACAGAAAATCATATAAATGTCAATTGTCAATGAAAAAAAATCCCCAAAGAATTGAATTTTGATAAGGATATACATAGAATTATGCCCTTGATGAAAGTACACGAAAACCCAAGCCTTGAAATAAGCTTAAAACATTTTTTCTTTGTTTTGGCGATGTATTATTTGATCTTGTAGAAGTAGCCATATTCTTTTTGTGCGTTGCTTTACGGTACAGAATGCATGAAAACTACTCAGATTACTACGCATGACTGGTCAAGTGTTGTAACCGCAAGGAAAAAGTTAGCGGAACTTTCTACCAATTGATAAAGTAGTACGAGGTGATTTTAAAGAATTGTGAGAACATGTTGGAGGAATTCAGGTAAAAATTCGTCTACCGATTAACGAGTTTTGCAATAAGCCAATTAAAACTAGCTTCTCGTCATGTGTAAGCGTACATGTTAAAAGAGCGATAACTCTTTTTGAATAAGAGAATGCTGTTTTTGGCTGTTTGTAAACGGCGCTCGTCATTATTACATGCAAACGCAACATCCTTCAAATCTAGGTGTTTCTGACCTCACGAGGTCAGGCAATTAAATTAGCAATGACCGCATGCATTACTAAGATGAAATATTTGTAAAAGATTATTAGTATATCCTCGATATTCTTCTACAAAATCCAAATTTTCGTACAATTTTCGCTAAATTTTGTCAATAACTTCAAAATGGGGTCACTTTATGGCGTCATTACAAACAAATGACACTTTGTTTGGTGATATTTCTTTTTTCATTGAAAGCGGTAAACATTCGTGTATTTTGATGAGAGTTCAATTAAGTCACGAACTATGTTCAAATTTTGAAATATTGATAACTGAAGGATACATCTTATTTATATCATAATTTAGCAAAGTAAATAAATCTTTTATTTACGCTGTGCATTGCTCCTTAGCTTGAAGCGAATTAAAGGATAATTTAAATAGATGTGGACTTTTGTCTTTTTTCATTCAAATTATATAAATTTTACAATTTCGAGTAGCATGTTGATGGCGACAAGACATAACGCTATGCTTTAACGTTGGTCAACGTTAGGCGACGTAAAAGGAAGGGGTTACGAAAAATGGCGCTTAATCGGTAAAAATAGATTCGATTTACGGATTATCGTATAATTTGCACAGATTAAAGAAAAACTCTTAATCAATCTTTTTTTCTACTAGTTTTTATTTCATTTTTTATGAGATTTGTAAATGTGACAATTTTTGAACTTCCGAAAGTTACAAGTTTATCCTTATTACTGATAAAAAAAGCAAGCCAAGGAATGCTTGTGTCGCCAGCGAAGCGGCTTATTTCTTGAAAGTTGATCAAATATGTAGGTCAAGGTCACTTGGTTCAAAATTATTGGTATCAGTAAGAAAGTCCTGTCAAATAAAATTCACAGGTGAATCTTATTCAACGATAAAAAGATATGGTCAATCTCAAATTTTCAGAGAAGAGGGTCAATCATCTAGGTCAAGGTCTCATCATAAGAAACACACGTGTGAATATTAAAGCCGTTTCACTTACAAATCTAAAGATTACGCCAGTCTTAATCTTTTTTGCAAAGTAGGTCAAATATCTATGTCAGGGTCACTTAGAAAAAATTATGGTATGTGTAGAAAGGTCTTGTTACGAAGAATACACATAAGAAATATTAAAGCCCTATTACTTACAAATCAAAAGATATAGCCAATCTAATATTTTTTAAATGTAGGACACATATCTAGGCCAAGGTCATGAGGTAAAATATCAAAGCCCTATGGATATCACTTACAAATCAAAACATATAGGCAATCTTAGATTTTTGAAAAAGTAAGTAAAATGTCTAGGTCAGCAGCAATATAGTGTCTATGGACGGAATCCTTTGAAATCTTTTGTTATAAAACTGTAATATGACACCCTTGATAAAAAGTTAAAATTAATTCATCGTAATTGATGTGTAATAATGTAAGGTGAATGACTATTTCAAGATGAAAGGATGAGAGAAGGATTCCCCCGGTAATCAAATATCCTTATCCGTGTTTGAAAGATTGTTTGATGTACGTACAAAATGACGTAATGCGCGGCGCCCCTCGCCCACCCTTCCCTTGATTGGGGGGAGGGTTAGGGGATGACTTGGCGAAAAAAATGTCAACATAGAATTACCTGGACTTCACCTTTCTTCGTACTTGACCGCATTCTAGACCAAGGACGTGTTACTACATGTTTAAATGTCTACCTGTGTTAATCGTCTTTGATCTCGGCCATTTCATTCATCTCCAGATACCGCGATGCACCCTTTGTTTGTTCATTAAAGGGACTGACGACGGCAATGAAATAAGATATAGACAAGTGCGACGAGCTTTAAAGATCAAAGGACGTGGGAGTTTAAATTCTGAATGGGTTCGTGATTCAGCCCGTTGATATCGTCTCCAATCATTCATCAATTGAAAATTGTACGTGTTACGACTTGATTAGGTATATTTGATAATCCCAAGTTGCATGTTATCAAAAAATAACAAAACAGGTATTTGGATATAATATTTTATTGTGTTACAGGTCATATAGGTGACAGACAAATTATTCGTTGAAAAGAACATCGAAATCATGTTTACATTCACTCAATATGTGAGAAATGGCGTCTTCTATAGTTCTGTCATTCAAATTAATTTGACTAAGAATGTAATGTCGCATTTTCTTATGCAATGCACAATTCATCAATGAAACAGAGCTTCTTAAGAAGTCACTATAAGTGTCCAACAGCATATTCCGGTCAGCTTCCATCATTTCTTGTTTGACGTGCTCTCAAGCCGTGTCCTCTAATTCTCCAGCACAGATTAATTCACCGACTTTTGTCTGAAACTCGGGGTCTCGTTTTTCCCATATTTCATTGATCCAACGATCAAATCCGGACGTGTCGTCTTCACTTTCGTCCAAATAATCATCTGCCTCGCTGTCTGTTTCGTAGCTAGACACGACGTCGGTATCTATATGGTTAAATCTATTGTTGCCACACGTCCTTCTTTTAAAAATTTCCTTTGGTTCCGACGTGTAATTCAAAATGTTCGGGCGTAGACGATGTGACTCGGGAGTCGATTGTTTAAAATCAATCAGCAGGGATCCGTGGGGTTGCTCAACTGCTCTCTCATAAGCATCCAGGAGTTTCCTAGAATTTCCTGGAAACATCTGTCGAGCCAATGCAGCGATTTGCAGTTGGTCGCGTGGATTTTTAAAGACGACTAAGTATTGCGTGTTGAGATTCATAGTTCTATTTCCTTTCCCATTGTATAAATTCTGCATGATGCATGCTACACTCAGGTTGCGGTGATGAGCTCCTTCTATGAACAGTTCGCAGATGTCTTTGTTTTCGGTTGCATCTTTCATCATATCGTCAATAATGACAAATGTTCGTTCTTTTATATTAAAAAATGCATCATCGTTCATCTCTGAAGGAAGGTTCTGAATGAATTGTACCTTTGGTATGTGAAGTCGTAGTTCGTCATACAATGGTTGCCATCGTTTGTACATCCATACTATCCTCTCCGGAGGAGGAGTGATGACGTCATTTCTGTTTAACAAAAGAGTCTTCATCCATGTACTTTTCCCACTCATCGTAGGACCGGAAACAATCATTGTGAAAGGATGCTTTAGGGTAAATGGTTCTTTCGAAATAACCTCAGATGTCGGTTTGTTGCTTCCAGGAGGAGGAGGAGGAGGAGGAATACTTCCGTAATGAGGATATTGTTGGTTGGCTACAGGAGGAGGATGCGGCTGATTACTTCCGTAAGAATGACACAGTTGGTTGTTTCCGTGAGGAGGAGGAGAAGGAGGAGGAGGATTGCTTCCGTAATGAGGATATGTTTGATTTGTTGCAAAAGGAAGAGGATACGGTTGGTTGGTTACTGGAGGTGTAGAAGGATATGGTTGGTTGTTTCCATGAAAAAGACGATGATGTCTTTTCCAATTATCATGACGGGTAAATGTACGATTACAGAGAGAGCACGATACTGACTGCATGATGACTTTCTTCCAAATGAGAACACTTTCTGTATTCATTTGTTTTTAAAGCTTTACATCTGAGCAATTCTCCGTCCTGGAGGTCCTCCAATGTAAGGTTTGCTGACTTTCTTTAAAGGCTTGGTTTTCTTTGATGCCTTTAGGGGCATGTGTATTGCCTCCTCTTTGACAACATGTTCAAATTGAGACCTGGCTCTCTCTGCAAATTTCTCGGCCGGTGTTAATCTCTGGTTAAGCTGACGTATGGAGTAATCGTATTTTGCTAATTCTGCTAGTTTTTCCTTATCCCCTACCGGAAGTTCCGGTCTAGCTGGTCTCATTACAGCGTTTGGTTTATATTTTCCTCCGCCATTTTGCAATTTGGCTTTTTCCTTGAGTGCGGCGCCATATACATCGTCCTTGACATTATAGATTCTAGCGTACCTCCAAACAGATTTTCCTTTTCTATTTCTCACTCTGCGTTTTACAAGGACCGAATTCTCCATGTCCCATAGTTTAGGATCGGACATATACTGTTTTCTCAAGTTAAAAGGCATGGTGTGAACTGTTCGACTCTTAATTCATGAATGACGATAGTATAATGATTGAGATCTTTTTATTCTTTTTTGGTAAACACAAGAGACAAGACCGTCTCGTTCATAAGATATGTAGCCGGTTTCGAGGTCTTGTCTAATATCCAAAAATGGATGCTTTCGAAATCCTTGCAACGCACGGGTACTGGATAAGGGTTATGTAAACACGTCTTAGCAAAGGGGTTTTATTCTGATTTACATACGACATGTCACATATATCTGCATAAACAAATATTTCGTTTTGTGCTTTCCTTGTCACCCTGTCTATGCCAATTTCCAACATGGCAACAGTCCAATCTCCAGGAAAATTCAATCCTTTGTTGACTGCAATTCTGAAATCTGACGGACTATTGGACGGAAAGATATCCATGCAATCCGTTGAGCGCACAACCATGCGGACCGACATCTTGAATCAAATGAAAACTTTCAACTTGATGGTTTATTTATATCCTTTTCAAACCCTAAACCTCCCCCCAATCAAGGGAAGGGTGGGCGAGGGGCGCCGCGCATTACGTCATTTTGTACGTACATCAAACAATCTTTCAAACACGGATAAGGATATTTGATTACCGTGGGAATCCTTCTCTCACCCTTTCATCTTGAAATAGTCATTCACCTTACATTAATACACATCAATTACGATGAATTAATTTTAATTTTTTATCAAGGGTGTCATATTACAGTTTTATAACAAAAGATTTCAAAGGATTCCGTCCATAGACACTATATTGCTGCTTAGGTGAAGGTCACATGGTCAAAACTTATGTTTAAAAAGATCTAGTCACAAGGAATACACATGTGAAATATCAAAGTCTTATCAATTACCAATCAAAAGATACAGCCAATCTAGTTTTTTGAAAAAAGTACGTCAAATATCTAGGTCAAGGTCATAAAGGGTAAGTTCAAAAGGGTCTTGTTACAAGGAATACACATGTGAAATATCAAAGTAATATCATTTACCAATCAAAAGATAAAGCCTTTTTTTTCTTTTGAAAAGTAGGTCAAATATCTAGGTCAAGTTCACGAGGTCAAAAATGATGATATGTGTAGAAAGGTCTTGTCACAAGGAAGGCACATGTGAAATATCAAAGCCTTATCACTTACCAATCAAACATTATGGGCTGTGACACCCTATTAGAGTGTGACAGACAGACAGACGGACAATGGACATAGTGATCCCTAAGTATCGCTATGCTTCGCAGGCTACACAAAAATTGCCCTTAAAATAAGTATGGTGACATCTAGACATCTTTTTTTTTACAGAAAACGAATGGTGTTTGTATATCTTTGAAACGTAAAGAGGATAATATGGAAATTGGCAGAATCAAGAATTATCTGTGAACGAATATCATGACAAAGTCGCCGTTTCTGCATTCAGAGGGGGACAAAATTTGGAGATTTTGAATTGCGTCCCACGCAAAACATTCAAACTTTCGCTAAAGATGCATAACATCTATGATAATTGTCCATTAATATTGCAACTATTATGAAAATCGAATGTAGGAAAATAATGGGGTATGGTGAGACAACCCGGGCCAGGGGCAAGTAGATTAGGCCAAGCAAAACTAAAAAGTTGGTTCTCGGGCTAAATTTTTCAAATCATATGCGGCAGGCATGTTTTTTTTTCATCAAACATTTTTAGAACTACAAATTGGAATGTGTTGACATCTTTTATGCTAGTTGTTTGTTTCCTCATCGTGTGATTGACATTTCTGTCCAGTTTTATTACTTCAATTTGTACCCATTGAATGACCACTTGAAATGACATGAAAATTTTACGGACGAACGCAAACGCAAGTATATGTACATTAAGATAAGGTAAGATTATAAGTGGACGTTGGAGATTTAAATCTCAGGCGCAGAACAAGAATACAAAATAATGTCATAGAGAAAAATCAATATTTTATCTGAATGAAATTGAACACTTTATTGAACCCTTCTGGTGAGCTGAGCAATTGTCAAGGAAAGAATTTTGCGCATCTGCCTGGCCATGTAAGCTGTCATTTTCGCGTAGCTGGTACCGTCACCTTTTCCTTGACCTCCTGGGATCCGCCACTGATGTCCGTGTGTAAGGTCTGGGTCTGTCTAATAATGCTATAAAATCGCGTCTGCATTGCGTCTGCATTTAGCTATGTTTTTACCTTCAACGGAGTGCCTGCTCCGTCATCGGCGTCCTTATTACGTAAATTCTCTTGAATTCGATATGTTAGCCATGGACTTCTATCTCTCTAGTCGGACATTTTTTTTTTTCGATTTTTTTGTTGAAAAAATTGAATGCGAGGGGTAAAACACGTATGGAGCGGGGCCTGAGAACCAATTCTTTTTTTTTTCTTCGCCTTAGCCGAATATTTTTCCCTCTTCATTCAGATTTCTTTTTTATCTCCTACTTCTACCGGTAAGACGGGGATTTGATTTATTCTGATTTCTGAAGAATGAAGCACTCATTTTTTAGCTACATGCAAGTAGGTTTTGAAAAAAAAAATCTAGACCCCTGCAACCACCTTACATCTTATTAACTAAATACTAACTCAAATTCTGCGATTCCAGAGACACGAGAATGGGTCACAAAATTTTACTAACCACCCCCCCCCCCTCCAACCCATAGGCCACTGAAAATCATTCAAAGCATTTGTTCAAGTGAACTTTTATGTGAGTTGAATTTGTTCATAAACAGTACTGTATACAAGAAAGACGAAAGAAAAATGGGTTGACAGGGTGAAAGGGAATGAGAGTTAGGGTGCGGGAGGAAGGGGAGGGGAAGGAGGAAGGGGGAAAAGGGGGGATGAGGGAGGGAGAGGAGGGGAGGGGACAGGAAGAGGCGGGAGGGGGAGAGTACAGTACCCCCTATCCGTCCAATCCCCAAAGTCGGTCTAATGCACAATGGTATTAATTTTGTTGTGGGGGTGTACATCTTGTTGATAAACACAGGTCGTAAAATGTCAATATTAAGTCCTAAGTTCGACTATTCTTTTTTACGTTCGCCGTGATACTTAATATGGACATAAAGAAAGCCTGGTTTACTTACATTATCCATTCTTTACTGTATTATAGCTGTCTAACGTTCACAACATGACGTTTAACGAGAACTAATAATTTCCACCAAACGACAATCATCCTGTCTCTATATATAGATCCTACCAAGAACGAAACTAACAACTTCTTGGAACTAACGATTTCAAAAAACCAGACTAAAAATAGTCCATACATGTAGAAAATACGTTTTTGACCAGGGGCTGAAACAGGGTTTAGCTTTTAAGGGGGGCTGTTGAATATAGAAAAATAATTGAAGTTATGGGTAGCTTTGGTCCAAATTGGCTAAGAGCGATATCTGGAGGGGGAGGTGGGTATCGGGATTCGGAGGGGTGCAAAGATGATATGTTGTGAATACATGTTTTCTATAAGGCCAAAAGAAAAAAAACTGTGTTTCCCATCACCCGACGGCCGATCGACTCTATTCAAACCCGCTGATCCTAACATTTTTCCCGTTTTAGTTGCATTTTAGTTTTTTTATTCACACTTGTATTCATCACATTGGTGCTTTATGAAATGCACCCAGAAACTTTAGATCTAACGATTTATGCGAACTCTTCCTCTTTTAAACATTGATCTTTAACTATAGCCCACCGTTTTCATATTATATTATTTCGCTTTTTAACTTTTGAAAAAGTAATTCACTTATCTTGGCATGCTTCGTTTAAACATAACATATAAGTTGATTGTAATAGAAGCATACAGTTGAACGGATATAACCTTGCACATTAATTAGTGTTCTGATGACAAAAAAATCACGTAATATGATATTATAAGACTCTTTCGTGGTCTTCTATGAAAGATACATCGGTTCCACCCGAGGGGTCTCAAAATCATGTAAAACAAGAGGCTTGCCGAGGGTTTTGCAAAATTTTGAGACCCTGAGGGTGGAAACGATGTATCTTTCATAGAAGAACATGAAAGAGTATTTTTCTCTCATATCTAAGGGTCAAAACAAAGCTGAAAGAAAAAGGACAAAATTTGAAAAAATTTTCAAGTTGATCAAATCGCAAAAATTTTGCGATATTCGAATTCAGCGCCCCCGAAAATGGTTTATTCTATAAGAATAAACTACGAATATCAGGCTTTTCAAAATGAAACGCAAGAGTACATTGAAAAACGATCTTAAAATCGAAGTTTCATGGCGACGTCGCCGCTACCTTGTTTGTTTTGCGGGCTGAAATCATGACGTCACAATAGCGTCACGTGATATGTGATACAGCTGTCACATGATATGTGATACAGAAGAAGCTCATGTAGCTGTATTTCATGGGCCTACTCTGTAACACATACGCGGGTATGAGAGAATATAAGACTCTTTCATGGTCTCAATCAATTGTATCATTATAAAATCAGTTCAAAAATACGAGACTTCAAGACCAAAATAAAATTCAAATTTCTTTCAATCTGAAATAACATGCAATTTATTCAGTTATCTGATGCATTGAAAAATATATTTATGTTATTATTATATTTTATGATACTTTAAATACATTCATTTTCAAATTATTTGCAAAAGACATTGTTTAATGTTTATTTACGGGATGGTAATCTACGAGACAGTACTATTGGTCAATTTCATGAAATCGACCTCTATATTAGATTTGTATAGGCTGTCAAATTCCGAATTGACTCATCAGATTCAACATTGCAATAGGGGTAATTATCCGATAGAAAGAAACATTTTTGTGACTAGTTAAACACGTGACCAGAGACAGGAATTCCAATATTCACTTCACAAAAATAGGTAATGTCGTCATGACTACGCTTTGGTATAGCAATGCTGAATTAAGGGGCCAGTGGGCTAAAACGTTCTCATCGTCCAGTCGAGCTAAGCTGTTTCGTTGAGGATACCGGTATACCATTTTGTTTGTTCTTACCAAAGGCAATTTGATACTATAAAAAGTGCAACAAAGTAATTAATGAGCGGTAAAAAATCGATAAGCAGCCTGTGAGTAGTCACAAAATTTAATACTAGTTCTCTGAAAGGACCAAATAAATTCCATAGGACCGTGGCACGGCATGTCTCCGATTTGGAAGATTTTTGGTAAAGGACAGGTATAGGTATGGCCCACTATGCCGATTTCTTGCTTTTATTAAGAGACTTTAAAATAAATCGACTTGTAGTTTACGTCTCGTGGATTACATTGACTTACAAATAATCAAGATTTTGCATCATAGACTGTCACGGAATAAGCAATATGTATTATATATATTTACATCAGGATATATGCCTGCGTATAATAATGCAGAGGTATGGCTCAGGGGGACGTCCCGTATGATTACATTCTTAAGTCGACAACTGAAGACAGACACAATTACCTTTTTAATTTTTTCCTAACTGTTTGAAAGCTCAATTTATCCAATAGCCATACAGCTTATAGATACAACACATATATCATGGTGATACTACACATGACATAATCAAACATGAAAAAAAGTACAAGAGGTACATGAAGAAAGAAAGAAAGGAGGGGACGAAAGTGTCAAAGATGATGCCACTGAATGAATTCAGATAAAGTATCCCTAAGATATTATTAAAATTATTCAGAGTACTTTTGATTTTTATCAAAATATGTTACAAAGAAGGCACAACAGACGCTAGAGTACTGAAAATTAAAAAAAAAAAGAATGCTTATTTGTAATCGCAATACAAATATTTATTTTCTTAAGGTTGTTCACAGTTCTTTTTCTATTTTTCATTTATTTATTTATTTACAGTGAAACCTGTCTAAACCGATATCGACTGGGACCAAGAAAAAATATCGGTATAGACAGGGTATCGGATTATACAGGTTTCATAGAATTAAGACATCCTTTAATTTCTTCAAGTTTTCTTCATATTCCTAGGGTAAAATTCATCATAAAACTGTAAAACAGTAATGCTTTCTTGTTTACCATGAACTGTTAAAACTTTTATTTCTTCTAAAAAATTGCCCTCGCTGTCATAACAAGTTAAATTTAGAATATTATGCTCATGAAAAAGATTTCAAGTAAGATGGAATTGGCTATGGAATTTTCATATTTGTAGTTGGAGATAAGTTTACATACAAATTAAGCTAATTATAATACAACAAACAATTAAGACACTAACCATGGCTTGGGCAAGTTACTAGTAACTGTAAGAGTAATTGAGTCCATAGTAGTTTAAATTGATCAGCTTGGGGTGATAATTAATCAAAACATGGATTGGTCATGGTAGATGTTGTTTTAACATATCGGTTTAGACAGTGTAAAATACATGACTATAAAATGTCACTGGGACCAAAAATGTATATCCGTATTCGGGGTAGGCAGTGTTCGGTTTACACAGGTTATTTTATATAGGAAGAGATAGAAAATTCGTTGGGACCAAAAAATATATCGGAATAGACAGGTTATCGAATTAGACAGGTATCGGTTTAGACAGGTTTCACTGTATATTGAATAATTATTTTGGAGAGCTCATTTTGACTTGACGATTTCGATTATGGATTTCACAATTTTTCATATATATATTTGTTATCAGAAATATGTTTATTTCCACGACAGTTATTTCATGAAACAGTTCCGATTTCTATTCAAAGCTTATTGTTCTTATTTCTTTATGTTAGAGAAGAAAACAACAACAACAACGTAAAAGCAAAACAAACAGTAAAAAACCCGTTGAATTGTCGTTGAAACTGCTTAGCTTTACGCTAAATATATATTCAAGTATAAAAGAATATCAATCTCATTTGTCTGAATAAAATTTTGTACACTACCTTTGATTTTTCTAATAAGATTCAAGGGCATTTGATTACTTAAAATTCCATCATATAACACATTTTTGGTGTTAACTATTTTTTTTATGGAGGGACGGCATTTTATACCAGTAAAAAAAAACCCCGCCCAGAAGCTGGTACTTTTGTATTTTTAGTCCCCTACCGTTTCGCCGTAGGGGACTTATAACCTACCGGCTCGCCGAAAGGGTCTTATAACTTACCGGTTTGTCGGAGGGGACTTATATTCTACCGGTTCGCCGGGGGGGGGGACTTATAACCTACCGGTTCGCCGTAAGGGACTTATAACCTTCTTTTTCGCCGGAGGGGATTTATAACCTACCAGTTATAGCCGGAGGGGACTTATAACCTACCGGTTTGCCGGAGGGGAGTTATAACCTACCGGTTCGCCGGAGGGGACTTATAACCTACTGGTTCGCCGGAGGGGACTTATACAGCCCCAACCATTCGAAAGTTTAATATTCGCTTTCAATTCGTCAACGAATTGAAAGCTTTTTGAAAGCTTAGCTTTCAAAATTTCGTCAGCGATTGCTTTCAAAATTTTGAATACTCAAGAGATTACGAAATTTCGTCAGCGATTTTTCGTTAACTAATTTTCGTCAGCGATTCCCTAGCTTTCAAAATTTTCGTCAGCGATAGCTTTCAAAAATTTTGAAAGCTATAGTCAACGAAATTTCGTCAGCTATTTTGTGTCGAGAAAACCAAGATGGCCGAAATCAAAGCAATCATCTTTATAATTTGCTTGATGAAATAGTATTAATTTTGATGTTTATTCAGATTAAATTATGAAAATATATATTCATGGATTAAATTAAATATTGTATCATGTTTATTTTTATAAGTTTATTTGAAGATTCCGTGTTTCCCAGATTGATGTGTTCCCCATAACCTACTTGGGTAAAATAACATTATGTTAATTTGGGTGAATGGGGCCATCAAAAGGGTATGCTTTGCAGTAATCAGTTACCTGAACTTACCTGTATTTGTATTACCTGTAAAAGGTTTTCCATCTTTAAGTGTATATATGAACAACTTCCATTTCATGTTAAATCTAAATGTATATATATACCAGAAAATTTACACTTGACCGGCCAAATTCTGACTAAATGAGGGGAATTTATATCCAGTGAAAGCCTGGCTTCTCTGTGACAGTCGGTGAAAAATATTGTTAGACAGTATATTCCCGCAGTGGAATCAACCAGATTTGGATTTTAAAGAATTCGAAGGAACTTTTAGAACATCTGAAATCCACTCATTTTAGTAGAGTCCATTCGATCAAAGCCTTTGATTTTTCGACACTTTACACTACAAGTTGATCTTCTTTAACTCATTTACACTACAATTCCACATTCCAAATTGAAGAAAGACTCGCAAAAATTATAAGTTATGCGTTTACAAATAAGAACGGTAATCGCAAATACAAATTTATTGTTGTTAATATGACAATACCTACTTTGTAAAAGAAAAGTCCGATTCTGAAAATAAGTACACTGAAACAGACATTATTCAGATGTTAAACTTTCTGATCGACAACATTTTTGTGGTGTTTGGAGGAAATGTCTTCCAGCAAATTGTCGGAATTCCAATGGGGACCAATTGTGCCCCACTCCTTGCCGACATTTTCCTTTACTCGTACGAAGCTGAATTCATTCAATCATTGGTCTCTGAAGGGAAAAGATACTTAGCTTCTGACTTCAACTTCACTTACAGATACATAGACGATGTGTTGTCCATCAATAATCGAAAATTCGCGGATTACCTGAGCAGTATCTATCCTTCGGAGCTTGAAGTCAAAGAAACTACAGAGACAAATAATTCAGCATCCTATTTGGACATAATGTTGTCCTACGACACTGATGGTCACATGAACACCTCACTCTATGACAAACGTGACGACTTCAATTTCAGCATTACAAATTTTCCTTTTCTGAGAAGCAACATCCCTTCATCGCCTGCTTATGGCGTGTTCATATCTCAGCTGATACGCTATGCGAAATATACGGATTTTGTTCTGAGAGCTAGGCGTCCTTCAGATAAGCTTCTCAGTCAGGGATATGTTTGTGACCGACTAACATCGTCACTGAGGAAGTTCTACGGTCGATATGAGGAACTCGTCATCATTGGGTGCTGCAACCTAGAGTTGTTGGAGATCCCCTCCTTTCGTCATACACTATGATGTCCCACTCTCAAGAATGGTTGATGATATTCTGTCATAGAGCAATATTATATTCATAGTTTGAACCATCAAACCAAAGATTGTACTCTATGTCTTCCGAAATGGAAGTAACCGGATGTGACAGTTCTACCGAATTGAAGCGGCGGGTGTTGCATGCAAGCAGGAGATGCTTACTCTTCCTGGGCACTTGGTCTCACTCCCATATCGGCATTTCGCATCTTTTCATATGGTGGAGGTTTTTGTTTGTTTTCTTTGGTTCCTGTTTTATCCTGATCTTGTATGCCTTCGGTTTCTGATTTTCTGAATTATCGATTTTGTGCTGTATTCAGGGATATAGTCATTCTCCATATTTGTCATTTTAAAGTGCCACGCCAAAAAAGAGACGGCTTCTTTCATCCTCTAAACTGTACAAAGGAATTCGCCCGAGGCGTGCTGCAGAAATTGCAAAAACATAATGGCACCCGAGCGTTCAAAAAGCTTTCAAAATTTTCGTCAGCGATACCTTTCAAAATTTTCGTCAGCGATAGCTTTCAAAACTTTCGTCAGCGATAGCTCTCAAAATTTTCGTCAGCGATTGCTTTCAAAATTTTCGTCAGCGATTGCTTTCAAATATTTTGAAAGCTCCGAGATGACAAAAATTTGAAAGCTCATAGCTTTCAAATTTTTCGTTAACTTAGATTATTTAACGAAATTTTCGTTAGCGATTTTTCGAAAGCTTTTTAGAGCTTTCAAAATTTCGTCTTCTCAGTAGCTTTCAAAAAATCGCTTACGAAAAGTTAACGAATCTTTCGAATTTAGCTTTCAAAATTTCGTCATCTTGGCGTTAAACTTTCGACTGGTCGAGGCTGTATTTACGCAGACGGAGATGATAAAGATGAAATGGAAACTTCAATATAAAGGAGATGAAGAAAGAAGGAAAGAGAGGAAAATGAAACCGATAAGGCTTACTACTGGTGTATTTGGATCGTATCTTTCCGTGTACTATGTAGATCTAAATTAAGAAACATTAAAAAACAAAAGAAATGATGCGAAGATATATGTTTGCTTACAACTTCGTATCATACTTTCGCGCACTTCTCTGCGAACGTGTTTTGTTTTGTTTTGTTTTGTTTTCATTTTCAGGATCGAGGTAATGTATATATGTGCTGTTTATTTTGTAGTAAAATTTATACTTCTTCATCTAAATCGTCGGTTCTGGCTGAGGCTATCCATAGCATTAAACAGAACATAATTTGACAAAAAATTTTATAATCCCTGTATCCTTTTGAATAACCTGTCATTTTGATAAAAATATGGATATGATAAATTTGACAGACATCTGAAATGTTGAATATTTTGTGCAAATTATACGCACAGTCAAATTAACGCAAATGAATGACGTCATACATTAGTATGACGTCACTTTGTCGCCCTTATATTGACGTATAACGTATGATTTATTCGACCAGAGTTTCAAATAAATCGAAATATGCCCGAAATATAATCGAAACTAAATATAAAGAGAGTCCGTAAGATAGACTTGGTCTTTGTGGATCGTTTTAAGATAATAATTATTTTCATGAAAATGTAAATATATCATGACATTTCCTATATATCTGATATTAATTATAGAAATTTGAATGCGAAACATCATTTATTTGTTTTTTATTCAATTTGAACCTGTCAGGTAAAAGTGGTTTGAAACAAAAAATATGACAGATAGATTTAAGTAAGTGACCTTACACATGTATTCATTTGCGAAAGATATGTGTAAGAATTGTCTGAACGACAAATTGGCGTAAGATCTTTCACTCTACGAGGAAAGAAAAAGTTAAGTTCGATATGGACCGTGTCCTCGACAATGCTGAAACTTTCCTTATATCAAACTTTGGACAATATCGAGGACACGGCCTTAGTGATGAGTTGTAAAAAAATTGAAAGAAATCGTTAGATTTCCGAAACCGTCCAAGTTTCCTGGCGTTGTATTACACAGTAAATTTCCGATTTTGATTCCGCTTGTCATTTAGGATGATCCGAGTAGACCAATATCAGAATATTATATCGTCTCTTTTAAGCTATGCAGGAAATGCTTACTCTTCCTGGGCACCTGGTCTCACTCCCATATCAGTAGTTCGCTTCTTTTCATATGGTGGAGGTTTTTGTTTCTTTGCTTTGGTTCCTGTTTTATCCTGATTTTGTATGCCTTCGGTTTCTGATTTTCTGAATTATCGATTTTGTGCTGTAAACAGGGATATGGTCATTATCCATATTTGTCATGATTTAAATTATACGAAACGCTTACTCTCCACTGCGTCTGATTGTTCTCTAGTTCGTGTAGTAGTACCTGTATTAGCTTTATCTTATATAACACTTACTTAAATGTTATATTAATTTTACAAATGTTTCTGTTTGGTTATTTTCTCTGCAAGGTTTAATTTTGAAGATGACTCGAAAAACCAATGATATTGAAAAAGATAGATGTACATACCACAGGATTCGTGAGCACTAATTCGTGATATCTTGGCGTCATCTGTAAATAAGCAGTCAATGATCAGTACATGTAATTCTTGTGTCAATTTTGATACTCTTTGATGAAGAGCTCATTATGTTGGTTTACATATAAGATAACATATGGAAAAAATTTAAGCTTCTACATCATTATTTGAAATTTTTCATGATGGCAAGTTTTTTTTATCTTAAGTGATCCTACTGTCTGAATTGAATATCGATATTCTCTATATTTACCCGTAAAATGCCATGCATCTTCATATCATATATATTTAAGTAAACCTCCCTAGTATTTACCCTGGCGTCCAATATACATATTAAGATATCCTCCATATCTACTCAAATATCAAATATAAATACCCAGATATCCCTTTAATGTACCCAAAATATATCTTATATGTACCGAGATATCTATTGTATTAACCTTCATATCCAATCTATTAACAATATCCCATATACATACCAAGATATTCCGTATATTTGTCCACCAAGTCCCGTCTGCCTCTCTCTTGAAATCCTTCAAAAAGAATCCTCAGTTGTTCTGAAGCTTGTCGTTCCTTATTTTTCTTTCTCCATAGTAAAAATGCTTTCCAGTTCTTGGTAACTTGATTGAATCCACGATCATAATCGATTTGTTCCAGTTCAGCATTTGTTAATCCAAGTCCGACGAAAAGTAATTGCCACTCGACACCAATTTCTGCGGCAAGATCTTTCAAAAACACTTCTGTAGAAAACAAAGAATTTCTTTCACTTCAATTAAGTTGTTATGTTATGGGAAAAGTATCGAAGACAGATCATTGTAACACCGTGAAATTTAAAACAGAACATAGTCACAAAGAAATCAATCACTTATGAAACAAGAGGCCCAAGTGGACGACATCGCTCAACTGAGTTAAAGAAGATCCTGACGATAATCCCAACAGCACTCACAATAGAGCACAAAATTAAGCATCGACGGACCCCTAACAACCTATAGGTGGGACCAGGTGCCCGGGAGGAGTAAGCATCCCGTGTTGGCTAGCCGCACCCACCATCGATGTTTAAGCACGAAAATGAAAACAATATATAAAATTCATGCACTCTCTGACGTTATGTCTATATAGAAAATGATATGGCGAAAATGTCAGTAGCAAACAAAAGAATAATAGTGGATAATTTGGTGGAGGCTCTTGAGTACTTGCGTAATTTAAGGTTTCGTGAAAAAATGAGCATCAGTTTTGGAGAAGTAGAAAATGCGTCAGCCAATTAGAGCCCTCGTCGACCATAATTGTTGACCGATCGGCAAGAAATACATTATCTTAGTAAAGGACCTTAAGTACTTGCTTCCTGCAAGGTTTCATGAGGTTCTGTGCAGCGGTTGCAGAGATGTCAGCCAATCAGAGCCTTCGGCAGCCGGTTACTTCCCGTTTTTCCCACTTTTGAAAAATATATATTCCTGTTTCTCCCACAATTCAAGCGGAAAAATAGGTCATGGTCATTTCATTGAAGTTTGATTAAATAAACATCAAACATGTAAGTTTTGGAACATATAACACTTATACTTTGCTAAATATTGGCTTTTAAAGGCAAAATCACGCAAATGGAAAAAGAAGGTCAAGGTCATTTTATGAACGTTTGATCAAAGATACATCCACCGTGTAAGTTTGGAAAATGTACCACTTATACATTGCTCAATAATGGCCATTAAAGGCGAAATATTGCTATCTTAACATTTCCCTTATCATCTTATCATTTCCTTATCATATCCATTTACATATTAATCTGTGTTTCTTGGGTCCCAGCGTTTTGCGGTCTTGTTTGTGTGTGGTCATCTGACAATGTGGAGGTTGTTTAACCTATAATTATGCGTTCTTCGAGACCTCTGGGAAATCGGATTTGTGGGATGGTTGTGCGCACGTAATCCAGGATAACCACACCGTCTGCTACTTACGTGGCAGATAGCTGTCCTAAGTCGGCACCGGTTTGTCATTGGTCTCGTTGGTTTATGTGTGGTATTTTATGTTTAATGTTTCTTTGGTGTGAGTTGGTGTTCCTTGTTCCTTTTGCGTCTCTTTCTGTGAGTGGCTGTTCTGTATTTTTTGCATTGGGTGTTTAAAAAAGCTCCCCGCGAAGGGTTTGACAGTTAGTGTTTTGATTCATTTTTTCCTAACATGGTCGCCATAACACCTTCGATTAAGACATTACCTCAGACAGTACATGCCTTTTTTATATTGTTTTCATTTTCATGCATGAACTTCGACGGGGATGCTTACTCCTCCCGGGAACCTGGTCCCACATTTAGCTTGCTAGGGGTCCTTCGATGCTCAATTTTGTGCTCTATTGTAAGTGCTATTGAGATTAGCGTTAGGATCTTTTTTAACTCATGTGTATCACACTTATGCCCTTTGCCGTTTGGAGCTCGTAAAAAAGTTTCCCCGCGAGGGGTTTGACAGTAAGTGTTTTGAATATTTATGTTCCTGACATGGTTGCAATAACACTTTCTAAATAGACATAACCTCAGACAGCGCATGCATTTTATACATTGTTTTCATTTCGTGCATGAACATCTACGACGGACGCGGCTAGCCAACAGGGGATGCATACTTCTCACGGGCAGGGTCACCTCTAGCTTGCTAGGGGTCCGTCGATGCTCAATTTTGTGCTCTATTGTGAGTGCTGTTGAGATTATCTTATCGTCAGGATCTTCTTTAACTCTTTTGGGGTTTTGCTTTGGCTGTTGTAACCTGGTGTTGTTGGAGATCCCTTTCTTTCTTTGAGTTAACCGCCAGGATCTTCTTTAATCGTCGGATTTTCTTTAACTCATTAGTTATATGGAAGCTGAAATCATCACGCCTGTTGAGATTATCGTCATGATCTCTTTTAACTCATTTAAGTACTTAGCAGACCTTTATACATAGTAAAGAACAAAAGGGAAGGATCTCCAGCATGACCATTCTGCACTCACTCAGAGAAACAAAGACCTAGATAGCTAGAGGTGGGAATAGGTGTCCGGAAGGAGTAACCATACCCTGTTGGCTAGCCGCACCCGCTGTCGATGTTCTTAAGACACATTAGTGGAAAAAAATAAAGAGACAATTTATTTTATTGATAATTTTCATAAATTCTAACCTGAAAGTACCACGTGCTGTGATCTGATCCCAGTACTAAATTGCGATGTCGTTGTCATGGATTCTTCTTCAGTTTCATCACGACCCCTGAACTGTGATGCCGTTGTCATGGAGACGTCTCGAGTTTCATCACGACCCCTGGACTGTGATGCCGTTGTCATGGAGACGTCTCGAGTTTCATCACGACCCCTGGACTGTGATGTCGTTTGCATGGTGACTTCTTGAGTTTCTTGATCTGATGAAAGCGATATCGCAGACAGCGTAACTACTTCACCCTGAGATGTCGGCGTCATTGACGTTGTGATCCCTTGATTTTCATTTCTTTCATCTGAAGGGGTCGTGTTATTTTCTCTCGAGAAACACTTCCCCATTATGTTTTTTCAGTAATAGTGGACCTTTAAGGTAAAATATTGTTCCTTTTGACTTATTGATTGGTATTTCTACTTATGGCCGGCTAAGTTTATCTTTTTTCTGAAAAGAAAAAAATATATTCATATCAAAATCAAAATTTAGATGTGATATAATATTCCATCTGCATTATTTTTTGTCGGTCTGTGCGTGTTTTAGGAAAGTCATTTTCAAGCACTTTTAAACTGACCATGAAAGAGCATTCTCGTCCTTATGAAACATCCGTTTTTACTCCTTCTACCACATAAATTAATTTGTATAACATATACTTTAATAGTCATGACGCAGGATATTCTATTTCATAGTTCAATTATCATTACGTCATCATGACAATTACAACATGTGCTTATAACATGTAATGTATCGTATCAACTCCTTACTCTACAAGAAATAAAGAAAAAGTTTATGTATGAAATAGTAGGAAACATCATTCAAGTTTTATCTGAAATCAAATCTGGGCTTCAAAAATATTGTTCGACAGTATATTCTCGCAGTGGTATAAACCAGATGTGGATTTTAAAGAATTCGAAGGAACTTTTAGAACATCTGAAATCCACTCATTTTAGTAGAATCCATTCGATCAAAGCCTTTGATTTTTCGACACTTTACACTACAATTCCACATTCTAAATTGAAAGAAAGACTCGCAAAAATTATAAGTAATGCGTTTACAAGTAAGAACGGTGATCGCAAATACAAATTTATTGTTGTTAACTATGACAATACTACTTTGTAAAAGAAAAGTCAGATTCTGAAAATAAGTACACTGAAACAGACATTATTCAGATGTTAAACTTTCTGATCGACAACATTTTTGTGGTGTTTTCCAGCAAATTGTCGGAATTCCAATGGGGACCAATTGTGCCCCACTCCTTGCCGACATTTTCCTTTACTCGTACGAAGCTTAATTAATTCAATCTTTGGTCTCTGAAGGGAAAAGATACTAAGCTTCTGACTTCAACTTCACTTACAGATACATAGACGATGTGTTGTCCATCAATAATCCAAAATTCGCGGATTACCTGAGCAGCATCTATCCTTCGGAGCTTGAAGTCAAAGAAACTACAGAGACAAGTAATTCAGCATCCTATTTGGACATAATGTTGTCCTACGACACTGATGGTCACATGAATACCTCACCCTATAACAAACGTGACGACTTCAATTTCAGCATTACAAACTTTCCTTTTCTGAGTAACAACATCCCTTCATCGCCTGCTTATTGCGTGTTCATATCTCAGTTGATACGCTATGCCAGAGCAAGTACCAAATATACGGATTTTGTTCTGAGAGCTAGGCGTCTTTCAGATAAGCTTCTCAGTCAGGGATATGGTTGTGACCGACTAACATCGTCACTGAGGAAGTTCTACGGTCGATATGGGGAACTCGTCATACACTATGATGTCCCACTCTCCAGAATGGTGGATGATATTTTGTCATAGACCATTTGAACCATCCAACCAAAGTTTGTACTATATGTCTTCCGAAATGGAAGTAACCGGATGTGACAGTTCTACCGAATTGAAGCGGCGGGTGTTGCATGCAAGCAGGAGATGCTTACTCTTCCTGGGCACCTGGTCTCACTCTCATATCGGGAGTTCGCTTCTTTTCATATGGTGGAGGTTTTTAATTGTTACTTTGGTTCCTGTTTTATCCTGATTTTGTATGCCTTTGGTTTCTGATTTTCTGAATTATCGATTTTGTACTGTAAACAGGGTTATGGTCATTATCCATATTTGTCATTCATCGTCAAAGATTTGATAGATAAGATACAATCAATAAAAGCTGGGATAAAGATAAATATCGCCAAACGTTTTATAGATATGATACAATCAATAAAAGCTGAGATAAAGATAAATATCGTCAAACGTTTGATAGATATGATACCATCAATAAATGCTGGGATAAAGATAAATATCGTCAAACGTTTGATAGATATGATACAATTATTAGAAGCTGGATAATAATAAATATCGTCAAACGTTTAAATGTGTGCTCTATTGTGAGTGCTGTAGAGATTATCGTCAGGATCTTCTTTAACTCATTTGTGTCACACTTATGCCCTTTGCCGTGTGGAGCTCGTAAAAAAGTTCCCCGCGAGGGGTTTGACAGTAAGTGTTTTGAATATATTTCCCTGACATTTTAGTAGAGTCCATTCGATCAAAGCCTTTGATTCTTCGACACTTTACACTACAATTCCACATTCTAAATTGAAAGAAAGACTCGCAAAAATTATAAGTAATGCGTTTACAAGTAAGAACGGTAATCGCAAATACAAATTTATTGTTGTTAACTATGACAAAACCTACTTTGTAAAAGAAAAGTCAGATTCTGAAAATAAGTACACTGAAACAGACATTATTCAGATGTTAAACTTTCTGATCGACAACATTTTTGTGGTGTTTGGAGGAAAGGTCTTCCAGCAAATTGTCGGAATTCCAATGGGGACCAATTGTGCCCCACTCCTTGCCGACATTTTCCTTTACTCGTACGAAGCTGAATTCATTCAATCGTTGGTCTCTGAAGGGAAAAGATACTTAGCTTCTGACTTCAACTTCACTTACAGATACATAGACGATGTGTTGTCCATCAATAATCCAAAATTCGCGGATTACCTGAGCAGTATCTATCCTTCGGAGCTTGAAGTCAAAGAAACTACAGAGACAAATAATTCAGCATCCTATTTGGACATAATGTTGTCCCACAACACTGATGGTCACATGAACACCTCACTCTATGACAAACGTGACGACTTCAATTTCAGCATTACGAACTTTCCTTTTCTGAGTAGCAACATCCCTTCATCGCCTGCTTATGGCGTGTTCATATCTCAGTTGATACGCTATGCCAGAGCAAGTACCAAATATACGGATTTTGTTCTGAGAGCTAGGCGTCTTTCAGATAAGCTTCTCAGTCAGGGATATGTTTGTGACCGACTAACATCGTCACTGAGGAAGTTCTACGGTCGATATGGGGAACTCGTCATACACTATGATGTCCCACTATCCAGAATGGTGGATGATATTCTGTCATAGACCATTTGAACCATCCAACCAAAGATTGTACTCTATATCTTCCAAAATGGAAGTAACCGGATGTGACAGTTCTACCGAATTGAAGCGACGGGTGTTGCATGCAAGCAGGAGATGCTTACTCTTCCTGGGCACCTGGTCTCACTCTCATATCGGGAGTTCGCTTCTTTTCATATGGTGGAGGTTTTTGTTTTTGTTGCTTTGGTTCCTGTTTTATCCTGATTTTGTATGCCTTCGGTTTCTGATTTTCTGAATTATCGATTTTGTACTGTAGACAGGGATATGGTCATTATCCATATTTGTCATTGTCGCCATAGCACTTTCTATATAGACATAACGTCAGACAGTGCATGAGTTTTATATATTTTCATTTTCATGCTTAAACATCGACGGCGGGTGCGGCTAGCCAACAGGGGATGCTTCTCCTCCCGGGCACCTGGTCCCACCACTAGCTTGCTAGGGGGCAGTCGATGCTTAAATTTGTGCTCTATTGTGAGTGCTGTTGAGATTATCGTCAGGATCTTCTTTAACTCATATGATACAATCAATAAAAGCTGGATCATGATAAATATAGTCAAACGTTTGATAGATATGATACAATCAATAAAAGCTGGGGGAAAAGATAAATATCTTCAAACGTTTGATAGATATGATACAATCAAGAAAAGCTGGGATAAAGATAAATCTCGTCAAACGTTTGATAGATATGATACAATCAATAAAAGCTGAAACAAATACTTTTTTGGCATATAACATTGTTTAGATTTAGGATCACTGATGAGGGTATGTACCCGAAACGTGCATGTCTGGTCCACGTTGCCAATTTATCTGTTCTGAAATGATGCTATTCAATTCGTCAAACGTTCGAAATATATGAAAAAATCAATAAAACCTGTGATAAAGATAAATCTCGTCAAGCGTTTGATAGATATGATACAATCAATAAAAGCTGGGATAAAGATAAATATCTTCAAACGTTTGATAGATATGATACAATCATGAAAAGCTGATAATGATAAATATTGTCAAACGTTTGATAGATATGATACAATCAATAAAGGCTGAGATAAAGATAAATATCGTCAAACGTTTGATAGATATGATACTATCAATAAAATCTGCGATAAAGATGGATATCGTCATATGTTTCATAGATATATTACATTCAATGAAAGCTGGGATAAAGAAAATATCCTCAAACGTTTGATAGATATGATACAATCAATAAAAGCTGCGAGAAAGATAAATATCGTCAAACGTTCGAAAGATATGTAACAATTAAGAAAAGCTGGGATAAAGATAAATCTCGTCAAACGTTTGATAGATATGATACAATCAATAAAAGCTGAGATAAATACTTTTTTGGCATATTACATTGTTTAGATTTAGGATCACTGATGAGGGTTATGTACCCGAAACGTGCATGTCTGGTCCACGTTGCCAATTTATCTGTTCTTAAATGATGCTATTCAATTCGTCAAACGTTCGAAATATATAAAACAATCAATAAAACCTGTGATAAAGATAACTCTCGTCAAGCGTTTAATAGATATGATACAATCAATAAAAGCTGAGAAAAATTATTTTTTTGGCATATTACATTGTTTAGATTTAGGATCACTGATGAGGGTTATGTACCCGAAACTTGCATGTCTGGTCCACGTTGCCAATTTATCTTTTCATAAATGATGCTATTCAATTCGTTAAACGTTCGAAAGATATGAAACAATATATAAAAGCTGTGATAAAGATAAATCTCGTAGAACATTTGATAGATATGATGCTATCAATAAAAGCTGGGATAAAGATAATTATCGTCAAACGTTCGAAAGATATGAAACAATCAATAAAAGCTTGGATATAGATAAATCTCGTCAAACGTTAGATAGATATGATACAATCAATAACAGCTTGGATTTTGAGTGCTGTTGAGATTATCGTCAGGATTTTCTTTAACTCATATGATACAATCAATAAAAGCTGGATCATGATAAATATCGTCAAACGTTTGATAGATATGATACAATCAATAAAAGCTGAGATAAAGATAAATGTCGTCAAACGTTTGATAGATATGATACAATCAATAAAAGCTGAGATAAAGATAAATGTCGTCAAACGTTTGATAGATATGATACAATCATTAAAAGCTGAGATAATGATAAATATCGTTATACGTTTGATAGACATGATACAATCAATAAAAGCTGAGATAAAGATAAATGTCGTCAAACGTTTGATATATATGTTACTATCAATAAAATCTGCGATAAAGATACATATCGTCAAACGTTTGATAGATATATTACATTCAATAAACCTGGGATAAAGAAAATATCCTCAAACGTTTGATAGATATGATACAATCAATAAAAGCTGGGGAAAAGATAAATATCGTTAAACGTTTGATAGATATGATACAATCAATAAAAGCTGGGATAAAGATAAATATCGTCAAACGTTCGAAAGATATGAAACAATCAAGAAAAGCTGGGATAAAGATAAATCTCGTCAAACGTTTGATAGATATGATACAATCAATAAAAGCTGAAACAAATACTTTTTTGGCATATAACATTGTTAAGATTTAGGATCACTGATGAGGGTATGTACCCGAAACGTGCATGTCTGGTCCACGTTGCCAATTTATCTGTTCTGAAATGATGCTATTCTATTCGTCAAACGTTCGAAATATATGAAACAATGAATAAAACCTATGATAAAGATAAATCTCGTCAAGCGTTTGATAGATATGATACAATCAATAAAAGCTGGAATAAAGATAAATATCTTCAAACGTTTGATAGATATGATAGAATAATGAAAAACTGATAATGATAAATATTGTCAAACGTTTGATAGATATGATACAATCAATAAAAGCTGAGATAAAGATAAATATCGTCAAACGTTTGATAGATATGATACAATCAATAAAATCTGCGATAAAGATGAATATCGTCATACGTTTGATAGATATATTACATTCAATAAAAGCTGGGATAAAGAAAATTTCCTCAAACGTTTGATAGATATGATACAATCAATAAAAGCTGGGGGAAAGATAAATATCGTCAAACGTTTAATAGATATGATACAATCAATTAAAGCTGGGATAAAGATAAATATCGTCAAACGTTCGAAAGATATGTAACAATTAAGAAAAGCTGGGATAAAGATAAATCTCGTCAAACGTTTGATAGATATGATACAATCAATAAAAGCTGAGACAAATACTTTTTTGGCATATTACATTGTTTTGTTTAAGGATCACTGATGAGGGTTATGTACCCGAAACGTGCATGTCTGGTCCACGTTGCCAATTTATCTGTTCTTAAATGATGCTATTCAATTCGTCAAACATTCGAAATATATAAAACAATCAATAAAACCTGTGATAAAGATAAATCTCGTCAAGCGTTTGATAGATATGATACAATCAATAAAAGCTGAGACAAATACTTTTTTGGCATATTACATTGTTTAGATTTAGGATCACTGATGAGGTTTATGTACCCGAAACTTGCATGCCTGGTCCATGTTGCCAATTTATCTTTTCATAAATGATGCTAGTCAATTCGTTTAACGTTCGAAAGATATGAAACAATAAATAAAAGCTGTGATAAAGATAAATCTCGTAGAACATTTGATAGATATGTTACAATCAATAAAAGCTGGGATAAAGATAAATATCGTCAAACGTTCGAAAGATATGAAACAATCAATAAAAGCTTGGATATTGATAAATATCGTCAAACGTTCGATAGACACGATACAATCAATTACAGTTGGGATAAAGATGAATATCGTCATACGTTTGATAGATATGATACTATCAATAAAATTAGGGATAAAGATGAATATCGTCAAATGTTTGATAGATATGATACAATCAATAAAATCACCAATATGGATAATGACCACATCCCTGTATACAACACAAAATCGATCATTCAGAAAATCAGAAACCGAAGGAATTCAAAATCAGGATAAATCAGAAACCAAAACAAAAAAAAAAAACCCCTCTACCACACGAAAAGAAGCAAACTCTCGATATGGGAGTGAGACCAGGTGCCCAGGAAGAGTAGGCATCTCCTGCTTGCGTGCAACACCCACCGCTTCAATTCGGTAAAACTGTCACATCCGGTTACTTCCATTTCGGAAATCAGGGTACAATCTTTGGTTGGATGGTTCAAATGGTGTATGACAGAATATCATCCACCATTCTGGAGAGTGGGACATCATAGTGTATGACGAGTTCCCCATATCGACCGTAGAACTTCCTCAGTGACGATGTTAGTCAGTCACAAACATATCCATGACTGAGATATGAGCACGCCATAAGCAGACGATGAAGGGATGTTGCTACTCAGAAAAGGAAAGTTTGTAATGCTGAAAATGAAGTCGTCATGTTTGTCATAGAAATGTCCATGTGACCATCAGTGTCGTAGGACAACATTATGTCCAAATAGGATGCTAAATTATTTGTCTCTGTAGTTTCTTTGACTTCAAGCTCCGAAGGATGGATACTGCTCAGGTAATCCGCAAATTTTGGATTATTGATGGACAACACATCGTCTATGTATCTATAAGTGAAATTGAAGTCAGAAGCTAAGCTCCCTTCAGAGACCGAATATTGAATGAATTAAGCTTCGCACAAGTAAAGGTGAAGGTCGGCAAGGAGTGGGGCACAATTGGTCCCCATTGGAATTCCGACAATTTGCTGGAAGACTTTTCCTCCAAACACAACAAAAATGTTGTCGATCAGAAAGTTTAACATCTGAATAATATCTGTTTCAGTGTACTTATTTTCAAAATCGGACTTTTCTTTTACAAAGTAGGTTTTGTCATAGTTAACAACAATAAATTTGTATTTGCGATTACCGTTCTTATTTGTAATACATTACTTATAATTTTTGCGAGTCTTGGTTCCAGTTTAGAATGTGGGATTGTAGTTGAAGTGTCGAAAAATCAAAGGCTTTGATCGAATGGCCTCTACTTAAATGAGTGGATTTCAGATGTTCTAAAAGTTCCTTCGAATTCTTTAAAATCCACATTTGGTTGATACAACTGCAAGAATATACCGTCGAACAATATTTTTGAAGCCCAGATTTGATTTCAGATAAAACTTTGGTAAGAAAGATCGAAACGGATTTATTAGAACATTTTGAGGAACCAGCGATGAAACGTTGTTTGTACGGATTCTAATGCATTTTAGGTATGCAGTATAATTATGGTAAATCTAAATTGTTAGTGTCGAAGCCAAAGGAAGCAAGAGCTGATTTGTGGTTATATATCATATCAGAGGCAGAAAGGTTTATTAGGGTGTAAGTAGGATTTCCAGGTATCGAATGAAAACCGAATTCTCTAACTAGACTGTCGAAATAGTACTTTTTGCAAGTAAATGTGTAATTATCTGAGGCTTTGTCCGCTGGTGTGATGACATGCTGTTCATAGAGGTAGGAAAGCTGTTATAACATCAGGGTCTTTAAATATAGACTCGAATCTGGTGTTCACAGTTTATTTTAATCGGTTAATTCTAGATAAAAGTAGCCCTCTGATTGAATTTATGCATTCGGAAAGGGTGTCGAGCTGTACATCGTTCAATCTTTCTCTGCCCAACGTCTTGCATATTCCTCACAAGATTCCATGATAATTTTGACATTTTGGTTTTATGTAAAGGATATACTTTCTCTGTATTTGGGACCCTTTTTTAACAATTCTCTCAACTTGTCGTTCCTGACTATATTAAGGTTTACAAGTAAGAACGGTGATCGCAAATACAAATTTATTGTTGTTAACTATGACAAAACCTACTTTGTAAAAGAAAAGTCAGATTCTGAAAATAAGTACACTGAAACAGACATTATTCAGATGTTAAACTTTCTGATCGACAACATTTTAGTGGTGTTTGGAGGAAAGGTTTTCCAGCAAATTATCGAAATTCCAATGGGGACCAATTGTGCCCCACTCATTGCCGACATTTTCCTTTACTCGTACGAAGCTGAATTAATTCAATCTTTGGTCTCTGAAGGTAAAAGATACTTAGCTTCTGACTTCAACTTCACTTACAGATACATAGACGATGTGTTGTCCATCAATAATCCAAAATTCGCGGATTACCTGAGCAGCATCTATCCTTCGGAGCTTGAAGTCAAAGAAACTACAGAGACAAATAATTCAGCATCCTATTTGGACATAATGTTGTCCTACGACACTGATGGTCACATGAACACCTCACTCTATAACAAACGTGACGACTTCAATTTCAGCATTACAAACTTTCCTTTTCTGAGTAGCAACATCCCTTCATCGCCTGCTTATGGCGTGTTCATATCTCAGTTGATACGCTATGCCAGAGCAAGTACCAAATATACAGATTTTGTTCTGAGAGCTAGGCGTCTTTCAGATAAGCTTCTCAGTCAGGGATATGTTTGTGACCGACTAACATCGTCACTGAGGAAGTTCTACGGTCGATATGGGGAACTCGTCATACACTATGATGTCCCACTCTCCAGAATGGTGGATGATATTTTGTCATAGACCATTTGAACCATCCAACCAAAGATTGTACTATATGTCTTCCGAAACGGAAGTAACCGGATGTGACAGTTCTACAGAATTGAAGCGGCGGGTGTTGCATGCAAGCAGGAGATGCTTACTCTTCCTGGGCACCTGGTCTCACTCTCATATCGGGAGTTCGCTTCTTTTCATATGGTGGAGGTTTTTAATTGTTTGCTTTGGTTCCTGTTTTATCCTGATTTTGTATGCCTTCGGTTTCTGATTTTCTGAATTATCGATTTTGTACTGTAAACAGGGTTATGGTCATTATCCATATTTGTCATTCATCGTCAAACATTTGATAGATATGATACAATCAATAAAAGCTGGGATAAAGATAAATATCGTCAAACGTTTGATAGATATGATACAATCAATAAATGCTGGGATAAAGATAAATATCGTCAAACGTTTGATAGATATGATACAATCATTAGAAGCTGGATAATAATAAATATCGTCAAACGTTTGAATTTGTGCTCTATTGTGAGTGCTGTTGAGATTATCGTCAGGATCTTCTTTAACTCATTTGTGTCACACTTATGCCCTTTGCCGTGTGGAGCTCGTAAAAAAGTTCTCCGCGAGGGGTTTGACAGTGAGTGTTTTGAATAATTTTCCCTGACATTATCGCCATAGCACTTTCTATATAGACATAACGTCAGACAGTGCATGAGTTTTATATATTTTCATTTTCATGCTTAAACATCGACGGTGGATGCGGCTAGCCAACAGGGGATGCTTCTCCTCCTGGGCACCTGGTCCCACCTCTAGCTTGCTAGGGGTACGTCGATGCCTAAATTTGTGCTCTATTGTGAGTGCTGTTGAGATTATCGTCAGCATCTTCTTAAGTCATTTGTGTCACACTTATTGCCTTTGCCTTGTGGAGCTCGTAAAAAAAGTTCCCCGCGAGGGGTTTGACAGTAAGTGTGTTTTGAATATATTTCCCTGACATTGTCGCCATAGCACTTTCTATATAGACATAACGTCAGACAGTGCATGAGTTTTATATATTTTCATTTTCATGCTTAAACATCGACGGCGGGTGCGGCTTGCCAACAGGGGATGCTTCTCCTCCCGGGCACCTGGTCCCACCTCTAGCTTGCTAGGGGCAGTCGATGCTTAAATTTATGCTCTATTGTGAGTGCTGTTGAGATTATCGTCAGGATCTTCTTTAACTCATTTGTGTCACACTTATGCCCTTTGCCGTGTGGAGCTCGTAAAAAAGTTCCCCGCGACGGGTTTGACAGTAAGTGTTTTGAATATATTTCCCTGACATTGTCGCCATAGCACTTTCTATATAGACATAACGTCAGACAGTGCATGGGTTTTATATATTTTCATTTTCATGGTTAAACATCGACGGCGGGTGCGGCTAGCCAACAGGGGATGCTTCTCCTCCCGGGCACCTGGTCCCACCTCTAGCTTGCTAGGGGTCCGTCGATGCTTAAATTTGTGCGCTATTGTGAGTGCTGTTGAGATTATCATCAGGATCTTCTTTAACTCATTTGTGTCACACTTACGCCCTTTGCCGTGTGGAGCTTGTAAAAAAGTTCCTCGAAAGGGGTTTGACAGTAAGTGTTTTGAATATATTTCCCTGAGATTGTCGCCATAGCACTTTCTATATAGACATAACGTCAGACAGTGCATGGGTTTTATATATTTTCATCTTCATGGTTAAACATCGACGGCGGGTGCGGCTAGCCAACAGGGGATGCTTGTCCTCCCGGGCACCTGGTCCCACCTCTAGCTTGCTAGGGGTCCGTCGATGCTTAAATTTGTGCGCTATTGTGAGTGCTGTTGAGATTATCATCAGGATCTTCTTTAACTCATTTGTGTCACACTTACGCCCTTTGCCGTGTGGAGCTTGTAAAAAAGTTCCTCGAGAGGGGTTTGACAGTAAGTGTTTTGAATATACTTCCCTGACATTGTCGCCATAGCACTTTCTATATAGACATAACGTCAGACAGTGCATGAGTTTTATATATTTTCATTTTCATGCTTAAACATCGACGGCGGGTGCGGCTAGCCAACAGGGGATGTTTCTCCTCCCGGGTACCTGGTCCCACCTCTAGCTTGCTAGGGGGCAGTCGATGCTTAAATTTGTGCTCTATTGTGAGTGCTGTTGAGATTATCGTCAGGATCTTCTTAAACTCATATGATACAATCAATAAAAGCTGGATCATGATAAATATCGTCAAACGTTTGATAGATATGATACAATCAATAAAAGCTGAGATAAAGATAAATATCGTCAAACGTTTGATAGATATGATACAATCATTAAAAGCTGGATAATGATAAATATCGTCAAACGTTTGATAGATATGATACAATCAATAAAAGCCGGGGGAAAGATAAATATCGTCAAACGTTTGATAGATATGATACAATCAATAAAAGCTGGGATAAAGATTAATATCGTCAAACGTTCGAAAGATATGTAACAATCAAGAAAAGCTGGGATAAAGATAAATTTCATCAAACGTTTGATAGATATGATACAATCAATAAAAGCTGAAACAAATACTTTTTTGGCATATTACATTGTTTAGATTTAGGATCACTGATGAGGGTATGTACCCGAAACGTGCATGTTTGGTCCACGTTTCCAATTTATCTGTTCTGAAATGATGCTATTCAATTCATCAAACCTTCGAAATATATGAAACAATCAATAAAACCTGTGATAAAGATAAATCTCGTCAAGCGTTTGATAGATATGATACAATCAATAAAAGCTGGAATAAAGATAAATATCTTCAAACGTTTGATAGATATGATACAATCATGAAAAGCTGATAATGATAAATATTGTCATACGTTTGATAGATATATTACATTCAATAAAAGCTGGGATAAAGAAAATTTCCTCAAACGTTTGATAGATATGATACAATCAATAAAAGCTGGGGGAAAGATAAATATCGTCAAACGTTTGATAGATATGATACAATCAATAAAAGCTGGGATAAAGATAAATATCGTCAAACGTTCGAAAGATATGTAACAATTAAGAAAAGCTGGGATAAAGATAAATGTCAGCAATCGGCAAGGAATGGGGCACAATTAGTCCCCATTGGAATTCCGACAATTTGCTGGAAGACCTTTCCTCCAAACACAACAAAAATGTTGTCGATCAGAAAGTTTAACATCTGAATAATATCTGTTTCAGTGTACTTATTTTCAAAATCGGACTTTTCTTTACAAAGTAGGTTTTGTCATAGTTAACAACAATAAATTTGTATTTGCGATTACCGTTCTTATTTGTAATACATTACTTATAATTTTTGCGAGTCTTGGTTTCAGTTTAGAATGTGGGATTGTAGTGTAAAGTGTCGAAAAATCAAAGGCTTTGATCGAATGGACTCTACTTAAATGAGTGGATTTCAGATGTTCTAAAAGTTCCTTCGAATTCTTTAAAATCCACATCTGGTTGATACAACTGCAAGAATATACCGTCGAACAATATTTTTGAAGCCAAGATTTGATTTCAGATAAAACTTTGGTGAGAAAGATCGAAACGGATTTATTTGAACATTTTGAGGAACCAGCGATGAAACGTTGTTTGTAAGGGTTCTAATGCATTTTAGGTATGCAGTATAATTATGGTAAATCTTAATTGTTAGTGTCGATGCCAAAGGAAGCAAGAGCTGATTTGTGGTTATATATTATATCAGAGGCAGAAAGGTTTATTAGGGTGTAAGTAGGATTTCCAGGTATCGAATGAAAACCGAATTCTCTAACTAGACTGTCGAAATAGTACTTTTTGCAAGTAAATGTGTAATTATCTGAGGCTTTGTCCGCTGGTGTGATGACATGCTGTTCATAGAGGTAGGAAAGCTGTTATAACATCAGGGTTTTTAAATATAGACTCGAATATGGTGTTCACAGTTTATTTTAATCGGTTAATTCTAGGTAAAAGTAGCCCTCTGATTGAATTTATGCATTCGGAAAGGGTGTCGAGCTGTACATCGTTCAATCTTTCTCTGCCCAACGTCTTGCATATTCCTCATAAGATTCCATGATAATTTTGACATTTTGGTTTCATGTAAAGGACATACTTTCTCTGTATTTGGGACCCTTTTTTAACAATTCTCTCAACTTGTCGTTCTTGACTATACTAAGGTCACCAGTAATAACGTGTCCACAAGGAGAGTAGTTAAAATCCGATGAAGAACATTCGCAAGGATGTGGATGTAGTGAGGGATTACTTAAATCAATACACTGCAAGAATCATTTGTTATTGTAAATTTTAGATTCAACTGTTAGTGTGTAGCTATAGGAAATACAAGGAAATTATTTTCTTTTTAGATATGGTGGGATCTTTTCTGTGACTGTTTTGTGATTCAAAATTTGACCAAGATTCAATTTATCAATACCTTTGTTTGCAAATCTTACTTTAACGAAAGGACGGTTTGTTTTCTCCTCTGATTTATCTCATCTAACTGCTTGAAATAAACGAAAAGTAGACATGTCTAAGATGACTCCTTGTAGTCTGTATTCTGGAGAACGTGAATCGGTAAATGTTAGGTCCTTCGTATATTTGTAGATTTCGTGTAACTTCCGTAAAGGAACAGAGTATAATTTGGTACGAATATAATGCAGGCCTAGAGGCTCATTCAAAAATGGAACCAAGTCATAGAAACTATATATTTCAGGCCTACTATATTTAAGAAATAAAAAAATGACAAGTCGGGCTCTATTGTCTCATAATGCCCGAGCGTCCTCAGCCAATCACATTTATTACCGAGCCGCGTCAGCTGCGAGGTGATAAAGTGATTGGCTGAGGACGCGAGGGCATTATGAGACAATAGAGCCCGGCTTGTCATTTTTTTATTTCTATTCTAATGATGACCATCGATTCTTGGTAAAAACCAGTTCCTGTCGGTTTATCTGCTTTCAGAAAATGAGTAGGCGTGGCTTATCGCTATAGGGCCTATATTGGAGAATAGAGCCCGGCTCGCGTCTGTTGTCTTAATAGGGAAAAAGAATCAAGTCATATTAGAATTACGAATGGCATGACTTCGAGGTCTTCTTTATGGTCTGTTGAATAAGCTAGTCACATTTACCGATTGAAAACCGGGACTTGTTAAGTTTCCTATGCTGCTGATATTATCGTTGCACCCATTTGACGCTGCAGTGTTAAGATTGTTTATCCAGAACTCTTCTCTGTTGTGACGGAAATGTGTGCTCAAATTGGGATCGTTTGTTGGGTGATATATTTTCTCCAGGATTCTGACTCACATAGATAAAACAGAATGATCGGCCTTGCTTCCTTTATTATTTATTTTTGACCGATGTCCTGAAATTCTGGTTCGGAGCTGACCTTTGATTTCACCCATATAAATCAATCCACAAAGTGAACACTCTATTCCGTAGACAACATTGGATGTCTTACAGTTTAGTTTTTCAAAACTATGCGTGTTAAATGTTTGTTTTGTGAGATTACTTGAGAACGAAGTGTCTGTTATTAGAGTGTTACAAGTTTTGCAGTTCTTCGTGCCGCACTTAGAAATTGAGCAATCGCTTGGTGAAAATTGGTGCTCTTTTAGGATATCGACCTCTTCAATCTTACGCGGCTTGATTTTAATAAACCCATCTACATGTTTATACCAAAACTCATGGTTTCTGCTTACTACAAATGTTCCGTCTCTAATGTCATGTAAACTAATTGTAGGGACACCTAAATTACCTGTTGCGTATGTGTCCATAGAAAAATTTTAACTGAACAAATACGCTACATATGAAAGTCAGGAAGTTTATAATAAAAATAATCAAATACCTACATCTTAACTTTAACGTTAAAATGTGTGTGTACAGTAAATCCGATCGAATGAAAAAAAAATGATACTAGTAGGGTGAGGCACTTCACTACTACTCATGCGCGTGAATGTGTAAAACATGTAGCCAAGTTCGATCAATTTCGGTTGATCGTTTCTTCAACGCATTCAAAATTTCTTGAAATTTCTAAAAAGTGGGTCCTGTAGCATCATATCCCACCAATCCTGCTACGTCTTTCGGTACACTTTTTCGACAAAGTAATTTTCATACTTTTTTGGCATATTACATTGTTTAGATTTAGGATCACTGATGAGGGTTAAATACCCGAAACGTGCATGTCTGGTCCATGTTGCCAATTTATATGTTCTTAAATGATGCTATTCAATTTGAAGACGTTTACATTTATACCACTTGGTGAGTGTCACTGCTGGTGGACCAGGAGTCCCCGAGGGCACATGTAGCCAAGTTCGATCAATTTCGGTTGATCGTTTCTTCAACGCATTCTAAATTTCTGTTATCAAAATTTTTTGAAATTTCTAAAAAGTGGGTCCTGTAGCATCATATCCCACCAATCCTACTACGTCTTTCGGTACACTTTTTCGACATAGTAATTTTCATACTTTTTTGGCATATTACATTGTTTAGATTTAAGATCACTGATGAGGATTAAATACCCGAAACGTGCATGTCTGGTCCACGTTGCCAATTTATCTGTTCTTAAATGATGCTATTCAATTTGAAGATGTTTACATTTATACCACTTGGTGAGTGTCACTGCTGGTGGACCAGGAGTCCCCGAGGGCACATGTAGCCAAGTTCGATCAATTTCGGTTGATCGTTTCTTCAACGCATTCTAAATTTCTGATATCAAAATTTCGTGAAATTTCTAAAAAGTGGGTCCAGTAGCATCATATCCCACCCATCCTGCTACGTCTTTCGGTACACTTTTTCGACATAGTAATTTTCATACTTTTTCGGCATATTACATTGTTTAGATTTAGGATCATTGATGAGGGTTAAATACCCGAAACGTGCATGTCTGGTCCACGTTGCCAATTTATCTGTTCTTAAATGATGCTATTCAATTTGAAGACGTTTACATTTGTAATTTCAGCTCATTGCGATTCAGGTATAACAATTGGTATACATGTATCAGTGAAACAGACATTTAAATGTCTTTCAAATAAACAAAAATTAATATACGGCAAAGTTACAAAGACCTTTAACTTCATCAAAAATGTGTCTAAGTTCTCGTTACTTTATATTCATCTAAACAGGTAAAATTCAAACCAGAGGTCTCTGATGAGACTGAAGCTTTACTGGCTCTCTTTTGTTAAATTTACTAAAATTACAATCATTTTCAAAAAAACCTGGGGATCAGGGGCTCCTACAAAGTATCATGTGCAAATCTACACCACCAACACATAATAATGCAAAAAGATTAAGCCTCCGTCAATATTACTTTCTTATGCATGGTTTTTACAAGATTACATAGACTAATATGTACATTTTAGGAAATGGCCATACATATCGTCAAAGACCCTGGAGTTCAGGGGATCAAACAAAATCCCAGGTACACAACTAGATCACAGACTCATGGTTATGTAAAAAGAATTATCCATATCTGTCATCTCTATCAATGATACTTTCTGAGAAGTGTTGTTCACAAGATTACAAAGAATTAAATAGGAGAAAATGACCACATCCATTTCTAAGACCCTGGGGTAAAGAGGCTAAAAAATATCAGACAGACACACAAATAGACGAGAGAATAATTATAATTCAAAACGAATTAATAGCTATTCTCTGTAAGCATTTGCACTTTTATGAAGGACGCATGGCACGGCATGTCTCAGATTTTGATAAAATTTGTACATAAGGTTGAGTCTGACCCAAAAGTAAAAATTTTATAATAATTTTCTTAATATCACATCCGGTTGCCATGGAAACGGACTTTGAATATTGAAAAAAATGCATTTTGGGGCATTTTTGAAGTCAAATACATCATTTATGCAGCATAATCTAAAACAAACACTGATGAATTATCAGTACCCTATCATAGTTCTTTCAAGTAAAGTAATAATAATGTTGGGTTTATGGTCTTATCTATATGTTTCCATAGCAACAACACAGGTACCCTATCTAAATAATGTTTTTGGCATTTTTTTCAAAATCCAATGATATATTGCTTACATTTTTGAGTTTTTTTATGCACATAAAACATAAGCATTCACATTGGGACAAAGTTTCTGTTCGTTGCTATGACATCATGACCTCAAATCGCAAAAATGTAAGCAATTTTGGACAATATTTAGAGTCATTTTTTACTAGATCATTGAATTCTAATTCAAAGTGATGAAAATTAATTAATGTATTCAAGCAGACCTTTCATTACACGAAATTTTGTTTTAGATATTCAGGAAAAAGCCCGTTTCTATGGGAAGGATTGTGTTAAATCGCACATAGGCCCACTTTAACACTGGGCGAAAAAACAGGTTTACGCAACTGCGTAAACTTGCGTAAACTTGATATTTTCAGGTTTCCACAAGTTTCCGCAATGCGTAAACTGACAAATAGTTTCCGCAAGTTTACGCAACGTTTTCGCTGATGAAACTTGATAAATTTCTTTCCATTTTTTTTTTTCAACAAGTTTCCGCAATGTAAACTTGGAACAAATGGTTTACGCAGTTGCGGAATCCTGATGAAACCTGTTAAATTTCCTTCCATTTTTTTTCAACAAGTTTCCGCAATGTAAACTTGGAACAAATGGTTTACGCAGTTGCGGAATCCTGATGAAACCTGTTAAATTTGTTTATGCAGCTGCGGAAACCTACTTAAACTTTTCAAATAGTTTACGCAGTTGCGGAAACTTGATACATAACTTCTTCTATAGTTTACGCAGTTGCGGAAACCTGATGAAGTTTTTATCATTAATTTCTTTTTTTTTTTATTTTTATTTCTTCATTAATTTATTTGTTTTATCAATATATCTTATTTATCTATTTATTTTATTAATCAATTTCATTAATTAATTTATTTTATTAAGATATTTATTCTATCAATTAATTTATTTTATTGATTAATTTATTTATTTTGTTAATTTATTTATTTTATTAATCAATTTATTTTATTAATTTATTTATTTTTTTACTTTATTTATTTTATTACTTTATTTAAGTAATTCATTCATTTTCTTATAATTAATTTTTTTATCAATAAATAAATTAATTTATTAATTTATTTTATTAATTAATTTATTTTCTCAATTTTATTTATTTTCTCAATTTCATTTATTTGATTGATTTTATTTATTATATTGATTTATTTGTTTTATCAATTTATTTATTTCATTAATTTATTTATTTTATTGATGTATTTATTTAATTTAATTATTTCATTTTACTAATTTATTAATTCTATTTATTTATTCATCTTATTAGTTTATTGACTTTATTATTTAATTAATTTTATTTCAATTTTTTAATTAATTTTTTTTATTTGTTTATTTTTTTTGATTTATTTATTTTATTTATTTCTTTATTTCTATTAATTAATTTTTTTTTATTAATTAATCTTTTTTATTCATTTATTTACTTTGTTAGTTAGTTTATTTTATTAGTTTATTTTTTATTTATTTATTTATTTATCTTATTCATTTATTTATTTAATAAATTTATGTATTTATTTATTAATTCATTTTATTAATTTATTTTTTCATTTATTTATTATTTTAACTTATTCTCCTAATTTATTTATTATTAATTTATTAATCATCTTATTTAGTTATGTATTTTTATTTATTTTATATCTTTATACCTTCTTTGTTAATTAATTTCACTAATTTAATTTTTTTATTAATTTGTTTATTTTCATCAAATTGTTGGGTTTTTTTTTTATTTATTTAATTATTTTATAATCTATTTACATGTGAATTTATTTAAGTTACTTTGATTAATTACTTTTGAAAATCTACCTATTTTTTATTATTAAACTGAGATAACGTCATTGGCTTGGTTTGCAAATACCTGGTCACTTAATGAGTGCAGTAGATTTGATTGGCGTGATAATAGCGGCGTTCAAATGATTTCAGCGGGGTATGACATAAAAACACAGTATGTAATCCTAATTATGCTAATGAGTTACCATTACATCACCCATAACTGTCAATCAATTATGCTAATGAGCTACTCCTACCTCACCTAGCTATTCCTGCCAATCAAAAGTTGAGGGATATAAAGGTCGTAGCAATGACCAATCGAATTTTATAGATATGGTAACGTTCAAAATTATAATGACAAAATTTTACCTGCCCATTACATAATCCAAAAATCTTCTCTGTCATATATTGATAAATTGTAAAACTTGTGCTTATGATTCCTCATTTTATTTATTTATTTATTTATTTATTTATTTATTTATTTATTTATTTATTTATTTATTTATTTATTCATTAAGATAGTTATATAATTAGTTTATAAATTTCTAGACTAAGACGCATATTGTTTTTAGGAAAATATAATTGAAAACTGTTTATTTACCATTATGGGTTATTAAAAACTCACTCTCTCTCTCTCTCTCTCTCTCTCTCTCTCTCTCTCTGGTGTGTTTGTGAATATGGTAACTGATGCATGGTATGTATCCTTTTTTCCAATATTTTAGATATATATTTTATTTTATTTTTCTTTTTTTCATATTAAATTGTTTTTCAACTTATTATTTAGAAATACGCAAGTATATTAAATTACAATACAAATGACTTTATTTTAAAAAATCATTTTTTTATCAGCTGATTTTACTCTTGAATTCTTTTTGTCCATTTCAATTCTTTTGTAAAATTGAAACATGTAAGTGTCCAGTTCTGTGCATAGAGGTATCCGGACATTTGAACATTTTGACAGTTTGACAAGTACACAATCACTAACCCATGTAATTTGCATCCGCATGTCACTTACTTTTACATCATAAAAGAAGCGATTTTATTCATCAATTCTTTTTGTCCGTTTTTTTTTCTTTTGTTCCTTAAATTATTTATAATCAGCATATCATTTTTATGTTTCTTTTTATTATAAATTATTTTATTTTATTTTATTTTATTTTATTTTATTTTGTTTTATTTTATTTTATTTTATTCTATTCTATTCTATTCTATTCTATTCTATTCTATTCTATTCTATTCTATTCTATTTTTTATTTTATTTTTTATTTTATTTTAAGGTCTGCTTTGAAACATGTAAGTGTCCAGTTCTATGCTTAGAGGTACATTGAATCCGGACAATTGAACATTTTGACAGTTTGACAAGTACACAATCACTAACCCGTGTAATTTGCATCCGCATATCAGAACATATCGATATAATATTATAGTCTTGTATTCTCAGTTACTTTTACACGAGAATACAAGACTATAATATTATATTGATATGTTCTGATTATAAGCGAGTGCCATTTTTTAAGAATTTCGTCGAGTTGTTCTATATATCCCACCATTTCCCCTTTGTGTTGATAAATGGCCCCTAGCAAAATATCAAATGCAGATAAAAATGACTACTAAACTTATATGATGTTCTTGTAGTTGAATGGATGGTTTCAATATCCTATAAACTGCCCCCCCCCCCCTTAAAAAATTTCAAATATTTTTTTAAAAAGCTTAAAGCAGCATTAAAATTAATGAAGTCCAAAATCCTGTGACCTATAAGGGTTCACGCTGCGTACCCATGGATGTGAGAGTCGCACGGGGGTGGGTGGGGGGGGGGGGGGGGGGGTGGGCGGGAGGGCGTAGGGGCACTTTGACATCATGTCCAACTTGAAGATATTTGCGCGCCCTCATGACAGCATGTTTTGGATCGGCACCCGAGTGTGCATTTCCTCAAATTTTTTTTTTCTGTGAACTATTACAGGGAAAGATTAAGAAATAAATTAATTGAAGCTCAAAATAATTATGTATATTTGTAATCAACAATTATTTGTCAAACTTACAGTGATTTTTTTTTCGATCGCTCATGAACCTAAGGATCCGCTTCTGACATTAATATCTGCTCTAGTCTTACATTATGTTTAAGGAGAGAGAGAGACAGATAGAGAATTGATAATCGATTACTTTGCTTTTCATGTTCGATCCTTCATGAATGCATGTACGATCGTCTGTACGCTTAAATATGAAAGGGGGGATCATATGCCAAAATAGCGCTCAATTTATTCATATATGCAAATGTATTCATATGACGATTAAATTACGTCATATACCTATGTTTGAAACGCGCCAAATCTCAAACGAGAATGACCCGACATGCCAGGAAAAATAATACATTTTAAATACATCAGATCAAATAAATGCAAAGAGCAGAATGCGCCCATGGCAAAATACAACGGTTTCTTATCTATTTAAGCTTACTTATTACCAAAACATTCACCCACTCTACGTATGAACACAAGAACACAAATCTTTATCCTGTCAACGCCGATAAAGTGAATCCATCAATATGACAGGCCTATTTCTCAAAATATCGATTTTTCAACCCAAAAGTGACAGAACTTAATTTCATTTTATGATTCTTATGTTGACAAAATCCGGAATTTGATATCGCGATCTATCCGAAACCATGTGGACAAATACACAGCTCTTAAGATTTCCTACTGATTAACAAAGTTAAAGTGCGGCTAGTGACAAGTTTTGGACTTTTTTAACATTGGGGGTATGGGCAGTATCGCCTCGAATTTTCACCTCAAAAGTGACAGAAGTAAAAATTCGTTAATTTATCAAAGATGTGGATTTATGAATTCAGATTGTTATAGAGTTTCTTCCTATATGTGGACAAATTTGATTGGTGTCTTGAAATTGTTAGCTATTCTCAATTTATCATTTGCTCCCCATAGACTCCTATAGTAAGAATATGAAGCCTACGAAATCCAATATGGCCGCTATGCAAATTAGGAAATTGAGCGCTATTTTGCCATATGTGCAGATCTATCCAGGATCTCATTAATAAATTACCCCTAGGCCCATCCCCCGGCTCCCAACACCACACAAGAAGACAACTTGTATTTTTTAAAATGAAGTTATAAACACGAAAAAGTTCTGCCCTATTGCGACTTTCTGACGTATTGATGAAACACAAGACAAGTGGGACACTTCTCAGTCATAAATTAATCTCTTTCATGAATACATATATTATATAAATACAATATAATTTAAACAGGACAATTCGTCGAAAAGAATTCATTGTCTTCTCAACCAATTTTTTCATCAATTGAGCTTTGAAATGCCGATTGGGCCAGCTTCGCTCTCAATCATAAAATACAATATGTGGGGTGGATATAGTTTTTCAAGTTTGGTCCAGTCCCTTCCGAGACTTCAAGTCTAGTCTATGAACGTAAATAATTGTACATATTTTGATTCCAAGGGACGGGCCAACCAAGTCTTATTCTGGGCTTGCATCCCCCAAGAAAAAAAAAACAGAAAAAAATATGTAGATATACTAGTTTAAACAAATACGAAGAACGTCCATCCACGGCACTGACTCCAAATTTTCAAATAAACAGGTAAATTTTGGTCCATTTACAGAAAAACAAAAGACAAAATCGGCAAAATTCGCCCCTTGATCCCCAACAAAAGGAGCGCTTGATCAATATTGTCTGGATCTCCGAGCTGGAAACACAAAATCACCTCTAGGCCTAGTGAATATTTATTTTCTTTTCGAGGTTTAACATAAAAATATTCTTTACGGCAAAATATATATATGAAATAAAAAACAGAACAATCAAAAAAAAAAAAAAAAGACAGACAGAAAGAAAAAGAGAGTGAAAAAACGCCGAAATATACAGCAGGCTCTGTGTTCGCGCTAGCACAATTTCAAATCAAATATTGACCAATCAGAGGCGAGCATTTTATTTGTATACAGAGGAAACTCAGGAGCGGGTTGAAAGTTGTTTTCCCACGAAGAAACTAAACAAAACATGTTTATTTGGGTAATCCCATGGCGATAAATGGTAAGATGCATTTCTAAGTCATTAATATTTACTTTTTAACGTGCATTTCCCAAAATAAAGACGCCGGCTTGGTCAGTTCGACCCCCCCCCCCCCCTTCTTCCCTTTCGGCCTTTGCCATGGGAAGGATTGGGTAAACTTAAAGATACATGTTCTTCAGGGCGTCAGGATTTTTCATACTGATGTCTTTTCTAGTGTTGTAATGATAGTCGCTGAATCTTGAAAAGTGCTGACTATCGATAATGATTTCGAAAATCGATTGTCGCTGTTGAAGTTACACGAAATGATCTCAGTGCAAAAAGTCTTTGCTATAATTCAAAACTAAAAACTAGACGCGATCGCTTTGTCAAAGTTACCGGTTGAGGAGGAGCAGATTTATCCATATCCCGGCAGTACTAAGTCCGCCTCATGGGACTGTTTTGGCTTTAATAGAAAGAAAAGGGAAGGCCCCCCTTCTAACATGTCTAAAGCAAACCTCGAGATAAATTATAAATACCGTTGTTTGCAATCCGTACGCCCTGAGTATTCTCCTTCTGAAGATACAAAACATACAACAATTTTAAAGTAAATAAGTCTGATTCTGATCATGATATCGATGTACTCCTCCGATAGTTTCCGATAATTGATAGTAAATTTTTTTCTGATTTTACAACACTAGTCTTTTCGTATGGAGTTCTTTTGTACTTTTCATTCCAATTATCGGGATTTTTCTTACCAATATACAGATGATTTTCCAATAAACTCGTGAGTAAGGGTGAAACGTTTACCAAATTTCCTAAACGTGCACACGGAAGGCTATAAACGAAACGTAAACGTTTAAACGCTTCTTTGTATTTCTAATATGAAAAGTGATATCCACTAGTATTCATTTGCAGACATGGTCATAAATTGACATAAATACGACTTAGTTACGCTTGACTAGATCAAATTCGCAACTTTATTACGACATGCTGATGTTTCATACAGCAATAAAACTTTCAAAGATTCAAAAATCAAACTGTTATTTTCAAACGTGTTTGAACAATTCCCACAATTAAAAGTGCAAGTAAGTTGCAAAAACGGTAACTTGTGGAAGGTTGGACACCAGACCTTCAAGAGAAGGCATGGGCGGAGAAATAGACGAAGAAATAGACGGCAATGAAGGAGAAAGAGACAGTTGAGGCGGTGTCAATTTTGAGATATCGGCTCTTTCTATAAAAGGATTAGATTGATTCTCAGACATATTTTCTTCCCGTTTTAAGCGTTTGTTTAAAGTTTGTCCAGTGTGTTTGAATATATGATACATGTACATTTCGTACGTACGTTAAATAAAGAATCAACTGACTTCGCGACTTCAGGAAATCAATACAAGTATTAAGTTTTTAGAGTAATATTAACAATATTAAAGAATATCTTTTTATTGTATGTACAGTAGTCCGTGTACACGTTTAGAAATTATGTAAACGTTTACAGTCAAAAAACGAAACGGCTCCATGTACATGTGTTAACGTTTCACCCTTACTCGTGAGACAGTCAAACACCATCGTCGGAAACCCACGTTCGGTCACGCAAGCTCTCCCGTAGGTCATATCGGAAGAATTTTCGCTGGATAGCATTACAAAAATCTAATGCGATTACTTGTCAGTGAATTAGCCATTTAAAGCCACTATGTACATGATGTAAGCAATATTGTTTTGTAACTCCTAAAATTAACAAATATTAATCACTGTCAACATTATTTAGGGCATCTTTTGTTGATGGAAAAATAAAATAGATGATATTTTGCTATCGATAACAAATTAACCGACAAGTACTCGCATAAGATTTTTTTAATGCTATCCAGCGAAAATTCTGTCGTTATGACCCACGGGAGGTGAGCTTGCGTGAGCAAGCGTGGGTTTCCGACGATGGTCAAACACCAGACATAAGTACAAAAGATCCCACTATCAAATTTTGAGGAGCTCAAGTAAATCAGCTCTATATAGCAGAAACAAAATCTTTTTTTTTCTGCAATATGTACGGAAGATCTTAGTAACAGGTACGAAAGATCCCGTACGAAAAATCTCGGTATAAACAGGAATACATGTAGGTACGAACATGACGAAAGATCCTGGAACCATTCTTCAGGGGCGGATACAGGATATGATTTGAGTTGGGGGGGGGGGGGCGTGAAAAATATGACAAATGGATAGAGTCTTTAGGGCCACCTAGCAGTAGCATTTTCATAGCTGCAAACCAATGTCAGATTTAAAAAGAAATTGTTCATGATTTTATTTCTTAGCTTTTTTAAGTATTATAGGTAGGGCTCGGCCGATCCCATGATGGGTTGATCAAATGCGTATTGCGATATCCATGAGTTAAAGGAGATCCTGACGATAATCTCAACAGCACTCACAACAGAGCACCAAATTGAGCATCGACGGACCCCTAGCAAGCTAGAGGTGGGATCAGGTGCCCGGGAGGAGTAAGCATCCCCTGTTGGCTAGCCGCACCCGCCGTCGATGTTCACGCACGAAAATGAAAACAATATACAAAATACATGCACTGTCTGAGGTAAAGTCTATATAGAAAGTGCTATGGCGACAATGTCAGGGAAAACAAGCGTACATAATTTGCTTTATCAAACTGTGTCTGGCTTTCAGAGAAGCATTGTATGCGGCGGCAGTTTTGTCGTCTTCGTGGGGATTCCCAGCATCCATCTTTCCCCCTTCATCTTTGACCCATAGATTGCTGGCTTTGATAGCTTTCTTCACGGTATCGGGTCTCTAAGACAACAAGGTCTCCAAATAGGCTCGATACGGATACGTGTTGGTACTGGGTGAAATGATTTTTCCATTCAAGGACAGATCGATCTCGTTAAACATGCTGTGTAAGAAATTGTTGACGGGAGTCGTCTCGGTATCGTCGGCCAAATCGGTGCCATTGGTTTGGGTAATCTTGAGTTTGATGTACACGTAAGTCTGTGTCAAATCCAAAAAGTCTTCACCGTGACCTTTGATCTCGAATTCCACTGGTGCTCCGGCATTCCTGTTGTCTGTGGCATTGAGAGGATAGTATTCTTCCCATTGAGCTTTCTCTAAAACGCTCATGGTTTGAGGAACCCGATCAATCTCTAATCCCTCCGTCGAACATTCGCATGATTTGCGGTGCATCATCTTGGACACTAATCAAAGATGTCTATCGTTCTTTTAATGATTCTTTTGACTTTTTTTCTATTAATCCTGCTGGCTTTTCTCACTCCTTTTCCCAGGAGCCTCCTGAAAGCTGCTGACCTTCTCCTCTTCCTGAAAGCTGCTGACCTTCTCCTTCCACGACCTCTTTGCAAATGAGGCCTTGACCTTTTGACACGGCTTTTATGGGTACGTCTAGAGGTTGAGGATGCTGGTGGTGGTGGTACTCTTCTCTTCTTTCTTCTCGTGCGATCTACCACGGCTTGCCTCATATTCTTTTGATGGGTCTGTACCTGTCTCGTTGGTGCACGGGCGTTTCTCATCACGTAGGGGGCGGTCTTGGCTACCTCGTAAGCAAATTGTTTACCCCGGGTCATTAACGAGTCTTTGATAGGTTTACCGTGCATCAGGTCCAGTCCCACATGAAAAGCCGACTTCAAAGCTCTGGGACCAATTCGCTTAATGGCCGCTTTGGCTATATCCATGAATCCTCGTCACGTTTGATGATAAGGTCTCATCCAACGTCCCACATAACCCCCCCCCCCCCCCCCCTCTTCCTCTCTGTCGCGGAATTCCTCGATGTATGATCATAATTGCTTTCTCCGGAAGTGTAGTTTCTCGATGGCACTTTTTCTCCCATGTCGTTCCTTATATGGATATCCATCGTGTCGAAATAATGCTTGCTGATCGGAAGGTACTCCCGATGTCTTCCTTCCCATTGCGCATGGCCATTGGTATTGTTCTCTTTTTGGTTCTCAAAAGGAATGATTCTCATCAACTGTAGATTCTGTGGACCCACAATCTGTGTTTGCACCACATCACTGTACAAGTACAAACCACTCATACCCATGTAGACGTCCGGTGGTACAGGGGCTAATTGGTTGGTACGTAACCAATGAGTGGGATGACTACCGTGTTGCGTGGTGAGGAATCCTAGTTGTAAGGCTAACCGATTACAAAATCGGACGAAATAAAAATGTTTCAGATTAATGGTAGCTCCTATAAATTCCAACGCCACACGATTGTAGGACGTGTTGTATGTCAATCGAATCTTGTTGGGGTTGGGGGGATTGGCATCAGAGCCTTTCATCACCGGATCAATGGCATGTTCCAAGGCGTAATTGATTTCATCCACCAGTTCCCGAGCCGATCGATAAAAACCATGTTTAATCGCTATCCTGAAGATATTGGCCCTAGGGTTTTGAATTACACCTTCATAATTTGTAGGTCGTACTAGTCCTGGAATCTCAATAAATGTGTTGGGTATTCTACTATTCATACTAATCCGGTATCGATTGGTATCCGAAGCAAACAAATTAAAACTCCCAACAGCTTGATAGTAATAGGGTATCACAATTTCAAAGTAATTACAGCTGTCATCCACATTATTCAGAACGGTAGGATACGCTACTTCCGAAAGGGCCACTTCCCAGTCTCTTTCCTCCAATTTCATAGTTTGAGGTAATCGTGTTCGAAACGTTGAAATTGTATTGTCCGGGAAATCCCGCATCGATCCATCGCTGGGTAAAGTGACGTAAAAGTCACTCATGATGATGATGATCCTCAATGGTGTGTCCCTCTTCCAGGTAGTTTAGATTCTGACATCTTTAAGGTGGGACTGGGCATTATATAACCCATGCAACCACTCAACATGACCATCCAACATTCTTTGTTGTCTTTGTCCAGGGCTAAGCAAGCGATGCTGGCTATAATGACCGTCATGGCCAGAATCATTTGAGCATAGAAGACGATCTGTCCTTTGGGTAGAGCTTCACCACACCATTTCCAACGTACGGATGTGGTAGAGGGTTCTCTACTCTCCATTCCCACGTCTACCGTATCATGTCCTTCTTGGGGATCCATGAATCAAAACTAGGAGGATATCCTTTCCACCGTACCAAAACTTCCTCTATCGTTTTCTTGCCCACTTTCCGTTTCCTGGTTTTCAAAATGTCTTCCACTTCGTACACGTCGTCTCTCCTGATCACTTTCTGTAATTCCGACTCGTAAAAAGTACCTTGCAATTCTTCGTCGTGATCGTCCTGAACCACGTAAGCGTAAGGTACACGTCCCACCACTCGGCGTTTAATGGTAAACAGTTCCGTCGTCCAATTGGGGAGATATCCTTTCTCGAGAGTGCGTTTGGCTTTACTGATTCTGACGCGATCACCCGCCTTATATATAGGTTTCTGCTTCTTCTGGACTCTTTGAGGGGCATAGGCATACAACCAGACGTCCAAAAAGTTTTGGTGCGTCACGTCCCGAGGGGCTCTCCCGATGGTGGAATGTTTGGTACTGTTGTAGCCTTTGACCAAACGGGGCAAGACCTCCACGTATCTCCTGGTTTTCTTGTGGGTAAAATATTTCCACATCCGTCCTTTCAACGTCCTTTGAAACCGTTCTACGATACTGGCTTTGGTCTCCGTGTTATGGGTGGTGAAAAAATGAATGTCTTCTTCTTTCAACATCTTTTGAAATTCCTTGTTGAGAAATTCTTTGCCTTTATCCATTTGGAAACGTCTAGGTTTCCGTCCTTTAGCTCTTTTCAAGATGGCGCCAAAACCTCAGATCATTTCTTTTGACGTTTTGTTTTTCAAAGGTTCCACCCATGCATACTTGGAAAAGACGTCAATGACGCAGAGTAAAAAGGTGTTCTTATCGTTCCAGTCTTTCATGCTAGAGACATCGGCTAAATCCCCTTGCCACTGTTCGTCCACGGTAGAATCGATGGTACGACTACGTCTGAATTTACGTTTGATCGGTTTGTGTAACGTATACGTCGATTGTTCTTGTATCCAATCCACCACCTCTTGTTTGCGCACCACTTTAGGATAAATACGTTTGGCCTCTCTGTACAAAGCCTGTGTGCCGGCAAAAGCCACGGGACTCTCGGGATCGTAATACAAACGTTGTAAGACAGAAGGTAAATCTATTTTTTCCGAACAACCATTTTTGAGGTGAGGAAAAGCCGGTGGGGAGTCTCAACCAACTTTTCTCCAAGTCCGACTGACTTTTCTTCCCGATGCCCGGTGTTTTTATACGTGGAGGTGTAGCTAAAATGGTAGAAGCGTCGACAAATCCACTCTCGTCTTCATCCTCGTCATCCAAATCTTTGCGGGCCGCCGCTGCCAGCGTGGGTAAAGTAGGTGTCGATGAAGCGGCCGGTTGGCTAGTGGACGGTTTAGGGGAGGATGCCACTTTAAAATGTTTGATGAATTTGGCATTCCTGACGTAATCTCTGGGTATATCCATTTCACTCAATCCTCGACTAAAGAGTTCGATTCCTTGAGGACGGTATCCTTTCCGTTCCGTGGAACGCACGGAATCACTGACCAAATCGATGATGTTGGCATTGGGAATCACTCTACCCCGGTACTTGTCCCGTCCCTCGGGATCCCACGATAATATTTGAGGATGACGTTGCATGTGTTGTAGCATCATCTTGGCTTTTCCATGCATGAGTTTAGGGGCACTGGACACGATCTGATCGATCAATTCTTCGACCGGAGGTTCTATAGCGACGTCATTGGAAGCTGCTGCTGTAGGTGTATTAGTAGGTGCAGTAGGTGCATATCTTGTTTTGGTCTTATGTAAATAGGTCCGGTACCGATGCAGTTCTTGTCCATACAAAGCAGCCTGTTGAGCCGGAGACAAATCTCATCGTTGATTCAACGTGTCTAACGTTTGACCCGCTTTGACGGCTGCCGTTACTTCGGGGGGATAAGGTAAAGGATGGGGTAAAGATAAAATATCTTTTTCCCGACTCTGCTGCATCTCTTCCAAAAAGCTTTGAGGTACCAATACCATCTTGCGGGCCATCTTAAATACCTTTAATAAAGGTGCGATCATGGATATCAAGGGTAAAATAGGTAATCCTTTACCGGTTTGACGGACCAGTGTTCTGCGGCGTTGTTGCACGGACAATCCCGGTTGCACCAGTTTCCTTAACACGTGCTTGCTAGGTGCCAACTTGCGTTTCTGACACTTACTTAATGGTACCACCCCTTTTAAAGTGTTGTAAATGCACTCGCACAATTTACTAATGGTAGCGTTAGGTGCTTCTTGTAACACACGTTGTTTGAACTTGGTGGAATATTCTTTGTTAGCCAACAGTCTCAGGATATCCGCATGCGGTTTTAATCCACTCTTGCCCTTGTTACTCCATCTATGTCTGGGTACACTATGACCTTTTTATTCCACCTCGCTTCCTTTTATACACGTTTGACCATTTTCCAAGGTCCCCCTCCATCTCCCAATCTCTTGCGCGACGTAAACTTGACGTTTTTTCTTCCAGGGGCATACCGTATGTGTTGGGTGGGACCCGACTGCGGGGATAAGCGTATGTGTTGGCGGGAGGGACCCGGTTGCGGGGATAGGCGTACGTGTTGGGTGGAGGGACCCGTTTTCGGGGATAGGGGAAGCATGGCTTGTAAATGGAGAGGGAGACCTATCTGACGATTTTATGCTTGCAAAGCCGTCGTGGCCGGTGCACTTAAAGGGGTGGACGTCAAAGGATGAAAGGTAGCTCTTCCCGTTCTTTGAAACTCGTCGGCACTGGCAAATCCAACAGGTGTAGCTATGAGTTTTTGTGGGGTCTTCTTCTTCTTCTTCTGAGGTGATTTCTTTTTCTGGGGTGCTGCTGCCTTGGGTGCTGCTGCTGCTGCCGTGGTTGCTGCTGCCTTCTTTTTCTTGGGTGCTGCCTTCTTAGGTGCCCTCCTCCTTCTAGAAGATTTTTGAGGGGAACCAGTTTTGTATCCTCCGCTCTTTTTGGAACGTATCGTATAATATTTCTGACGATTAGGTTCACGTTGTGGCCATTGTAGCATGGTACGGATGATGATACCACCTAAAAACCCGGCACCTCCTCGTCTCAGGATGATTTGACGTTTTTCGTCTGCAGACGAGTGTCGATCCGCTAAGGTTTTCAAGAGCTCGAAATTTCTCTTGACGTAGTTCTGGTTAGGTTTGGTCAAGGGTAAACTCCCGTTGATCATATTACGGGCACCCATATTGAACCATTTCAACAAGGCTTGACGTCCAAAATCCACCAAGTCTTGACGTTTGTTTTTATCTTTTCATTCCCTAGTTTTCTTAAAATTTTCACCAGTTCACAAGAGGCCGAAGGTAACGCCATTTTTTTCTTTGATGCGATCGCAGTCTCTACCAGTGTGATACTGGCGTCAGAATAGGTACCACACTAATTTTATATGTTTTTGGGACTGTACACCACGATCCCTTCTGCCATGGGGTGGTGGAACACATCCGTTCTCAACCTTAAAGTATCGGGAGTAGTGGGTGTCATGTCTACCACCCGTGGGGTTTACTGGTAGCATCCTGGTACGCATAAATCAAACAGGGAAGTTTTAATTGTCTCGACAACACTTCAACTTGTGATTGAAACAAGACCATGTAATGCATATTGAGACTGATTGTGCGGTGATGTGTACTGCGGTCAAAGACGTTTTGTGTGATGTATACGGCACTGGTATTACGATGGTGTGCTTTGCGTGTAAACCAATCTACAATGTATTCACCGCTATGACCACCCATCATGTCGTCAAAGACCAACAAGTGTCTGGTGTTGAGGTCTGACACCAAGATTTCGTCTTCTGGTGGAATGTCCTTGACAAATTTGACTTGACCTTGCATACTCTCGTAAGCTTTTTGCCATTCACGATAACACCAGGCTACTTTTTGAGGAGGAGGATGAATGACCTCGTCCTTGTATCGAACCAATTCTTTGACAAATTCGTTTTTACCGGAACGACTTGGTCCGGCTACCACCATGGTAAACTCGTGTTAAAACACGAAAGCACTTAAATCGTCTAACGAATGTACGTGAGTACTCATGTTGAAAGAATGACAAGAGAATTCAAAGAACATTTTATTTATAAAGAACAAACAAAGTTTTCTTCAAACGTATGTTCAAGAGAATGAATGTAAGCCAGAACTAATGTATACATCATAGGTATGTCATCATCAAATACTTGTGGATCAGTAAACATGAGACGTAAGAAAAACATAAAGTCTTGCATGAAAGTTCCATCTTTACCGCCTTCAAACATGGCGTTGTAAGCTCCATAAAATCTCCAAAAACACTGTCTGTCTTTACATCCCGGACACTTGTGTCTCAGTCCCGACATCCGTAAGTTCATCCCTATGATATGGTACCTTCTTCTTCCTTGGAACTAATAGTATATGTACAGTAAGGCAGCCAGCAACATTCTGAATGAGTTGTGAAAAGAATCAAGTCTTTATATATACAAACTGTTTAAACGTCCTTGACCTTTCAGAATCCGTAAGGCAAAGTGTTCAGGTTTTCCAGAATCTGACGTTTGTCATACACGATACGATAGTCCTTGGTCATGTCCTTGGAAAATAACTTGTGATCTTTCCCGCGTACAATCTTGGATGGGTAAGTGACCGTGACTTTGTCTTCGTCTGTTTGATTCAGTACCATGTTTTTCATCGTTTCGAAATTGATGATTTGACTGGTCTTGTAATCCAAGGTCATACCCTTGACTTTGCACACGGTACTACCGTCGTTCAATTGGTAAGCGTAATTCTTGGGTCCGCCCGACACGAAGGTAGTGATCTTTTTCCCGCCTAATTCGTCGGTCCAACATCCCAAACTATCTAAGATGGGGGGACTCCATTTGTGATCGTCGTGTACGTAGATGATGCTGTCGGTATCAAAGTACAGGACTCTGTCGTCCAATCGGCGCAAGGCATCGTACAATTTCAAGCGGGCCAAAGCTGTAGTGTAGCAGGCGATCACTACGTTCCCGAAATTACAAGGCGGTACAAAGTCGTCGTTCTCGGAAAAGTTGGCCAAGATCAGGTCCAGTTCGTCGTTCTCCTGGTTCTGAATCAGTTCTAAATGCATCACCTTCTTAGTGTCGTCCTGCATCAGTTCCAGGAGTTCTCCACGATCCGACAAGTACCTGTAAATGTACAAATTAGTATTAATAAAATATCGTTTGAATAAAAGATAATACAAAATATGATTTTAGATTTGAAATAAAACCTCACCTGTTCTGAGTCAGTTGTTGGCGTTGTCCAAATTTCCCCCACAAACAGTTTAAGAACATCTTGGCTATTGTTCTCAAGACCGGGTTTTTGTTGACATCTCCTAGTCTGATGCCTTCTCTCCGAAACACTTCTTTGATGAATTCGGCTTTCTTTTCCACGGTGTCACATTCGGGAGGAAATCCGCTGGCTTCCTGTTTGATTTTCAGGAAGGTGTCAATATAGTCTTTGAACAGGGTCCTGGAGGTCTGAGGGAAATTCCACACTTCGTGGACACAATCTAAGACGTAACCCATTTCCAAAACTATCTTGACTTCCTCGATCACCCAAGTTCCGGTCAAGGCTCGTGCTTGGGTGTTGTGAGTGCATCGATAATCGGGGCCGATCACTTCTTTCATCTCCATGCAGGTGCGGCAAAGGGGAAACAGTAATTTACCTCCGTAACGGGAAGGTAATACCGGATGGTACAATTTACGTGGCGGTATGATGCGGCATTTGACTAAGCCCGTGTAATCTCTGATATCGTCAAAGTTCTCGGTAATTAGAACCGGATGTCCGATAGGGAAATTCCCGTGCTTTAGAACAGGGGGGTAGAGGGAACAGACATCGATGTAACACATGTCTCCTTCGTCACAGTAGAGTCGAGTGGCATAAGTTCTACCGCCAAATAAAGCATCTCTGGGTTGTAAGGGGTCCACGATTTCCTCGGCCATTTTCTTAGCGAACGCTCCGAATTCCGGATCCTCCTTACATCGGCGATCGTAATCGTGCTCCCAAATGTGTTCTACTCTAAATCCCAACTCGTTCAAAAAGTTCTGACGGTCCTGGGTGGCTTGATACAGCTGCTGAAAGGTGCAGTCGTGTCTAACCGGATGTTCCTCCAATTTCATGTTGGGATAGCATTCGGGACACCCGTGCCAGAAGCAACCGTAGAACTCGTAGACGGTCTGCATGTTCATGTTGTAGCCGTCGATGGACAGGTGGGCTATCTTCATCTCTCCACCGTTCCTGGCATGGCAAATGTCCTGGATAGTCTCGTGGGCAATCCATCTCAACCATCTCAAAGCTTTGATGGAGTACTTCCGTTCGGGTGAGTATCCTTCCGGGGGTAAGATGGCTACAGTTTCCCTAGGCATGAAGTTGCGGCGGAAAGCTAGATTGGCTGTACTGGCAAAGGTAATGCATTCCACGAACGGGTCCACTTTGACTAGGGACAGGAGAGTGCCTCTGAATTTACCGCAACAACGTCTCAAGATGTCTACGTCAGACCGACAATACTCCTCCATCTCTTTTGCGAAGTTGAACTCCTCTCTCCTCTGCACTTTGTCTTGGTACCAGGCCAGGAACTCCTCTCTGGCTTTACCTCTCATCCCGTCGGGTATGTAAGTCTCGATGGGTGGATACAGTCCCACATAGTTTTGGTTTGCTGTAGTGTTAAACAGGTGAGGGAAGTAACCCTTCTTCAACTCGGTCAGTCCAAAGGCAGACGGTAGACGGCTCAAGGCATCGGGCAGGAAGTTGTATGAGTCCACAAATCTCACTCCATGGGCAGACATGGTCATGATCTTGGCGCCATTCATCAGTACATGTTTGAAATAAATAAAGTTTTTGAATTTCAAATAAAACACTTTTTAGTTTAGAAATATTTACAAAATCAAAAATTCAAAACTTACATCTGGTTTAATGCAGGCTCGGTTGACCAAGAAGTGTAGGATGAACTGGCCGTCGTATCCCTTCATGTTGTGGGCGATGGCTGTGGCTCCCTCATGACAAATCTTCTTGTGTTTACCGTCACTGGAACAGGTATTGAACAGCCAGTACATGAATTAGTCCAAAGTAATCTCTCCCTTAAAAATGACTTCTCGTCCGCCTCCCGGTAGGTTAGAACAAGTCTGGCAGTAGTCTTCGATAGGTAGGTTGATGCAAGCTTCACAAGCCCGATGAACCACGCAGAAGTTGGGAACATGCTCTCCGGTTTCCTGGGTGCATTCAAAATCGTAGAAGATGTAGAGATCGCTCTTCTTCTTTTTCTTTTTCGGGATGGGTACCGTCTGCACGTAGCGCAAGTGTCCCTCTCCCACCTGCTCCTTACAGATACTACAGTAGTGGTCTTTATCGGCACATTTGTGGACAGGCTTCAAACGCTTAGTAATCCAACTACCGCATTCCTCGCATCAAGTCATCATATCGCATACGCTGTTACCGGACTTGTTGGGCTTGAAATTGTTCCAGTAGCATCTCAAACTATGGAAGCTACCGCCACAACTATTACATTCCACGTTAGCGTCTTCCCAAGGGCAAGGGGGCGAGGACAGGCACCAGTAACATCTGACGGGGCAGACACTCCTATGGTTATCCACGTGATAGTATCCAACATCGCAAAAATCGCAATAGTATTGTTTCTCCACCAGACCAGGCATAGAGGTGATGGCATCGTAGTGGTTATCGGTGTACAAGATGTGCAAAAGCTTTGGCCTGATTCTGTCATTGGTTACGGCCCCTCTGTAAAGAGAAAAAATATTAAGTACATGGAAACACAAAATAAAATTAATTTCAATGAAATGATCACAATGATTATACAATAAACTTACTTGTACAGAAAGTCAAATTTCAGAGTTTTGGCAACATCGTTCTGTTGATAGATTTTCAGTCTGTAGTTGGGAGTCAGGACTTTTTGGAATTTCTCCAATTCAGCTGGACCGCACCCATGTTCGCTAGACACCCCTGCCTGGTCGCATAAAACCTTTGCTCTTTTCTTCTGCAGTTTGTAGCCTTTTGGTCTTCTTATCTGGTCCCATTCTTTATTCTACTCCTCGGATTCTTTTTCCGGCTTGTTGGCATGGACCATGGTGACTACGATAGCCCTGGAAAGACACATGCGGTCCTCGTCATTCACGATACTGACAATGGACTTCTTTCCTTTTCTGCATGTCTCCTTGTCCGTATGTAGGTGTTTAACTGAACCTCCACCACTACCCATGGGCATCTCTACGTGAAGTAAGTCTATGGTGGTTTGACCGTCCTCCATCTTGAAATCCTCGTTGGATTGCTGGACCTTTTGGACCTCTTTCAAGATGGCGTTCCCGGACATCTCGGTACTCTGGGAGAACGGGATCGATATCTCGGATTTCAAGGAAGGATGGTGTACGATGGCTCGAACATAATCAGCATCCTTGATCCCGTTTTCGTCTTTAAGATCGTCTACCAAGGTGTTCATGATCTTGGGCAGTACTTTGGGAAACTGGGTGGGTGTAATGTCCTTACTCATGTCTTTGAATTGTACCGTATACTTCTTTCCCATGGTCCTAAACTTGCGGGATTGGTAAACCTTGTTGACATTTATGTCGTAGTAATCCCGTACATGTTTAGCGTCAAAGTCGCGCTGTTTGTTGATTTCTTCTTCTCTTTTTTCCCTCTGGGTAGATTCAACATCTTCCCGGGTCTTTTCTCTAATGTCAGCAACAGTATTGTTAGCAGCCATCTCGGTCTCTTGTCAAGGACAAAATGATGTTGGCTCTGTGAAAATTGGGGTTTATATATACATAGGGAATTCTAGAATATTCGGTCACGTGACTGATCACGTGATCACATGTCATTTGACCTTAAGTATGACCCTGACTCTGACCTTGAACGGGACGGACACGTGTCACATATATATTAACTAAAATGTTCTTGGTAAGCAACCAAGTGCCTGACCTTATTGTACTAACCATTTTTTTCTACAGGATTCCAGGTGACTGACTTTATTGTACTGACCGACTTTTCTGTAGCGCGCCCGACATTAATGACGTCATATGTTTTTGACACTTCTAGAAAGTTCTTACTGGCAAGCTGCAAGCGCGTGCCGTTGAAACGAAAGGTCGTTTGAAAGTCAAATGAGTTAAAGAAGATCCTGACGATAATCAAAGTACGATCAAAGTAGCACGTGCTGTTGACACGAAAGGTCGTTTCAAAGTCAAAGCTGCAGGTGCAGAATAAAATGACGTCATAGGTTCTTGACACTTCTACACAGTTCTTACTGGCAAGTAGCCAGCGCGTGCCGTTGACACGAAAGGTCGTTTGAAAGGCATATGTTCTAGAAAGTTCTCACTGGCAAGATGCCAGTGCGTGTCGTTGACACGAAAGGTTGTTTGAAAGTCAAAGTAACATGTGCAGTTGACACGAAAGGTCGTTCAAGTGCACTTAGAGTCGTACTAGGACATATGCAAATTAGATAGAACACTCTAGAACAATGATTTGAGTATATATTTCACACACATTTTCAAAGCCAGTCATTCATGCTATGTGCTTCATAGGAGACACAACTAAGATGGCATCTCAACAAGTTTCTGATATTGATTTAACCAACTTTGAATTTCAATGGCCAAACGGCAATGTACAGCAGCCTGCAGACAACAAAATAGACGACATCCATAGCAATTGTCAGCGCATGACTGCCATGATGGAAGATGTACAGACATCCATTTCCAAGATGCAAGCTGACATCCAAACATTGATGGGGAGCAAGAGAAATGCAGAAGAAGGAGACGAACCACCAAAGAAGAAAGCTAGATACGTATGTTACAATTGCAATGAAGAGGGACATTTTGCTACCGAATGTCCTCAGCCGCCCAAGAAGCAGAACGACATTTGCTACAAGTGCCAAGGCATGGGACACTGGGCCAGAGACTGTCCTGTACAACAGGAATACAACACATATCAGGGACCAAACAACTACGGACTTAACAACTACAGACCAAATTACCCCAGACCTATCTACGGAGCAAAGAGGGGACGCCCACCAATGGCGAGACAGAATGTATACGCTTTTGAATACGCCCTAAAAACATTATAAGTTTTTTAGGGTGTATTCAAAAGCGTATTTAAGTGAAAAATATGGCTCAAAATCGTTGGAGGGTAGGCACAAGGAGCTTAATTCTAAAACTGATCTAAACCCAGCTAAGGACAGAGCTATGTAATGAGGGAGATACCCCGTAGTTTGAGAAATTTAGGTGTAATAGTCCATTTTTCAGACAATATTTATGACAGTTTTAAACCTTGGTTCTATATGCACATACACCATGGACACCAGAAATCACATTATCCGGCAACATACTGACTTAATACGTTGTCATGTTTTTGTATTTTGACGTCACAATGAAAATATTCCCAAATTCTGTGATGTCTGTCCAACTAACAAATCTACTGGAAATTCAGCTATTGGATTACAGTGTTTAAACAATGCGAATGTACAAGCGGTATCCCCATGAGCTACATTCCACCAGCAGCGACAAACGAACACTCGATTTGGGGAACTGATTTTCTGAATTATTGATTTTGTGCTGTATACAGGGATATGGTCATTATCCATATTTGTCACTCGTTAATAGTTTAAGAAGGGGTCAAATTTCATTTAAGATACAAAAACAGTGGATAAGATTCAAGGCAAGGTCAAATATGGATAAAAATATGAAGCTTTCGAACACCGCGTGATATTCAATTGAAGTTCTAGTGTTCATAATTCTACATTGGCACTGAAGAGTAGCTAAACACTTTCTTCAAGGCTAGATATCTTAATCAAAATTTTACACAAAAATAAATAAGTGTCTTGTGCTGTTAGATATTTTCAAAAGCGAACATTGCGAGCTGATCTTACCTCTGATCTTAATTAGACTGAAGTCAATATTGTATGATTTCTTCAACAATCTTGCGCCTTAATGGAAATATAACTCATTGAAAGTCCCCAACGGTGTCCTTACGGCAGTTCGATAGTAAGTAATGAACTTTTATTCTGATAAACTGTGCACATAGTCACCTGATGAACGTTACGTTTGTTATCAGTGATGATAACCGTACAAATAAAATCATGAACTAGTTATTATGAACATTTCTACTATGATGTATAGAATATATTGTTTGGTACGAACTGATAGATGAATAAAGTAAAAATAAAACGCAGACCATTACACTTTATTTGAAAAGATAATATTCCAAAGCATTTCCGGTCATCGATGTTTAAATGGGCTTTCGGGTTTTATTGAAAAAAACTAGACATTTTAGAATGTGCCCATATTAGGCTCTAAAAATAAAAATCGAAATTTGGCACGGTTCATTTGATATTAATGGGGGCTTTTGGTTTTTAGTCGGAGCAAGATTATATTATCGCCCGGAGCAAAATCAATTTTTTTTGCAAAGTTGGAGCAAGAATTGTTTTCTTACAAGTGATATGAAGTATATTAACAATAATTGTGTTTTGTCAATAGAAATTCTTTACTTTTACTATAAACTCTAAAATGTTACTTAAATATTTTTATGCAAAAATTTAATTCACTTTTCTTCTAAATAGAGAGATAGTAGAATTGTACAAAGTAATTCTCAGTAAACAACATTTATATAAGGTAGAAGTGAGAGGATCTGAGGGGAGGGTCTTCTACTTCTAGACAATTTTCAAATTTAGAATTGTAAATCTTGGAAAAACTAAAGTTTTCTCTCAAAGCTTTTATATGAAATTAGACTCTATGGTGATATATGCATCTACTTATCGTAATATATTATATTGATACTATATTTAAACCTTTTAAGTAACCCCTTTTTTCATTAACATGTATTCTTTATCGGAATCCCTTTTTTATTAACATGCATGTCTTCCGAAATAGACGTAACCGGATGTGACAGTTCTACCGAATTGAAGCGGCGGGTGTTGCATGAAAGCAGGAGAAGCTTACTCTCCCTGGGAACCTGGTCTCACTCCCATATCGGTTGTTCTCTTCTTTTTATATGGTGGAGGTTTTTCTTTGGGTTTTTTTTTTTGTTTCTGTTTTATCCTGATTTTGTATGCCTTCGGTTTCTGATTTTTTGAATTATCGACTTTGTGCTGTATACAGGTATATGGTAATTATCCATATTTTTCCTTTTATTTATTTATTTTTTAATTCTTTCAAATATGAACTTTGTCATCAGAGAAGTAATGTTTTGATAGAAAACTATGGCGAGCGAATGGCGAGCGAATGGCGAGCCAAATAACTCGTATATAAATTGAAAGCTGAGGCGAGCGAAGCGAGTCGGAAAATTTTCAGAAATTTTAAGCGAAATTTTATGGTAATTAATCAAATTCAATTTACTAGTAAGAGCAAGATTATTTTTTTCTGACACATCATAAGCAAATGTACTTTGTTCAACAAAATTCAGAGCAAAATGATTTTCTTCGCCAAAAAAAAAAAGAAAAAAATAACACTCCCGCCCAGAATATCGAATGGACCGTGCCTAAGTATAAACTCAACTCGTGTAAATTGTGCTAAGTTTACAAACTGAATGGTGCCATTCCTTCGGTTCAAAGAACAATTTAGTGGCTTTGTGTTGTTGCATTACATATAATTTGCAAAGAGTGAGTTTTTTCTAGACATACAGACTTACATTTGAGCAAAATCCTATTGAACAACGTCATTAATATTATCAATTGCAGGGTACTTTATTAAAAATGAAATTGAAGAAGGGAGGGGAATTGCAACAACACCCATAACTACACACCAAATAAAAGCATGCAAATACACAGGCAGACATGCACACCAAAATAAAAAAAAACAAACGCGAAAGGTACGAGGAACACCAAAGCACAAAATAGAAACATAGAAACATTAAACACGTACGAATTTACTGAAGTATTATACCCTATTCACATAACGAATTCCACGTTATTTCTACAATTAAATTATATGTATATGTACTTATAAAAGAAGGGAGGAGATCTCCAACAAGACCCCGTTGCAGCATCAACAGCAAAACACCAAAACACCCGATGCAAAAACACAAAAGACGAATACAGCACGAGACGGAAAAGAGACACACGACATGTAAACATCAAACACAAAAGACTACACATAAACCGACGAGACCAATGGGCAACCGGTGCCGAATTTGGACGGCCATTTGTCATGCAAGTAGCAAATGGTGTGGTTATCCTGGATTACGTGCGCACAACGCTCTCACTTCTCCAATTACCCAGAGGTCTCGAAGAACGTACAATTGTGGTGTAAAACAACTTCCTCACTGTAAGATGACATCACACAAACAAGACCGCGAAACGTAGAGGCCCCAGAGACACAGATGAATATGTAAATGGATATAAAAAGAGGGAATGCGTAATACAGTCCGTGCTCTGCCGGCTGTAGCGAGCTCATGTATGTAAACACCCGAGAAGTCCGACTGACATTCAGAGAGCACAGGTGCAACGTGCGTGTCATACTTCTTGTTGAATTCTTAGACAGCACGCAGACAGGACGCATCGAAAGTTCTGTATGCTTTAAAATTGCTTCATCCCTCTGCGTGTTGCCAATCCGCAAGGAGGCCGTACGACACGTGTACTGATAACGCACGGACACCGTATGGATACTCAAGGTTTGCCTACGTTTTTGCACTCAGACAGCACGTACATGTACGTGCAAGTAGGGCGGGTTGTGACCACCACTTTAGTGTGCGCTTGTTGACGATATCAATGTATCAGGTTATGGACAGATAAAGATATTGTGATGACCTGTTAAATGAAGTCATATGATGTTGACAATGATAACAATCCGTAAGTGCAGAAATTAGAATATATTAATCAGACATTTTCTCCTTATGATTGGAAGAGGATGGAGTCATGAATTTATAATGAAAAGCGATTTTAACAAGAAAAAAATAAGTGAAACTTTGGAATTTTTAAAGAAAACAGCAAGTCCACACACACGATTAACTATCGGCCCCATTTTTACATATCAAGGAGGGTTTTTAAACCAAGATCGCGGCGACATAATTTGTTTTTTCACTTCCCAGGAAAAATTAGGTCTTAACATTCTAAAAACATTTCATACACCGATAGATATACACATTAGTTTTATGTATCCTGATGAAGTCTGAATAATTTCCGGCGTCATTTCAAAAAATTATGGCGATTTTAGAAATTTTGGACTTGAAGACTTTTATCCACGAGTTTCTAACATCATATGGCCGTTTTAAACCTTGGTAATATATGCGCATACACCACGGACACCAGAAATCACATGATTTGGCATATTTGAATTGTGATGTCATATTTGATCATACTGACTTCATGCATTGTCATGAAAAATATGGATTATGACTATATATCCCAATACACAGTACAACATCGATGACTCAGAAAATCATAAACCGAAGGCATACAAAATCAGGACATTGGTGGAATAAGGAATTTTTTTCAGGAGGGGTCCTAAAGTCCGAATTTTTTGAAAAGCAAAAAAGTAAAAAATAAATAAAATAAAGACTGCCAGTTCTGTTTTTAAATATTAATAAAACAGACGACTGTGGAGCAATGGCGAGCACAAAGCTTTAAATGTTGAATTTTCACATCATAGTACTTGATTATTGATTGTCAGTTCGAACTTGTATACACGAAATGGCGAGCGATAGCGAGCCAGTGAATTTTTTTTCCGAGAATTGGAATAAAATCCTATATTCTTGTCTTTTTTCAGTGTCGATTGACCTAGGTGTAATGTTTATGTGTTCTTTATAAGAAAGCGCAGTATCATTTGAAAATAAGGTGCATGTATGCAATCAATTCTGGCAAGCGGAAACGAGCAAGAGAAAATTTTTTAAATGCTGTCGGCAAAATATTATCAAAATGAAAGATTTCTAATACAAATTCAAAATATATTTTTCAAATATTATGACAACAAAAGGGGCATGGGACTTAATCTTATGAAATATATATATTAATATAAAAAAATTAGCTATGCTTAAAAAATTCCAGGGGGGTCCGGACCCCCCCCCCCCCCGACCCCCCTCTGGATCCGCGCTTGATCACTGACGAGGGTTTAGTAACCGAAACGTGCATGTCTGGTCCATGCTGTAAATTTATCAGGTTTAAAATGATGCTATTGAATTTTAAGACGTTTACCATTGCAGGATAAAACAAGAACCAAAGCAAACAAAGAAAAACCTCCACCATATGAAATGAAGCATGTTTTATATTTTGACGTAACATTGAAGATATTGCCTAATTTCGTGTGGCATGTTGTCTGTCCACCTAATGAATCTACTGGAAATCCATCTATTTGATGACAGAAAATTTAGAATATTATTCAATGCAGTGCGTGAACAATTAAAATAGACAAACAGTTTCTTCGGGACTTACGGTCCACCAGCAGCAATAAACGAACACTCGTTAATAGTTTCCGAAGGGGTTAAATTTCACTAAAGATACAAGAACAGTCGATAAGGTTCACGGCAAGATCAAATGTGGATAAACATATGAAGCTTACGAACACCTTACGGCAATACCGAATATATGTAATGAACTGATATTCTGATAAACCGTGCTCATAGTCACCTGATAAATCTTGCGTTTATTATCAGTGATAATAACATTACAAACAAAATTATGAACAAGTTATTATTAATATTTCTATGATGTATAGAAGTCATAAAAGGTCGAGAGTTGTTTGGCACGAATTGCCAGATGAAAATAGTAAAAATAAAACGCAAACCATTACACTTTATTTGAAAAGATAATATTCCAAAGCTTTACCGGTCTTCAATGCTGAGATTGACTTTCGGGTATTATTGAAAAAATAAATAGACATTTTAGTATTACATCTTATGTGCTCATATGAGGCTCTAAAAAGCCATTTCTCATCGAAATAAAAGTATAAACTAAACTCGTGTAAATTGTCCTAGTTTACAAATTGAAAGGTGTAATTCCTTCAGTTCAAAGAACAATTTAGTGGTTTTGTGTTGTTGCATTACTTATAAATAGGAAAGAGGGCGTTTTTACAAGAATGTCGCACGGAAGAAAGTGACAAGAGCTCGGAAGGAGTGCGTCACGCACGTCGCACGCACGATTATATGGATGGTTACATGCATCATATGTAGTTTTAAAATGTTAGTGTGTTGCACGTACTAACGACTTGCGTGCGACGTGCTTACAACGTGCTTTCTGCATACGTCATCTACGTTATTGTTTGGATACACGTACTGCTTACACACGGAGTCCTCACTTCCTTGTGTCAAAGGTGCGTTGCACGTACTTGCAACGTGCGTATCGTACTTCTTGTTCAACTCTTAGACAGCACGCAGACAGGATGCAGTGAAAGTTATGTATGCACTTAAACTGCTACGTCCTGTCTGTGTGCTCCCAAATCCGCAAAGAGGTCGTACGGTACATGTACTGATATCGCACGGACATGCAAGGTTTGCCTACGTTTTGCACGCAGACAGCACGTTCGTGCTGTAGGGCGGGTTGTGACTGCGGGTTTAGAGCGCGCTTGTTGACGGTATCAACGTTTCAGTTTATGGACAGATATTGTGGTGACCTGTTAAACAAAGGAGGGGATAAAGTCATATGATTTTATCAATGATAACAATCCGTAAGTACAGAAATTAGAACAGGTAAATCACTCATTTCCTCCTTATGATTGAAAGAGCATGGATTCATGAATTGTGGATGAAAAGCGATTTTAACATGAAATGAAAAACTATAAGTGAAACGTGTGAATTTTAAAAGAAAACAGCAAGTCCACAAACACGATTTACTATCAGTCCAATATTTACATATTAAGGGGTGTTTGAACACCAAGATGGCGGCGACATTATTTGTTTTCTCTCTTCCTATGAAAAGTACAATCTTAACATTCTGAAAACATTTTAGACACTGATATACACATTTGTGTATCCTTATGAAGTTTGAATATAATTTCCGTCGCTTTGAAGAAATTATGGCGAGTTAAGAAATTTTGGACTTTAAAGAGTTTTATCCACGAACAAACCCGACGGCATACCACGTTATCGGAGAGGAACTACGGCATGACCACGTTATCGGAGAGGAACACCCCGGATTGGATTTTTCAGAGAAATTTGATAAAAAATATTTTGAGAGATTTTTGACAAATTGATATTTGATGCCGACTCCCTCTACTGAAAAATTAGCTGAAAATAACTTTTTTTTCAATCGTGTGCAATGTTAATTTTAAGGGTCCATAACTCTTTAAGTCACTTTTTTCAAAATTTAATCAGTCATAAACTTTATTTAATCGGTATTGATTTTTATTTATGCTACGATTTCAGAGCTCAATATTCCATTTTCTTTCCATTTTAATTTTTTCTCAATTTGCACACTCATTTATTGCCCATTTGTCATATTTAAGTAACTTAAGACTTTTATATATAATTTATGACTGTTTATTTTTCGCGAATTACAATATATTCAACAGCGACACCACCAGTTCAATTAATTCCATTCTTGCAGTTAAATTGGAAACTGTTCATTAGATACAATTTACTTTTTTATCCCACCTCGTAATAACTTCAGCAAATGACATCGCAGTATAACGGTCACGTTGTTTCCGAGGTAGTTCCCTAAGTTTTCAAACGTCAAAAGTTACACAGAGAACGTTACGAAATTGTTCTCATTTTGGACATTACTGACATTCGAATAGACAACTTTCACAAAAATCCTCATCTTTTTGAAAATCCAAGTTCTAGATCTGAAAGATATTTCAAATCAAAATTACGTAATTTACATGAAAAATTTGTCTTCGCTCCTGCAGATAAAGCAGCCAACAACACCATAATCATATGAAAACTTTACTATATATCAACTTTAGTTTCGGAACTTTCGTCTACAAATACTTATATCAAAAGCAATGAAAGTGTCCCTAACATTTTGAGCAAACGTAGCAGTGAAATTTCTTCATTCAACATCCCTATGTCTAAATTGGATCTTCCTACAATATACTGCATACCAAAACTGCACAAATCTCCTTACAAATTTAGATACATTGCTAATTCTAGCAACTGCTCAACTACAAGTTTGTCTAGACATCTGACGTCAGCCCTCACGGCGGTAAAGAAACACGTTGCAAAATATTGTGAAACTGTTCTTAACAGGAATGATGTAAATCTATTTTGGTCTATAAAAAATTCCGGGGATGTGATTGACAAGATAAAATCTAGAAATTTTCAAGCCAATACGATTGCTTCATACGATTTTTCAAATATGTACACCACGCTTCCTCACGACAAAATCAATGATCAATTGTCCAAACTCATTAAATGGTGCTATAATCGAGAGGGGAAAATTTATATATGTACATCTGAATCAAAGGGTTTCTTTTCCGCTACAGATTACAAATCATGGACATGTAGCGACCAGTGTAGTGCCTTGTCCTTCCTCTTGGACAACATTTATGTAAGATTTGGTGAGAATCTCTACAGGCAGGTTGTAGGGATTCCTATGGGTACAAATTGTGCGCCTCTTGTTGCAGATTTATTTTTATACACATATGAAAAGGAATTTATTCAAAATCTTCAAAAGCAAAGAAAACATGATGATGTGAAATGCTTCATTAGTACTTCTAGGTACCTGGATGATATTCTTACTATCGATAATCCTGTTTTTGAAAAGTATAAAGATGTTATTTATCCACAAGAATTGACTCTAAACAAGGCAAACTTTACAGACACTGAAACACCATTTTTGGACCTAAATATCAAAATTGTCAATGGTGAAATTCATACAGAAGTATATGACAAACGAGATGATTTTGGATTCAACATAGTAAATTTCCCCTGGCTTGACGGTGATGTCCCTAGATACCGTCATACGGTATCTATATTTCACAGCTCATCCGGTATGCTAGAGCATGTACTGATGTTTTGGATTTTCATAATAGAAATCTACAAATTACAAAGAAACTTTTAGGTCAAGGTTTTCGCTTTCACAAACTAGTAAAGATTTTCTGGAAATTTTACAAAAAATTATGATCAATTTCCTTTGAAATTCGGACCCATAAAAGCAACGGAGTATATTACTTTAGGTATTTCACAACTTGCATTTTATGTTGACATAATTAACAAAATAAGAAGGATCAAAGGTAGACAGCATATGTATCGAAAATGCGTCAGAGTCATCAAACGCCTTTTATACCGTGGATATGATCCTAATGTCACCAGACGGACACTTAGCTTGGTACTTGACCAATATACAGTCTTGTACGAGCGCATTCTTAAGACTTGCACTCTGACTGACTGTGACGACGGGACTCCATGACGGGCCCTGTCCAAACCTCTTTAGAGAAGACAGGGCCCCGACCACCTGTCCTCTCTGAATGTCAGTCGGACTCCTCGGGTGATTACATACATGAGCTCGCTACAGCCGGCAGAGCACGGACTGTATTACGCATTCCCTTTTTTTATACCCATATACATATTCATCTGTGTCTCTGGGACCTCTGCGTTTCGCGGTCTTGTTTTTGTGACGTCATCTTTCAGTGAGGAGGTTGTTTTACACCACATTTGTACGTTCTTCGAGACCTCTAGGTAACTGGAGAAGTGAGAGGGTTGTGCGCACGTAATCCAGGATAACCACACCGTCTGCTAGTTACTTGGCAAATGGCCGTCCTAAGTCGGCACCGGTTGCCCATTGGTCTCGTTGGTTTATGTGTAGTCTTTTATGTTTCTATGTTGTGAGTTGGTGTTCCTTGTCCCTTTTGCGTCTCTTTCTGTGGGTATCTGTTCTGTGTTTTTTGCATGGGTGTTTTGGGATTTTGCTGTGGGTGCTGCAACCTAGTGTTGTTGGAGATCCCCTCCTTTCTTTAGTATGTTGAATTCGTTATAGGGTTTATTCCTGTCATACTTCCCACTCAAAGTACTCAAAGTAGGGTTGTAAATATGTAGGGGATTCGGCCTTCGACCTCACCTCCACCAATATGCACACCTACTTTAAATAGGAAGTATGACAGGAACAAACCCTATAACTAGTATAAATAGTATAATAAAGGAACCCCAGGAATTTTTGTACAGATTTTGATAAATTGTAAACAAAATTATCTGATATCCTAAAAACTGTTTTCAACGATAAAGGTGCACAATTCAGAACAACTATTCTTACTTCTCCCCTAATATAATGAACGATATGTTGATGTTTGCTACGAAGAGTTATGAATGGAAAGTGTGAAAAATCTTATCAATTTTCATATGAATAATGGCAAAGCCCGCGTAGCGAAGCGAAGACGGTGCATGAAATTGCATGGGCCGACGCAAGTTGCAGTGTTTATATCGGATACGAAACTAAGGATTTAAAAAAATCCATATAGCATACGAAACGAAGAATTCAAAACTTTTCTTACACGATACGAAACTAAGGATTCAATATTTTACAGTCTCCTGTTGCAGACATCATAAGCTAACACTTTTAATCTATTTCACTACTTTTCATCCTAGCTTTATGTTACACACTGTTAAAACCAAATCTACACCATATAGCTACAAAAATAGGGATTCATCTAGAAATATGTTCGTAAAAAAACTGACTAAAATGGCGGCGCCCATCTTGCCAATTCTAGGTTGAAGAAAAATGAATTGGTCAGCATGTATCTTTTCTTCCTTATTTTCGTTAATTTTTCCACTTGTTTCGTATATATTTGTTACCATTAAAGCTTGCTTCGTTATCAAAGAACCTGGCTCATTAAGATCCCATCACTAAAGATGAATTGTCAATATTGAAATATATTTGCTAGAATACTAATTTATTGTTCTAGATACGTTTTTCGGATATTGATTCCTCGTTAATGGTACTTAATGTCCATCAGGTTGAATAAAGCTAAAGGACTTTTCCTGGCGCCGCAAACAATATAGACTTTTCATTTCTTCTTGCCAAAAACAAACTTTTGTAGGGTGTATTTAAGAGCGTATAAAAGTAGAAAATATAGCCCAAAATCGTTGGAGGGTAGGTGCAAGGAGCTTAATTCTAAACATGACCTAAATAAGTATGCCGAATCCCCAGCTAAGGACAGAGCTATGCAATAAGGTAGATATCCCTTAGTTTGAAAAATTTAGGTGTAATAGTCCATCTTCCAGACAATATCATTGACCGTTTTAAACCTTGGTTATATATGCACATACACCATACACACCAGAAATCACATTAGTTGGCAACATTTTGAATTGTGACGTCATATTTGATCATACTGACTTCATGCGACGTCACAAAGAAAATATTGCCACATTTTGTGATGTCTGGTGTCTGTCCACTTAATGAATCCACTGGAAATTCAGCTATTGGATGGCAGAAAATTTAGAATATATTTCAATGCAGTGCGTAAACACATAAAATAGACAAGCGGTATCCTTGGGACTTACACCTGCAGCGATAAACGAACACTCGTTTATAGTTTACGGAGGGGTCAAATTTCATAAAAGATAAGGTTCACGGCAAGGTCAAATGTGGATGAAAGTATGGAGCTTACGAACACCGAGTGATATACAATTGAATTTCATAATTCTACATTAGCACTGAAGAGTAGCTAAACGACTCTCTTCAAAGCTGAATATTTTAATCCAAATTTTAAACCAAAATAAATAATTGCCTTGTACTGTTAGATGTTTTCAAAAGCGAGCTGATCTTACCTCTGATCTTAATTAGACTGAAGTCAATATTTTATGATTTCTGCAACAATCTTGCGCCTTAATGGAAATATAACTCGATATAATTCCCAAACGATGTCCTTACGGCATACCATGGTAAGTAGTGAACTGGTATTCTGATAAACTGTGCACATAGTCACCTGTTGAACGTTACGTTTGTTATCAGTTATAATAACCTTACAAACAAAATTATGAAAAAGTCAATGTTAACATTTCTACTATGAAATACAGGAGCCATTAACAGGCTAAAGTTTTTTGGCACGAATTGATAGATGCGTATCGTAATGCACTTTCCAATTGATATTCTGAAGGAAGGGGGAAACTTTTTTCGAAAAAATAATTTTGCTCTGAATTTTGACGAAAAAAAAAATTATTTTGCTTATGGTGTGTCTGAAAAAAATATTCTTGCTCTTACAAGTTATCCGAACTTGAAGAATTACAATAAAATTTCGCATCAAATTCCTGATTTTTTTTCGTTCGCTTCGCTCGAAATAGTTTTCAATATATTTGAAAAATTTGGCTCGCTTCAATCGCCATAGTTTTTTATAACATTGCATGTTCATGAAAAATGCTTCCTAAGAGGCTTATATATACTTATCAATATAATGTACTGTTATTTATAGATGAATGTATCACCATATAGAGTCTAATTTTATTATTACAACCTTGACATGAGGATTATATTGTAAAATTATTATCCATATGTTAATAGCAGTTCTCTGTAAGGACCAAAATAATTTCAATAGCACGTGGAAACAGCATGTCTCCAATTTTGGAGATTTTTGGTGTGAAAGGTGTATATGATGTACTGAGACAAAAATAAACTTTGTTTTTACAAATTAAGTTTTCGTTGCCATGGAAACCATGTTTGAAATTTTACGCATCAGTAGAATACTTGTAACATGGCATTTTCACAAGGCTCGTTTCCATGGTAACAGCTATTGTAGTCAACTGAAATTTCCTTAATTTTTCTCTTTATATCTTTAATTGTATAAATATTACACAAGAAGTATGTTTCTGCCCGCTGTTCTCTTTGTCAATATGCTCAAAATGTAGGCAAAAACCTGTTTTGAAGAGGCCCTTTTTAAGACCGAAAAAGCTCCTAATTTAACATGATTTTGCTCAAATTTAAGGGCAAATAATCAGAAATGTCAGGCTAACTTGATTTCTACTGCCAATTATCTTCAAAGTTTAATCCTCGATCTTTAAGATAATGTTAAAATTTGAGTGGGACCTCTTCACAATTTTATTCAAAAGGGTATAAAAAATGGTTACCATGGTGACATTCTGTTCAGTGCTATTACACATAGGGTAATTTACTGGTAAATTTTCAGCTGTCCGTTATATATTTTTAAGCATTTTTTTATCAGTACATATAAAAGAGCATTATTGATTTCAAAAATCACCTTAAAAGTTTTCAAGGTCACAGGACCCAATGTCAAGGTCATCTTGAATGCAATTCACAAAATTTGGCAAAATTCTGTGATTTTTCAAAAATGAGAGGCAGTTACTCATATATCATGCGGTATTGAGTAAAACAAACACATACATAGTGATTTTGGATATATCCACTATTTATTGACCAAAGTTGCAAAAAATCTCAAAATCAATGACATCCTTGATTTTTAGCTAGTATTTCATATATACATATAAAAAAATATGAGATTATCATGATTTTTGTCTGGGGCTTAATTTTTTAGGAGAAATGTTCTGAACTAAAAATTGTGATGTTTTTCCATCTTTCGGTCCTAATTTTAGAAAGAAGTATTTTTGATACAAATATATGACGGTCAAGCCTAAATTTAGTAACAATAAATAACAACAAAAATGCTAATTTTATTGAAATTTGAACCTATATTTTGAATTGACCTTGAACTTAGAGTCAATGACCTTGAAAAAATTTGGAAGTGCTCAAATAAAGAATAATTTCTTCTGTTGACCCTCCATAAAGCTTAAGCAATATAAGTTATTAAAACCATGCTAAAAATCAATTTGAAAAGATAAAGTCATCATGTGTCAAATGAAAAGTTGCCATGGCAACCATTTTTGACCTCAAAATGTAGGAAAACAAAAAGAGGTCCCACTTATTTTTTCCAGTGATTATATTTGTCACATGAAATCTATTTTGTTCTGACAACAGTGATGGTGTTATCAGCCTGACATTTTCTGTTATTTTTGCTTAAAAATGGTAGAAATTGGACAAAAATAGGCCTTGATTTTGACCTTATTCTATGGCAATTTTTTACTGATTTTGTTTTGATAGGATCCGGCTAATTGAAATAAATGTCGAAAATTTGTTATTTATTCTAAAAATTGAGGTTTCAAAGATTATAAGTTCTTAATACCAATTAACTCTGACAATGGTTTCCATGGCAACATAATAACCAAAGATGACTTATTTGACCATTTATTTAGTGCTATAAATAGACAGACCTCGTTTCCATGGCAACCGGAATATTTATTTTAAAAAAATTGTTATTTTTGTATTCAGGGCATTATACATACCATTTATAGAGAAAATCATGAAAATCCATGACATGCTGTTTCCAAAATATTTTGGTCCTTACAGAGAATTGATATTAAGAACTGAATAAAATTTTGGAATAAAAAGTAAGAAATATTTTAAAAGCGCTTATTAAAAAGAAAGAATTTCTATTGATCAAACACAAACGCTCTTAATACATGTTTATTGCACATCACATGTTAGGAAAAAAATATTGCTCCAACTTTACATGAAAACAATAATTTTGCTCCGGTAAAAAAACCCAAGCCTTCCCAATCCTAAGAGTATCAAATGGACTGTGCCAAGATAAAACGCAAACATTTACACTTCTTTTGAAAAGATAATATGACAAAGAACTTTTTTCTTAATCCACGGTGATCTCCAAAATATTAAAGGTCTTCGATGTTGAGATGGACTTTCGGGAATTATTGAAAATAAAAACAAAAAACTAGATACTTTAGTGTTACACTTGATGTGTCCATATTACACTTCACAGACATTTTAGTATTACATATTATGTGGCCATTTCCCATCAAAATAAGTATAAATTAAACTCGTGTAAAGTGTCCTTAGTTTACAAATTGAAAGGTGCCATTCCTTTGGTTCAAAGAACAATGTAGTGGTTTTGTGTTGTTCTATTACTTATAAATTGCAAAAAGGGCGTTTTTACAAGAATTGATCAGACGACCTTCATACCCATCTTCACATATATAATAGCTACTAATTATCTAGCCACTTGATTACAATACCCTGACATTGTCGCCATAGCAATTTCTATATAGACATAACTACGATTCATCAAGCCACATGATCAGACGACCTTCATACCCTTCATGAGTGCTGTTGAGATTGTCGGCAGGATCTTCTTTAACTCATTTGTGTTGCACTTATGCCCTTTGCCGTGTGGAGCTCTTAAAAAGGTTCCCCGCGAGGGGTTTGTCTGTAAGTGTTTTGAATATTTCCCCTGATATCGTCGTCATAGCATTTTCTATATAAAATAACCTCAGACATTGCATGTATTTTATATATAGTTTTCATTTTCGTGCGTTGACATCGACGGCGGGTATGGCCAGCCTACGGGAAATGCTTACTTCTACCGGGCATTTAGTCCCACCTTTAGCTTGCTAGGAGTACGTCGATGCTTAATTTGGTGCTCTATTATGAGTGCTGTTGGATTGTCCTCAGGATCCTCTCTAACTCATATGTGTAACACTTATGTCATTGCCGTATTGATCTCATAAAAAAGTTTTCCGCAAGGGTTTTGACAGTAAGTCTTCTGAATATTTTCCCCTGACATCGTCGCCATAGTACTTTCAATATAGACATAACCTAAAACAGTGCCTGTAATTTATATATTGTTTTCATTTTCGTGCGTGAATATCGACGGCGGGGGCGGCTAGCCAACAGGGGATGCTTACTCCTCCTGGATACCACTCCTAGCTTAATAGGAATCCGTCGATGCTCAATTTGGTGCTCTATTGTAAGTTCTGATTTTATTGTCGTCAGGATCTTCTTAAACTCATTTTTGTCACACTTATGCTTTTTGCCGTATGGTGCTCGTAAAAAGGTTCCCCGCGAGGGGTTTGTCTGTAAGTGTTTTGAATATTTTTCCCTTACATCGTCGTCATAGCATTTTCCATATAGAATAACCTCAGACAGTGCATGTATTTTATATATTGTTTTCATTTTCGAGCTTGGACATCGACGGCGGGTATGGCTAGTCAACAGGAGATGCTTCATTCTCCCGGGCATCTTGTCCCACCACTAGCTTGCTAGGGGTATGTCGATGTTAAATTTGATGCTCTATTGTAGGTGTTGTTGGGATTGTCGTCAGGATCTTCTTTAACTCATATGTGTCACACTTCTGCCCTTTGCTGTGTGGAGCTCATTTGAAGACGTTTAACATCAGTAAAAAGTTCGCCGCGAGGGGTTTGACAGTAAGAGTTATAAATGCTCTAGCTTCCCTGACATGGCCGCCATAGAATTTTCTCTATTGACATAACCTCAGACGGTTTTGTAGATATTCTATTCATTTTCGTGCGCGAACGTCGACGGCCGATGCAGCTAGCCAAACAGAGGATGCTTACTTCTCCCGGACACCTGATTGACCTCTAGCTTGCCGGGGGTCCGTCGATGCTCCATTTGGTGCTATATTGTGAGTTCTGTTGAGATTATCGTCAGTGTCTTCTTAAACCCATTTGTGTTATACTTATACCCTTTGCCGTGTGAAGCTCACAAAAAAGGCGACATGGTCGTCATAGCATTATTTATATAGACATATTCTCAGACAGTGCATGTTTTGTAGATATTGTTTTCATTTTCATGCATGAACATGCAAGGGTGGTGCGGCTAGCCAAAGAGGAGACGCTTACTCCTGGGTACCTGGTCCGACCTCTAGCTTGCTAGGGGTTTGTCGATGCTCAATTTTGTGCTCTATTGTGAGTGCTGTTGATATATTTGTCTGGATAATCTTTATCTCATTCTTTAAATATGTAGCTGGTGTCATATTGTTCCTAATGACAAACAAATCATCGAATGTACATTGTACTCTATAAAATACTTGTATCATGCCCATTGGTTTCATTGGGTTGTGTTTGGTCTTTTGTGCTTGGGGACCCTGTGTTGTTGTTGTTGTTTTTTTATTTTTTTTTTTTTTTTTGGTATTTTGTGTCCTTTTGTGTCTCATGCTGTTTGTATACTTTTTGCTTTTGCACGTAGTGCTTTTTGCTCATTTTAACACAGCTCAAGTTAGCTTTTGTCATAGCGCACAGCCCGTCGTACGGCGAAAACTATTTTGTATATATTCCATTTCTCCTCTGTACCTGCTGTACAGAATTTCACGAAACCTTACAGGAATCAAGTACGCAAGGTCCTCTGTCAATTTTTCATTTTTTGTTCCGATCGGTCATCAAATATCGCCGAGGGTTTTTATTGGCTGACGCAATTGCGATGTCTTCCCTGCAACCACTACACAGAATTTCACGAAAGAGGGAGCAAGTACTCAAGGACCTCTACCAAGTTTGTGATTGATTTTTGTGCCGATCGGGCAACAAATGTAACCGCCGTTTACTCTGATTAACTGACGCATTTTCGAATTTTCCTTTGCAACCGCTACACAGACTTTCAAGAAAATTAACAGGAAGCAAGTTCTCAAGGTCCTCTACAAAGTGTTTGTTTTTCATGCCGATTGGTCTTCAGGTATGGCCATCAAGGGTTCTGATTTGCTGACGCATTTTCGTCTTCATGGAACCTCAAACCTTATAGGAAGCAAGTACTAAAAGGAGCTCCACCAAAATGTCAACTTTCATTCTTTTGTCTGCAACTCAGCAATGCTTTGCCCCCTTGGGCCTCGTGTATTTGGTTTTGTTGTGGTTTATGCAACCGGGTCTGGATAGAGTTTGCGTCCCTTTTTTGCATAAATGGTTTATATGTCATAAAGACTCTGATGATAGACAGACAAAACACAGAGTGTATTCTATAAATAGCTGATATCTCATATCGTCTCTGATGATGGACATGCAAAATAAAGATATGTATGTGACCGACTAACATCGTCACTGAGGAAGTTCTACGGTCGATATTGAGAACTCGTCACACATTATGACGTCCAACTCTCCAGAATGGTGGATGGTATTCTGTCATAGACCATTTGAACCATCAAACCAAAGACTGTATTCTATGTCTTCCGAACTGTAAGTAACCGGATGTGACAGTTCTACTGAATTGAAGCGACGGGTGTTACATGTAAGCAGGAGATGCTTACTCTTCCTGGGCACCTGGTCTCACTGCAACATCATATGGTAGATGTTTTTGTATGTTTGCTTTGGTAACTGTTTCATCCTGATAGTGTATGCCTTCGGCTATTATCGATTTTGTGCTGTATGCAGGGGTATGGTCATTATCCATATTTGTCATTCTATAAAGTGCTGATATCACATATCGTTCCTGATGACACAGACAAAACACATAGAGTATCAAATAAAAAACTGATATATCGTCACTGATGACAGACAGACAAATCGCAGAGAGTATTCTATAAATAGCTGATATCTCATATCGTCACTGATGACAGACAGACAAATCGCAGAGAGTATTCTATGAATAGCTGATATCTCATATCGTTCCTGATGACACACAGACAAAACACAGAGTTAATCCTATAAATAGCTTACATCTCATAACGTTCCTGATGACACACAGACAAAACACAGAGTTTATCCTATAAATAGCTTACATCTCATTACGTTCCTGATGACTTGCAGACAAACACAGATTGTATTCTATAAGTAGGAGATATCTCATATCGTTCCTGATGACAGACAGATAAAACACAGAGTGTATTCTATAAATAGGTGATATCTCATATCGTTCCTGATGACAGACAGATAAAACACAGAGTGTATTCTATAAAAAGGTGATATCTCATATCGTTCCTGATGACAGACAGATAAAACACAGAGTGTATTCTATAAATATGTGATATCTCATATCGTTCCTGATGATAGACAGATAAAACACAGAGTGTATTCTATAAATAGGTGATATCTCATATCGTTCCTGATGACAGACAGATAAAACACAGATTGTATTCTATAAGTAGGAGATATCTCATATTGTTCCTGATGACAGACAGATAAAACACAGAGTGTATTCTATAAATAGGTGATATCTCATATCGTTCCTGATGACAGACAGATAAAACACAGAGTGTATTCTATAAGTAGGAGATATCTCATAACGTTCCTGATGACAGACAGATAAAACACAGAGTGTACTCTATAAATAGGTGATATCTCATATCGTTCCTGATGACAGACAGATAAAACACAGAGTGTATTCTATAAATAGCTGATATCTCATATCGTTCCTGATTACAGACAGAAAAACACAGATTGTATGTGATTACACTATAAAATGTGTTATCTCATATCATCCCTTATGACAAACAGAAAAAACATAGATTGTTTTCTATAAATAGCTTACATCTTATCATGCATTCTCTGTAAGCACCAAAATATGTAAAAAATAGCATGTCTCAGAACAGAACCAAACTACTACTCAAAGATGAGTATCCATCCAAATTACATTTGAAGCAGAGTTTATAAAAATATCATGTACGGTTTCCATGGAAACCTACATAACATACAGATTCGATAATGAAAATATGCTGAAAGAGGGATAGAAAATTTACTTCGATCTCTATCACCCAATTTGCTGAAAATGATTTATCTCTCAACAGTAATATATTCACGAGGGTTCAAATATAATTTTAATATCAAATTTATAGACATCTATGCTTGCTTATTTAGTATAATAAATGATAAAAAGTAAGAAATGGCTGTTTAAAAAGAGAAAAAAACAAGCCGTTAAGATTGGCTGATTCTTTTTAAGTAATGGATACTAAGAATAAATAAGGCAAGAAATATAAAGATGACGTTTAAGTTTACAAAAAACTGTTGAAATTAAAGTGGGGAACTTATGTATAGTATGAAGAAAAAGTATTTCTTTTCTGCTAAAAATCGTCATGAAAGATAAGAGTTACCTCCCTTAGACGAACTCTTCTCAATATTTCTAAACCGAAACCAAAACAATATGGCGGGTGATTGAAATGTATTTATTGATTTTATTTAATTATGGCGTGTAGCTTCCATCATTTTGATGGAAGTGTATGTTGTGGAGAATTTTCAAGGGTCTTTTCATTGAAAGGAGATTTTGCAGACAAGTATTTATCAGAAGTGGGTTTTCTGTTAGGTCCAGTGACTGAAAACTGTACAATTTGTGACGGACACGAAACAAAATTCGCTACAAAAAGTAAATCAACATGTTTGTCAAAAAAATGCGGCGTGCCCTTGTTTTTTGCTCGTCACAGTGGAGGTCCCCATGGCGATCGGAGGGTGACGAAAGATATGATGCTAAAAATCCAGTCATCAACAGGATATGTTTTTCCCATTGGCACTGGTAAGAGTTACATGTACTTGTTCTATTTGAGCATAAAGATAAGATTCTTTTTGTTGTATACAGTAGACCAATAACCTTCCTTATCAATCTCTTTGCGATCTGTAAGTAGAAATAATTTTAAACAAAAACAAAAAAAAAATTGACTGGTGAACACGTTAAAGTGACTCAATCAACATGCTCAAAGTACATATTGTCTGTATTGTTTTCTATTACCGGTAGTTACCGTAGATTACTAGAAGCACACACAGATACATATATGTCAATTGAATTTGATATGTTTAATACGGAAGATCGCAAATACTTCTAACCAAGACTATACGAATGTTCTCACGCACTGTTCGATTGTTCTTCATTGTTATGATGTCATCAATTTACTTAGGCAGAAAAGGTGCCCAAGTTTTGAACAATGGTTTAGGTAGGTGACTAAATGAAAAATCAGAACGGACACGCTGCTCATGATGCATTTGCGATCTTGCGTATTAATTATAGCTAATCTAATACATTACATCAATTCACTAAATATGCTCAAGGTAATCAATGTATTTTTCATGTGTTATTTTCTTTGTAAGAACAAAAAAAAAAAACAAACATATTACTAGAGTTATTTAAATCTCCTATCATATAGGGGTTTGAGGATCTAAAAGGTCATTCATCAATGTGTAACAGTCTATGCATTGATAATTTACAAAATGTACCATAACCCCAAGTTATCCCCAACTCTTTTCGGATCTTGTTGATGCTTAGCTGAACCTTTGTGTGACATAAAACCGATATTGAGAATACTCAATTGACGGCTTTGTTTTTGAACATGTATAAAATTCTAAATAGTATGTGATGTATGATATTCAACTGAAAGGAAAAAAGTTGTGATCAATTTACACATATTGGGTAAACATGGGAAATTTGATAGTACATGTGTAACATGTATGTAATACATTTAAATGAAATCTTTTTTATTTTGTAGCTATATGCAGTACATGTAGAAAATATCTTGTGAGTACATGTAGTAGTACTAGTACCTGTACCACTGGCGAACAACTTGAGCATGTTTAAATACCGGTAGCCAAAATGGATTAGACTGATCATGCTGAGACTTCATTGGATTTGCTGAATATATTGGATCGATCATCTGCTGCATTTACAGTGAGTAAAAACTAATAGTTATAAACCTCTTTTGAGGACCCATTTTAAAAGATTTATATTATTCAACATGTTCTATTAGTTTGAATTACTATTTTGTTTAGCTCACCTGAGTAAAGCTTAAGTGAGCTGTTGTCATACCAATATGTCCATTGTTGTTGTCCTTGAATCATAATCGATATTTGCAATTTTATCTGAATATACATGTACAGTAGCAGACATTTAATTTACTACATGTATCACTGTCAACAATACATCTATATGTGATTGAATTAATGACAAATACGGATAATGACCATATATCTGTTTACAGCACAAAATCGATAATTCAGAAAATCAGAAACCGAAGGCATACAAAATCAGGATATTGAGCAATCAAATGTTCCATATGTATCAAGGGGGATTCAGATGGTAATTAAAACGTGTCATTCAGCTTTGTACTAAGACTTAAGCAGGACTTTATAGGTTAAAAATTGTTGTTGCAGATAATGATAGTTGCAAAAATATTGTGAGCAGTTTACAGACTAAATGCTTGGTGCTTACTACTTTAAACTTTCCACATAAACTTGATAAAATATAACTCAACGTTACTGTAAATTGGTTTTTATTCGTCAGGTACCAATTTTCGTCAGTGCCTCCCTTGACGAAATTACGTATCGACGAATATAGATATTCCTGACATAATACATTGTGGAAAGGAATAATTGTTACTACAGGCAAACAAGAAAACTATTGATGCAAAGCATCAATTCGCCGGTAGAAATAAGATACCATAAATGTGTTAAAGATTTTTTTTATATTTTTGTCAGATAATACTACATAAAGATAGCGATTCAATTGTGTCTTAGACCATAAGCGACGATTGTAAATTCATAAGTAAATTAAGGTCGACTTGACTATTAATGTGCAGTTTACCCGCCTTATGATGTCATGCACGAGTTTTATTCGATCTTCTTCTCTTTAGATTTTATTATTTAGTAATCCCTTCGCTTTACTAGTATAATTGTTTTTTTATCGACCTTTTTGCTGATATACAAATGAGAGTTACAACATCGATGTTTTTTTCTAAACCTTTCCTATCATAACACATTAAAAGCATTATCTTTCGAGTGACTATCCAAATAAAAAAGCATATTCGACTATAATAAATATTGAATTACATCACATCCGGTATGGCTTAAATATCATCGAGTATCATCGAGATTTATTACTAAGAGAGGCAAGAAAAAAAGCGAAATATTCCGTACGAATTTACATAAGCCCATAGACATTCTCTAAACCTATCACTATAAAACGCCGGTCTCGTGACCGGCGTTAATGATAAATCATTGAAAATTGAATAAGCACACAAAATTGCATATAACGTACTTCTAATTACCAAATGATATGTTTTCACAACAAGATGTCTCTAATTGTTTGTTTACCAAAAATTGAGACTTCATTGGATTTGCTGAATATATTGGATCGATCATCTGCTGCATTTACAGTGAGTAAAAACTAATAGTTATAAACCTCTTTTGAGGACCCATTTTAAAAGATTTATATTATTCAACATGTTCTATTAGTTTGAATTACTATTTTGTTTAGCTCACCTGAGTAAAGCTTAAGTGAGCTGTTGTCATACCAATATGTCCATTGTTGTTGTCCTTGAATCATAATCGATATTTGCAATTTTATCTGAATATACATGTACAGTAGCAGACATTTAATTTACTACATGTATCACTGTCAACAATACATCTATATTTGATTGAATTAATGACAAATACGGATAATGACCATATATCTGTTTACAGCACAAAATCGATAATTCAGAAAATCAGAAACCGAAGGCATACAAAATCAGGATATTGAGCAATCAAATGTTCCATATGTATCAAGGGGGATTCAGATGGTAATTAAAACGTGTCATTCAGCTTTGTACTAAGACTTAAGCAGGACTTTATAGGTTAAAAATTGTTGTTGCAGATAATGATAGTTGCAAAAATATTGTGAGCAGTTTACAGACTAAATGCTTGGTGCTTACTACTTTAAACTTTCCACATAAACTTGATAAAATATAACTCAACGTTACTGTAAATTGGTTTTTATTCGTCAGGTACCAATTTTCGTCAGTGCCTCCCTTGACGAAATTACGTATCGACGAATATAGATATTCCTGACATAATACATTGTGGAAAGGAATAATTGTTACTACAGGCAAACAAGAAAACTATTGATGCAAAGCATCAATTCGCCGGTAGAAATAAGATACCATAAATGTGTTAAAGATTTTTTTTATATTTTTGTCAGATAATACTACATAAAGATAGCGATTCAATTGTGTCTTAGACCATAAGCGACGATTGTAAATTCATAAGTAAATTAAGGTCGACTTGACTATTAATGTGCAGTTTACCCGCCTTATGATGTCATGCACGAGTTTTATTCGATCTTCTTCTCTTTAGATTTTATTATTTAGTAATCCCTTCGCTATACTAGTATAATTGTTTTTTTATCGACCTTTTTGCTGATATACAAATGAGAGTTACAACATCGATGTTTTTTTCTAAACCTTTCCTATCATAACACATTAAAAGCATTATCTTTCGAGTGACTATCCAAATAAAAAAGCATATTCGACTATAATAAATATTGAATTACATCACATCCGGTATGGCTTAAATATCATCGAGTATCATCGAGATTTATTACTAAGAGAGGCAAGAAAAAAAGCGAAATATTCCGTACGAATTTACATAAGCCCATAGACATTCTCTAAACCTATCACTATAAAACGCCGGTCTCGTGACCGGCGTTAATGATAAATCATTGATAATTGAATAAGCACACAAAATTGCATATAACGTACTTCTAATTACCAAATGATATGTTTTCACAACAAGATGTCTCTAGTTGTTTGTTTACCAAAAATTGTTAAACAAACAATGAAAACAAATGCATAAGGCCTATCTAAATGTTAAATTGGCATTTAAACAGACAAATTTTCATTCAATGGACCCTTTGATGACGAATTTTCGTACTGACGAAATGGTCATTTTGAACGATTTGACGAAAATTGGTACTGACGAAAATAAAGCAATTTACAGTAATTGCTTTTGTATGCCAAGATCACAGCCCTTGAATGGAAATTTATAGAAAAAATTATAGTGTAATTTGGAATAATTTCCAATTATACTTGTCTCTTCTTGACCTGGCTACAATAGGCACAATTAAAAAGAAATCAAAAGATAGGAAATGAAAAGGACGTCATATAAATGTTATGCTACTTGATTTCAAATTTCACTCGATATAAACAATTGTTCAAGGATTTTGAAAACTAACTTAGATGTTTTGATTTTAGGCCAGACATAAAATATTTTATGTTTGCTGTTAACCGACTCTACCCTTTTACCTATTGGTAGGTAGGTGCGGAAAATATTTTATTTTATTTGAAAATGACTTTATAAATACTTAGCCACACAAGACTTCCTACATTCAACATATAAGCATATCGCTTATTTTTAATGTTCTTTGAACTAAAATTAAATGAAGCTTATTATAACATACTGAAGCATGGCATTGTGAAGTCTAGAAACTTTATGGTATATGAGTAGACATGACCTTAAATTTTATTTTCATATTCATCATTGTATGTATTCTGTTGAGACATTTTTAAAATCAGTTTCATTACATAATCTATGTATGATTGTTTCAGTCTGCATGCTGGAAGAATTTAAAGTTACTGAATCTAACAGACTGATGGTCAATGAAAGCTCTTTTTATGCCCCCGTATTATCAAAGATTTGGGGGCATATAGTTTTTGTCCTGGTCGTTTGTCTGTTTGTCAGCAAAAACTTTAACCTTTGCCATAACTTTTGAATGGTAAGGGATAGGACTTTGATATTTCACATGTGTTTTTCTTTTAACAGAACCTTTCCATTGATACCAAAATTTTGACCTTGTGACCTTGACCTTGGAATTTGACCATTTTACAATTTTTACTGACAAAGATGCCGACGGAGGCATTTATGTTTCACAAACGCATGGTTTTTTTTCAAATACTAGTAATATGCACACTGTCTATTGATTAATAGTCAAAATGAAAACAAGTTCACACAAAATGTAGCACCTACATGCATGACAACAACATTAAATTTTTAATATCTTTTTAATTTCCTTTCTTTTGTTATCTAAAGGCTGTCGATAAGGTTAATCTATTTCTGTACATTGTGACCTTGACCTTTGAGCCTTGACCTTCAAAATCACAAGGTGTACTCGTACATAGTCCTTGACCCATGGGCAACTCACATGGAATTTTGAAGAGCATCAAAAGTACACCAGATACATCTGTCTGTAGTTCTGCATTATTGCCTATTGTGAACCTTGAAACCAATGGGCGTTGCCTCCCCCTGCACCATTGGCAACTCGCATGCAAAGTTTGATGAACACCTTATTAAATTGCAAATATAGTTGATCTATTATTGCCTAATGTGAACTTTTACCCCTGACCTTGAGACCCAATAGGTATCGTCCTCTGGCTCAGAACATGATTAAGTCAATGCAAAGATTGAATATTGATTTCCAAAGTAAATTGTGATCTTTAGACTGTCAACAGAGTTTTATTATTACCAATAGTGATCTCGACTTTTGACTCCTGACCTTGAAAATCAATAGGTTAAATCCTCTCGTGTCCACGTGATTGCACAAACCCACTAGAAGTTGAACGAGGGGAGTGTTGGAGCGTTGTCATTATTAGTATTGTCCTTTTGGTTCAACAAACGATATCTAATTTTTCAACATATGTATTCGTTCAGGAACAGATCCTGAAAACCTATTTCAACTGCTATCCTGCGAGTATGAAGTGGGGGAGTTTGGAGATCCATTGAAGCAAACCGTGCACTCTGGCGCTGAAGTCTCACGAAATTTCCTTGCTCATTTTACCAAAACTTATACAAAAGCAAGCAGTAAATATTATTTTAAGCACAATCTAAGTGTACAGTGTTGGCGTCCCCCGATTTCGGAAAGAAGTTTCATTTTGCATTTGTTACAACCACTTCAGTTACGCGAGCTAGTAATGGGGGGAGGGGGCTACAGATAATACGTTGCCATTGTTGATCGGAACCGGGTATATAATTCAACTTTTTCACAAGTTAAAATCAATATGATTTAAATAGGACCATCTGTCTTGTGGGCATTTCTTGTCATTGAAATGTGGTAAGTAGTTATTGATTTTTCGCGGACGTACATGACATAAAATACGACTATCAAACATCATTTACATGGACATAATACTGAAGTGTCTCTTCACTGAAATTGCGCCCTGTTAAATCTAAGGCAGTGGCTCCGGATACGAACGTTCGTATCTTTAGACCTATGTCTCGGCGTACGAACATGTTTCTGATTGGTCTTTAACTGTCACATGACTCGGGTCATGTGTCCATAACAAAATAAAAAGTTGATTTTTGTAACCTTATCAAGGTATACGAGTTTATTCTGCATAATCTGTTATTTAGCAACCGGGACAAGAGGCTATTTTCTATGCTCTCAATCATTATAGTGATCACTGATCAGTAATAGACGTGCACTTGTCGGCTGTTGTGTGCACGTACTGAAGTTCCGTTGATCCAGTGGAAGTTGAAGTTTTTGAAAGTTTTGAGACGATAACAAATACGTTCATGTACATTGTAGATGCAACTCCGTGCTTTTTACTTAATTAACTTTTCAGAGTATGTCACAAAAAATACAATTTGGACGCAATTGTTAAGATGCCTTAAAAAAAAACAAAAAAAAATTTATGTGCAGTAGCTCACTACGATTTGTGTTCGTACGCCGAGACATAGGTCTAAAGATACAAACGTTCGTATCCGGAGCCACTGCCTAAATGGAAAGGTTTTTTTTCATTTTGAATAATCTTGTATCCAAACTGGACATTCCAAAATCTCGGGAAGAAATATTCAATAAAAAAAATATCAGAATGAAAATGGCAATAAAATTCTCCGAGTCGCGGCAATTTTGTTGGGTCGGTCGGTTAACGGCAAACAAACTAAATTTTATTTTAGGCCTTATACAGTTACAGATTCCAATGCAGATGGTCCGCCAAGCAAGAAAAGGAAAATGTCAGCAACATTATTTTCAACTAGCGCTGCATTGGATCAACATCTGTTGCTTGGCAACTGCCTTTACCATAATGAAAAGTCCCTGTCAGATCGGGCGAAGGTAGCATATGGGGACAGAGTAAATGCTATACCTGTTTGCAAAGAGGTCCAAGTAGCTAGTGAAGTCTCCTCTGGGAACCCAACATCATTACAGCTTGGGTGGGCATCAAAGCAGAAAAAGAAAAAAAGATAGTGTTCTCGGACAAACAAACAAAATTTATGAGGGACAAGTTTAATGTTGGAAAAACAACCGGTAGAAAAATGGACCCATTCATTGTTTCTCAAGACATGAGGAATCTAAAAAAACCCAGATGGAAGTTTCTTATTCACAAAAACTGAATACCTTACTGGTCAGCAAATATCGTCTTTCTTCTCAATGCTTTCTATGAAAGACAAAAAGGATGTCAGGTCCGCAGAGGAAGAGGATAGGCTATCCCCTAACGAAAAAGTACTATAGTATACTATAGTATACTATAGTATACTTTACTACACAAAACTTTACTATACTTTACTATACAAAACTTTACTATACTACACAAAACTTTACTATACTACACTATACTACACGAAACTTTACTATACTACACGAAACTTTACAATACTACACAAAACTTTACTATACTACACGAAACTTTACTATACTACACTAAACTTTACTATACTACACGAAACTTTACTATACTACATGAAACTTTACTATACTACATGAAACTTTACTATACTATACAAAACTTTACTATACTACACAAAACTTTACTACACAAAACTTTACTACACTATACTACACAAAACTTTACTACACAAAACTTTACTACACAAAACTTTACTACACTATACTACATGAAACTTTACTATACTACACGAAACTCTACTATACTGCACGAAACTCTACTATACTATACGAAACTTTATGAAACTTAACTATACAACACAAAACTTTATAAAACTTATTTACACTACGGGAAACTTTATAACATAAAATATAACGGCATGGACAATCAGGATGTTTTTTATAATTCTTTGTTCACATGAATGCGCATTAGATTTTCGTACATTTGCACTGAAAGTCATATATAGTTATAACAGAAATAAAGCTTACGCTCACGCAGCAAGATACGCCCTTTGGGATTTTTTTCACACCACCAAAATATCTAAGTCCCATAACTCCATATGGACAAATTGGATGAACCTGAAAATCGAAAGGCGGCTTCCTCTTAAGTTCAAAGTCTGATCACAATGAACAAATATCATGAAAATCTGTTGCCGCATATTCAAGTTATTGCGTTCCATGCACCTACATTTTGCCCTTAGCTTAACATGTATGTACATATAACCCCCACCCCCCCCCCCCCCATTACACATAATTTCTGGATAATGTGACAAAAAATGTAAGAACCCGTTATATATTATGTGAAAGAACATCCTTTGTACTTGAAGTATACAAAATTTCAAAACATTTCGACCAAAAATAGATTTTTAAAATAATTTTTAACTATTTTAGTATATTTTCATTGTATTTAAAATATCTAAGTCCCATAACTCTGTAACGAAAAATCGGATGAACCTGAAAATCGAAAGGCAGCTTCTTCTTCAAAGTCTGATCACAATGTAGAAGTATCCTGTAAATCCGTTGACGCATATTCAAGTTATTGCGTTCCATGCACCTATATTTTGCCCTTAGCTTAACATGTATGTGCATATAACCCCCCCCCCCCGCCCATTACACATTATATCTCGGTTATGTGACCAAAAAATTATAAACCCGTTACATATGTCAAAGAGAATCCTTTCTACCTTAAGTATACAAAATTTCAAAACATTTCGACCAGAAATAGATTTTTAAAATAATTTTTAACTATTTTAGTATATTTTCACTGTATTTTAAAATATCTAAGTCCCATAACTCTGTAACGACATATCAGATGAACCTGAAAATCGAAAGGCGGCTTCCTCTCCACAGTCCAATCATAATGTATGAATATAATGAAAATCTGTTGACGCATATTGAAGTTATTGCGTTCCATGCGCCTATGTTTTGCCCTTAGCTTAACATGTATGTGCATATAACCCCCCCCCCCCCCTTCCCATTACACACAATATCTCGGTTATGCGACAAAAAATTAAAAACCCGTTCATATGTCAAAGAACATGTTTTCTACTTGAAGATACAAAATTTCAAAACATTCCGACCAAAAATAGATTTTTAAATAATTTTAAACTATTTTAGTATATTTTCACTGTATTTTAAAAATCTAAGTCAAATAACTCTGTAACGACAAATCCGATGAACCTGAAAATCGAAAGGCGGCTTTCTCTCCACAGTCCAATCATAATGTTTGAATTTCATGAAAATCCCTTGACGCATATTCAAGTTATTGCGTTCCATAGGCGGACACACAGACGGATGGACGGACTTCGCCATACCATAATACAACCCGTCAAATGACGGGCGTAAAAAAAGTAGAATTTATGCCCAATTATTGTATTTCTAATAAGTTTCGTCTAGGCTTTTAGAATTTTCAGAAAGGCTGATACAATATCAAAGTATGGTATATACTGTAGAATCAATATATATCATATATGCATGTGCCAGATTTAATGCAAAATAGTTTCGCTTTGCATTCGCTCGACAAAATCTAATGCGAAGTTGATCTGCACAAAACTTCACAGAAATGTGTCTTAAAGCTGTAGCTACAGTGTATGGGGGATTATGACATGATCAATATTTTTTATTACGCAACTTCTTTGTAGTACATTTTTTAATGTGCATAGTGTCTGAAATTAGACAATGATTTAAAAAGGACAGGTATAATTTTGTCCCAATGCACTATTGATGGTACATGTAGCACTGATGCAAGCCTCCCCCCTTTCCGGTTTCTGAGAATAAATTACTTTCAAATAAATATGCTTAAGTTTCTAAGATTGAATATAAATTCAGTAAGTGGAATACATTTGAATTATGTAACACAAAAGATAGGTAGGCTTTGTTTACATCATGATATATCACAATAGTGAATAACAGTCAGAGGCAATTCGAGTTACAAAACGTTAACATTACCACGAGAATATCTTAAACGAAGCTTTCTCCCATCAATCATATTCCATATCAAATTCTTGTAAAATATGATTGTGAGTACTCAGTTTACCTTGTTTTTTCTCACTTTTATCCAATTTCTCGTCGATGTCCTGACGTCTATATATAGAAGTCCAAGACACTCCATATCTATGTTAGGAGTACTGGGTAGGCAAGACCAGAGCATATTTTCAAGAGTCCCGGGGAAAGAGGGTTGCAGCGAAAGCGATGAAAAGGAGCGGGTCCAGGGTTACAAGCATATAGGAGGTATCCCCAAAGCCGGATCCCTAAAGAATTATTGAGTATCGAGCGGGAGGGGAGGGGGGGGGGGAGTAACATCCGATTCTGTAGGTAGGGATTCGGGGGCCTTTCACGGGAAAGTGTTGTTCAGAGGAAGGAGAGGCACGCATGGTGGCGGTGGTTCAAATGAAATCATAATTATATTATGTCTGATTTAAAATTTGAAAAAAATGTGTACTAGTACATTCAAAGCATTCATGTATACATGTAAATCTATTTTTTTCAAAGTAACATTCATTTGTCGATCATCAACTGCTTAGCGGAGGTTGTATTGATCTACTAATTATACGTTAGAGAGAGAGAGAGAGAGAGAGAGAGAGAGAGAGAGAGAGAGCACTGGCAAAACCCCACTTGTGGGGAACTCACACCTGTCAAACTACCTTTCTTGTGAGGAATGTTGGAAATTGTGGGGAAAATCGCCATTCCCCATAAACCTAACCGGTAATTCTAAATGGTTCAAGGTATCCACAGGCAATAAAAAAGATATTTTTTGATAGTTTTGTTGTATTTTTTTGTCAGTAAAGAGTTAAGGCATCGCAGAAGCGTATTCACCATGGTAGGAGGAATTTTCCTTTGTGGGGAATTTCTCTCTCCTTCGTACGATCAAAATTATCTCTTCGCCGTGAAATTGGTGTTTGGGCATGCTGGGTAATTTTTCTGTTCGGAGCCTTTTTTTTTTATTGTGATATAGAGCTAAGTTTGATGTATCGATATTTCATTCGTAATGGGTCGATTATTATCGATTAACGGGGTGTTGTAGTCATCCGATTTCGGTAATCGATTTGGAAGTAAAATAATCGATCGCCTAGCGCGAAAAATGCAGAAGTGAAGGCTGCCGCTGATGTATCAGAGGAAATTCTGTCCGGTGGTCAAAACCGCACTATACATACAAGTTAAGTTTACGTTATCAGATGAGCCCAGCATAGAGGATCCTACAGAACCTGCACTGGAAAACAACGCTACAGTAAGTAATTCAATTATTTTTTAGGTAAACTGATCAACAGGTTCCTGCAGATACCGTACATCGTTTCCATCCATCTGTCCATCCCCTCCCCTCTATCTTTCTCATAATCATGGCCAATGTGGCCGTGGAGTAAAAGAATCTAATGCCTCGTTTACATGGAGAGTTTATTGTGCAATAAACCTAAATTTGTTGCGCAATAAATTTATTTTGCGTTCACACAACAAAGTTTAATGCGCAATAAATTTTCAATTTGTTTCGCAATAACTTTATTGCGCAACAAATTCTGCCGTGTAAACGCTAAGCGAAGCTGATGCACAATAAATCTGATGCATGCGCATCATCATGACAAGAGAAAGAGAATGATATACTTAAGAATATAACTATCCGATGTCTATATTTTAAAGATTCTATTGAGAGATTCCGATTTTTCTTATATATAAGAATGCTTTTCTATAAAGTCTTGATCCCTTATATAGAATGACGTCACAATTGACTGACGTCATGTTGTAGACTGAAATGACAAATAAATGAATGTTTGTTATATTACATGTAGGCTACCTCTCAAAATAGTCTTAATTTTAGACTTTACGAAAATTATTCGAATAATATCTGTTGTACATTTTTATTCATGATTCTTGTGCATGTGCGTTGGCATTTATTGTGCAATAGTTTCGGTCTCATGTGAACGCAAAAAAGCTTAATGCGAAACAAATTAGTTGCGCAATAAAGTTATTGCGAAATATATTTACCGGTATTGCGAAACCGTGTGAACGAGGCTTTAGAGATATTAATGAAGTGGCGATAATATGTGCTCGGCGATAATATGTGCCGGACCAGTAAAGAATCTTTATGTATATTGCTGATGTAGAAATCTAATTTTTTCACCTTAATTACATCTCTAAAATATGAAACAGTGTACAAAATTTCAAATAATTTCATAACCTGCAAATACTGAATTTTATGATAGAAAGTCGGTAAATTTGAATGTATTTCCCCCACCTCTCTTCGGATAGGGTAGGTCTCTTCATCTTCCTATATCTCTTTGGTTTTTGATTTTTTTTTTTGTACGGATTTTTCACAGGCGAAAAGAAGAAAGTTCAAAGTTTCAAATATAATGTGAACTTTGTAGAAAAAGCTAAGGATTTTCAGTAAGAACAGATAGAGGTGGCGATAATATGTACCCTCCCTTCTTTTAAACTTGGTGCTACCCTTAAGTTCAATGAGAACCAGTAAACATTAGAACCAATCATCAGATTGTCATGAAAATTGGAACAATTGGTATCTTGGGTTTCTCATCCTCCTGTGCAAATTTTATCAAATTTCGGAAAGAGATAAACTTAAAGTTTTAGAGGAAAAAATGTTGAAAAAAGTGGTGATAATGTGCCTGACCAGTATCTGTGAAAGATCCTGTCTAATGTTAATGTTTACATTTACAGATACAAATTTACAGATTTTCAAATATATACTCTACCTCCCCCCCCCCCCCACCAACCAGCATGACTGAAAAGGATCGTTTTAAGATACTTTTCATGCATTTTCAAAATTAATAAATGAAAGGGGATTAGGTTTTTTTTCAAGCACCCTTGTCTTGATTACTTTGATTAAGTTTTATTATTCAACAAGATTAACTAATAAAATCACATATAAATATAATACTTATTATGTAAAATTATGGAAAAACTAGTTTCTGACATTACGTTTGCGGACAGTAAATGCTGATAAATGTAAAAACGGATGTTTGCACCGTAAAATCAGCATTTACCGTCCGCAAAAATAACGTAAGTATCTAGTTATTCCCATCCTTATGCAAACTATATTTTTGTGAATAAAAAGGAAAATGTGACGTTAGCAACGTCAAAGCCTAGTATGTTTTAGTTTTACAGCCGTAACTAATGAGCAAACAACCAATGAAATTTGACGTTATGGCGACATTGCATTAGAATCAGTTTTAAATGTATGTTTTATTTGGATAAAAAATGGTAAATTTGAGTAAAATGTAATACGCAGATTATAACCGATAAAATCGTATCGGATACACCAACTAATTCTAACCAAGTATTGGTTATTATTCTGAACGGATTTCCCACCACTATTTTTACAAAATGTATTCAGTCACTTCAGTTCTTGCATTTTATAGTTTCTTATTCATTTATTCCAGGGGTCTATTGTAACCAAGACCCCTCGCCCCTAACTAAAAAGCTGGATCTACTGAATTACAGAAATGCTTTCATGAATATCTTCATTACGAATCGTATCCTGAGTAAATATCATCATATGTATCGTATCATGAGCTTAGCGTATTGTGACAGCCAAAAATTTAACCCCCTGGACCGGTGACTGTCTGTATGGCTCATTTATGGCTTTGGAAATAGAAAAACCCTGACGATTTTTGTGTTGCCTGCGAAGCATAGCGACACTTAGAGATCACTTTGTTCGTTGTCCGTCTGTCAGTCCGTCTGTCTGTCTGTCACACTTTGGGCGTCACAGCCCATAACTTTTGATTGGTAAGTGATAGGGCTTTGATATTTCACATGTGTATTCCTTGTGACAAGACCTTCCTACACATACCATAATCTTTGACCTAGTGACCTTGACCTACATATTTTACCTACTTTAAAAAAAATTAAGAATGGATATATCTTTTGATTGGTAAGCATGGTAAGTGTTATGACTTTGATATTTCACACGTGTAATCCTTGTGGCAAGACCTTTCTACAAATACCATAATTCTTGACCTTGTGACCTTGACCTAGAGATTTTACCTACTTTTGAGAAAAAGATAAGATTTGCTATATCTTTTGATTGGTAAGTGATAGGACTGATATTTCACATGTTAAATCCTTGTGGCAAGACCTTTCTACACATACCATAATTTTTTACCTATTGATCTTGACCTACATATTTGACCTACTTTTAAAAAAATTAAATTTGTATATATCTTTTGATTGGTAAGTGATAGGGCTTTGGTATTTCACATGTGTATTCCTTGTGACAAGACCTTTCTACTCTGACCATAATGATTGAACTTGTGACCTTGACCTAAATATTTGACCTTTTTTCAAGAAAAGTAAAATTGGCTATATCTTTTTATTGGTAGGTGATAGAGCTTTGATATTTCACATGTATTTTCCTTGTAACAATGCCTTTCTACACATACTATATTTTTTTTTTTAGCTTTTGACCTTGACCTAGCTATTTGACCTTATTTTCTAAGAAATTAAGGTTGTACATGTATATATATCTTTTAATTGGTAGGTGATAGATCTTTAATATTTCTTATGATGAGACCTTTTTGTTACCAATTTTTACGTAGTGACCTTGACCTAGATGATTGACACTCTTTTATGAAAATTTGAGAATGACCATATCTTTGAATTTGTACTAAGAGGTCTGATATTTCAAATGAATTTCATTTGACAAGACTTTCTACTGATACCAATAATTTTGATCCACTTTCTAGAATAATAATCAAACCGCTTCGCAGGCGACATAAGCATTCCATGGATTGCTATTTTTTAGTACTAGAACACTTATAGTGACTATAACTTATACATACATGTAATAATTATACGTACGCCACATACACATAACAGAGTGAACTAAGGGGACCACACATGTTAAGGAGGCACTTGCCTTGACCTAATGCATTCTGCACTGAGGAAGAAGAATGATGTAAAGTTGGCGATCACAGTGTTTCCCAAAAACTTTCAGCTCACATAGGTCACTCGGACCTATGTAATAAAGAAACACATAGGGCCAAAACAAAAACTGTCTGAAAAAGAAGAGGCCCAAGGGGGCCACATCGCTCACCTGAGTTGCAAACAATAGAATGATAGTGGACAATTTGGTAGAGGACATTGAGTACTAGTTTCCTGCAAGGTTTTGTTAAATTCTGTGTAGCAATTTCAGAGGAGATGTCGAAAATGTGTCATCCAATCAGAGCCCTGGGCGGCAATATTCTTTGACCTGTCGGCATATAAAAACTCAAAATTGGTAGAGGTTGAGTACTTGCTTCCTGTTAGGTTTTATGAGATTTTTGCAGCGGTTGCAGGGGAGATGTGTCAAAAATGTGTCAGCCAATCAGAGCCCTCGACAGCCATATTTGTTAAGCGATCGTCACCAAAAAAAAAAAAAATTGACGAGGACCTTGAGTACTTGCTTCCTGTAAGGTTTCATGAAATTCTGTGCAGTGGTTGCAGAGGAGATGTCGAAAATGTGTCAGCCGATCAAAGACCTCGGCAGCCATATTTATTGACCGATTGGCACGAAAAACACAAACTTGGTAGAGGACCTTGGGTTTCATGAAATTCTTTGCAGTGGTTGCAGAGGAGATGTCTAAGATGTGTCAGCCAATCAGAGCCCTCGGCAGCCATATTTATTGACCGATTGGCACGAAAACACAAACTTGGTAGAGGACCTTGAGTACTTGCTTCCTGTAAGGTTTCATGAAGTTCTGTGCAGTGGTTGCAGAGGAGATGTCAAAGATGTGTCAGCCAATCAGAGCCCTCGCCAGCCATATTTATTGACAGATTGACAAAAACCACAAACTTGGAAGAGGACCTTGAGTACTTGCTTCCTGTAAGGTTTCATGAAATTCTGTGCAGTGTTTGCAGAGGAGATGTAAAAAATGTATCAGCCAATCAGAGCCCTCTGCAGCCATATTTATTGACTGATTGGCACGAAAAACACAAACTTGGTAGAGGACCTTGATGACTTGCTGCCTATTAGGTTTCAGGAAATTCTGTGCAGCGGTTGCAGAGGAGATGTCGAAAATGTATCAGCCACTCAGAGCCCTCGACAGCCGTATTTGTTGACCGATCAGCACGAAAAATACAAACTAGACAGAGGACCTTGAGTACTTGCTTCCTGTAAGGTTTAGTGAAATTCTGTCTAGCTTTTACAGAGGAGAAATCGAAAATGCGTCAGTATGCTCTGATCAAATATTTAACGGTTAGGAAGGAAATTAACAAGAAAGTTGTCTATTTCGACACTGTGCGTATTTCGCGCCTGAAAGCTACATATGTGGCTGATAAGTACGAAATAAAACCGTTTCCAAGTTTCTGGATGGCAGATGTTGCTGATTATATTGATATAATAACCTCAAGGTTAATTTCATTTATGAAATTTTGACTCGAAAAGCTACAGAATCATAATAAACATCAAATTAGTCTAAAATAATGCAATTTTTGTGAATTTTCGCTTGATATTTGATGTTTTCTCTTTTCAGCACCCCTACCTCTTCAACCCGTAATTATTACATCTATCCCCAAATCTATTTAACATGTTTAAATAAAATATCTACTAGAAATCTTCTAAGACTTGATATTTTAATCCTGACCAACTTTCTCCTAAAATAGAAGGACAGTGTACGAGAAATAATTGAGTGATTTCAGGGCTAAATCAAGCCCTTATCTTAACAGCTCCTCCTCACCAGGGAACAAAAATATTGTAAAAACTTGCACCAGAACATTTGATTCCATAACAAATACACATAACAGAAGGCATCGGTCATTCGTACTGAGTATCGAATGGAAAGCACTGGTCCCAACGTAATTTTGCCTGTCAGGACCGTCGGACTGATGTTATTATGAAAGACTGCGATCACAATACTGGTACATATACCAATATTGTTGACAACAAGTGATGGGGAAAAGGGTTCAGAATCTGATGATAATCGATAATCGATTAGTGTATTCAATGCGATTTTACAGATTTTAATAAGTTCATTACAATTCTACTAGTGCAGTGACGATAGACTTTTGATAGTCAATTGCTGAAACCCTTTGATTTTCGATAATGGATTGTAAAATTTACTATCGATTTTCGCTCAGAGATAAAAGTATTACCATGATAACTACAATCAAAAGTGTTTACATGAAAAGCAATCAAAAATTACACCAAGCCAAGAGGACAAAATGAAAATGGTAAAGAAAAACAAATTACATGTAAATTGTTGGTTGTACTTTACACATGCATTGTATTTTGATGTATTTGCAGTGTATGTATATGTATATGTGAAGCAGGTTGTAGCCTCAATTGTATTTCACTAGTTTTGAATATAATTTTTGAAAATACGTTAGTTCTGATAATCAATCAATAGTAAGTTTCCGATAGTGTCCCAATAATCGATAGTAAAATTTGTCCGATTTCTCTACTCAAATTTTCTATTTTTTATCCAAGTAAAACATACATTTGATCTATTAATATAATGTTTTACCTCATAGCCATGATAACCTTCAAACTTTATGATGACAATAACAAATTAAAGAAATTATTTGTAAATGGTATATATACATTTAGGTAAACATGGTAAAAGTTGAGGAGTGCCAGAACAGTCTTGAAGCCCTGGTTGACACAAAGGGGCTCTATACAGTCCAATTTCTACAATGAACACAAGATCTCAGGATTTGAGGGAAGATATCAAAAGAGCTAAGACCAAGTTCCTAGAACAACTCAAGGAAAACATTGAACAAAGGTATCTTTTGGGTTAATTATCCTGCTATATTGCATTCACAAGCACACATTTATTAATGGAGGTACAGTACAGTTAAAGTATTTTGATATCTATGATTTACTTATTGAGCCACTAACCCCCAGGGTAAAAGTGCAGATAGATAAGTCCTCAGATACAATAAGAGACAGAATGATACATATTTTTGCAATTTATTAGTCTCCTACCGGCAACGCCGAAGGGGACTTTTAGTTTCCTCTCGGTCTGTCTGTCCGTCTTCCCCCCCTCTGTCCGAATATCAGTTTTCCAGACTTTTTTCTGCAATGGATGGAGATATTCAGATGAAATTTGATACACAGCTTGGTCTTGGATAGTTACAGAGCAAGTTTGACTTTCGTCACGCTTGACTTATTTTTTTGAGGAGTTATGCCCCTTGATGACTTGGAAAATTCAGTATTTGTCACTTTTCCGGACTTTTTTCTGCAACAAATAGAGATATTCAGGTGAAATTTGATACACAGCTTGGTCTTGGATAGTTACAGAGCAAGTTGGACTTTTGTCACACTTGACCCAATTTTTGAGGAGTTATGCCACTTGATGACTTGGAAAATTCAGTTTTTGTCAGTTTTCCGGACTTTTTTTCTGCAACAAATAGAGATATTCAGGTGAAAGGAGTAGGTGCGGTAACCTGCAATTTCGGCCCTATTTTCAAAGTTGTTTATATATTCATAATATTCTAGTTTATAAAATGCCAAATATATGGTGAATCCAAATCAGGAAAGCCTTTTTTTATTTCACAATTCTATACTGAAAAATACGTCCCTCAAAAACGTCTAAAAAATGTTGAAATCATTGAAAATATCAATAAATGAGCTATATTTCGATACAAAACTATGAAATCAAGTAGCACTCCAGGCCTTGCCCATGGATATTTTTGCATCAGTTGATGGATTTCTGATCGGCCTTTAAATTTGCATAAAAAAATTTGTGGGCGAGGCCTGGATCATAGATGAAATTTGACGATTTGTATGTAAAATACGATGATTTTCCTTAGTTTTGCGTCATTCAGGGTAAATGACGTCAACACATGACGTCAATCATCACGCGCGTGACGTTTCGAGGGCTCAAAACTATGACACGGTGTTTTATCAAATATTCAACATTGTAAAAAGTGATAATAAATAATTCGTTCATCAAAAGCATTTTTTGTCGAAATTATACGGCCGCTTAGCGCATCTAGTCCTTTGATACACAGCTTACTCTTGGATAGTTACATAGCAAGTTCAACTTTCGTCACGCTTCACCCATTTTTCGTGGAGTTATGCCACTTGATGACTTGGAAACTTCAGTTTTTGTCAGTTTTCCGGACTTTTTTCTGCAACAAATAGAGATATTCAGGTGAAATTTGTTCACAGCTTAGTCTTGGATAGTTACAGAGCAAGTTGGACTTTTGTCACGCTTGACCTATTTTTCGAGGAGTTATGCACCTTGATGACTTGCACAATTCAGTTTTTGTCAGTTTTTCAAACTTCTTCCTGCAACAAATAGAGATATTCAGGTAAAACGATACTCAGCTTAGTCTTGGATAGTTACAGAGCATGTTCAACTTTCGTCACGCTTGACCTCTTTTTCGAATGGATAAAGCTGATAAAACCTCAGAACTGAGCAGCACGGTTTAATTAAAACTCATTTTTAATTGAAGAATAATTCATAGGCAGAGTTGCAGGACATAGTTATATGCCGCCGGTAGGGGACTTAAATTGCTCAGCGATCATAATATTTTTTTCATCTGTTTTTTACTAGAAATTTGATTTCAGTATCTCACTCCTAGGACTTACGTTATAATTTTCAGTTTGTATTTTACATAATAACACTATGATACTTCAGGTTACATGTGCTATGACAAACGCCCTGCAGTCTGTTCCATCAAGTTCCGACAATCGAGTACGGAGCATGACTACATTACAACACCCTCCTCCTCAGGCCATGCTATCTCCAAATCAAGAAATTACCAGGTGAGAAAGTTGTTAGATTTTAGGTTTGTGTTTTTTTGTGAATATTGCATGACAATCTGGATATTGTACCTTTTTAGCTCGCCGCGATGAAAATGTCCGGAGAGCTAATGCCATACCCTCGGCGTCTTTGTCGTCGACGTCCGTAGTCAAAACTTTAACCTGAGCTATATCTCTTGAACTATAAGGGGTAGGGCTTTGATATTTCACTTGTAGATACCTTGTGACAAGGCCTTTCATTTGAGACCATGACCTTTGACCTTGGACTTTGACCTACTGTTCAAAAAGTTTAACCTGGGCTAAATCTCTTGAACTATAATGGGAAGGGCTTTGATGTTTCACTTGTAGATACATTGTGTACCTTGTGACAAGACCTTTCAACTGAGACATGACCTTTGACCTAAAGACCTTGACCTTGGACTTTGACCTACATTTGAAAAACTTTTACCTGGGCTATACCTCTTAAACTATAAGGGGCAGGGCTTTGATATTTTACATGTAGATACCTTGTGGTGAGACCTTAGATTTGAGACCATGACCTTTGACCTAGTGACCTTGGCCTGGTACTGACACTATTATAATGCAATATTAGTAGGTTAAGAGAGTACATGGGTATCAGGTGAGCGTTGTGCCCCCGGGACTCTTGTTTATATGGCCTTACCTGTATTTAATTTCATATATATCACTGTTTTTACATGGAACCTCCATTTATTAGTTCAACTGTCTATATGTTTCATACAGCCTATCTGACAATTCATGTATTAAAACCCTAATGCATTAGCGGTTTATAGGGATCACTTTGTCCTGTGAAAATCCATCTGCCAATCTGTTCGTTAAACTGTTTGTCATTCTGTCTGCTTGTTTGGTATTGTTTAAGTCACACATTCGCATGATTAATGTATGTTATACTTAAATTAGACTTGCAGGGTTGGTCAAGCATGATAAGACTCAATATCCTATTGGGCTCAAGGTCATCTGCAGAATAAGTTTTATATCTTATAAATCTTTTATCATTTATTGTGTGTAATTTATTCAGGTATATTTATGTTGCCAACTATTTAATTACAATTATTAATTAACAATGGATGTATAATTTCAGATGATATAGTGGTAATTCCTTATCCTGAAGCCTTCAATAAACTGCCTATGATCCACAAACATGGGAATCCAGTCGATTCAGCTAATCCTAAATCTGCATCAAAATCCTCAAAATTCAATCCGTTTAAAACCATTCAGAGCAAAGGCGAAAAATCCAAGGGGAGAGAATCAGGAAAACTAGACAGTGTAGAAATGCAAACAAAATCTCCCATGTTACTGAATGGTGACAATATTGACAGCTCGCGTCATCGTAGACAGTATAAAATTGCAGCATCCTGGTAAAAGAAACGTTGATCATGATTTGATGGCTGACATAAAGTGTTCAATTCTTCTTCAAGCAGTGCTAGGGGAACGAAACAGAAAACGATCGGCGATGTTTTAATATTTCTTGAGTGTATTTAACAAAAAATTATGAATTGCTGACAGTGTGTCTATTGTAATGAGCGAAAAAATTCTTGGAAAATTTGCAGGGACGGTCAATTATGATAAGATTCAACACCCAAATAGGGTCTAGGTCAAATATCCAGGGGCAAACAAACAAACACATACTTTTCATATTGTCTGTTGCCAAAATGGTTGGAGTGAAATGTTTAAAATGGCTGTTTTTTATTAAAGTACTAACAGCGAGTCAAGAAAACGGAAATTTGGATTTTTAGTGAAAATGCTTTTAGATTGATACATATGAATATCGAGGGAAATGTTCAATTAATAGAGCACTGTTTGAAAATTAAATTTTTAATAATTAGTAATTAATATTTTCGCTGTACACATAGAAAATAACACGTAAAATCATCTTTTTCATGCACAGTATGAATTACACAATAGCCATAATCTGAATACGACACAATAGATTTATGCCTGAATGATTAGTGAATATCTACCTGTATGAATAGGAGTTGCTGTTACTTTTAACATACTCGACCCTTGTTGAGAAAAATGACTTGGTCAATTTGTAAGTGTAAAATATTGCTATTTTCCAATGAGTACACCAAAAATGATGTCTTGTAAGGTTTAGAAAGCTAAGTTTTTGAGTAGTGCTTTTCCTTCTGTATTACCATTTCAATTTTCCAATGATTCTATTTTACCGCTTGCAAATAGAACGGAAATTTCCGTTTTCTTAAAATCCTGTTAGTACTTTAGTGATAATAATCATGATAATATACCCTGTAGTATGATTGGTTGAGAAATTTATATACAAGGTTTTTATTTAATTTTATTATGTGCAGTTGAATTGTATGCTTTTATTTCCTCTCCTTATCCTTAGAAATTGATGTGATTTTTTTTCACGGTATATATGCACAATGTGTAAAGAAATGGACCTTGACTTATAAGTGTCATGATTTTTGTGCGAATAGCACATAGCGATTGCCTGATTTCTTCACTCATGGGAGCCCCGTCTACTGAGTATGTATAAACGATGTTACTCTGTTTACATGTACCTTGGGACTGCGTCAGCGTCATGATTGGTATAAAGTCTGATCACTGTCTGAATCAATGAATTATATCTAAATGAATCGAGCTGTCGTGTTATGTACATGCATGACCTAATAAAAAATTGCATCTGTATGTACTGAGATGAACACAGGCTATCGGTGCTATCGATAAAGATAAAAAGTTGAATCATTGAAACGTAAAACTATCTTCAAGTAGGCTTATTTTGCCCCGCTTCACAAAATAAAATTTGTATACGACGGAAAAATTAGGAACTTCCATCATGAAATATGATATTGACAATCATGAAAAATAAAAGATCAAAACATTCCCGTTTAGCATGTATCATATTTTTATATACTTAAAAAAGAAGTGAATTTTCCTTCAAATTCTTAGCACACACCTAACATTGAACACGAAAGGCATTTTAGTTCTGTCTTTATCCGTCCATAAACTGACCTACGAAGGTGTTCAGGAACAAATATAACTTTTAAAACACAATATTTTGTCATACATAATAAGTGATATTATTCTGGCTATTCGCACTCAGTACCTTTAGTGCTTTGATTAAAATGGAGTTGACATCTAGAATTTGATGGTATGATATTTAGCTCTACTAGTCTATGACCAGTCGAGCTTATGCGATCGCCCTATGTCCGGCGTCCTGTGTCCGTCCGTCCGTCCGTCCGTCCGTCCGTCTGTCCGTTAAACATTTCTTGTGGTTTCCAGTCCTCTGAAACTGTTGGTGATGGAAAGTTAATTCTTTTTGCAACATGATTGGTCTATGGTCTAGTTGTGCACCTGATATTTTGTTTGAGCCCCTGACCCCCAAGGTCTTAGGAAATGGGTGTGGTCATTTTCCCTATATAACTCTATGTAATCTTGTGGTCACCATTTCTCAGAAAGTATAAATGATACAGTGGCGGATTCAGGGGGGTGCGGAGGGGGCGCCCGCCCCCACGGCACTGACCCCAAATTTTCCAAAAACAGGTATATTTTTACCCATTTTCAGTAAAAATCGGCAAAATTCGCCCCTTGACCCCCCGACAAAGGGGGCGCTGGATCCGCCACTGTGATAGAAAGATAATTCTTTTTGCAATATTAAAGGTCTATGATCTAGGTGTGCACCTGATATTTCATCTAAGCCCCTGACCCCTGGGTCTTAGGAAATGGGTGTGGTCATTTTCTCCTCTATAACTCTATGTTAAATCTTGTGGTCACCATTTCTCAGAAAGTATAAATGATAGAAAGTTAATTCTTTTTGCAATGTTAAAGGTTGATGATGTAGTTGTGCACCTAATATTTCATCTGAGCCCCTGATCCCCAGGGTCTTAGAAAATGGGTGTGGTCATTTCCTCTTATGTAACATTGTATAGTCTTGTGGTCACCATTTCTCAGAAAGGGTAAATGATAGAAAGTTAATTCTTTTTGCAATATTAAAGGTCTATGATCTAGGTGTGCACCTGATATTTCATCTAAGCCCCTGACCCCTTGGGTCTTAGGAAATGGGTGTGGTCATTTTCTCCTATATAACTCTATGTAATCTTGTGGTCACCATTTCTCAGAAAGTATAAATGATAGATAGTTAATTCTTTTTGCAATGTTAAGGGTCTATGATCTAGGTGTGCACCTGATATTTCATCTGAGCCCCTGACCCCTTGGGTCTTAGGAAATGGGTGTGGTCATTTTCTCCTATATAACTCTATGTAATCTTGTGGTCACCATTTCTCAGAAAGTATAAATGATAGAAAGTTAATTCTTTTTGCAATGTTAAGGGTCTATGATCTAGGTGTGCACCTGATATTTCATCTGAGCCCCTGACCCCTTGGGTCTTAGGAAATGGGTGTGGTCATTTTCTCCTATATAACTCTATGTAATCTTGTGGTCACCATTTCTCAGAAAGTATAAATGATAGAAAGTTAATTCTTTTTGCAATGTTAAAGGTCAATGATCTAGTTGTGCACCTGATATTTCATCTGAGCCCCTGACCCCTGGGGTCTCAGGAAATGGGTGTGGTCACTTTCTTCAATGTAACTCTATGTAATCTTGTGGCCATTATTTCTCAGAAAGTATAAATGATAGAAAGTTTATTCATTCTTCAATATTAAAGGTCAATGATCTAGTTGTGCACCTGATATTTCATCTGAGCCCCTGACCCCTGGGGTCTCAGGAAATAGGTGTGGTCATTATCTCCTATAGACCTCAATGTAATCTTGTGGTCACCATTTCTCAGAAAGTATAAATAATAAAAAGTATAAATAATAAAAAGTTAAATCTTTTTTGCTATATTATATGTCTATGATTGAGTTGAGCACAAGCTATGTTGTTAGAGCCCCTGACCACCAGGGTCTTAGTAAATGGGTGTGGTAATTTCCTCTTATGTAACATTGTATAATCTTGTGGTCACCATTTCTCAGAAAGGGTAAATGATAGAAAGTTAATTCTTTATTGCAATGTTCAGGGACTATGATTTAATTGTGCATCTGAAGTTTTGTTTGAGCCCCTTACCCCAGGGTCTTAGACATTGGATGTGGTCACTTTCTTCTTTTATATGCAACTCAATGTAATCTTATGGTCACAATTTCTCAGAAATTATAAATATACAGGGTTACACTTTTTTAGCCCCTTACCCTTGGGTCTTAGAAAATAGTTATGTCATTTAGTTATGTATTTTACTAAACAACCAGGAGAGCTTCAGTCTCACAGAGACTTCTAGTTTAAAGAATCATTGACGTCATTGAAGAACCAAGATGATTAATAAAAGAATTTGTAGAATTCAAGTCTTTTTGGAAATACGACTCATTTCCAATTGAGAGGGTATCTGACGTCATGAAATTGGTATGAAAGCATTGATTTTAGTTCGGTTTTTACCCATTTTGAATACTGATATCAGCTTTATATGTAGGTACTGTATCACAAATTCACTGTTTGTCCCAATACCTCCATTTCTTTGGTGGGTACACAAAGCTATTGTTCAACCTTATATTGATTATCTAGTTTTACATTCTATATTTGTAGGCTATATTTAAAAAATAAAATGTGGAATTAGATCTTTGTATTCTGCTTAATATTTGCAGACTATTTTTTATCCACTTCAAATGGAAAACTCCATCCCAGATTACAAGTTGAATTTGGCCTCCAGAATTGTTGTCTGTGAAAATTGTCATTTTTTATCCCAATTCAGATTTTTTTACTGTTGCACATTGGAATCAGGTCTGTTTTTACTATGGGATCAAGGCAATTGTCTGAAACCCTTAGTTGATAGCAATCAGTTGTGTAAATGTGTGCTTTTATGTCGGCATATTTATCCCCTTGTGCAACTTTGAAGCTGCAGGGATATAGTAACGCCACCTTGTGTTAAGTGAGTATGTAGGTCTACAAATGCTTGTGGACACTCACAATTTACTTTCAATCTTCATTAAACTTTGCATGCAATGCATGCAAGTTGTCCATGACAATACCTATTGATTTTAAAGGTCAAAATCAAGGTCACAATTGGTGATAATAGAAAAGGTTTGTGGACACTCTAGAGGTCACATTTTGCTTCCAGTCTTCTTCAGGCATGTACGTGTTATCTGTCCATGGTGAGAAAACAACACTCATTATATTTCATGGTCAAAAGTCAAGGTCACAATTAGTCATTATTGGAAAACCTTGTGGACACTCTTGGATATCACAGTTTTCATAAAATATCCATCAAACTTTGCATATAAGTTGTCCATGGCAAGAGGACAAAACCTACTGAATTTCAGGGTCAGACCTGTCACAGTTAACCTCCAGTATTTATCAATCTTTGCATGTAAGTTGTCCATAGTGAGAAGATAATACCTATTGATTTTCAAGGTCAAGGTCACGATTGGTGATACATGTACTAGAAAAAGATATCACAGTTTACTTCCTATCTTCATCAAAATTTGCATGTAAGATGTCCATGATGGGAAGACAATACCTATTGATTTTCAGGGTCAAGGTCTCTATTCATATAAAATTATACAAAAACCTTGTTGACTCTCTAGAGGTCACAGTTTACCTCAGATCTTCATCAAACGTTGCATACAAGGTGTCCGTTGAAAGAGGACAAGACCTTTTGAATATCAGGGTCAGCGATCAAAGGTCAAGGTCAGAATTGGTGATAATTGGAAATCATTCTGAATTCTCTAGTAAAGGTCACCAGTCACTTCCAGTATTCATCAAACATTGTGTGAGAAGACAACATCTATTGATTTTAAAGGTCAAAGTCAATTTCATGTCACTATTGGTAATCATCAAAAAACTTGAAGACATCACAGTCTTCCAATCTTCATCAAACTTCGCATATTAGTTGCCTATGGTTAGAAGGCAGACGAGACCAAGGTCAAAATTGGCAATACATGTAATAGAAAAAAGATGTAGATGTGAAGATCTTTTAATGTAGGCCTTTCATATTTCATACACACATTCACCATAAAGAGTACTACATTTTAGTACCATGAATTTTGACCATGTAACCTTCACCTTTTTCAACAATTTATGCTAAGATGTTTTGAAAGTAGATTTCTTTTATACTATTAATGGTACAATGTAGGCCTTTCATATTTCATACACGCATTCACCATAAAGAGTACTACATTTTGGTTCCATGTTTTTTGACCCTGTGACCTTGACCTTCACCCTGTACAACATTTTATTTTTTTAAGATGTTTTGAAAGCAGATTTCTTTTTATACTATAAATGGTAGGACTTTCATATTTCATACACCAATTCTCCACAAAGAGTGCTAGAGTTTGGTGTCATGACTTTTGACCTTGTGACCTTTACCTTGACTTTGGGCTTATGTTAAAATTAGGACATGTTTAGAAATTTTGAAAGCAGATTTCTTTCATACATACATACGTACGGACCATACAATTTGATGCTATCACACTGTGTTTCCGGCGGTCACGGCAGCCACGTTTCAAGCCAACGTGGACGAAACGTGGTGACCATGAGACAACGTAGGCGAACGGGATTCGACAAACGTAACTACATGTAGCCGTGATTGTCGGGGCAAATGTTTAAACTGTCAAAACATCTGCCACAGCAGTCGAGGCGCAGATGGCCTACTTTCATAGACCGACTTAAAACGTGGTGAACGCAACAAAACGTGACAGGACGTAACAGACCGTAAGAAAACTTGGAATTGGTCTGGTACCCTAGGTTTACACTATGTTCCCGGCGACCACGGCAGTCACGGCGGCCAAAAACGTAGCACACCGTATGATTTTTGGCAGTTTTTATCTTGGTATTCAAGTTCTGTTAGGTCTCGTTACGTTTCCGCACGGTCTATCAAGGTATCCGTGACGAGCCGCGGCTCCTGAATCGCGGAGACCTGACGGCGCACTACGTTTCAACCTACGGCTTGTTACGGACGTTTGTACGTTTCCCCACGACCTGTCACGTTCTGATAAGGTCTGTCACGGTTTGTTACGATCCAATCTAGTTGGCCAGGTCTACCAAGATCTGTCAAGGTCCACTACGATTAACTGGGACCGCCGGGGAAAGGAGATACAAAATGCTGCATAAAAGGGTTTGGTTTGTTATACTTCTTGTGTGACCGTGCGTACCGCGCCAGGCCGTAGTAGAACTTGAAATAAACCGTAACAAGCCGTGACTGAACGTGAAGAAACGGCTCACACATTCCTTAGAGCGCCGTGGGAAATCGTGGCACACCTTGATAAAACGTACATCTGCCCTAAAGCACCGCAGCTAAACGGGACATAAACGTGGCAGACCGTAACTCAACTTCACTGGGATCGTAAGTTGCCGAGTCATACTTTTGCTTCCCGTTCCGCTACGGACACTGTCCCAAGTTTTGTTACGGTCTGTAACGTTCTGTCACGTTGCGTTGCGTTCGACCCGTTTTGCTACGGTTTCTAAAGTAGGTCATCTGCACCGTGGCATGCCGTGACAAATGTTTTGACAGTTTAAACATTTGCCCCGTCAGCCCCGGCAACCAAGTCTAGTTACGTTTGTCGATCCCGTTCCCCTACGTTGGGTTCCAATATACAGTTTTAGTTTCGTATTCGAAGAAATGGCCAGGGACGATTTTTTTATTTCTAAGTGTTGAGACTTGAATTTTTTGTAGTAGGCACAGTTAATGAAAAAACTTGGAATTTTGGGGTTTATATGAGTTTGGAAGGTTGTAAAGAAGAGAACTGGACATCAATTTTAGCCATTGGTCCATATAGTATACAGCGATAGGAGACAAAGGCGAAGCGAGTACTGCGCGTCCTGGACTCCTGATGCCGGTAGTGCCGGAGGGGTGTTTCGCACTCTTCCGGATATGTCTGAAAATCCAGATGTTGAAAATTCAAATAATTTTTCATGATAAAAGCTACTGATGTTCTCTTTCAATTCAGTATTAAATGATGTAGATAATGTTTTGAGAACAATGCTGTATTGACCTCACTATTTGGGCTACTGCATCCATTGAACGCATGCGCTCGACTGCCATTTTCACATCGTTCGATACTGATTTACGATTAAACAGTAAATCTGGATGCAATGATTTTCACATGTTTTGTAGGTCTAGATGTATTGATTGTACTAAGGTCTGGTTCATAAAGTTATGTAGAATACTTTAAAAGTCTAATGACTTCAACTTAAGCATGATGCGCATACCTTTTGCGCTTTCGGAACAGTGCGCGAAAACTGTATATTGGAACCTTGTCTCACGGTCACCACGTTTCGTCCACGGTGGCTTGAAACGTGGCCGCCGGGAACATAGTGTAAACGGGGGGTAACAGGACGGGAGGCGTTTATATACGAGTTTGTACATGAGTATGATGTATACACTACATCATGCGAGTTAGTTTAAACAATATTTATTTCTACATATAATGAAGCAACAATGATATAACAGTCATAATAAATAAGGATGGAGATAAAGCTGTAAAGCCTAGTTATAACTCTTCTCCTTCATCTTATAACATTACGACATGTTGGTCATTTAACATTATCAAAACAAGTAAATAGATAGAAAGAAAAGGAGAGAAAAAGAAAAAAACTAGAAATAAGTGAGGGTCATTCGTACGAGTTTTAATGCATTTTTTCACAAATTTTCTTTCAACTCAAAAAAGCTTGACCAACGTCTACTGACGCATGCGCACACTCTATGCGAGTTGTAACGACTCCTCTTCGACTTCTACACGACTTCATACGACTTCTGCTCGACACTTTCGCAACATTTTCGCGAGCTCTACCGATTTGAGTACCTATAAAGCCCCCTTCACACTTCCATGGATCGAGCTACGACTAGAAAAAAAGATGTATCCATGGCGAGTCGGGACGCAAAATGTTCGATGAACCATGAACCTACGACTACAGTACGGATTGCCACAGGGTGATACGAATCGAGTACGGATAGCTAAGGATAGCTACGGATATCGTCCCGACATTACTACGGATTGCTACGATACGAGTACGGATTGCTACGATACGCATACGGATGGATCCGGATAGGTACGGATTGCTAAGGATTACCACGACTTGAGTACGGATAGCCACGGTTCGCGCAGGGATAGCTACGACTTCAGTACTGATTGGTAGGACTGGCTTGAATTTCCTATGTGTTTTTAAACAATTATTATTTACTAATACACCCAATATTTTCAAGCTGAGACACTCTCACTTGTTTTATAACAGTATTGAGGTTTTATACATGTCTTTATATCATTACCTGACATTGAATAGTTGGAGTATTTACTCGTATATTGACCGAAAAACGCACAGAATACTGGTAGATTTGAAGTTAATTTAAGACACAATCCTCAGCTATCCATAGCCTCTCATTTTCGAATCCGTGGTTATGCATAGCAATCCCTAGGAGAGTCGTAGCAATCCGTAGGAGAGTCGTATGGCTATTTGTATCACAACAATGATCCCGGATTGCTACGAATGCGATACGGACTGCTACGACTCCCCTTCGGATGGCTACGACTGCACTTCGGGTTGCTAAGACTCCCTTACGACTCCGCTACGACAAATTTATCCGTAGCTGTAGTCGTAGAAAATTTTGAACATCTTCAAAAATTTTCTGTCTCATCCCGGATAGGTACGGATTGGCAAGGATAGCTACGACTTGTGCCGGTTCGAGACACGGATTGGTACGGATAGCTACGGATGCAATTTTTTTTAGCTATCCGTGGCCCGATCCATGAAAGTGTGAAGGGAGCAACAATTTTTTTAGGGGGGGGGCAGATTTTTGCTAGCCGGAAAAAATTTTTCGGCCATTTTAAGAGCCGGAATTTTTTTTTTTTTTTCGCCGGCCCTTCGGGTCGGATTTTTTTTTTTTTTTTTTTTGGTTGTAATTTTCCAATGTTGAAAGTTACTCTAAAGTTTAAATAATTCAGCGTGATTTTTCGGCCATATTAAACATCAAACACAGAATGAGTTCATCTCTTGCCAGCAGATCACTTCATTTTAATTTCTTGAATGGCATATGATGCCTATAATCTATTTACTTAAATGATACTCAACGGAGACAGGCTATTTGGTACTAATGACTTTTGAATTTGATTTATTCACTCAAAATTGCATACAGTTTGTTCCATTTATTCTAATACTTAGTTTATGATACACAAAAAAGTGTTTACTGGGCAGTGGAAAGGTCGGAAGAGAGGGGGGAGGGGCAATTTCATGATACGGAAAAAAATTTCCCTAAAATTTCGATCCGGAAGTTTTTTTTTATGCGAAGTCTTCCTGCGCCCCCCCCCCCCTAAAAATCAAATGGTTGCTCCCTTAAAGCCATTCCCATAATTCCCTCATTCCCTCTTACATTAATGCTTTCATTTTCATAGTATATCAACAAAAAGAAAAAGAAAGAAAAAAGAAACAGGGGCCCTAATGGGCTGACATATTCAAGGGTCCTTGGATGCGAACTCAAAAAAAAAAATAAATAAAAATAATAATAATAATAATAAATAAATAAATAAAAAGAAGGAAAAAAATAAGTCAATCATGGTTAGTTTGTCCATATAACTTACATCTATTTGTCATAATGAATAGATTAAAAAAGAAAGAAAAAGTTTCGTCTTTCGTCTATAATGGAATATTTCTTTTAGTATAATTTAGAATAAGACCGTGAGTACATACTCCCTTTCAGATCTGGTGACATTTCATGCAAGAAATTCAAAACATCAATTATGAGTGTTTTTAAGCTGGAAAGTATCTAAAACAGATCGTTAAAGATACTTAAGACACACTTCATGTTCTGGTTTTATTGAAGAAAATGCCCCCCCCCCCCTCCTTGCAGAATAGTTCCAATTGGTGTACATATAGGACCTTAATTTTTTAGAACATTTTGTACTTATTTTACGTGTAATTTTCAGCCAGAAAAAAAAACGATAAAAAGTAAGAAAAATCAAATTTAGCATGTACATAATCCAAATGTCAAAAGGGCTATTAGATATAGAACAATCTTGAATATGAACACTTCTCGGATATTTAGATATCATAAGAAGATACTTTTCAACATAATTTGCATCATCCAGAATTTATCCTCGAAAGAAGCTTAAGATAAGTATAAAATGAAGAAATCTTGTATAAATCTGTGTATCTTGTTACTGGTATGTGCATAATCTTGTACCGTGTACAGACTAATTCCGGCATTCAAATTGTTCAGCAGTTCTGAGGAAGAAAATGAAGAGTCAATACACGCAAAAACAAGCAAATTTTTAAAGGAAGAAAAATCTTGTCGACGGTCGAATGCTATCATAATGGCAATATCAATCCTGTTAAAATGTTTCAGCTCGTACATAATCATTTCTCGTACTCAGCTCGTGCTAATCTCGTATGCATGCCGTCACATCTCGTATAAATTCGTATCTTCTCGTACTGAAGTCTTCGTTAGTCGAAAAGATGTCTTTTACTAGTCGATGTGTGTGTATTCGCAATTGCATTGCTTATACTCACAATAACATTGCGTACATTCGCATATTCGCGATAGTTTTACATATATTCGCAATAGTATTGCATATATTCGCAGAAACATTGCGTAAATTGTATATTCGCACTAGAATGGCGTATTCGCAATAGGATCGCGTATATTCGCAGTACTTTTGCGAAAATACGCAATGTTATTGCGAATATACGCAATTTTATTGCGAATATACGCAATACTGTAATAGTCCACCCTGCCATTTCGGTTATGTTAAGAACATACATTCAACGATCAGATACCCAAATGTTAGGTTCGTTTGGTGTTGAAATAAATGATAAATATGATTTATACATACATATATATATTGATTGTGAGACACATTATGCTCTTGTATGCATTTTGGGAGAAGTAATCAAGCGAAACCAAAGGGTCGCGTTGTTTTAAAATTATTTAACCCCTCTCCCTTCTCTTCTCAACCGCTCCAACACTACAACAAGAGACCCAAAGGGGCCTTATCGCTCACATGACGTAAAAATTGAGCTAAGAGCAGCGATTTTTGATTTCCGATCGGGTCGAAAAGCACAAACTTGGTAGAGGACATTATGGAATCGTATTTGGACCGCTTCGTGTCATCATGCCATCGCCGGCAATGTCACGATGGCGATGCTACGATGGCGAGGTCACGATGCCACGATGGCGAAAATATGATGCCACGATGACGAAGATATGATGTTCACATCGTGTCATTGCCATCGTGACATCTTATCATCGCCATCGTGTAATCGCTATCGTAACATCGTGTAATCGCCATCGTCACATCATGTCATCGCCATCGTAACATCGCCATCGTGACATTGCTGAAGATGGCACGATAGTACGAAGGTAGTCATGTTCATGGCCGAGATCTGATTAATATACATGTTGTGGTTGTCTATGTACAGCTTTTGTCACAATGCTTGAAAAAATGGTGTTTACTAACCATCTAGTGCATTATTGTAAAAGTATCAGTATCAGTATCAAATATTGTATATTTCTAACCCCCCCCCCCCCCCCTTTCGAATTCACAAATTTCAATGATAGAGATACATCTTTCCTAATTTTCAAAATCAGTTCTTTTAACCAGGGAGATTGTGATCGTTTTGAACAAATACTAAAACTTCACATTTTTCAATTTAAAGAAGTCCTTTAAACAGCATCATTGTATATTTCTACCCCCCCCCCTTTTCAATTCAGTGATAAACATTCCTCATAAGTTGGCGGATGATAGATGTCATTCCCCACAAATTTCAGTGAGAGAGATATACATTGTATCTTTCCTAATTTTCAAAATCAGTTCTATTAACCAGGGAAATTGTGATCGTCTTGAACAAATACTCAAACTTCACATTTTTCAATTTACGGAAGTCCTCTAAACAGCATCATTGTATATTTCTAACCCCCCCTTTCCAATTCAGTGATAAAAATTCCTCATAAGTTGGCGGATGATAGATGACATTCCCCACAAATTTCAATGAGAGAGATATATATCTTTCCTAATTTTAAAATCAGTTCTATTAACCAGGGAAATTGTGATCGTCTTGAACAAATACTCAAACTTCGCATTTTTTCAATTTTCAGAAGTCCTTTAAACAGCATCGTTGCATCACTTTGTCTTAACCCCCCCTTTTTTTCCCTTTCGAATATTCAGTGATAAAGTTTCCTCGTAAGTTGGCGGAAGTTACGTCAAATGGTGAGTGGCGGCATTCGAAGACATTCCCCACAAATTTCAATGAGAGAGATATGTCATTCCTAATTTAGAAAATCAGTTCTATTTAACAGATATCGTCTCAATCAAAATAATAAATGAATAAAAACTAATAATAAATGAGCGCATGTCTACAAATCACGATATTTAGACCCCCTTTTCCCTACAGTGATACATTTTCCTCATAAGTCGGCGGAAGTAGCATACGTCAACATTAGAGGGGTTCCGAAATATTCCCCGCAACTAAAAGAGATAATTTTCTTTCCCCACAATATTGAGATGCCTTTCTTTCAAATATTAAGCCTCAACTCAAAAAAGTAAGTGAGTGACATTCAAAATCACCCTAATTTCTACCAGAAAAAATCGAGAAATCACTGTTTTTATTACTAGAAAGCACTTTCCCCACAATGTGATAAAAACACCCAATTCCCCACAAGTGAGTTTCAACGCGTAAGAGAGAGAGAGAGAGAGAGAGAGGTAACTTAGATGCGAAGCGAATAAAGATTAAAAACAATAAAGAATAAAAACAAGACTATACAAGGACTTTGAAGTATACACATGTAGTCCACCGAGTCCGGCGTGGGAGAAGGGGTTCATTATATAATTTTAGAAAATATATATATGTAAAAATAAGCTTTGATGATATTTTCAAATCCAAGGGATATTGGGGGTGTCCAACATACCTCCTCTAGATCCGCGCTTACATTCGATGAATGGGGTCTTACATACCCCCTCTAGATCCGCGCTTACATTCGCGATGAATGGTACATGTATCGATCTCTTTTACTTACCCCGTTGTACATTCGAAAGGTATTCCGTACATGTACGATTAATGCTTTCGAATTGTCGGTATCTTCAAGGTCACATAAACCGTTTAATCTTTCACCGCATATACACAATAATCCACAATTTATTGATATTATTAATATATGTATTATTATTATTATAATTTTAAGTATTAAAGGTGATTAAATAGAAAATGTTAACATATTGTGTTTTTTTAAAGTATTTTAATAAAATCAATTATTCATCTATTTAAGATTTTTCGAAGGATAAGTTGGTGACAACAATACATGGGCGGATATGTACGTCCCTAGATTTTGTTTCAAGGGGGGTACAACCAGGGTCAGGGGATCCAGAGTATAGTATATACTATATTCATGTACATTAGAAAATAAACGGGTATACTATGGTATGGTATGGTTTATTTGCAAACAGTCATTAAGGCCCATAAGGCTAAAGCATACAAACAGTTACAATGTAATAAAGCATATTTGAAACACTGTGAGTAGCCACAATAATAAATATGTATGAGAAAAAAATGGAGAGAAAAAGTTATTTCTTATGAATGAAGAAAACAGTAAAAGGAAAATAATTCTTATAAAATGTTCTTGTACAGAATGACATTGGCCATATTGTGTATATGCAAACAAGCATCACAAGATATATACAACAATAAATGACGATATCTTTATAAAGATAAATAAAGAATTATAAAAAATTAAGAAAATAAAACGGGTAAACATGAGGATTTTTGCGGGCAATTCCTGGTCCCGGTAACTTAGCTGCGTTTGTAGGTGTAGAGAATGTCAAAGAATTATATTGTACATCGTTTGCTAAAACTGAATCATGTTCGAATACTCTCAAGAGGAATCTATTTGTCAATTTTTTTTCAATTTCTCGGAAGGCCCGGACTCCCATCGATAGGAGGAACATCCTCCCATATCCTCCGGCCTCACAATTTTCAAAAGCAAAGTATATGTACCCAACCCAAATAAACATTTTATCTGAAATTCTATTTTCATCTATCTTGAACTCCCTCCGCTTACTTGATACATGTATTTCCCTGATCTCCCACAGCACGAAAATTCGAGTTTCCATATTTTGGAAACCACCTAGAAACTGCATAGAAACCGGAGTTGACAGTTTCCCAGTGGTTTCCAAGGCATGGAAATCCGGATCACGTAGTTTAATTCCACCAAGATTCCATTTTTGAAACTTGGTTGAGTGGTTTCCATTAGGTTTCCATTTTGTAAACTACTAATCAAATTTTAACACAGAGTGAAGAAAACTTTATTTATTTCTACTTCGATTTGCAATTGGAGGAGGTGGAATTTTGTCGACAAGCGGACGCCATTCCGTACGGCGACTTTGCCTCACATTCATACCATAGCGGCAGGGTGATTTATTTATTTATTTATTTATTTATTTATTTATTTATTTATTTATTTATTTATTCATTCATTCATTCATTCATTCATTCATTCATTCATTCATTTATTTATTTATTTATTTATTGTTTCTCTTATACGTATATTTTAAAAGAAACAAATAGATAACTGAAATATGCAACAATATACGTTTTGTCAATACCAATTAAAACAGAATTTTAGTTGGGAAACGGATTGAGAAATTTAAAGAAATGTAGTTCCTACCTCAATTTGTGCATAAATGTCATATTTTTCCTATTCCTTTTCAATATCAGAGACAAAATATATTTTCGCAGGTATTCATTTTAGTTTTCTAGTCAAATTCCTGAAAATTTGACTATGAATCGTCTTGTACATCAGTGGCAAATTTAGGGGTGTGGAGGGTGCTGCCCGTCCCTCTCTTTTCTTCCCAAGCCCTATATTGTAGGAATAGCAAATTTTCCTCTTGAACCTTCTCCTCCTCCTCAAAGCTAGATGACTCTGGATCTGCATATATAATTACGGTATCATTCTAATTTATGTATTTTACTAATAACATGGACTTATAAACACTTAAAGTCAACACGATTCAGCATTAATGTTTATTAAGACATTTCTAGAAAAAAAAATCTGTAAAAATTAATACATGTACGCAAAAACTAAATTCAATAGAGCTATAGCATTAGCGAAGTGCTATGTATACCTTTTGAAAAGGTCACAAATACCAGTTACGTAACGATTGACCCCATGTAAATTGCATGTCAATTGGAGTCGGGGGAGGTGTGGGGGAGGTGCGGCCGCGTACTTAGTTTGTTTTGACAAGCACACAATCACTGATGCATGCAATTTCGGCATGTCAATTATGCAACGCTATGCAGGTTCTATCAGAGAGAGAGAGAGAGAAAGAGAGGGGGTCAAGCCTGAGTTTCTTTATATTCAGCGCCAAACCGATAGAAAATGACTCGGCAAGTAAAGAAAAAGTCCAATTCAAACATCCCATCTCAGAAAATAAATGGCTCTAAATTCTTGCAGTACCTAATGAATTGAATGAGACTGAGCTTATGAATAAATAAAACGAAATAAAACAGTTATCCCTTTCCTTAATCGGAAATCTTCATAAACATCATTCAAATCTTGAAGGCAGATCTAGAAAAATGGTTAAAAGAAGATTCCGGACTTTGTGAAGAGGAATATAAAAACAAAATTATAAACTATAAATAATAATAAAAAAAAAAACCCGTTGAAGCCCTTTTATGATTTATATATATGTACAACTGGCAAGCGAGAGCACAGGTCACCGAAAATTGGAAAACTGTAAGGAGATACTATTTCTATGCTCCATATTTATATATACCGTCCTACAGTGACCCCTACATTATGTTCAATGGGGGGGGGAGTCATAAAAGGTGGCGAGTAAAATAGAAAGCGTGAAATTTTACTTCAAAAATATTGTCAAACAAACAAAAAAGAAGAAGGAAGGAAAAAAAGGAATATATGGTAAATTAAAGAAAGAAATCGGACAAATTCAAGTTTTGAAGTAAAAGGTGACCGCATATCCCCCCCACACACACACACAAACAAGCACTAGAGTCCATTCCCTACATTCATTTGTGATCTTATAGTTCGTAAGATCAAAATCCTAGAAATGAAAAAAAAGCTCTCCTGAAGTCTTTTTTTAGTTTACCATATAAACGTCATTTAAATCTTCCAAAGTCGATAAAACCAATCAGATTCAGAATATATAAAAAGGCTAGTTTTATAAATGGCAATTTTTCATTATCATGGTTATTTTCAAGTATCTCATTCAAATATAGAAAGTAACCCCCCCCCCCCAATTTACCTTATTTATCAATTTTGTACTGAGAATCAGATATAAGACGTAAAATAATAATAACAATAATAATAAATATATCAGAGAGACCTACGGTCAGAAACTCGGGATTCACCACACTCGGTCCCGGCCAGCATATTTTCTAAGGCCAAAAATAAAGACAGAGATCAGATTTTGGAAATATTATATATACATGTACATGAATTCGTAAATCATGTGAAAAATTCCCCAATTGAGATCCCTTCAGGAAGGAAATTGTTTAAGTAACCGGCGATCTCTGGTAGAGGGTTGCACACTGTCACAGCCTGTCGGAAAGAGGAGATGGGGTGGTAGGTGGGATTTGATTCCAGCCTGTTAAAGAAAAAAATAAAGAAAAAAAAACGTAACGGGATTAACTTTTGGGAAAAATTCAAAATATGTCTCCCACTTTTAGAAAATCTGCCCAGAGTAGAAAACAGTGGCGGATCCAGCGCCCCCTTTGCCGGGGGGGGGGGGTCAAGGGGCGAATTTTGCCGATTTATACTGAAAATGGGCAAAAATATACCTGTTTTTGGAAAATTTGGGGTTAGTGCCGGGGGGAGGGCGGGCGCCCCCTCCGCTCCTCCCTGAATCCACCCCTAGAAAATGATAATGGTACATGATACCTAGAGTTGATACAGTCTTTTTGTGTTGAGCCCCCCCCCCCCCCCCCCCCCCTTCGCATTTATTTATACGTTGTACAGGTCTGGGATTCTCACATTCTCTCTCTTATCCATGCTGACCTTGAGTCCCGAGGTGGGGATGGGGTCGATACAAAGGATTGGGTATCGAGGTGGATTTCATATCAGTTCCCATTGTACTCCAAATAGCAGAGGGAAATACTAGAAATAAATAGAAGAGTGAGAAGACATTTTGGAACGAATTGTACGATGACGATGTCGAATAATATTAGAAGAAAGAAGATTAGCCAAGCCTGCTGGTATGCTTGATCTGAAATTATACTAACTGACCATCGTATTTTTAATAAACCCAATTATGAATACGATTGCCGAGTAATTGCTGCGATTTTTTACAGTTGCATAGACAACATACATGTAGGTAGCTCGAATTTCCTTTTACATATGACACATAGCACAGTACAGTTGTTTCACATGTTATATGTGTGCATTTAGGTGTCACATTTTTTCACATTTGACAACCGTGTAGCAAATTATGAAAGAATGGATATTCATACTGTTACCTTGAAGTTCATTACTTATTTAGTCCTTGCATAAATAAGCTGCGAGCCTACTTGCAGGCTACAAAATTATCTTGTTCCACTCTCGACATATTAGGGCTGTAACGAATTTAACTCACGGTACGATGTGAATCACTCTATTTTCTTTCGATGTGATTCGTATCTCAAGTCTTTGATTTCTGACTATAAAGGTGAAATCACACTTAAAAATGGGTTTTTAGCACTCTTACATTGAATTTTCTACTGTTAAAAGAATAATCCCAATAAGAGAGCAATACTACGACGTGTCAATCACCTTAATATATCTTGAATTACTTTAATATCTTTAATGTACGTGTTTTTCAAATGAATCGAAAAAGCTCAATATGGAGACAGTGGGGTACTGTGAATCAAACCGTTAACAAGAACTGTGGTTAACTGAAAACCATGGTGAATATTTACAGCACTACAACATATACATGATACTTTTATAATATCTCAGTACAGTTATTACTATGTTGTAGACAAACAGGATATATTTTGGTGTACAGATCAGCTTGTATATAGATCTTCGAGCATTGTGTCTTCCCATTTTGATGTCATACTTCTATTCCAACTAAATCTTGCCTCTCAATAGTTGAAATGTCTTTTTCATAAAAATTCAATCTTAAACTATTTTGCTTTATAATCAATTATCATGAATATTGAGAGTAATATCATGATTATTGAGAGTCATAATCTATTATCAGAATCGAAAGCAATGATTGAGCAATAATCGATTATTAGCGATGATTCTAGTAGTACACCAATAATAAATACCAAAAAGTACTATTGTTGATACAGAAAAACAAATGTATTCGTATCTTTGTTTCATGGACTATTTTCTTTAAATAGTGTCATTTTGAAATTTTCACTTTAAATTTTATTTGAAATAAAACAAAATACTAAATGATACTGTACTAATATACTTTTAAATGACTACATGATACTTTATGATACTTAACTACACTATACTTCACAATACTTTACTATACTACACTATACTACACAAAACTTTACTTTACTACACAAAACTTTACTATACTACACTATACTACACGAAACTTTACTATACTACACTATACTACACAAAACTTTACTATACTACACAAAACTTTACTATACTACACGAAACTTTACTATACTACACAAAACTTTACTATACTACACGAAACTTTACTATACTACACGAAACTTTACTATACTACACAAAACTTTACTATACTACACTATACTACACAAAACTTTACTATACTACACAAAACTTTACTATACTACACGAAACTTTACTTTACTACACATGTAGTATAGTGTAGTAAAGTATACTATAGTATACTATAGTTTACTATAGTATACTATAGTTTACTATAGTACTTTTTCGTTAGGGCAGAACTCAACTATGGATACATGTAGCTCTGGTGGATGTGATGAGGGAGATCCCCAACCTGTAGACAACATAGACATTGTGATTACAGATCAGGTATGTAAAAAAAGTAAATTAATGGGTGTATATTTCTATTTCGTAAATTGTCATTTAATTGAAAACAGCTCTTAGATCATAACAGAGTGTGAGTACTTGAAATAGATGTATTCATCTTGATGTGATTTATCTTCAGAACTCAACTATGGATAACTCTGGTGGATGTGATGAGGGAGATCCCCAACCTGTAGACAACATAGACATTGTGATTACAGATCAGGTATGTTAAAAAAGTAAATTAATGAGTGTATATTTCTGGTGAAATAAATCCTAGGCAGCGCAATGCGAAGCATCCCCTCGTACAGCTGAAAAAATCAATGTACATACATGCATTTACTCACATTAAAGGCAGTGGCATTAAAAAAACACCAGTTTCTTTGAAGTAAAGTTCTTCCTGTCGTCATAGGCTAGAAGAATACAAAGTTTGGTCAAGCTTTATATATACAAAGATTCTTACCATTTTCAATCTGTGACCTTGACCTTTGACCCATGAATCAGAATGTATCTTACTATAGGTAGAAAATTGAATCTTGATTCTTTCATAGTGCCAAGTTTTGTTAACTCTTGATAATGGAGAGTGTAAAAATGTATGAAAACATGTCATTTTAAAATGCATCTTTGAGAGATTTATAATTTACTCATTTTGTAGCATTCGGCAGACTAGCTCACAGAAAGAAGAAATTGAAGCAGGGTATGTTTTTTTCTATCTTGATCTATTTTTAACTGCATGGAAAATAAAGATTTTTGTTGCAAAACTCGGCTCTTAATTTCATGTGAGGCGGGCGTCAACAATTGGTTTCCGGACTATAAGTGAAGTACGATACATGCTAGTGCAATGAAACTTCATACGCTTAGTCCTCCATGAGTCAAGGATGACCCCTACAGAGTACGATGCACTTACTCCCCATAAATCAAGGATGACCTTTATTGATTTTGGGGTCAAAGGTCAAGGTCACAGGACGCGGATGATTGAAATTGGTTTCCGGACCATAAGTCGAGTACGATGGATGCTAGTGCAATGAAACTTCATACACTTACTCCTCCAAGAGTAAAGGATGACCCCTATTGATTTTGGGGTTCAAAGGTCAAGGACCTTCTTTTTAACTATAAAGGATAGGGCTTTGATATTTCACATATAGATTCCTCATGATGAGAGCTTTCATTAGACATCATGACTTTTGACCTAGTGACCTTGATCTTGACCTATTTTTTAACTATAAGGAAAAGGGCTTTGATATTTCACATATAGATTCCTCACAATCAAAGCTTTCATTTGATACCATGGTTTTTGACCTAGTGACCTTGACCTTTGACCTATTTTTAAACTGTAAGGGATATAGCTATGATGTTTGACATATAAATTCCTATTTCATAAATGAATCTGTTTAGAGAAAAACGTCCCAAGGGGGGGGGGGGTATAATTCGTCACTTTAAGGGCAGTTCTAGTTTAAGTATGACTATTCATACTTACATTCAAGTTTTGCAACTCGGCACTTTGCGTCTTTGATGCACTTTAAGCTTATATTTATTTCTTATGTGACAAGTATTTAAAAAAAAAACTTGATTTGGTTTTATCAAAGGAATCTGGTTGAAATGCTCTCTGATGATGGTACTATTGCTCCAAGAGGAGTGATTTGCCTTGTCAAGGCTGTAACTGTTCCTCAAGGTATTCATATATATAGACAAAAACTGATTTAATACCAATATTGTTGCAAATTTACAATTTGATCATTTGAAAAAAAAAAATCGACTTAATTTATATGCTACTAAGTTTTTGTACTTTACAGGATTTGAGTTGATCTGTTTGTCATTTAAATTTTTCTTCTAGAATGGAGTGACTGTAGAAAGAGACTGTATGCGGAGATCCGTGTTGAGAACCTCGAAGAGGTACAGTTTTGTCTATATTGCATGTTTAAGTTTATATTAATATTTATATATTATGATTCTCTGTATTTCATAGTATTCTCATTTCTATGGAGGTTAAAAGTCTTCAAATTCAATAGCATTATTTAAGAACAGATAAATTTGCAGCATGGACCAGACATGCATTTTTCGGGTTCTAAACCCTCGTCAGTGATCCTCAATCTAAACAATGTAATATTACCAAAGAGTGTGAAAATTATTATGTTCAAAAACGCACCAAAATATGCAGCAGGACGGGTGGGGTATGATGCTATAGGACCCACGTGTTAAGAAATTTCAAGAAATTTGGTGACAGAACTTTTGGAATGCGTTGAAGCGACAGACAATCGATTTCACTGCATCACCTCTTATCTACATCTTCAGCTTAAAGCTTTAGCAAAGAATTTTAGTAAAAAATTGAACTTCCGTCCACAAAACTTGGTTTTTTTTTTTGTTTAATTTCTAAATATCTTTAAAGAAGTTCTCTAGTCGTGGAGATTTTCGTGTATATTACAGTTCATATCAAACTAAATTCCAACAAGAAATTTCCCCATTATGTAATATCTTTCAGAGCTGATATAGACCAATTCATATTTTACCACCTTTTCCAATGTCTCAAAATAGCTGTACAAACCGGAAGTACGTCAGAAGTGTATAAAAGGGAACCGCGTTTCATAATGCTATATATAGAAACGTACATGCATGTTGTGGATACATGTACTGATGTACTCTTATAAATGCCAAAATAAAGGACATATCAAATATTAAAGAGTGTATGAGTGATAAATATGATAAAAGAGCATCTAAATATTTACATTAAAAATTCTAATCAAGGACTTATAAACAGTCCTTGTACTACTGTACATAATTTATTTATATACGTACGTACATGTGTTGTCAGTTGATATATTTTAAACGACTTCCAGAATCCTAAAGTTTATCTCAGAGACTCAGAGGGACTTAGATACTCTAAGGCATATATAGATAAAAAATCTTAAGGGAATCAACCTTCCTTGGGGGTGGGGGTAAGCCGTCTATTCTGAAAAAAAACTACATGTACTAGTAAAACAAAGAAAAAATCTGCATTTTTGGCGAATCTAAAGGGTCATGACGTCCTAACCGTCTAGATCACGCTTATAGATGGTATTCTATTTACAAAATTCTATAATTTCCACGGCAATCTGACTCTCTCCCATTCAGCCTATTGATACCACCCGCCTTTGTTGACATTTGTACCTCCCCACTTCCAGTCGGCACGTACGTACTTCAATAAATATTACCTTCCTTACATTGGAAAAAGTATGCCATGTACATGTTAAAAGAGAGAGAAATTATGTCTGTGAAATATCGGAGAGAATTAAATGTATAAATATAAGTCATCGACATGTTCAATGTACTTATTTTTGTGAGCGGGGAAAAAAGAAAGAAAGAAGGAAAGATACAAGCTAGATTTTTTTTTACATATATATACAGGCCCCAAGTGCCGAAAAAAGTCAGTATGCAACAACTGTTAAAGAAAAATATTAACTCCTCTCTCGCCCGAATTTCCAGACATAACTCTTGTCTCCAGACCCCCCCCCCCCTGATAAATAACGATACGATCATGTTTGAAAATTGTTGTTTTGTAAAACAATTTTTTTATTGAATGTAAACAAATAAATGTCCATCAAATGTTTCATCAAACGGATCCGTGTGGAACATCGAAATACGCAAGAACTTCAGTTTTCAATCTGCAGAGCATAACCTGATACATGTTTACAAAATATTCGATAGATTGGGGTGGGGACGTAAATTTAAACTGCGGAAGGAGTCGCGACTGAATTTCGGAGAAAATATATTTGATAATCATAAACAAGATACCATATCAAATACTTGTATATGTATTCCGGATATCTATTTTCTTATTTTTCTTGGCAACACAGTGATCATATTCTTTTGGAGCGGAGATAAATTAAGTCCGTCTTGAATTCCTGTAATGTACCTCGGAAATGAAAATGTTTCTCTCTCTCTCTCTCTCGTACTGAGATACTCGATCACTTAATGTTGACAAAGAACGCTTGTTACTTTCCGTTTAATTCTGAAACGATTAGAATTAGAATTACATGATCACTTCTCCCGGTATTGAATTTCAAGAAAGTTAATTTTTTCCTGAAATCCTGAGCGGAGCTAGTTACAGACAACTTTCCAGGCCATATCATTAATTTTTTGGTCGACCCTAATCATTTAATTTTTCTTACCTTCACAACTTTATATAACTTCAGAAAGTAAATTTCATATTATCTGAAACGGCCAAAAAATGTGTCGTCAATTTAATAACATTAATTTTCATTTTTCACCCTCTTCCTAATACAGTTGCGCCCCCCCCCCTCAATCCTAGCTATTTATAAGCTGATTAGAATATCAATTTGAGATCCCATCTAGACAACTAGGAAAGGCTTTACTTGGGATTTCATATCCTATAAAATTTCGATCTCTCACCCTCCCTTCATTATTTAATAATTTTTCCGTGTTCATGTAAGTCTTACCAGGAATGGGGAAGAACCCCCCCCCCCCACTCCACCTGGATGGATTCAACAATGAAATTGTACAAAAAAACCCACTGATGTCTAATTTACTTTGAAAATGGTTAAACCGAAAAATAATTATAAATGTACCATATAAACAAAGAGACACATGTACTATATTTCACATTACGTCATCGTGTGAATTTGTAGTGTATACACACATCTGACGTCACGAATTTGTACTTTCAATTTCGGCGGAAGTTGCAGACTAGTTCTGTGTTAAATCGCTAGCTTGTTGATATGGGCCTACAAATCGCTGTTTCATGGATAAACGAGACAATATATTTTTATGGAACTACCAATACTTTGTAATTTGAGTTTGTCCGAGTAAATGTAAGTGAAAATACCCAAGAGTAGAGGACTTCTTTAACCTTCAATATTTTAAGTAATCAGATTATAGGAAAATATAACTTGTTATGATTTGAATTCAAAATTATGTATCAAACACTTCTATATTCAGATTGAGACGGATGATGATATTATCATTTGGCAAAAGTCGAAGATAAGGCTTTCTTCTACTTCTAGTGGTGGTAAGTTGAAATTTATTTACAATTACTTTTAACATTACATTAACATTATAATTACATTTCATGATGATTTTTTCTTTTTGTTTCTTTTGTAAGGGTTCTGTGTCTATGACCTCCTTTTGACAGCTATGACCATTTCTCCTGTAACATAATGGTATCTTATACTGCATAAATGGGTATAAATTTACATGTATTTGACCTCAATTACAAAGATGAATTCAAGGTTTTATCCTTCATCATATATTCAGGGGATAAAGGTCAAGGCCACAGTTTTTGGAAATGCATTAAACATGTTAGCATCATAGAGGATCCTTTTTTGTAGTCATACGATGCGATTGGACTTGTTTCTTCTCGACCTAGAGATATAACAGAAGCCTTCTCAAAAAAAATTATAGGCTCTAAGGGGAAAAAGAAAGAGAGATAAAACCAAGAAGTCCTCAGATGAATCTACATTAAGTTTATGTTCCTCTATTTTTCTAAATTAAAGGTAGAGTATCCCTCTGGTCAGAATTGCTGGTATTTTTTGCCTGGATAGCCTATTTTATATCTTTAGAATAATGTTCAGACTATCAAACCAATATGGTTTTAGGAAAAGAAACTTTTATAGATGCATTTTATCACCTCTAAAAGGAATTTGTATGCCTCCGGAATCAAAAATTTGGGAGCATATAGTTTTTGGCCTGTCCTTCTCTTTGTCTGTCTGTCCGAAAAACTTTAACATTGGACATAACTTTTGACTATTTTGAAAGTGAAATAAGGATTAATTTTACGAAAACCAGAGTGATACTTTAATTAATATGACGTCATTATGAAACAACACATATGTTGAAAAATGCATGTTTCAAAGCCTCATAGAAAATTTCCTATGGATAGAATTAAATAGATGTTTGTATAAGCAAGGACAAGAACCAAACATTTTCAGAAATTTTGAGATAAAATGAATTTGGCATCGAAGTGCTCAATACCTTCTTAAAAGATAGACGTACTTGTAACAGCTAAAGATTATTTATATATACATTTATATCCATTCTTATCGACAAACTGATGTTTGACATATAACAGGTACTGAAAAAAAAAGAGCAAATGTATTGTGAATAGACAAACATAAGTCAAAGGTCAATGTCAAAATGGACACAGTGGGTAAATTCAGTGCATTAAAATACAATGTACATGTGATATTGTACATACATGTATACAGTATCACTTAGCATGATCTTTCCTCATTAGATGATTACCAATGTTGTTAGTCCCCTACCGGCAACGCCGAAGGGGACTCTTAGTTTCCTCTCGGTCTGTCTGTCTGTCCGTCTGTCCCATTTTCAGTTTTCCGGACTTTTTTTCGCTGTTGTTGCATATATTGAACTCATTTTTGGTATGTGGATATATCTCAATGTGATACAGATCAAGTTTGAGTTTGCTTTCGATTGACCTAATTTTACAAGAGTTATGGCCCTTGGACTTAGCAAATTTTATGAAAGTTTCAGTTTTCCGGACTTTTTTCCACTGTTGTTTGATAAATTGAACTCATTTTTGGTATGTGGATATATCTCAATGGGATACAGATCAAGTTTGAGTTTGCTTTGGATTCACCTATTTCTACAAGAGTTATGGCCCTTAGACTTAGCAAATTTTATGAAAATTTTAGTTTTCCGGACTTTTCTTTGGTTCTAATGCAAATAATGCACTGATTTTTGGTAAATGAATACATCTCAGTGTGAGACAGACCAAGTTTGAGTTTGGTTTCCATTGGTATACTTTTACAAGAGTTATGGCCCTTGGACTCAGCAAATTTCATGAAATTTTCAGTTTTCCGGACTTTTTCATGCCTGTTATTGCAGATAATGAGCTGATTTTTTGTATTAGAATACATTATAGTGTGATGCAGATTTGAGTGAAACTTAAATTGACTAATTTTCACAAGAGTTATGGCCCTTGGACTTAGCAAATGTCTTGAATTCAGTTTCCCAGACCTTTCTTGCCTGTTGTTGAAGAAGATGAACTGATGAACAGAGATGCAAGTCATAAATTTATGCCGCCGGTAGGGGACTTATATCGCACAGCGATCATTGCATTTTTTTTATTTAAACTTAAGGTTTTCATTTATGAAAATAGACTATAATCTATGTGTGATTTGAAGTTGGACTTATCCAAAACACGTGTCCCGTGCATTAAAATTGGTTTAAAATTTTCTGAAAGAAGGTGAGGAGTTGGTAAAACTTTCGTATTATTATTCTGTTTGTATTGGCTTGGTTTATTGGTGGTTGTATAATTATTTGTTACAAATTCATATTTTTAGAAGTCAATGCAAGAGGGCAGCACCATTGGACAAATTGCTGCAGATTGCTACAGTATGTCAACTTTGTTATTTCTATAAACGAATTAGTCTGGAATAGATAATAATTACATGTTTACCCTAAAACCTCTAAATACATTGTAGCTCTTTTGTTTATTTTGAAGTTACCTAAAATGATTATATATAAAGCGCGAGACAAGTTTAACCATACCTCTTGTCATAAGAGCTTGTATTATGTGTATCAGAAAGATCACTTGTATATGCATTTTTGGGGCATATCATCTTTGAACCTATTTCATTATACATGTACATGAACCTTAGAATGCAAGATATCTTCATAATCTTTAAATATCATCACCTCAACTTAACATTACACCCTGTCGAAAACTCTAAAATTCACATTTTTTATTAAAAAATAATTGTTTGAATCAAAAATATCCTGCAAACCTGTATTTGCTTTACCCAATGTGTGCAAACAAAATACATGTATAGGGTATCAAGGAATGATTTTTCCTATTTTTTGCCAGAGATATAATCTACCTGAAACTAAGAGTTTTGTCTAAAGGAATATTCTTTAAAACAGCTGTCAGTATGACTTTTCACAATAGTTGATGTTAACAAACAGGTACTAAACTTTCTTTACATATCTTAATTTTGTATGTGTAATTTATCAACAGGTCCGTATCGAACCACTGGCACATTCAACGCCAACACCAGAGTCTAGAGAAACATCAGTGCAGAGCAGTGTGATGTCTGATCAAGTATCTTTGGTATGTCCTTAAGGAGAATTATAATTGAAAAATGTAGCTAATTTCCTAGTGTAAATAAACTTTGACGTTATATAGATGTCATGCTTTCCAGGTTAAAAAAGTACATCCAGGTCAGAGTTCTTAAGATACAGTAAATTATTATCTCCCAAAGAATGCATGTGTCACCAGCGAAACATAGCAGCACATAAGGAACACTCTTATATGAAAGCTTGACTACTTAAAAGTGTAACAGAGGCCAGACAAAGTTATCCCTACGTGCCACTATGCTTCTCAGGCAACACGAAACGATATATCTGGTTCTTGTAATTAAAAGCTAACAATTATATATACATGTATTGGAAATGAAATGTTGCATCATTTTTGAATTTTTCTGTATACAGTATGTCAAATTTTTCAAGAGGACTTGAACCTTAAACTATGTATTGTTATTTACACATTAGGAGAATATCTAGAATGGAACCACGGTGGACGCCTTTTACAGCCCCCAAAAGAAATGGTTGAAGGCAACGGTGTTGGCGAAAAGGAAAAGTCCACCAGGTATGTAGTAACTACCTTTCCAAACATGTGCATCATTTTTCTTTTAATTAATAACTGTGTACTTCATCTCCTTTGATATTCATGATATTGACTCAGCATTGCAAACTAGTTACATGAAACGTTTGTATAGTGATACACAGCTATATGTATCTGTTACTTTAAATGTGAAACATTTCTAAAGCTTACGATGCACATTTTTTTCTTTAACAGGTGTCCGTGTAAGATATGAGGTGGATGGTTTTAAGGAGTTGGTGCCATTAAGATACATCAAGACTATCCAACTCTCATAGTCTACTGCTCAACTCTGACTTGGCAATGTACAGTGTATATAAATTATAACTTTATAGGATGAAACGAATATTTATAGAGATATTTATTTAAAATGAATTTAATGACATTTGATGGAACTATATGTGTATTAGCTTACTGTGAATTGGCAATGTACACGTATATACATTTTAAGTAAAAACAATATTCATCAATATATATTTATTTACGAATTGATTTATTGTTATTCATGTACCTTCAAGTCCACATGGTAAATCATGCCTTTTGTTTTTTAAACAGGGATATGGTCATTATCCATATTTGTCATTGAATTTGAAGACGTTTAACATTACAATTGCGAATGTTGAGTGAATGAGTTTTATCATTTTAATCTTTCCATCAGTCTATCTTTCTCAGCTTCGTCTAGACACACTATCCCAGAGTACAATGCGACTTGCTTTTAATTACAAGGTATCTGGATTAAAATTTATGTAGATGTACAGCTAATTTTTTTTTTCAACATTAAAAAAAATAGTTGATTAGATTAACTTATCCAGATATTTGAAATTAAAAATTGGGCAATAAAGTGGCATCGCTATATTTTTTAAATATTATTCGTGGGAGTACATTGTACGCTGTTAAATGACTTGTTCAAATCCAGACGTGCATTCATAGCAAACATAGGACAATAACAAAATTGTGGGAAATTTGATTAATTTGTAACAAGTATAATTGAACTTCCTTTACTATGACAATCTGCGTTATTTGTATAATCCAAAATATCCCTCATAAAATGCATGTCAAATTTACATATCTCACACAATCTTGAACTTGATCGCAGTTTGTGAGGCCTTTTTTTAATCACAAAAAAATAAAATAAAATGGAGTGTTCAATGATGTATGGACTAAAGAAAGAATTTAACAATGGTAAGACCTTTCTTACTAGAATGCAGGGAAACGTCAGAGTTACGTCCATTATTAACAATTCTTATAATGAAAACGTTGAAAGAATTAATTTCCCGACTAAAGGGACGGAAGAAGCAGCATTCATATCCAGCAATATGAATGTCATGGACAAATACTTTTGTCTGGTAAGTTGATATTATATTTATATATATATATATATATAATATAAAATTTTGCCACTAAATTATAAGATGAAGCGTGATAATATCATGTTGTAGATTGGTGTATATTTATTTCGTACAGAGTATCTGTCACTCTTTTTCCAATCACAGTTTCTTTGTTTTCATGGAATAACTGTATATGAGATGAAGCGTGATAATATGATGTTGAAAGTTGGTGTATATATCTGTATTTATTTTCGTTATCATTTTAAAATAATATTCATTCTGTTTTATCACCATACAGGCGGTACCAAACCACAAGTACAAAATTAGAACTGGTTTGATTTATATTACCATCAAAAACGGTACAGAAGATGCGACTTTTCGTTGCGAGTCATTTTCAAGGACTGCAAGGAAGCAACTGATGATGACTACAAATGAAGATGATGAATTTCATTATGCTCATGCAATCCCCTTAGACTGATCAATGATGGATTTGTCGTCGACCAAAGATTCGGCATCCTCAGAAGATGTCGAAATGCAACAGTTTAAACAGAATATAGACGATTTATGTTCTGCTACACTAAGCAATGAGGTTTACCGCCAACACTTGATATTGTTCTTCGTGATGTGCAAGCTTCCCCATTGGACCAAGCCACGATGGATTTTTATCATCTGATCAAAATCAGAGTTATGCACCTGGCAATCATAGGCTACTTAAAGTAGTGCACTCTCAACTCATTGTACGTAGAGGAGACACTGGAGCTGAAAATCCGCTGGATGAGCTATTCCCAGTTTTGAGATTTTTGATCATCTGGTAAAAATGGATAATGACCATATCCCTGTATACAGCACAAAATCGATAATTCAGAAATCAGAAACCGAAGGCATACAAAATCAGGATAAAACATGAACCAAAGCAAATAAACAAAAACCTCCACTACATGAAAAGAAACGAACTCCCGATATGGGAGTGAGACAAGGTGCCCTGGAAGAGTAAGCATCTCCTGCTTGCATGCAACACCCGCCACTTCAATTCCGCAGAAATGTCACATCCGGTTACTTCCATTTCGGAAGACAATGAGTACAATCTTGGTTCGATGGTTCAAATGGTCTATGACAGAATATCATCGACCATTCTGGAGAGTGGGACATCATAGTGTATGACGAGTTCCCCATATCGACCGTAGAACTTCCTCAGTGACGATGTTAGTCGGCACAAGGCCTTTCAGATATAGCGAGAGTTTGTTGCAAAGAAAAGAGAGAAAGAAAAGGGAGGTCACCAAACCTCGGGAAAACACGCGTTTACCCAGATTTCCGTATTCTTCAACGACATTAATACCCTCAGCAATTGTCTTTTAAATAATTATGTATCTTAATATACTAAGAGTCCCCCCAAACAGCTTTATAAATAAAATATTGCTCTATTATATCGTTTAGGCGGTGCAGTTGTAAACACTCACAGAAAACAGTCATAGATGGCGAAAAACAAAAACGTACATTTAAAATTAAAGGTTACAGGGGCAATGCAGACGTATTTTATTAATCTCTTTGCCAAAATAATTTTAAAGTAAATTTGTTTCAAATAGCGCCACCTACAATCAAAACATTCCAGTTTTATGATTTACTTTCAAGGTCGGTTCTGATTGGTTGAAAATATATGTATACTTATATCTGACTATTCAGACTGTCGCTGGAGATTAAGTTGATATCAAAGGATAAACATCTAAGAAGTACCTAACCGTTATTCAGTCTCAAAGTTGAGAAGGCAAAGCAAAATCGTGAGGATAAAATTTCATCCTCTGATAACCATCTAAATATACCCACAGGGAGCAGAAACTTGCTCATTACGCCACCGTTCAAATTGTTAAAATCGTAATACATGATGTTCTTTTTAAGTTCCTTTTCGTTCAAGTTTTTGAGATGTTTATTATTCGCCTTGCTAAGTCGTTTGCTCACCATGGATACTCAACCCAGCAAGCCAATTTCAAAGAAATTGTACATAAGAGGATCCGTGAGAAGATTAAGGCGAACGTGTGTCATCTTTAAAGCAGCATCCCATGCGAGACCAGGAGCATCTAATCCATAATACTCCATGGTAATTTCTCTGAATTTTTCAAAAACATCTGCTAATAACAGAACATCTGTTCTGTAAGGATGTAATTGTCGTGTAAATCTCCAAAAGTATTGAATTATAAAGTTCTCCATACTTCTTTAAGATGTTCGTAGTCTGTATCTGAAATATCTTCTTGTTTTAGAGTGTAAACAAATCTTTCTTTTGGTGCCAAATGACTTGTTTTGAAAGGAATCGATATTGTCGTAGCAATAAACATTTTTGCGCAATAATATCGAAGCAATTTCTAGATCCTGAAATTCCTTAAGAAAGCGTTTGAAATTATGAATACCTTCCTTTTTTAGATTGTCAACCAAATGATCCAATGAAATGCTTAGAAAAGAAGGGAGGAGATCTCCAACAAGACCCCGTTGCAGCATCAACAGCAAAACACCCGATGCAAAAACACAAAAGACGAGTACAGCACGAGACGGAAAAGAGACACACGACATGTAAATATCAAACACAAAAGACTACACATAAACCGACGAGACCAATGAGCAACAGGTGCCGACTTTGGACGGCCATTTGTCACGCAAGTAGCAAATGGTGTGGTTATCCTGGATTACGTGCGCACAACCCTCTCACTTCTCTAGTTACCCAGAGGCTTGAAGAACGAACAATTGTGGTGTAAAACAACCTCCTCACTGTAAGATGACATCACACAAACAAGACCGCGAAACGTAGATGCCCCAGAGACACAGATGAATATGTAAATGGATTTAAAAAAAGGGCATGCGTAAATCTCATATTTCCGAGTGATATTGGTACATATCGATTCAAATTTGAAATTGATCGAACTTGTTACATGTACCCTCGGGGACTCTTGGTCCACCAGCAGTGACACTCACTAAGTGGTACAATTGTTTAACGTCTTCAAATTCATTAGCATCATTATAAACCTGATAAATTTACAGCGTGGACCAGACTCGGGTACTAAACGTAAGCTTCAAAGTTTCAACGTATATTGGCTATAAAGACTTATTGGACCCTTTGCATTGATACTAACACATTCATGTAAACCAAGACGGTATTTCATTGTCCCACAATTAGTAACTATTATCTAGTGTACTTAATGATAATTATAGCCGTGCAAGCACATGTAGAAGGAAACGAGAAATAGAAAAATATATATAAATAAAAGGATTCATTGGCCTCATGTTAATCAATAATAAAATAACAAGCATTATTTCCGTCTCCTTTGCAGTATAGTAAATAACAATTAAGTTATCCAAGTTTTATTTTTTAACGATGGGCAATATATACACTGCGAGCTCGAAAGCTTCGTGGAACCGTTGCTTATACAAGATAAATAGACAAAATAAATGGAGCGTCGTATCTGGGAACATGCCACGTTAAAGCAGGGTGTCCGAACTCTACACAGGACGGTAAAATTAATGAGATCGACTACAGGCACGAGGAGAAGATAAACACATCAGGCAAATGGAAGAAATATATCTTTTCCCAGGAGTCGGATATTTAGTTGCACACTTGATGATATCCTGAGTTTATTGATGGACTTTACCACCGTAGATGGTGACCCACATCATTAAAGGAGGTATCAAATGTAAACGTCTTAAAATTGAATAGCATCATTTAAGAACAGATAAATTGGCAACATGGAACAGACATGCATGTTTCGGGTTCTTAACCCGCGTCAGTGATCCCCAAATCTAAACAATGTAATATGCCAAAAATGTATGACAGTTACTATGTCGAAAAAGCGTACTGAAAGACGTAGCAAGATGGGTGGGATATGATGCAACAGGACCCACGTTTTAGAAATTTCAAGAAATTTTGATAACAGAAATTTTATAATGCGTTGAAGAAACTGTCTTAGGTTATCTATGTGGAAAGTGCTATGGCGATCATGTCAGGTAAAGACATTTAAAACACTTGCTGTCAAACCCCTCGCGGGGAACTAGGCATAACTGTGATATATTAGATCTCTACCCCTTACAGTTTAAAGGTAGGTCAAAGGTCAAGAGTCAATATATCAAATGAAAGGTCTGGCCATGAGGTATCTTTATGTGAAATATCAAAGCCCTAGCACCTTTGGTTTAAAAGTAGGTCAAAAGGTCAAAGTCAAGGTCACAAGGTCAAAAGTCATGGTATCAATTGATATTGACATTTTCACATACTTTTATACTATAAGGGGTAGGGCTTTGATTTTTCACATAAAGATTCCTTATGGCCAGACATTTCATTTGATTTATTGACTCTTGACCTTTGACCTACCTTTAAACTGTAAGGGGTAGAAATTTAATATTTCACATACAGATACCTCATGACCATGCCTATCACCTGATACCATAACTTAATATATTGTACTTGACCTTTTACTTCCTTTTAGAACGTAAGGGGTAGGGCTTGGCATTTCACATATAGATTCATCATGAACAGAGCGTTCATGTGTTACCATGACTTTTGACCTCTTCACCTTTATAAAATTGCCATTTTACTATCAAAAACCTGCACGACGAGCGATGTTGTCTTCCGACAAGTCTTATTAGGTAAAGAATTTAGCGTTTGCTTAACAAATATTGTAAAGTTCATGCACAGTTTGTCAGGGAAAACTTGACACGACTCAGGGAAAATCATGGAATTTTCAGGGAATTTGATTTCGAAAAATACGTGGCCACCCTGTGTAACTCCAAATTAAGGGGTATGGACAAAACATGTCGGTTGCCATTTTGGATTGGCCTTAGTAAAGTTTAGGGGACCGGGACAATTAGGGAAAAAATGGACAAAATATTATTTCACACGATTTTCACGTGCAGTTAACAATAAATTCGAAATAGAATGGCGAACTGTTTACGTTGAGTTACTGCGTACAACCCCAATCTTCCCTGTAATATCAAATCCCTCCCTCTTTTGCAATGGTCTGCGATGTAAGATAATTGGATAGAGGAACGGGACTAAGGTAGGATGGTTTTTTCGCCTTTAATTTTTTTTCTATATATAGGCCCGGTCCCGTAAACTTAACCAAGGCCATTTGATTTGATGTACTGGTTAGGTGCCAGTCCCCGGCTAAATTTAGCGTTTTTGTCATGTTTCTTTCGCACTTTACCACATATTGTCTTGAAACTTGCACAAAATTAAGGTATGTGTACAGTACTCATCATCTTTCATTAAATCTAATTTTCAAAATAGTCCATCTCAAACAAATTTTGGGTCGATTTTGGGTGTTAAGCAAAAACACAATTTTTCAATTCTACTGGACCAGTTCCTGGCTATTTCTTTCCTGTTTATTCAAAACTTATTTTTAACAAATTTCTTGACAGAATTGAAATTGAACACCTTTATAACAATTTCAAAAATGTTGAATGAAAGTTCCAGAAGACGCTTTATATCAAAATTTTATTTTAAGGAAGAGACGATATTCACTGCTTAGAGGTATGTCATATATGACACACAGACAAATATGGATAACCATATCCCAATACACAGTACAGAATCGATCATTAAGAAATTCCAAAATCAGGATAAAACAGGAACCAACAGTACATTAAGGAACTGTACAAAGTACGGGTAAGTTGGTACAGGGAGTTAAGAGTACGGACAGACAGACCGGTGACAGTCATCCCAGTGACAATTTTATGTTGATAAGTTCAGTGACAAAGAGACATCGGGGAAACTTCTGTCTGATAACCATGTAGACATAAGGTCACTGTACTTACTGTATGTACCTATTAACGGAGAGCGCGGTACCATCTACCATCTGACGTTTTTCAGACAAGAAAGGGATTTATCATCATTATTACAGATTATCGTGTTAGTATACAACAGCTCAGCTTTGTCACCATATCTCTTTTTTTCATAACGATTTGGTGGTTTATGAAAAGCTCTTTGGTTAGAAAGCATCACTGATGAGGATTTAACACTTGAAACGTGTCTAGTGAATAATTAATTGGTTTGAAATCTTCTAGAAGAAGTTACCATTGTATGACCAGTATCCTCCGGTTTAGTTCTTTTTGGCTTTGTTTAGACAACGTATCACCTAGCCTGATAATGAACTGTCGACAACGTATCACCTAGCCTGATAATGAACTGTCGACAACGAATCACCTAGCCTGATAATGAACTGTCGACAACGAATCACCTAGCCTGATAATGAACTGTCGACAACGAATCACCTAGCCTGATAATGAACTGTCGGTGTGAATCATGAGGTCCAACCTACTTCGTTGATTTTCCATAGTTTTCCAAACACATGTTATTCATTAATTTGAAAATAAATCTTGTTCAAATTCATACTTTGCGCATTTCCTTTTATCATAATTAAAATCAATATATGGATGCAGTTATGCCTCCTCTCTATAGTCTAGACTTGGATGGAATACCAACCAACTTGATAGTCCATGCTGCAATTATATCTGTCCTTAAATGATGCTATTGAATTTGAAGACGTTTAACATTTGTACCACTTGGTGAGTGTCACTGCTGGTGGACCAGGAGTCCTCGATGGCACAAGTAGCCAAGATCAGTCAACTTCGGCTGATCGTTTTTCAACGAATTCTAAAATGTTTGTTATCAAAATTACTTGAAATTTTTAAAATGTAGGTCCTGTAGCATCATATCCCACCCATCCTGCGAATTCTTTCGGTACATTTTGACATAATAAAAAAGGAGCCATGGAAAGTTTTATTTGAAAATATGCAGTAATGATCCTTATATTATCGATTTTTAAATACTTAAATCTCAATATACTTCTATTGTAAAAACTCAATACATTGCAGGTGGCGCCAGTGAAAAGAATTAGAGCTGCGCACCCCAAATTCAAAATGACGTTTTAAAGGTTTATAACTTCGAATGTATGGGTTAGATTCGCCTGAAGATTTGAATGTATACAACTGACAATGTAAACTTTCATATGAAAATAAAGATTTTGCATTCCAAAATTTTGTAAAATTAATTAATTTTCAGGGACACCGTCCCTTTAATTTGGGTATGTGTTGTTTCACGTGTGTACATCATTTACGTTTCGGATACATAACCTTCGTCAGGGATCCAAAATCTAAGGTTAAGAGTGCGAAAGTACTATGTCTCTAAAAATGTACCAACGTAGCAAGTATGGACGGGAAATGATGCTACAGGATTGAAACTCCGGAAGGCATGCATTATAAATGTATTCCCAATTGTGCCTCATCTACTGTGGAGGTCTCAATAGCTTATTTTCCAATTATACGCGTTATAAGCGGCATAGCAATTTTTTTTCTCAATAACGTAAGCGATGCCAGACATTCGGCGAACGTTGTTATGGACGCCCGCGGCAAACTCTTAACGGTATTTCGACTGTTGTTGCCCAATATAAAGTAAAAATGGTAAAGCATTGTTGTTGGGGCACTTGTAGGAGTGATTCAAGGTATGCAGACCGTGAGTACATGTCCGGCACAACATGGATTCCTTTCCCCAAGCCATTTTCCCAACCAGACAAGTGTCGAAGATGGGTTGATTTATGTGGGAGGAAGGGGTTTTCAGTGGCAAAGGTCAACAAAGGGACTTATATTTGCTCAAAACACTTTATAGAAGGAAAACCTACATCAGATCACCCAGACCCCCTTCCTGCCGTAGGAACATCTTACGACATCCAAAGGGCAAAAAAGCGGAAAAGGAGGGTCCTTATACGGTCTAGTGCCAATAAGGCTACAGGAGCTGACAATAAGAAAAAGAAAAGAGGTATAACAACACTATTATTAAATTATTTTAACCATGTTAACTTAACATTTTCATCCAATATTGAACAGTGTATGTTATGTGACAAAGGAATCATTGTCTGATAAACCATAACAAATACACATCGTACATTAAAACTTGGCACCCTTCAAATTTACATCCAATAATAATTTTCTCAAAACTCCTAGTTCCCCTCAAGATAATGGTCAAAACTTGACAAACATGAATATAAAGTTAGAATTTCAAAGGTATAATGAATTTCTAATGACTAGTTTTAAATATCAAGTTTGTTACATTGTATCTATTTTTCAACAGAAAGCATCGAGCTGGCAGAACATACAGAAAGTGTAGAGGAGGCAGTACTTATAGAAAACATGGAGGTGGCAGCCAATGAGGTATCTATTGTAGAGGATGATAGTGTGGAAACCAGCCATGACCATGATGAGAACACACATAGTGTTTTGAAGGAAGAGGATATTCCCCTAGGTACTAATAAACATACATTTAAAATGACACACTGCAAATATTTCTATAAAAATCATCAATTGATCTGTATTTAAAATTATTGCAGGTTTTACATTATTATTTAAAATTGCTATCAGTTTGTATAATATGTTTGAAAGGAATATAATTAATATATTTTCAAAATTTTGTGAGTCTACAAGACAGTTTTCTATTATTTAGCTGACCATGCATACTGCACACCCCATTATAAGATATTGAATGCCTGTAGTATTGGGTGTCAGACTGACATTACGCTGGCTGATCTATCAAGATATGACAATATCCATATGAAGGATGAAGGAAGCATGAGGAGGAGCTTTATAATGGCTGATGTATTGAAGGATGATAAGTCATGCAAGTTCTACACAGGTACACATACTAATTTTATCATACTTTAATGTGTAATGAAGTAGTTTTGATAGGCAAAATAATAATACACATGTACTTGTTTCTCCTTACTAAAAGCAAAAATGGACACCTGCTTATTTACAAAAGACAGCAACTGAATGTGTACAGTCAATTAAACATGGTAGATACCTTAGTATATACATGTACTGATGAAATCTGATAACACACAATATGTATCATATTTATGCTAAACAGGATGTCCATTCATTATTAAAGAAAGCTGAATTGGTGAAATATTTAATCCTTTATTACCCTTTATTGCTGATTTGTAAAATTCTGGTTCAACCACTGATCATTTTCACTTTGTTTTTGGAAAAAAATTTCATACTTCTGCTATGATTTCCAAACATGTACATGTATTTTGTATATTTACTTTTACATTAAACAGGGATATCATTAGCTGTTTTCTACCTGCTCTGGAACTGCCTAAAACTGAAGGCATCAAGGCTGTCTTATTGGAGAGGAAGTGACACCAACATGAACAATACAAATGTAAATACATATGTGATAATACTTTTATACCCCTTAAGCTGACCCTCTTTCTTGTTGAAACCAAGGCATGATTCTATTAATCAGTTTGTTAATTCTATGATAGACATATAAAACTTTAGATAACTCATCCATTAATTAAATTCAATAAGATTCTCCTAAAGACTCAAAATTTTTGACCTCTTGACCTTTACCTCTGAATTTGACCTACTTTACAAAACAGTGTTTTGTCGGACAGAGATCCAGACAAGGGCAAATGTATTTATTATTTCACCTGCATATTTGTATTATCTACACATTCATGCATAAAGTTTACTAGGTAGTACACATCTTCCATAAAGTATTTGAAAATAGATACATGTAACACAAGTCATAAATGAATGCTTGGCTACTTTATATTTAGGCAAGACGAAAAGGCCGAAAGAGACTGCTCACATGTATGGAGGAATTTGTCATGACACTTATGAGAGCTAGAAGAGGCATAGACACCACAACTTTAGGTGCAATGTTTGGAGTGCAACCAGGGACTGTGAGCAAAATTTTCACTACATGGATTTCTTTCCTGAGATTGGAATTGAAATTTTTAGTTTCCTGGCCGACTAAAGATCAGATTAGAAAAAGACTTCCTAAATGTTGCAAATACTTTCCAAATACAAAATGCATAATTGACTGTACAGAATATTTTGTACAAAAACCTAGTCTGCCATCCTCTCAAAGAATCACCTGGTCTTCCTATAAACATCATAACACGTTCAAATCTCTTGTTGCCATTACTCCTACTGGATCTTTCTGCTTTGTATCAGATTTGTTTACTGGGAGTATATCAGACAAACGTATTGTTGAAGAATCTGGTTTTCTGAACCACATTGAAAGAGGTGATGACATTATGGCTGACCGTGGCTTTTTAATTAGAGGGAACTTAGCACTAAAGGGCGCAACTTTGAACATACCACCATTTTCATGTAACAAGCAACTTTCTGGTGTGGCAGTCACAAAAACCAGGCGCATTGCAAGAGCTCGAATCCATGTCGAACGAGCCATAGGCAGACTCAAGTGTTTTAATGTACTCCAGGGTGTCATACCACTGAAAGTCAAGCCCATCATCGACCAAGTTGTGTTTGTGTGTGCTGCTTTGTGCAATTTAGATAAACAACTAGTTAAATAATTTGAAAGATAGGCAGCAGTACATACAACATGTATTTATTCATTCATTCTAGTCAATGACATATGCAAATTTATTTATTGGTGTTACTTGTTGCTATATTTTTGTTATTGTTGAGAAATATGTATTGAATATTATACTTATTGTTATACAAATACACAACAAATATATATTTATGTTACTACATATTTTATTAATCACTGTTACTGCATATTTTATTTATCATTGTTAACATCTGTCAATAAACGTTGAAATAGATACTGATCAAAAAATAATTGCAATTTCTTCATCATTTCATTGAAAAAGATTTTATTAAACTCAAGATGAGACACATGTATTCCTTTCTGAGTGTAAATTACCAGATCACATGATGGTATACCATAGAGGCCCATTTGTCCTTGTAGCTGGTGGTAGTAATCACAGTTTTCCGTCACAACAGACTTATTCCCATCAATACAGCAACCCTTTTGTATGGCAACTTCCTTCGGATGCAGATTTCTTGTAGAATATGGACACTTTATTTCAAGAATTTTCATTCCATGACACTTGCAGGAAAAGATGCCATCCACACTGCAACCTATAAAAGGGCAGTCATTCATAACATAGAGTCCTTTCTCCTCCACCATAGCCTTCTTGTGATTGATTCTGCTAGCTCGTGTATATAGGTCACGGGCTACGGGTTCCTTTTTCCTTCCCCACTGCAGCGATGGAACTTCAAGATCTGTCTCGTATTTGGACAGAATAGAGTTAAGTAATGATGGGGGACAGTGACGCCTATCAACCGCATTACAAATTTTATGGAAATTGGATGCGGTAAGCATTCCATACCTCATGGTTTTCCAAGTTGAGTTTTGAAATTGACCTCTAGTGTCCTTTTCAATGGTGTTTACGATGTCTTGGGAAAACTGTCCAAGATGCTCTCTAAATGAATCCACATTCTGAACTACATGTATGCTACTAGATGCTGGTTTTTCCTGGACCAAGAACTCCTTAACCTGCTCCTTGATTGAGTAAGGTAAAGACTGTGGTGTCTCATTTCTCTCAGTTTCTGAAGGTTTGATGTCTGCATCTAATATGTCCATGGCCTGTGTATCTGGATGCAACTACAAATTATAAAGTCTATTTATAAAACCAATACCTCAGGGATTGAGATTAATTTTTTTTACAATGGCAAATTTTAGCTTCACAGGCTTAAATACATTCTGGAAGGCTTGAGATAACTTGAAAACGCAAGAAAATTCATAAAAATGCAATATACATATATTACATAACATATATACAAAATGTGAAAGCATTTAAGAAAGGAATAGGTTTTATAATTTTTGAATATTTTCCCTTAAAAATTGTAAAAGTAGGTCAAAATTAAGGCCAAGGTCAAAAGGTCACAAATCTGGTATCAAAAAACGTGCTTCTTCTCAAGATAATTTATACACATACAAAATATGCATGCCTATAACCGCTACTTACAATTATATATCCTCTTATTTAAAAAGTGACTGAATAACAGACAGACAAGCCAAAAAGTTTTTAGAATCATATTTTATCAATCATCAGATATAAAAAGTTTGAAAAATAACCTGCTGTAGCTGTTTGGTGAAATCGCTGATGTCCATACTGTTTCTGTCGTCTACAAACCTAGGATCGTAAACCTCTAGATTATTCTCTTTGTCTTCATTTAATGATGAATATCTGAAATGAAGAATTAAAATATAAATAAAGTTACCTATTTAAAACGTAAAATGAATTGCTGTGTATAATTATACTTTTTAAAGAAAATGCTTTTAGATAAATTCAAAATTATCATTTGATTCATGGGGAATATTTCAAATGAAATGTTGAATAGTTTTCAACTAAAAATTTTTCATATTAATCCTATTGTTGTAAAGCTTTGATATCAATGATATGATCATGTGACACCGCAGGGTTGTTTCCATAACAACGTCCATATATAAGGATTGAGGTGTCACATGTTTGACTTGACACATGAGTGTAAATTTACAACATGGACCTTGAATTCAAAGAGATGAAGCTGAGACAAGTGGAAATTACAAGGTACATGTAAAATATGATTGCTGATTGTTTAGATTTGCTTTAATATTAGAGTCAGACATGGTCAGTAATCCCCTGGAAAACTTGCTGTCGCGCGCCTTCCATATCCTTAATTTGGGTCCTGAATTTCTTATATTTAAATTCCTGCGGCCAACAAACCCCAACCAACCGAATAGCAAAGTGTTGTTGGCCGTTTCTGCGGCTAGCTTTGTCATACTGATTTGTAAAGTATAAATATTAGCACATTTAATTGCTTTTTTGTGGTATGTTAGTGTCATAATGAGTAAAAATGAATTACCTATTGCAAAGTAGTGATACTAATCCGCACACTAAACAACTGCTAAATGTAAATACTCTTCAACTGAAAATTTCAAAAAGGAAATATGAACATGATAAACAAAATACAACATTTGAAAATCAAGATAGAGAGGTTCAACATTTTTGTTTGTACTTGTAGATGTCATACATATATACATTTTATGCTTATTAAGCTATATGAACTAAGGTAGTTAATGTGTAAGTGAGAGATAAGTGAATATTGATATTATTCTACCTGTTTTCATGTACATTAAGATGTTAATGAAAATTTAAAATTTTACAAGTGCATATACATGTAGTGTTCTAATAGAGGAAATCTCAAACAAAGTTACACCTCCATATTTTGACAAACAGACGGCCATACATGTCTATATATACACTATAATATAGAATCTAAACCTCTCTAATCTGATAATATTTTTAAAAATAATAAAACTTCAAATATCAACAAAACAATGTTCAAAATCAACAAAGGCCTAGAGAAAATATATCAAATTTCAGTCTGGGCTAACTTTTGTTTAACCTAATATTAAAATAAAATAAACATAGTTTAATATGAGTTTATCATGTTTATAAAATTATGTGTTTTGATATATGAAAATAAAATAATTAAATTACATTACATAACTTTTTTTATTTGTAATCAAGTAAAATGTTTATCATCCCTATCATCTGTACAAGAGACACATTTTGTCTAGGCCTCAAATAACTTTAACACCATAAAACGTGAGTTAAAGATATAAACCTTGCTTTGACAATCCTCAAACTTTTGATAGGGACAGGACAGTCATGACTTCTTGGCCTTTTCATCCATTTATTTTCTCCATCTGTGACCGATTTTACTTCAAAATTGTCCAATTCATAGAGAGCTGCTGATACATGTCTGCAAGCACCGTCCATCCTGAAATAGTTTATATGTTCATTTGAGTACTATCTATTGGGTGAATGCATACTCAAACTAGTATATGTGATCATGATGAATAATCAATATTGGTATACTGTATGTATCCTGATTAAGCTTGAAAAGATCGATATAACCTTGACAACATTTAGAATCTTCTTGACATTATTCAGTGTCCTAATTTATTGTATGCAGCATACAGCAAAAGCATTTATCGTATCTATACCGCTAATGCGCAACTTAGCATATTTCATAGGATAAATACACTTGTTGTATCATTGTTGCATACCTGTTACAGGTATATATACTGGTATATATGCACTACAATGCCTTATGATCAGTTTCATTCTTATTTTTTTTAAATTACGTTTTCCAGGGAAAAAGGTGGCAATAGAATTTAGGTAAACGCGAATTTAGTTTGCAGGTGAGAAAGGCCGTCGTAGCAATATGTTTCTATTCTATAGTTTTTGCTTTATGACTTCACGAGTGTCTATATGCTGAAATGCGGCACGTTCCTTTCAATAGTTTTATCTGACAGAATTACATTGGTTGTGCATATATATATAGGCATCTTATGTTACTTTTAATGTAATCAAAGTAATAAAGATAAAATCGTATACAAACCCGCCTATACAATTGCAATATGCTGACATGACCTCTCCTGTTGCTTTTTTAATACAGAACCACAAGTGATAGAACTTTGTATTCAAGTAAGTCTTGTCCCTCTGTGTGGGCTTTACTTTCGCACGGAAAACACATAGCTCAGAATCTCCACAACTGTTAAATAAGAGACTTTCAACATGTCCATCAACAAATAAACGATAATCCTCGCAAGATTTATACGCTTTCAGCTTCTTCTTGTCATAGTCTGATGTTCTGTATAGAAGGTAATTGAATATATCTAATAACGTGAAATTATTCGGGATATCACTAAAATCGTCAGTGAAGCCTTCCTCCACAAAGGGATCAGGTAAAGGTAGATGACGCAACTTTTCCTTTAGATCAATGGATGGACATTGAGTGGTAAAATCAGGGTCTAAAGGCAAGTTCAGATGATTTACCGCTTCACACAATTCAACAAGCTTATCTTTCCTTATATTGTTTGTTGTAATTCCTCGTTTAGCCAGAAAAGTCTGTAGATCGGGCAATTTCAACAAGCTGAACTCGCTTTCGGCCATTTGTAAACAAACGCAGAATGTCTGGTGTCACGTGATATCGGCGTTACGAAAAGAGAAAACCAAAACCGTATATCAGGTGTTGGAAAACGGACTATTGGGATCTGAAAGACCCTGTGATTCTAGTTGTATAGCGGGTACATTTCTTCAAGATTTCTACATCTATTTGGGTACTGTAGCACCCAATATGTACCAATGAAAATGAGTCAGTTCGTCGTTCTTTAATTCTTTATTCCAGTAGGAACATCATAAATACATCGGAAATAGTCAAGAAAACTGTGAAAGATACGATACTTGTATTGAAAGGAGAAATTAAGGCCGAAATAATGTCTGAAATTTCTGAGGAAATAAAAGCCGAAATGAAGGAAAATTTAGTACAGGAAGTAAAAGAGGAATTTCTTGAAAATTTAGATTCCACCAAAAAGTAAATGCTAGACAAAAGTGCCTTGAATTCTGAGAAAATTGACGGAATAAACTTAGACATAAACTCAGTCCGCGAAACTATGTCATCTCAGGCAGCGGAATTGCGTCAAATGAAAAAAGATCTTACATTATGCTATAGTGAGGCACGCAAAAATCTCAATCTTGCGAATCATAATAATCAATATTCGCAAAAAAACAATATCAAGATTGTGGGTTGGAAAGAAGCGAGAGATGAGCTTTTAAGGCCCGAATTATGCAAAATTCTGAATGAAAAAACTGACGTAAACGTAGATCCATCTGATATACTTGCAATACATCGGGTTCCCTCGAAAGTACCGGGTCCTAAGCCGGTAATAGTGAAATTTATAAACTCGGAAATTAAAACCGCCGTCATCAGAAAGAGAAAGACTCTCAAAAGTGTTTTTTCTATGCATGACCACATCACTCCCATGAATGCAAAACTGATTGGTGACCTTCATGAGAACCCTCGAGTGCACTCCGCCTGGTATTTTAACTGTAAAGTTTACGCTTTGGATACTAACGGGGATCGCCACACGTTCGAATGCACGGATAACATTGACCTTAAACTGAGATCCGTCCGTGTTTAAAACTTCACCCCTTTGTGAACTATGCAGTGATCAATTGACCCATATTATTCGGACGCCCCCGTCATTTAAATGGACTATCCCAAAACAGCTGAGTGATCATGTGACTCTTTCAGTTTCATTTTAGTTTCGCTTTCTCTTCACGAACTCGTTTTTCTTGCATATCTTTTGTGTGAAAGGATTTACATGTTGCATTTCGCCTTACCGGTAAGAGAGTTTTTCTATTTCCCTCCCCCCTGTGTGTATGGTGTGCGGCTGTTGAGTATAGGTGCTCATTGTTTTGTGATAAGATATCTTGATATTGTTTTGCAAACATGCCAGACATAATCAGAATTGCTTCTATAAATTGCCAAGGTTTGGGATGTTCTTTAAAAAGAAAGGATGTACTTAACTATTATAAAAGTATAGATTATAATATCCTCTGCTTACAGGACACATTTTGTTCCCGAACTAGAGCCTTATATCGAGACTCAATGGGGATACCGATGTATTTTTAATTCGTGTTGAAAAATAAGGTCATCAATCAGCCAGACTCGCCCAAAAATTTACTAGGACCCTACACTCATAGACCAACTCTCGTAATATTTCACTAAGTATGATGTCATTTATGAATTATTATATTTTTGGAGAGAGTGGAGTGTTTCGGCGGTTTTATCATTTTCTAAATAATCGCTAAGGCCCGCCTCATCAGGGGTCCACCTTAGAATAATAATCTTAAGATAGACGTGCTCTTATGATAATTTCTCCTATATTTCTGTGTTTCTGGTATGCAACAATAGGTTCCGATTTGAATATTTCCTTACATTTTTTATCTGATTGCAAGTCTTTCCAATATTTCAAAATTCTCCTTTTTAAGCCTTTTATACACGGGTTGAATTTAGTTATCATTACAGTAGGTACTGTTTTTGTTTCAGATTTAGATTTGTTTAAAGCTGTTTTTCTGTTGGTAGAAAGGGTCTCAGAAATTGTTGGATTTATTTCCCCATCGGAGTAACCTCTGTTCAAAAGATGATTTTTGAAATCCTGTAAAATACTAATTAAATTGTCCCTGTTATTAGTATTTCTTAAATGCCGTGTGCACTCGCCCTTATTACAAACCTTCAAATGTGATTCTTTTGTTATTCATCGGTCATTTTATTTCATAAAGACCGCGGACGATTCTAAATATACGAGGTTTTATTAACGTTCATTGAAGTGTGGAGATCAATAAAAAACAATGAGGGGCGGAGAAAAGAAAATTATTTCAGTCGCGGGTGTGAATTGTTTTGATTATAATGAGTATTCGGCCATAGTATAGAAAGTATTGTGTTTCAAGTCCGCTAAAGACATCCTTTTATAAGCAATGTTAACATAAGAAGGATAGATTCTTCTATCCCTAAAACCCCAAATGCCATTTCAAATCAATCAAGATCCCTATGGCGATTCTTGAAGACCAATAATTCTAAATGCTTTTCAAATACATGTATATTTAGGAACTTGATGAACAAAATAAAGAAATATTATCCTCTCTTGGTTAGAAAATATTTCCTTATCTCTATTTGCAATATTGTTATCACTTATTCAACAACTTTAATGGAAATAGAACCCATTGTTACACTGTTATTTTCTTCTTTGATCTAATACAGGGTACCTTTCAGAAAATTATCGGAATGTATTACAAATTATTTTACTCCTATGGCCTAATAATCGTTACCGTTGCAAATTTCCACCCGATAATTTGCATGGTCAATTTCATTTTGAAAAACAGGGGTGTATCAAATATTTAGATTTTTATTTTTCGGAAAATTGAAGAAAATCGGCGGTTTGTAAGTCGGATAAAGACCGAGTTGAGGTCTGTATGAAGGTTAGATGCCCTCGGAGAGAACAGGGTGGCGCTTAAAGACCTCGGCCTTCGGCCTCGGTCTTTAAACACCACCCTGTTCTCTCCTTGGGCATCTAACCTCCATACAGACCTCAACTCGGTCTTTATCCTATACATAAAGCCTTTGAATACTGATTGATTGTGGGCGCTTTCACGATGCAAATACTGAAAGGTGTTTGTAGGTTTGATAAATGATTTAATATCAAGTTTCTGACTATCCTGAAACAACTTCCCCTTAAACACTGTAGTGTCTAAGAAATTTGCACTCTCCTGTGATATTTCAAATGTGAATTTGATATGTTTGTGGCACCTGTTTCCGATTTTGAAAAATTGAAGAATTTCTTGCTCTGAGCCATTGAAAATCATAAATCCGTCATCTCTATATCTACCATGAAAAAGGACTTTGTCGGAGTGTTCAAACTCTGTCATAATGAATTGTGTAATTTTGTACATTCTTATATCTGAAACCTCAGGTGAAACTGTAGAGCCCATGGCACAACCAGTTATCTGTTTATAATATTTTCCATTGAACTCAAAGTAGTTGTTTTCTAATACTGTTTTAATAAGAAATACTAGATCTGAGGCATCTGGATACGGTAAACTCAAGTCGTTTTTAATTGATGTTTTATATGCCTCTTCTACTGCCGATATAAGTTCAGTGAATTCCATGTTTGTGTACATACTAGTTACATCATAAGTAATGAGAATAACATAATGATTCAATTTTGTTGATAAATTCAGTCGTGTCCTTAATGTAGGTTAATTGTTTCTGGACGATTGGTACTAGAAAGTAATCACAGTATGCACCAATTTTGTAAGTCGGCGCACTGCATTGAGAAATTATAGGCCGCCAAGGTGGTAACTCTTTAAGGCAACAAGTGCCGTTGGTCAGCGCAGACAAGATGGTTCCTTTAATTTTGTGTATCTTAGGGAGCAGATAAAGCTGCCCGCATTTCGGAGGTGATGTTTGATTATTTAGAAAACGATAAGTTTCATCATCTAATGTTCCTTTTGAGAACATTGCGGAAATTCTCTCCTCTATGATTTTTTTGTATATTGAGCAGATTAGGTTTACTAACCTCAACGTAATGTTTTGAATTAAGTTGTCGATTACCTTCAGAAATATATTTGTCTCTGTCCATAATGACAACTGTATTACTTTTGTCCGCCTTTTTAATGATAATGTTTTTATTATTTTTGAGTGAAAACATTGCTTCCCTTTCAAGACTACTCAGATTATTTCTTTGTTCTTTGATTGGAATTGATGATAATTCTAGTTTTGTTTTTTCTATGTAATTTTCAAGTGCATTACATGTAGCAGGTGGTTTGTATCCTGTATTTGTTCTAAAAGGATGAAGTGTTGCGTTTGTACCATCATCGAATAAATATTTACATCTTAGTTTTCGTGCGAATTCATCAAAATCTTTCAAAAGTAAATTCTTTACATTGCTGTGTGGTGGTGTAGGAATGAATTTGAGTCCTTTTGCTAATAACATTATTTCGTCAGTACTGAGTGTGCATTTCGACAGGTTTAAAACAAATTTTTTTGCATTTGCCAATTTTCCTCTGAGAATACGATGTTTCCTCGCTACTTTATTTGAAGCTCTTTCTTTACATTTTTTCTCCTTCCTCTTTCTATTGAAGCGTCTCGCCATATTGGTTGGCACTAAATATCAACAATATGTTGACACAAAAAACCACGTTTATTATACGTCTGAGCGTAATAATAGAGGGTATATATAAGTTGTTTCCGTCTATTAGACGTCGGAACGTGTAATAGAGGAATAAATAGTACAAAGTATACAAAACACCACGTCTATTATACGTCGGAACGTAATAATAGAGGGTAAATATTAGGAAGAAGTCCGTCTATTAAAATAGAAGTTGTAAATCTTATAATGAGCCACTGCAAATGATATGTAATCCTTAGATAATAGTGTACAGTAGTGACCTTACTTCGATGAGACGAAGTTTTGGAGTGTGTTGTTCATAAAGCAATGTAAGATACGATGAGTAGTCTTGAGGGTTACAAAACACGCCCACTTGCGTTAACCAATAGAAATGCTAGAGCTATATGCTAATCTTATAAAAAGAATCACTCAAAATGATGAGTAAATAAGATGTATTATTGATATATACAGATGTGTGAAGAGTATCACAAATTATATAAATGTTAATGTGCAATCAAATGTAAAAAGGTATACCTTTCGTATATTGGCTGTCCATAGCGAAAATAATCAATAGTCAAATAACAAAAATGATCGTTGATTGAATTGCACAATATCCAATAAGTACATTTAGAATAATAGAACAAAAGCAATTACTGAATTGAACATCCTTCAATTTATCATTATTTCTTGTGCACAATCCGGGGAGAGTTATCTCCTTCAAAAAGCGGCATGAAGTTAATATGATTTATACTGATTTCTTCTAAATCCCCTGTATCCTCTGTTCTCACGTTTTTGTTGAGGGTGGTTCCAGGTGCGTGGTCTGGTATACTCCTTTGGTGCCTTTGAGATTGTGGCAGGTAGACACTGAGTGCTGGATAGTTGAATTCTAAAGTTATTAAGTTCTGTGGTGTTCTCCTCATTCAGTTTTATTATTTCTTTGTCCAAATTCTTCTTGCTAGCGCACTATTCTCAGTGGAAAAGCCAATTTTCCTTATGGTTGAGGCCCGTACTTGATTAATCTCACTCTCCTTTCCCTTAATTTCAGTGTTCAGGTAGTCCACCACTTTTTGTGCTGCATCCCGAGATACCCCTTTGGCTATACAAGCCCAAGCAGACTTAAATTTGTCGTCATCTTCCTCGCTTTCCAAATTCATGTGACATCTAGGTTTTACTGAGAACCAAACAGGGTAGATGCCAGTCTTTTGTCCATAAACGAGACTCTCTCGTTTTTTTCGAAAGTAGTTGTCTTTCTTTCATAATTTTAACGATATCCGAAATGCCACTGGCTGCAGTTTCATCAAAGCAGTGGTTGGACTCTTGTAGTTTAATGCTAAGATCTAAGTCAGTGATTTTGGTCAGGGCTTCCTGGTTAGATGGTATACTATCATCAGAATCCATTTTCGTATGTATTGTCGCAGAATATTTCGTTTTGCTGAGTGATAAGTGTTGAAAAATAAGGTCATCAATCAGCCAGACTCGCCCAAAAATTTACTAGGACCCTACACTCATAGACCAACTCTCGTAATATTTCACTAAGTATGATGTCATTTATGAATTATTATATTTTTGGAGAGAGTGGAGTGTTTCGGCGGTTTTATCATTTTCTAAATAATCGCTAAGGCCCGCCTCATCAGGGGTCCACCTTAGAATAATAATCTTAAGATAGACGTGCTCTTATGATAATTTCTCCTATATTTCTGTGTTTCTGGTATGCAACAATAGGTTCCGATTTGAATATTTCTTTACATTTTTTATCTGATTGCAAGTCTTTCCAATATTTCAAAATTCTCCTTTTTAAGCCTTTTATACACGGGTTGAATTTAGTTATCATTACAGTAGGTACTGTTTTTGTTTCAGATTTAGATTTGTTTAAAGCTGTTTTTCTGTTGGTAGAAAGGGTCTCAGAAATTGTTGGATTTAATTACACTTGATTTTTTTGACTTTTGGATTAATGGACTAACAGTTGCTGAAATTATTTGCCCTCTATACTTCGCCTAGCGATTTATATGACGGGATATTCTCAGCTCTTGAAATGAGCGTTGTACCAATTCTTGGAAATTTTCGTATACATGAAAATTTGCCCTCTATATCTCGCCTAGCGATTTATATGACGGGATATTCTCAGCTCTCTAATGAGCGTTTTACCTGTTCTTGGACATTTTCGTATATATGTAAATTTGTCCTCTATATCTCGCCTAGAGATTTATATGACGGATTTTTCTCAGCTCTTTTATGAGCGTTGTACCCAGTTTTCTTTTGTAAAACTGCAACGACGGGAAATTTGTCTTATATGATTGATTATACCCTTGCAGTGTGCCACTACGAGACGCAGTTTCAACGGAATTAATAAACATAAATTGCCGGATTCAGGAGAAAGCAACGTAAAACTAAAAAATCATTAGAAGTCTTCATACCAGACGTATCAACATTGAATGATAAAATACAGGACAAAGTAACATACATTTACAAAAAGTGAAATTTCGATGACGATACATTATAGCTAAGTTACAATATGAGAGTTCATACATGCTCCCTAGGATACATAAGATTGAAGAGTGAAACTCCTAATTATATATGGCGGTCTCAAATAACCTCTGCAGTCTTAGACAATTGCCACCTGGACGTCCGATTAAACACAAATTTGTAAATCGGCATTAATTGTGATAACTTTTTACTGCTCATCGTTGGAAAACAATCAACATAATTATATAAAGGACATGCATGATTCTATGTTACAGACACTTACGGAACACCAACAAAGAAATAATTTACAAACAATTATTAGTAAGTTGTAAATCTGAGAGGCTACTCTGATATTGAAATACATTCTAGAATTCGGAAAACATTTTTATGTGGGAGAGAATTGACGCTTCAAAAACTCAACCACATCTGTAAATCAGACACCTTTAGTCAAGGATACTAAATATAACTCTTACATCAAGGATATCAAGATAAGGATTTTGAAATACAGGATTGATATGACAGACGATTTTTCATGCAAAGAAGCCGTTAATTTCATACAGCAAGCATAACAACATCTACCACGGCCAGATAATAATCACTAAGGTGGATCCCTGACAAGGCGGGCCTTAGGCTTTGAATATTTATTTCTGATATTAAAACCGCCGAAACACTCTTCAATCTTGCTTACATATAAACTTTATGAATCAGGAAATAGTTATGAATTAAAATGGAGATGGTCAAGAGTGTAGGGTCCTGGTAATTTTTGGGACGAGTCTGGCTGTATGATGTCTTTTTAATTACTCTTGGAAACTTTCGTATATATGAAAACTTGCCCTCTTTATTTCGGCTAGCGATTTATATGACGGGATATTCTCAGCTCTCTAATGAGCGTTGTACCTGTTCTTGGACATTTTCATATATATGTAAATTTGTCCTCTATATCTCGCCTATCGATTTATATGACGGACTTTTCTCCGCTCTTTTATGAGCGTTGTTCCGTTTTCTTTTGTAAAACTGCAACGACGGGAAATTTGTCTTATATGCATAATTATACCCTTGCAGTGTGCCACTACGACACGCAGTTTCAACGGAAATAATAAACATAATATGCCGGATTCAGGAGAAAACAACGAAAAACTACAAAATCATTAGAAATATTCATACCAGACGTATCAACATTAAATGATAAAATACAGGACAAAGTAACATACATTTACAAAAAGTGAAATTTCGATTACGATACATTATAGCTAAGTTACAATATGTGAGTTCATACTTGCTCCCTAGGATACATAAGATTGAAGAGTGAAACTCCTAATTATATATGGTGGTCTCAAATAACCTCTGCAGTCTTAGACAATTAGCACCTGGACGACCGATTAAACACAAATTTGTAAATCGGCATTAACTGTGATAACTTTTTACTGCTCATCGTTGGAAAACAATCAACATAATTATATAAAGGACACGCATGATTCTATGTTACAGACACTTACGGAACACCAACATAGAAATAACTTACAAACAATTAATAGGAAGTTGTATATCTGAGAGGCTACTCTGATATTGAAATACATTCTAGAATTCGGAAAACATTTTTATTTCGGAGAGAATTGACGCTTCAAAAACTCAACCACATATCTGTAAATCAAACACCATTAGTCAAGGATACTAAATATAATCCTTTCATCAAGGGTATCAAGAAAAGGATTTTGAAATACAGGATTGATATGACTGACGAATTTTTATGCAAGGAAGCCGCTCATTTCATACAGCAAGCATAACAACATCTGCCACGGCCAGATAATAATCACTAAGGTGGATCCCTGACGAGGCGGGCCTTAGGCTTTGAATTTTTATTTCTGATATTTAAACCGCCAAAACACTCTTCAATCTTGCTTACATATAAACTTTATGAATCAGGAAATAGTTATGAATTAAAATGGAGATGGTCAAGAGTGTAGGGTCCTGGTAATTTTTGGGACGAGTCTGGCTGTATGATGTCTTTTTAATTACACGCAATCAAAAGAACAGGTGCATAAACTTCTCCATACAATGATTGAGCACGCTTTACAAAACGTGAAGCATTATTGTAAGATGTAAAATAATGTTTATATATATTAACTGTTGAGAAACTTATTTTTAGCTCTCAATATTACATAATGAATCAGCTATTTTCCTATCATTTGTAGCTCACCTGAGCGAGGCTCAAGTGAACTATTGTCATAGCGCGGCGTCCGTCGTCTTTCGTTAACTTTTTAGCATTTTCGACTTCCCCTATGAAACCGCTGCACAGAATTTCAGAAAACCTCAAAGGAAGCAAGAACTCAAAGCCCTCTACCAATTTGTGATTTTCGAGCTGATCGGAAATCTAAGATTGCCGCCACCGGCTGTAATTGGCTGACACATTTTCGACTTCTCCTCTGAAAAGTCTGAACAGAATTTTCGAAACTTCACTCAATGCCTCCGGTTAAGTTTGTGTTTTTCGAGCCGGTGAGAAATCCAAGATTGCTGCCACCAGCTCTGATTGGCTGACACATTTTCGACTTCTCTTCTGAAACCATTGCACAGAATCTCTCGAAACTTCAAAGTATACAAGAACTCAATGCCTTCTACCAAACAAAGGAGGGGATCTCCAACAACACCAGGTTGCAGCATCCACAGCAAAACCCCAAAACACTCAATGCAAAAACACAAAGCAGACAACCACAGAAAGAGACGCATAATGGACAAGGAACGTCATGGCACAACACAGAAACATCAAACACAAATGACTACTCATAAATCAACGAGACCAATGGGCAACCGGTGCCGACTTAGGACGGCCATCTGCCACGGAAATAGCAGAAGGTGTGGTTATCCTGGATTACATGCGCACAACCCTCCCACCTTTCCAATTACCCAGAGGTCTAGAAGAACGTATAATTGTGGTGTAAAACAACCTCCTCAATTGTCAGATGACCACACGCAAAGAAGACCGCAAAACGCAGGGGCCCAAGCAACACAGATGAATATGTAACCTGATAGAAAAAGAGGACGTACGTAATACAATCCGTACTCTGCCGCCGCGAGCTCATGTATGCTATCACCCGAGGAGTCTGACTGACATTCAGAGAGGACCTTAATTCATAATTCTTTTTCCATTTTCATTGCATTTTCCTTTTCATAACAATTTTATTTATGCAATGTTTGTAAAATTGTACCCAAGGTCAGAATTTTATATTAAAATCATACAAAAAAGTCTGTCAAATTATTTCAGAGCTATAAAAAAGAACAATATTTAAATTTCCTGGCTATGACAGTCTTCAAGAATTAATTAGATTTGAATTTCAAACGATAAAGTTTCATATGAATACTTTCTCTTTTATTTACGTCATTCAGAGAAAAAGAAATGGCGGATTTTACTTCTAACGGGGAGGTCAAGATTCCGTTTTAATGTTTGGGGGTTTTGGACTGTCAAGACTGAATTATATATCAGAGGAAAGTCAGGGAATTTTATTCACCAAGACTGTGACAACCGTACCAAAGGAAAAAAAATATGATTGGGAGACTCTGGTCCATTTTCTGATAATATGAACAAATTTTGCCCTAGGTTTCTAAATCAATATCAATTTAGAAGTGTCGTAAATTACACAGAAATTAATGCTTTTTCACAAAATTATTCTTGGCAAGGCTATACCATCTGTAGAAGGGTCCCTACCTGTATCCCAATTTCGTTGCTCGAACACGCAACAACGTCGCCTTCAGCCATATTGTCCCACTCAGCTTTTCAATTTTATATAACTAAATAAGAGTTATACATGTCAGGAATTGTCGTTTACTTTTGGGAATCAATATCATATTTGTGATAAATACCTTCTCGGCAATATTTTAACAAGTTGCCTCTCCCCCTCTCCTCCATTAAATACGAGGTATCTGGTATTACGAACATCTTGGAAATGGGAATTTTTCTGGCGTGTTTTCTCTTTTATACCAGCATAATTTGCATAACTTATTTAACAATTGCGTAGGTGTACAACAAGTAAGATGGACATGTAACATTATAGCAACACTTGCGGATAACTTTGTCCGTTGTCCGTCTGTGTGTCAGATTTTTCCTTTTGTGTTATGGGTGTGAAAAATTCTCATCGTTTTATGGGACGAAAAATAAAACAAATATTTATTACGTAGCTATGCCCCTGTTTGCTTTGGTATCTTGTAGTATAACTCTATTACATCGTAATACAAGGTGCTTATTTTTGGATTTAGCAACACTATATCTTTTTTGTCACCTACTGGCAACGTCTAAGGGGAATTTTAGTTTCCTCTCCCTCTGTCTGTCCGTCCGTCTGTCACAATTTTCTGGACTTTTTTTTTCGCTGTTGGATACATTGAACTTATTTTTGGTATGATGATATATCTCAAAGTTATATAGAACAAGTTTGAGTTTTTTTACAGACCTATTTCTTTAGTTGTTTATATACTATTATCAAGCAAAATCAGGTCTATGAAATGGCAAAGTCCGTGTCTATCTGTCCGTCAGTAACCCCTCCGTCCGACTTTGTACTTCAGCTTTTTTTAGGAGTATGTTACATTATATTCCTCTGAGAGAAAAGTGCTTGGACTTTACATGGTGATAGACCATATAGAGATAAATCTAACATATTTGTAAAATATGACATGACCTCTACGTTTTACGGTCTTGTTTGTGTGAGGTCATCTTACAGTGAGGAGGTTGTTTTACACCACAATTGTACGTTCTTCGAGGTTATATTTATATAGAAAGTGATATAGCGACCATGTCAGGAAAAATATTCAAAACACTTACATTACAGTCAAACCCCTCGCGGGAAACAGTTGCTGTCAAAACCCTCGCGGGAAACTTTACGAGCTCCACACGGCAAAGGTCATAAGTGTGACACAAATGAGCTGAAGAAGAACCTGACGATAAACTCAACAGCACTCACAATAGAGCACCTAATTAAGCGTGACGGACCCTCCTACAAGCCAGAGGTGGGACTAAGTGCCCGGGAGGCGAAAGCATCCCCTGTTTACTAGCCGGTGCGGTGCGGCTAGTCAACAGGGGATGCATACTCCGTCTATGTTCATGCACGAAAATAAAAACAATATATAAAATGCATGCATTACACCGTCTAAGGTTTTAACTTTATAGAAAGTGCTATAGCGTCCATGTCATGGAAAATATTCAAAACACTCACTGTCAAACCCCTCGATGGAAACACTTAATTTCAAACCTTTTGGCGAGGAACTTTTTAAAAAATCGACAATATTGCAGTCGTTACTGCATATTTTCAACTAAACCTTTTTATGGCTCCTTTTTCCCTCTATCTAGGCCATTTTTAATACATTTTACGTTTTCAATAAAATTTATTTCATGCGCGGATCCAGCTTTTTTCACCAGGGGGAGGGGGTGTCCAAAAGGCCGGGGATCCGGGAAGCTAATGGATTTCCACGTTTTAACCGTCTGTAAACAATGCGAAATGAATACCTAAAACTGACGTAAACTATATACCTAAAGGCATATGGGAGACATTATTACAGACGAAAAATTAGTGGATGTAAGCCGTCCATTGAAACGTTGCCATTTCTAGCCACGAGGAGGCTTCCACAATAAGAGCCGTGGTTTTTTTTTTTCTTTTTTTTTTGTGTTTATTTATATTTCTCTTTTTTTTTTTTTTTTGTGGCGGTGGTTCTTTTTCAATGAGGATTGATCATAGATTTATTGCCAGTAAAAGAAGGGAGGAGATCTCCAACAAGACCCCGTAACAGCATCAACAGCAAAACACCCGATGCAAAAACACAAAAGACGAGTACAGCACGAGACGGAAAAGAGACACACGACATTTAAACATGAAACACAAAATACTACACATTAACCGACGAGACCAATGGGCAACCGGTGCCGACTTTGTGGTGTAAAACAACCTCCTTACTGTAAGATGACCTCACACAAACAAGACAGCGAAACGTAGAGGCCCCAGAAACACAGATGAATATGTAAATGGATATTAAAAGAGGGCATGCGTAAAACAGTCCGTGCTCTGCCGGCTGTAGCGAGCTCATGTATGTAATCAACCGAGGAGTCCGACTAACATTCAGAGAGGACAGGTGGTCGGGGCCCTGTCTTCTCTAAAGAGGTTTGGACAGGGTCTGTCATGGAGTCCCGTCGTCACAGTCAGTCAGAGTGCGAATATCAAATGAGTTAAAGAAGATCCTGACGATAATCGAAGTATAAAATACTCAAAGTATAAAATAGAATATAGCCTTAGATTTAATATTAAATCATCTGGGTTGAGTGTATTTTTAAAGCAATGGATTTGATGATTTTAAGGATATCTTGAACGGGATTCGGTACCTTTAGTTCAACATTTGGACATTTTAATAGATAGATAGAACTAGGTTATTCAAATAAAGGGTACTCCTATCTGAGGTTGATGTAAAAGCCGTGATTGATTTTCATCTGAAGTGTTTGAAGCGGACGACAGTTCTGACGATCTCGATTATGGTTCAGCATCTCCAGATGATCTTCGCGTCTACTTTCTAATTGAAAATCAATGTTGTTTTCACATTGTAGATCCTGATCTTCACTTGTGTTCATGAATTCTACAGTATCATCAGCAGATACATTCTAGTTTTGCACATGCAACAATGAGGAAATTGCAGAATCCAAACGAAAAACAAGTCAGGAATAGGCCATGCGAACTATGGCGGTAAAATGCCATGTCTATCCCATAAGGCTTTAACTTTTCAACATCAATTTGATCAGGTAAAGAATATGATATTCCGATTTGTTTTGCCCTCTTTGACTTTATCTAATGTCCCGAACCCAAGCAACCTTAACCACCGCTTAAGCTAAAAATCATGTGATGACCACAACTCGATGTCTGTATCTAGTAAGCTGAGCTAAGGATGCAGACATCCAGGCTCGGCCATCAAGCGATACATGGTCTTCTTATCTAAGAGAGAAAGATGTTTCGTTTAATCCAGACGCATCATTCATTGATTCATATGAGGTTGGAAACATGGCCTGCAAACTAAAATAATAATTGAGATATAGTAATCAACTACTTATAATAAAATTAAAAATTTCAAAACAATATCAGAAAATATACTTTAAACTTAAATATGTAAAAATAATATTGAAACATAGTTACATTCAAAACAATATCATTTTGTTTCATTATGTGATCAAGGAGCTTAATTACACACTCAACCACAGTAATTTCTATCTTTTGGGAATTTAAATCTTGAAATTCCTCCCAAGAATTTGCTCAAGGACGAAGGAGAAAATGCGCATTGAGAGGCAGAGCCGACCAAGCTGGTCCATGTACGTTCTGTCGACAATGCTGTTAATCGCTCTACCTCTGAATCCTCAATATTCTGATCGGAGCTGTCCGTAACGACAGCACTAGATCCATTGAGGACACTGACTCGTACTTTCTCCTCTGTTTGATCAACTAACTCCTGTGCCTCAGGAGAAAATCCATAGGTAATTTGCTTGTGCTATGGATATAATAGATCTCCTGAAAAACTGAACTCCGTATTTACGGCTTTGATGCTTCTGAAATAAAAGAAATAAGTAGTAAATATAATTATTAAAATACATGTTTTGTATTGACCCGATTAACACAAATGTACAAATTGTCATTAAATATAGATGTTATCACTTTCTATATAGACATAACGTCAGACAGCGCATGCATTTTATATACTGTGTTCTTTATCGTGCAGTAACATCGACGGCGGGTGCGGCTAGCCAACAGGGGATGCTTACTCCTCCCGGGCACCTGATCCCACCTCTAGCTTGCTAGGGGTCCGTCGATGCTCAACATAGTGCTCTATTGTGCTCTATTGTGAGTGCTGTTGAGATTGTCGTCAGGATCTTCTTTAACTCATTTAGAATAACCTTGATGATATGCCTTTTACTTAATAGTGTTCACTGTAAGATTACAGACTTATCGATGGAATAACAAAGACTACCAGTTTGTCCCTTAGTGCTTAGAATTTAAGGAGTTATTATAAAGTGTTTTGTAATGTTATGTTTATTAGCCAAACGCATAAACTTATAGGCATACAACAATGCATAAGTACAGTAAATATACATGTACATTATTTTGGAACTTGCCGTGATAACCACACCCAGATGATCGAAGTTTGGTGTTCTTTCAGTGCTAATTGTAATCATATAATAAAAAGTATTCATAACATTTCTTCAATTTATTGGATATGTATGGCCGCGGTGGATACAAAACAGTTATAAGATGTTGAAATTACACAAGTCAAAATTATAGAACACAAAACATTACCGATATCGAATTACCAAAATCAATTAAATTCGCACGTTGTGCGACAAAAGTCAAAATAACTACGTATATACAGTTCTGTGGAATGCCGATGGACAAACCACTGTAGAAAGCACAAAGTTCAACAGAACCACGTTGTGTTCACAGCATCGCCGGTGAAAGCCTTGCGAGCTGGAACCACTGGTAGTTCATAAAAAGCATAAAATGAGTTCGCAGCATCGCCGTTGTAGAAGCAATTGTTCAAATGTATAATATTTACATCATGGTATACGACGTGTATAATGCATTCAATGGTTTTAACGCCACATGATCGAAGAAAGGAGGGAATCTCCAACAACACTAGGTTGCAGCACCCACAGCAAAATCCCCAAACACCCATGCAAAAAACACAGAACAGATACCCACAGAAAGAGACGCAAAAGGGACAAGGGACACCAACTCACAACATAGAAACATGAAACATAAAAGACTACACATATACCAACGAGACCAATGGGCAACCGGTGCCGACTTAGGACGGCCATCTGCCACGTAAATAGCAGACGGTGTGGTTATCCTGGATTACGTGCGCACAACCCTCCCACTATTCCGATTTCCCAGAGGTCTCGAAGAACGCACAATTATGGTGTAAAACAACCTCCTCACTGTTAGGTGACCACACACAAACAAGACCGTAAAACACAGGGGTCCAAGCAACACAGATGAATATGTAAATGGATATAAAAAGAGGACGTGCGTAATACAGTCCGTGCTCTGCCGGCTGTAGCGAGCTCATATATGTTATCACCCGAGGAGTCCGACTGACATTCAGAGAGGACAGGTGGTCGGGGCCCTGTCTTCTCTAAAGAGCTTTGGACAGGGCCCGTCATGGAGTCCCGTCGTCACAGTCAGTCAGAGTGCAAGTCTTAAGAATGCGCTCGTACAAGACTGTATATTGGTCAAGTACCAAGCTTAGTGTCCGTCTGGTGACATTAGGATCATATCCACGGTATAAAAGGCGTTTGATGACTATGACGCATTTTCGATACAAATGCTGTCTACCTTTGATCCTTCTTATTTTGTTAATTATGTCACCATAAAATGCAGGTTGTGAAATACCCAAAGTAATATACTCCGTTGCTTGTATGGGTCCGAATTTCAAAAGAAGTTGATCATAATTTTTGTAAAACTTCCAGAAAGTCTTTACTAGTTTGTGAAAGCGAAAACCTTGACCTAAAAGTTTCTTTGTAATTTGTAGATTTCTATTATGGAAATCCAAAACATCAGTACATGCTCTAGCATACCGGATGAGCTGTGAAATGTAGATACCGTATGACGGTAATCTAGGGACATCACCGTCAAGCCAGGGAAAATTTACTATGTTGAATCCAAAATCATCTCGTTTGTCATATACACTTGTATGAATTTCTCCATTGACAATTTTGATATTTAGGTCCAAAAATGGTGTTTCAGTGTCTGTAAAGTTTGCCTTGTTTAGAGTCAATTCTTGTGGATAAATAACATCTTTATACTTTTCAAAAACAGGATTATCGATAGTAAGAATATCATCCAGGTACCTAGATTTAGAAATAGGGATGTTGAATGAAGAAATTTCACCGCTATGTTTGCTCAAAATGTTAGGGACACTTTCATTGCTTTTGATATAAGTATTTGTAGACGAAAGTTCCGAAACTAAAGTTGATATATAGTAAAGTTTTCATATGATTATGGTGTTGTTGGCTGCTTTATCTGCAGGAGCGAAGACAAATTTTTCATGTAAATTACGTAATTTGGATTTAAAATATCTTTCAGATCTAGAAATTGGATTTTCAAAAAGATGAGGATTTTTGTGGAAGTTGTCTATTCGAATGTCAGTAATGTCCAAAATGAGGTTTTTCCAGTCATTCAGAGAATGCGATTCGACTCCTTCCGATTTACACCATCGTTTGGTATAGTTATCTAAGGCTTCCTTTAGTACTTCGCGACATTTAATAAAATCTATCTTGGATGGGATTCTATACTTAGGTCCTTTTTTGAGAAGACCACGGAGCTGCCTGTCTTGGATAATTGAAAAGTCACCTGTAATAATATGACCAGCTGGTTTATATAGATATTTAGATGTTGCACATTCTCAAGAAGCAGGACATGATTCAAGTATTTTAGGATCTGATGTAACTTTGTTGTAGTTAAAAACGAAATTTCGAATAGGTCTCGAATAGGTCTCTTATATTTGTAACAAATAAGAGGAGGTTCTAAATTTTCAAAATATTGAGGAATAGCACTTTGTACACGATGATCCCGAAAAATATTAGAGATGTTAAGAAGATCGAATCCTTTGTTAATAAATGAAATTTTTAAGAATCGTTTTTTAGGTGGGATGTTTTTAACAACTGGATAAAGTTTATTCTGTGCGAATGCAACAATGATATTAAGTCTGAATCAATCGGTATTTCTTAAGAATGCAACCAGTGCTTCATCCAAGATAGATTTCAATTGAACTGCTGGAACTGATGAGAGAGCATGAAGCAGTTCATGTCTGCCGCCGTTGCGAGCAATGATCAGAAGATCGTTGAGGGTACGGTGTAATCTAGATCTTATTCTGAGTTTTCGGTTTCTTCGTCTTCCGTGAGACCTATGCTTCCGTTTAGTGTTTGGGCGGATTGAAAATACATTAATATTAGTTGACGTCGAGGAAATGTTTCCTTGTCCATAAATTTGATCGTTTAGACCAAGGGGGTACGCAGTTTGGAGTTTTGTGATCCAGGCAAGTTCAGCTTGTAGTCGGCGTTTTTTAATTTCCGTTTTACTAAGATTTTTAAGTTTAGAAAAAGACTGAACCGGTGTAATAGTTATATCCGAAATGGAATGATTGTATTTAACGAAGTGATTATAAAGGAAATTTCTTTGTTTTTTGTGATGTGAGTTTCTTATCTGATACGAATGACTTCTAAAACGAGATTTTAAGGCCTGACCTGTTTCTCCAACATATTGGGCGCCACATCCCCTAGCGTTTCATGTTATAACATAAATGACATCTTGGTACGATCAATCGATGTCGTTTTCAATCTCAATTTTAAAAGTCTGCCCGTTAACACTTGATTTAATTGTGGAATTGCAGTTGATGAGCGGACACATACCGCATCTTTTCCCTTTGCACGTAGAAACTGCTGAGAACCCTCTATGTTTGTTGTTAAATGTAGAGCCTGCAGATGGAGAAGTAGGTGTAATACGTCTACGGGATTTAAATTTAAGAGGTGAAAGAAGTACTCTGGGTGAGGAAAAAAGTTTATTACTGTTAAAAGTCGATGATGGGAAAGTTACTGTAGTGATAGAGGGTAATCTCAAAGGAGTAAGTTTAATACGAGGCGACCTTAAAAATGCCATAGTGAGATGATCAAAGAAGGGTGAGTAGAGATCCTGCATGGAAGACACTACAACAAAGTCAAGTTAGAGAACGAAATGGAATTAAAACACTTCAAACATCGGGTCACGGGGAATTGTATTACCAACTCCACACGGCAACACGAAATAAGTGTAGATATAAAAGAAAGGAGGGGATCTCCAACAACACTAGGTTGCAGCACCCACAGCAAAATCCCCAAACACCCATGCAAAAAACACAGAACAGATACCCACAGAAAGAGACGCAAAAGGGACAAGGGACACCAACTCACAACATAGAAACATGAAACATAAAAGACTACACATAAACCAACGAGACCAATGGGCAACCGGTGCCGACTTAGGACGGCCATCTGCCACGTAAATAGCAGACGGTGTGGTTATCCTGGATTACGTGCGCACAACCCTCCCACTATTCCGATTTCCCAGAGGTCTCGAAGAACGCACAATTATGGTGTAAAACAACCTCCTCACTGTTAAGTGACCACACACAAACAAGACCGTAAAACACAGGGGTCCAAGCAACACAGATGAATATGTAAATGGATATAAAAAGAGGACGTGCGTAATACAGTCCGTGCTCTGCCGGCTGTAGCGAGCTCATATATGTTATCACCCGAGGAGTCCGACTGACATTCAGAGAGGACAGGTGGTCGGGGCCCTGTCTTCTCTAAAGAGGTTTGGACAGGGCCCGTCATGGAGTCCCGTCGTCACAGTCAGTCAGAGTGCAAGTCTTAAGAATGCGCTCGTACAAGACTGTATATTGGTCAAGTACCAAGCTTAGTGTCCGTCTGGTGACATTAGGATCATATCCACGGTATAAAAGGCGTTTGATGACTCTGACGCATTTTCGATACAAATGCTGTCTACCTTTGATCCTTCTTATTTTGTTAATTATGTCACCATAAAATGCAGGTTGTGAAATACCCAAAGTAATATACTCCGTTGCTTGTATGGGTCCGAATTTCAAAAGAAGTTGATCATAATTTTTGTAAAATTTCCAGAAAGTCTTTACTAGTTTGTGAAAGCGAAAACCTTGACCTAAAAGTTTCTTTGTAATTTGTAGATTTCTATTATGGAAATCCAAAACATCAGTACATGCTCTAGCATACCGGATGAGCTGTGAAATGTAGATACCGTATGACGGTAATCTAGGGACATCACCGTCAAGCCAGGGAAAATTTACTATGTTGAATCCAAAATCATCTCGTTTGTCATATACACTTGTATGAATTTCTCCATTGACAATTTTGATATTTAGGTCCAAAAATGGTGTTTCAGTGTCTGTAAAGTTTGCCTTGTTTAGAGTCAATTCTTGTGGATAAATAACATCTTTATACTTTTCAAAAACAGGATTATCGATAGTAAGAATATCATCCAGGTACCTAGAAGATCACGCCCACAAAAATGTTGGGAAAAACCATTCAATATAATTTACTCGCCACCGCGGCCCTGTACAAAGAGGAGGAGGAGTATTTGTGCTGAAGCGTTGGATACGTTTTTAAGGAAGTGTTCGTTGTCTTGTTTTGATAGGTGTACACCTTCCCCGATAAAATATTCGCTGTTATTGATAGTAAATTGAGGGTTGCGAATAATATAGCCACGGGGGCAAATACTGCGGCAGCATGTCTATTTAAGGTACATCGCGGCGTTACGGCAAGAAAAACTTTGCGAGAAGACAAGGCCTGAAAATTTGTCTACATGAAATGTAAGATTTGATCAATCTTTGATATAATTTTCATGTAATTATTCCACGAAGTTTTCGAGATTTTCAGCCTCAAAGACGGCATCGACGTTCTAATTCGAAAATATGCATTTTCTGAACTAAAATAATTCTAATCTAGAATATTGACCAAGGAGGGTGAAAAGGGAGATCGAAAATATTGTTGCCATGTTTCGTATTGTATTTCTACTGATTATTATGTATCTTGGGGGAAATTTGCAATTTCTATAGCCATTTTGCAACTTATTATTAAATTATGCGCACTCATTCAAAAGGCAAAACATGGCTTGCTTCATTTCCACTTTCTCCATTATGTTATGGAGATCTTTAAAGCCTTTCTTACACGTTAAAGTAGAGAATGAGCTAGATTAGAATATATAAAAACATCGATAGGTCTTTTCGGCATATTTTTTTTGCAATTTTAGATTGAAAATTTGTTATGCGTGTCCCCTGATATAGCGTACTCGTTGTCCCGAAAACGCATGAGTATTCCGACAAGGCTGTTAGTTAAGTTCGGTCCTGACATTAGCACCTTGTTTAACGAAACACCTTGTTAAATTGCAGATGAGTCGAAGACACCTCGGATTTTGTCTGGTTTCTTCGGATGGTACACCCCAAATATTGGGAGATACCATACTTCTTTTCCATGCGGCAAGTCCGGCGCGACTTCTGCTGCTCCAGAGGCAGTAACCTTCTGCATGAACTCAACGAAATGATCGTCTTTTACGCGGCCTCTTCCCAGGCTGACATCCAAAATTTGTTGACGCTTAAATGCAACGGGTTTATTGTTTGGCATAGCCTCTCTCGGTGAGCGGAAAGGTAATGGCGGCATTCAGTTACCTTTGTCATTCCTGACACATAAGAGTCAGGAATGGTATATTCTCGCAGTGGTATCAACCAGATGTGGATTTTAAAGAATTCGAATGAACCTTTAGAACATCTGAAATCCACTCATTTTAGTAGAGTCCATTCGATCAAAGCCTTTGATTTTTCGACACTTTACACTACAATTCCACATTCTACATTGAAAGAAAGACTCGCAAAAACTATAAGTAATGCGTTTACAAGTAAGAACGGTAATCGCAAATACAAATTTATTGTTGTTAACTATGACAAAACCTACTTTGTAAAAGAAAAGTCAGATTCTGAAAATAAGTACACTGAAACAGACATTATTCAGATGTTAAACTTTCTGATCGACAACATTTTTGTGATGTTTGGAGGAAAGGTCTTCCAGCAAATTGTCGGAATTCCAATGGGGACCAAGTGTGCCCCACTCCTTGCCGACATTTTCCTTTACTCGTACGAAGCTGAATTCATTCAATCTTTGGTCTCTGAAGGGAAAAGAAACTTAGCTTCTGACTTCAACTTCACTTACAGATACATAGACGATGTGTTGTCCATCAATAATCCAAAATTCGCGGATTACCTGAGCAGCATCTATCCTTCGGAGCTTGAAGTCAAAGAATCTACAGAGACAAATAATTCAGCATCCTATTTGGACATAATGTTGTCCTACGACACTGATGGTCACATGAACACCTCACTCTATGACAAACGTGACGACTTCAATTTGAGCATTACAAACTTTCCTTTTCTGAGTAGCAACATCCCGTCATCGCCTGCTTATGGCGTGTTCATATCTCAGTTGATTCGCTATGCCAGAGCTAGTACCAAATATACGGATTTTGTTCTGAGAGCTAGGCGTCTTTCAAATAAGCTTCTCAGGGGTATGTATGTGACGGACTGACATAGTCAATGAGGAAGTTCTACGGTCAATATGGGGAACGCGTCAAACACTATGATGTCCCACTCTCCAGAATGGTGGATGATATTTGTCATAAACCATTTGAACCATCCAAAAAGATCGCACTCTATGTCTTCCGAAATGGAAGTAAGCGGATGTGACAGTTCTACCGAATTGAAGCGGCGGGCGTTGCATGCAAGCAGCCGATGCTTACTCTTCCTGGGCACCTGGTCTCTCTCCCATTTCGGGAGTTCGCTTCTTTACATATGGTGGAGGTTTTTGTTCCTGTTTTATCCTGATTCTGTATGCCTTCGGTTTCTGATTTTCTGAATTATCGATTTTGTGTTGTTTACAGGGACATGGTCATTATCCATTGTGTTTAGGAAAAAAACCCCTGAGAAATACACATTTAATCTGTTAACGAGATATCACATGCGTTTCAGTAGCCTCTTAGACGATATTTTTTAAGAAATCTCCACGCTGACGATTTCCGATTTTCGCAACTTAAGATGTCTTGATGTTCTGGCTTTGTTATAATCGCTCAATAGGCAAGTCGATCCAATAGCTCAGAGGTAGAGATCTTGTCCACCACGCGGAAAGACCGCGGTTCGAGCCTGAGCGCAGGGGTAATAATTCGATTGTTATTCGTATATAAATATGAATGGTTTTTTTTCTTTGCAAAGTAAAGGTAAGCCTTGAGTGACCAACAATAGTCAAATTTTTGCTGAAATTGAACTTACAAATGTATTTGAAAATTTGGTTTAGACTTTTTTACCTACATACATATGTCGTATTTATTCAGAAATAAGTCAGGTGTCAGTGAAGTGTTTGAATGTAGAGAAAAACTTACAATATAAACGTCTTCAAATTGAATATCATCATTTAAGAACCGATAAATTGGCAACGTGGACCAGACATGCACGTTTCGGGTACTTAACCCTCATCAGTGATCCTAAATCTTAACAATGTAATATGCAAAAAAAGTATGAAAGTTACCCTGTCGAAAAAGTGTACCGAAAGACGTAGCAGGATGGGTGGGATATGACGCTACAGGACCCACTTTTTACAAATTTCAAGAAATTTTGATAACAGAAATTTAGAATGCGTTGAAGAAACGATCAACCGAAATTGATCGAACTTGGCTACCTGTGCCCTCGGGGACTCCTGGTCCACCAGCAGTGACACTCACCAAGTGGTATAAATGTAAACGTCTTCAAATTGAATAGCATCATTTATGAACAGATAAATTGGCAACGTGGACTATAGTTACCCATATGGTACATATGGTAATTTCATTACACATGTTCACATACTGTCGTGTTATCACACAAAATCTGTATTCGGCTCTATTCATTTACATATTGACATCTTTGTGAGTGAAGGAACACTGCTGTGATATGTCATAAGATGATTATATAAATTCGGATGCTTTTGTCTTTGGTCACATACATGTAGTAAAGAAAGATAACTCGAATTGTACTTTTAATTTTCTACATGATAATTTACACATTCAGTTAGATTTATCAACATAAGACGTGGTCATTGAATGATTGTGTTCATATCTCAGTTGATACGCTATGCCAGAGCAAGTACCAAATATACGGATTTTGTTCTGAGAGCTAGGCGTCTTTCAGATAAGCTTCTCAGTCAGGGATATGTTTGTGACCGACTAACATCGTCACTGAGGAAGTTCTACGGTCGATATGGGGAACTCGTCATACACTATGATGTCCCACTATCCAGAATGGTGGATGATATTCTGTCATAGACCATTTGAACCATCCAACCAAAGATTGTACTCTATATCTTCCAAAATGGAAGTAACCGGATGTGACAGTTCTACCGAATTGAAGCGATGGGTGTTGCATGCAAGCAGGAGATGCTTACTCTTCCTGGGCACCTGGTCTCACTCTCATATCGGGAGTTCGCTTCTTTTCATATGGTGGAGGTTTTTGTTTTTGTTTGCTTTGGTTCCTGTTTTTATCCTGATTTTGCATGCCTTCGGTTTCTGATTTTCTGAATTATCGATTTTGTACTGTAGACAGGGATATAATCATTATCCATATTTGTCATTCTTTCTATAAGAATTTACACAATATGTTGAGGGAATCATGTGTGAAGTTTCATTTGAAAATCTTGGGCTGAAAAAATAATCTAGCCAATAAATGAGCATTTCCATTACTATCAATGGATGGCTAAAAAGTCTGATCAATTTCAAAATCTAAAAATTTTGGATGGTGACCTCCTTATATTGTCCCTTGTATTTGAATTAAATTAGGAAATCAGAATTATGCTTTTTTCTGAAAATAAGTGTTGCATGTAAACGTCTTCAAATTGAATAGCATCATTTAAGAACAAATAAATTGGCAACGTGGACCAGACATGCACGTTTCGGGTACTTAACCCTCATCAGTGATCCTAAATCCTAAATCTAAACAATGTAATATGCCAAAAAGTATGAAAGTATGATATCACCTTAAATCTATGATTAGGGACCCACCTTAACTATATTGTGTATATCCTTTTGTTGGTTGATATGGGCCATGTGTACCGCGTTACATCACGCATCATAATATCCCAATTGTGGCCTCTGACAGTTTGTGAGGCACCATTGGGATACAACAGGCCGATATCAATTTTTGTTTTCGACATACTGTATAAGCTCCCTCAAGTTCAGCTAAACTTAAGCTCGTTACTCGACCATCTAATCTAATCCTGCAGTAGGGGCCTGTCACTTTTTGGAAATAAATATTCTGAGCAAGGAAATGTTTAAAAGAAATAACCTAACCCTCTTGGTATAAGAAAATAAATATTCTGACCTTCATTTATAAATACCTTAATATGTTCGGCTCGCTTCGCTTGGTATGACTGAAGCAATTTCATTGGCTTTACTAGACACATCAATGAAAAACTTCTGGCTCGCTTCGCAAGCTTTACTGTTTACTAAAAATAAGTCTTCAGGCTCACTCTACACGCCTTTTATGAGATTTCATTTTTATGCATAATGTTAAAGGTGGGTAGGCGATTTCGATACTTCGTGAAAAAAGTCTCACGAATCAAAATACGAAATAAGGCTTGGCGAATATAGTGCACCGTTAACTACACCTAGAAACTCCTTTCATCTCTTCCATTACACACGTTTAATGGTGGCAGCAAAATTCAGACACCTCTGAGCGGCTAAAAATCGATAACACCTCCCCTCTTCTATTCGTGATTTCTGGTATTAATAGAGAATGATTTTCTTGATTTATTCACAGATCAAATGAAAGAATAAATCATTACATATGTACTTAAAATTGAATAGTTGAAGAATGAACTCATATATTGACCGAAAAACGCACAGAATACTGATAGAAATGAAGTTAAATTTAATATAAAACACAATCCGTGCTTACTCCTTTTCGATCCAGTGGTTATCCGAAGCAATCCCTAGGTCGTAGCAATCCGTAGTTGAGTCGTATCAACCTAGAAGAGTCGTATGGCAAATTAGTCGATATCAAGATATCGACTAATTCTAGATTTGTACAGGTTTGTCAACTTTCGATTTGATTCATCAGATTCAACATTGCAATAGGGGCAATTGTCCGATAGAAAGAAACATTCTTGTGACTAGTGTAAAACATGTGACCAGAGCTATCCACTTCACAAAAGTAGGACATGTCGTCACGACAACGCTTTGGCATCGCAATTCTGAATTGAAATATAGCACATTAACGCAATATCTACAATGATATTTTTTCTTGAACAATTTTTACTTTTAGACCAATAAGTGTGTGATACAGTAAACCCTATGAATTCAAAATCCCCAGTGACATTTCTGGATCCTTGGATCCATTGCATCAAAGAAACGTTTGGATACTTAAAAAGCGAGGCTGCCAGTGGGCTTATTAAAAAGTTTCTCACAATCCTGCCGACTAAGATGTCTCGTTGAGGATACTCCATTTTGTTTGTTTATTTTCTTTCAAAAGACAGCGTAGTCACATAATTTAATAGGATTTTTTTTTTAGAAATTTCCCCTTATTTCCCCCAAATTCTTTAATCGGAACTTTTGCTTTTCCCATGATTATATACTGAAAGGCTTTTGATTGGTCAATTTTTTTTGCGTTATAATGGAATTTTCCTACCGCACAGGTCAAGCATTTTATGAATGACTGTGACTTGAGGTGTCTAGTGCAAATGCACTATTTTCTAACTTTTCAGAATTATCAACACATAAGTTCCTATTGTGTAACCAGTTTTTGTGTGAATTTCATGCATAGCCTTACTAATCCTACTCTTTACTCTTTATTCTAAGAGTCAAAATTTTAAACCTATTTTGAACCAATTTTTTCTTCGCTTTTAAATAAATGTTGATATCGACCAAGCTTTTTTTGGAAAGCTAATACTTGTATTATCACAAAAATCGTCCAAGATTGCGACGGATGTGCTACGCGTCCCCCTTACGACAAATGTATTCGAAGCGGAGTCATATAACTTCTGTTTGATAATCTGTTATTACTTTACACATTGTTTGGCAGAATGATTGCTCTCAGACTTGATGATTGATGTCATACTAGAGTTAAAGGTCAAGATTATTAATTTGAAAATAAGACATACAGACATGGACAATTCATGGTAATTTCTTAATGGAAAATGAAGTAAACTGTATACAACAGTTTCACTGATTTTGGATTTTAAACCATTTTCTCGCGTGTGCCCCGCTATGATCACGTTGGTGATTACCTTTGACGTTATTTCATAAATCTTTAAATAGGACATTCCTATCTTGAAAGAGAACAACAAAAGAAATTTACCAAAAGTTTGATCATCGAGTATTCAATGTTCAAAAACGGAAATATTCCGCTGTGATGCGTACAAAAACAGGCTTGTAATCGAATATTTCCTGAATTTTTAGTTTAAGACATTCTCAATACGCATAGTTAGCTTTTCTTTGTGGTAGAGAATGCATATGTTACGATACAATCTGCCAAATATACCAATTATTGAATAAAATGACTTTTTCCTGCTGATGGCTACGGAACAGTAGCTCGTAACCTCATATTTCGGCACGTTTCACAACAAATTAAAGCCTTTAATAAGCGCAGTGATAGCAGTGATGTTTAAATGACTATAGTCGCTATCGAACAGTACAAAGACAATCTTTCTACATGCCTTGGGTTGACCAAATTCTTAATTGTAAACTCAAACATACATACCTCAAGCGGATTTTTAGCTCTACTGGTCTCTGACTGTCGAGCTTATGTCATCACCCTTCGTCCGGCGTCCGTCCGTCCGTTAACAATTCTTGTGCTCGCACCTCCTCTGAACGTATAAGAGAAAGAAATGTAACTCTTTTTGCATCACACTTGGTCTGTGGTCTAGCTGTGCACCTGACATTTTGTTTGAACCCCTGACCCCAAGGGTCTTAGAAAAGGGGTGTGGTCATTTTCTCCTATATAACTATGTAATCTAGTGCTCGCAACTCCTCTGACACTATAAATGATGGAGACTTAATTCTTATTGCAATATGATGGGTCTGCGGTCTAGTTGTGCACCTTATATTTTGTTTGAGCCCCTGACCCCAGGGTCTTAGAAAAAGGGTGTGGTCTTTTTTTCCTATACAACTCTATGTAATCTTGTGCTCGCAACTCCTCTGATACTATAAATGATGCAGACTTAATTCTTTTTGCAATATGATGGGTGTGTGATCTAGTTGTGCACCTTATATTTTTGTTTGAGCCCAAGCACAGCACGAAAAAACAGGTTTCCAGACCTTGGAAACCCGCACTTTCCACGTGGTTTCCATCAGGTTTCCATTGTGGAAACCAGTGGTTTCCATGCGTTTGGAAAGCGCTAACCGCCCGGTTTCCACGATGGAGACCACTTGGAATCCGAATGGAAACCAGAGGTTTCCATGCAGTTTCCACCCTGTGTAAACCCATATACAAGGATAGTTTCCATGATGGAAACCACTTGGAATCTGAATGGAAACGGGAGGTTTCCATGTAGGTTCCATCTCGTGTAAACCTATGTACAGTGCAGGTTTCCTCGCTTGGAAACAACATGGAAGAAATATGGAAATCATGTCCATTCACTGTTGTGGATGTGTGTATTCTTGTTGAAAATAGCATATTTATATTACATATATTGTCATAGTTGTTAATTGTCCATAATTTGTTTATTGTTCCATTACACTTCTAGATAAATTATATATCCTATGAAAATCAATAACACAACTCTATAAATTTCAGTTACATGAATTTATTGAAAATTTGATCAGATATCAAATGCTATCACATTTCCCATCTGTACACAAAAGTTAAGCACAAAATTTTAACAATGATGAATCAAAAATAATAATATAATTATGCATTCAAGTTTTTGTAAATAAATATCTATAAAACGTTATGGTATGTTTCAAATGAGTTAAAGAAGTTCCTGACGATAATCTCAACAGCACTTACAATAGAGCACAAAATTAAACATCGACGAACCCCTAGCAAGCTAGAGGTGGAACCAGGTGCCCGGGAGGAGTAAGCATCCCCTGTTGGCTAGCCGCACCCGCCGTCGATATTTATGAAGTATGGAAATGAAAATATATAAAAATTCATGCACTGTCTGACGTCATGTCTATATAGAAAGTGCTATGGCGACAATGTCAGGGAAGTTTATTCAAAACACTATCAAACCCCTCGCGGGGAACTTTTTTACGAGCTCCACACGGCAAAGGGCATAAGTGTGACACAAATGAGTTAAAGAAGTTCCTGACGATACTCTCAACAGCACTCGCAATAGAGCACAAAATTAAACATCGACGAACCCCTAGCAAGCTAGAGGTGGAACCAGGTGCCCGGGAGGAGCAAGCAAACCCTGTTGGCTAGCCGCACCCGCCGTCGATATTTATGAAGTATGGAAATGAAAATATATAAAATTCATGCACTGTCTGACGTTATGTCTATATAGAAAGTGCTATGGTGACAATGTCAGGGAAGTTTATTCAAAACACTTACTGCCAAACCCCTTGTGGGGAACTTTTTTACGAGATCCACACGACAAAGGGCATAAGTGTGTCACAAATGAGTTAAAGAAGTTCCTGACGATAATCTCAACAGCACTCACAATAGAGCACAAAATTAAACATCGACGAACCCCTAGCAAGCTAGAGGTGGAACCAGGTGCCCGGGAGGAGCCAGCATCCCCTGTTGGCTAGCCGCAACCGCCGTCGATATTTATGAAGTATGGAAATGAAAATATATAAAATTAATGCACTGTCTGACGTTATGTCTATATAGAAAGTGTTATGGCGACAATGTCAGGGAAGTTTAATTAAGTAGAATTATTCAATGAAGAATGACTCAAACATCCAATGTACTTATTTTACAAGATAATAAGAATGATTTATTTGCTTAGAGTTAGATGGTTGAAATGAATAACGTCTTCATACCTAGGATGATAACTAATTGAGATGACAGTGACTTCAAAAGAAAGGAGGGGATCTCCAACAACACTAGGTTGCAGCACCCACAGCAAATTCCCAAAACACCCATGCAAAAAACACAGAACAGATACCCACAGAAAGAGACGCAAAATAGACAAGGAACACCAACTCACAACATAGAAACATAAAAGACTACACATAAACCAACGAGACCAATGGGCAACCGGTGCCGACTTAGGACGGTCATCTGCCAAGTAAATAGCAGACGGTGTGGTTATCCTGGATTACGTGCGCACAACCCTCTCACTTCTCCAGTTACCTAGAGGTCTCGAAGAACGTACAAATGTGGTGTAAAACAACCTCCTCACTGTAAGATGACGTCACACAAACAAGACCGCGAAACGCAGAGGCCCCAGAGACACAGATGAATATGTAAATGGATATAAAAAGAGGGCATGCGTAATACAGTCCGTGCTCTGCCGGCTGTAGCGAGCTCATGTATGTAATCACCCGAGGAGTCCGACTGACATTCAGAGAGGACAGGTGGTCGGGGCCCTGTCTTCTCTAAAGAGGTTTGGACAGGGCCCGTCATGGAGTCCCGTCGTCACAGTCAGTCAGAGTGCAAGTCTTAAGAATGCGCTCGTACAAGACTGTATATTGGTCAAGTACCAAGCTTAGTGTCCGTCTGGTGACATTAGGATCATATCCACGGTATAAAAGGCGTTTGATGACTCTGACGCATTTTCGATACATATGCTGTCTACCTTTGATCCTTCTTATTTTGTTAATTATGTCACCATAAAATGCAGGTTGTGAAATACCTAAAGAAATATACTCCGTTGCTTTTATTGGTCCGAATTTCAAAAGAACTTGATCATAATTTTTGTAAAATTTCCAGAAAGTCTTTACTAGTTTGTGAAAGCGAAAACCTTGACCTAAAAGTTTCTTTGTAATTTGCAGATTTCTATTATGAAAATCCAAAACATCAGTACATGCTCTAGCATACCGGATGAGCTGTGAAATATAGATACCGTATGACGGTAATCTAGGGACATCACCGTCAAGCCAGGGGAAATTTACTATGTTGAATCCAAAATCATCTCGTTTGTCATATACACTTGTATGAATTTCTCCATTGACAATTTTGATATTTAGGTCCAAAAATGTACGTACCAACAAAAATTGATGTAGTTAGAATTCTTCGTGAATTTGTACCAGAACTTGATATGCCGCAATTAAAACATTGAACATTGTGCTCTTCAATAACGTTATCCAAGAGGTGCCACTTGTACAGTCTAAGGATCAAGATTTTCTGTTACAAAATTGTTTAAAATTTCTAAAACGTGGGCCCTGTAGCATCATATCCCACCCATCTCTTTGTACATTTTTGGACATAATAATTTTCATACTTTTTGGTCATATTACATTGTTACGACTTAGGATCACTGATGAGAGTGTAGTACCCGAAACGTGCATGTCTAGTCCATGCTGTAAATTTATCAGCTCTTAAATGATGCTATTGTATTTGAAGACGTTTAACATTTGAACTACTTGGTGAATGTCACTGCTGGTGGACAAAGAGACCGAAGGCACATGAAGCCAAGTTCGATCAACATCGGTTGATCGTCTGTCTCTTGAACGCATTTGAAATTTTCTGTTACATATATTCTTGAAATTTCTAAAACGTGGGTCCTGTAGCATCATTTCTCACACTTTCTGCTTTTGGTACATTTTTGGAATAATTTCATGCATTTTGGCTGTTTTACATTGTTTAGTCATATACACCATGCTTCAAAAGATAGTACAGTACTACAAAAATATGATTTTTTTAAAGAAAAAAAAACCCAAATATATTGATGGATTCAAGTATGGAGGGACATACTTACACTAGAGATCCAAGTCGCTTTGCTGTCCAACCGAAAATTCGTCGATTGAACAAGGAAAAACTCACTTTTGATAATCTAAAAAAATTAAAACAAAAACAAAAAAAAAATCGAAAAAAAAAAAACGACAAAAAACAACTTGCTGATTGATCGGTTTTGTTCCTTATGCATTTTCTTCCTTTTTCACAAAGAGTCTTTTTTACCTGGTCCGGCTACCTAATGGAGGGATGGATGAGACTGAAGGGGTATAAAACACTGAACAGAATGCAGTTGTATTGGATGATGGTGTTGCTATAATGTCCCTCAGTGGAAAATGTACGAATTGTGCATGGACTGATAGTACATTTCTGTGTCCTTTATTATATACACAGGCTCGGGCTACGATAACCACTACAGCGACAATGAGTTAAAGAAGATCCTGACGATAATGTCAACAGCACTCATAATAGAGCGCAAAATTAAACATCGACGGACCCCTAGCAAGCTAGAGGTGGGACCAGGTGCCCGGGAGGAGTGAGCATCCCCCGTTGGCTAGCCGCACCCTCCGTCGATGTTTATGAAGCATGGAAATGAAAATATATAAAATTCATACACTGTCTGACGTTATGTCGATATAGATAGTGCTATGGGGACAACGTCAGGGAAGTATATTCAAAACACTTACTGTCAAACCCCTCGCGGGGAACATTTTTACGAGCTCTTTGAAAACCACGCATATCTCAAATAATTCTTTTTTATAAGAATTCCTAATTTCGACGTCATCAAATTTGACAGGGGTACGCATGCGCAGAAGCAATATATTATTTCGTTTTATCGAAATATTATTCAGTTCCCACGAAGTAATATTTCGTTCCCACGAAATATTATTTCCTTCCCACGAAATACTATTTCTTTCCCTCGAAATAATATTTCTTTCCCTCGAAATAATATTTCTTTCCCTCGAAATAATGTTTCGTTCCATCGAAATATTATATCGTTCCCACGAAATATCATTTCGTTCCTACGAAATAATATTTCTAGGGAACGAAATAAATTTATTGTTTTACACGGCACTTTTCTGTTGAGATTATCGTCAGGATCTTCTTTAACTCATTTGTGTCACATTTATGCCCTTTGCCGAGTGGAGCTCGTAAAAAAAAAGTTCCCCGCGAGGGGCTTGACAGTAAGTGTGTTGAATATTTTTCCCCGATGTGGTCGCCATAGCACTTTCTTTATAGACATAACCTAAGACAGTACATGCATTTATATATTGTTTTCATTTTCGTGCGTGAACATCGACGGCGGATGTGGCTTGCCAACAGGGGATTCTTACTCCTCCCGGGCGCCTGGTCCCATCTTTGGATATGGTCATTATCCATATATGTCACTCTAGCTTGCTAGGGGTCCGTCGTTGCTCAATTTGGTGCTCTATTGTGAGTGCTGTTGAGATTATCGTCAGGATTTTCTTTAACTCATTTACGGCTACCGTAACATTCTATAAAAAGTAGCCCATACATTCTGGTATTCTTTGTGATTCAGCAACGACCGTAGATTATGTTAATTTATATCTTGTTCGAAATAAGACCTTGTTTAAAGTTCCGGATTTCGTTTCTGACCGATTAAAGGAGATAGACCTTTCGAAATGTATTTCTGTTATACAATGTAGACATAGTTGATGTCTTTTAGTTAATATTTATTTAATATTTATCCATTTCATGTAAAATATTCTTAATTTCTACGTATTTTCCCGATATTATCAGTTTTCCATACGGAGTACCCCCTATTTGATTAGATCTTAATTCTAGAATATTAGGAGTATGTCATAATATTGAAAGTGTCATTCCAATTCTCGTAAAGCTATCGGAAATTAATTTTGATTTAACTTCCAAAATCTTCATAAATGTATTGCGCTTACATATTGAAAAGATGAGATTAAATGTGTTTAAAACAAAGGCAGGATATTGGAATAAAAGTTGACACTGTCGCTCAAAAAATTTCGATTTCTAGCCAATTGACTGTAGTTGTTACTTAATTCTTAGGAATCCTGTGGATGAATCTTTGTCTTAAACTAGCAAAATTATCAACAATGTACAGAGATGATTTCATGATTAAATGAGAAAAATTGAATTTTGGATAAATATATTACAAAGCTTTATATTTTCTAATTCTTCTCTCGAAAATCATCCGTTTTCAATGAAGTGACATCCGCTTTCCTGTAATGTTAATTTAACTATAATGATGATTGACTTTTCTATTTTATACAGGCAAAGTTTCAATGCGATGCGTTTGGTATTAATGTTTTTATTGCATTTTGAATGACTCCATTTTCCCCGATAACGTCGAAATGACGTCGTGGCTTGCTCGTGGATAAAACTCCCAAAGTCCATAATTTTGAAAATCGCCATAATTTCTTCAAATGACGCCGGGAATAATTCAAACTTCATCAGGATACTCAAATGTGTATATCAATCAGCGTATCAAGTGTTTTAAGGAAGTTAAAACTGTACATTTCCTGGGAAGTGAGAAAACAAATAATGAAGCCGCCATCTTGGTGTTCAAACCCTCCTTTAAACCTGATAAATTTACAGCATGGACCAGACATGCACGTTTCGTTTACTAAACCCTCGTCAGTGATCCTTAGTCTAAACAATATAATATGGCCAAAAAGTATGAAATATATTTTCCAAAAAAGAAGTAACCGGATTTGACAATTCTACTGTTGCATGTAAGCAGGTGATGCTGACTCTTCCTGGGCACCTTGTCTCACTCCAATTTTGGGTGTTCGCTTCTTTTCATTTGGTAGAAGTTTTTGTTTGTTTGCTTTGGTTCCTATTTTATCCTGATATTGTATGCCTTCGGTTAATGATTTTCTTAATTATCGATTATGTGATGTATATAGGGATATAGTCATTATCCATATTTGTCATTTATATTATTTCTTAATTCAATTTTTGCGGGAAAGTAAGTGGCATTAGGTGGCGCTAACAATGTTGGAAATAAGATAGGGCATACATTAAGGGGCTCATACAAATATGATATTAAAGAACAAACCGTGAACAAATCAATCTTTTTTATTTCGAACACTTTTACCGTCCCATAAGGAAAATGACATCGCGACTGGAATTAAGATTAATTCTATACAACTGAGCAACCATAACATACCTATCAGTCTCAAAGTCGAGAAGGCAAGGGAAGGAAAGGAGGGGATCTCCTACAACACTGGGTTGCAGCACACAGCAAAACATCCAATGCAAAAAAACACAGAACAGACACGCACAGAAAGAGACACAAACGGGACAAGGAACACCAACTCACATCATAGAAAAAATGAACTTAAAAGACCACACGTAAACCAACGAGAAACCGGTGCCGATTTAGGATGGTCATCTGCCACGTGAATAGCAGACGGTGTGACAAAAATATTAGAATACTCGTAGGAACGGTAATTACAATAGAAGTGAATTACATTCCGAATGAGATAAAGAAGATCCTGACGACAATTTCAACTGCACGTACATTATTAGTAGATAGATAGATTAAACTGTATAACCGGGACAAGACACAGGGCCACAATTTCCGGAAAGGAAGTCATTTCCTCACTCTCTCCCTTCAATTTCCGTCTAAACATAAATATGTAGCCATCACACTTGTAACGTTAAAAGGCGATATTCCAGGACTTTGGACCTGGCAGGGATAGCCTGGTGGTTTACTACATTTTAAGCTCATCTCGACAAAGTAGAGCATATCCAAGATAATTCGTCCTTCATTGACTTCGACTTTCAATTTTTGTGTTTGTCCCTGACCATCGGATTCAAATAAATAATCAACCATCCAAGCAAGATTGAAAGATGTCTGATGTTTATCAAGCAAGTTACAGTCAAATTTGTGTTACTACCAGACGGACGAACGTCAGACAAAGTGACCCCTATATGTCACCCTTGACATAATACATGCGTTTGCCCGATGATGGGTCACTGGTAGATAACCATACACATGGTGTGTACTGAGCAGCTGGGAGGCACTGCCTAATTATTTAACAAGATTATTACATATACTGTCAGACCATAAGATCATCAGAGTAAATCATACCTTGACAGAGAAACCTGTTGTTGGTGTTTGGGTAGACTGGGTTGGGTAGACTTGGATTCTGACTGCCATGGGTTCGTTGTACTAACTGATGTCGAATATATAAAAAGGACGTTCTAATATCTTCCTTTTGGAGTTTTGGTTTAACAAGAGGACGTTTGATACCTCGTGGTGTCATACGTGTTGGTGTCTCTATACTTTAATCATGTTTGACCCCTGGAAGTTTGCGAACTTCTAGTATTAGTTTGTCTCTCTCCAGACGGAGAACATCTACCCTAGTCTTTATATCATTGTTTTTTTTTAACAAATTCTATTTAGCTTGTTAGCACAAATGTTACATGACACCCCTCGATTTATTCCGGGAATGACGTCGATTATATACTTATATTGTTCATTCGATGTCTCGGATGTAAGAGACCTATAACTTCTCTCTTTTACTGGATTTTTGTACAGAGTGCATATTTTCCTGGGCGCTGCCATTGTTGTACGCCAGCTGTATAATCCTTATGAACCTTCACGCTAAAGAGTTCTGTAATTTTGTAATCTAAAATTTCATTGGTCCGACGAAAACATGTGACTAAGGTATGAATATTTCCCCACGCCCACTAATTTACCGAAAATAACGGGGTTGTGACCTCGGGATTTAATAGAAGAGCAAAAGACCGGGGGTATCCGACGATACATTTGTTAATTCTCTAAAAAATGATGAAAACATGTGTCTTACCATACAAACACTCAATTTGGTTTGATCCCCTAAAGGAGGGCGCACAATCCCCGTCTTCTTGGTCTTTCCATGACCTCCTGTGTTGGAATGCCCTCTCAACTCGTCCAAAGTGAACATACTTCTTGGGAGCCATTTAAAGTCACCTTTCCATCCTTTCACAGGCAGGTCATGGATGAGCTGGGCCTAAGAATAAAACGAATTACATCTGTAAAATTTTTCAAAGAAATTCATTATTGATCAATATAGAAACAGTCATATAAAGGTTTTCCTAGCTTACACATGTTACATGACATTGCATGTTTGGTTGGTTTTGTTAAGTTATCTTTGTGAATCCATTATAGAGGTCTTCCTCTGAGTGGGATCTGTTGTGACCTGATGAAGGAGAATCTGGTCTTTCCTACAAAAGAAAAGCAAACATTGGATTTAAATAAAGCCTTGGCATAAGAACTTTTGCACGATTTTTTTTAGCTCACCTCGACGAAGTTGAGTGAGCTTATGCTATAACCCCATGCGTCCGCGTCCGGTTAAGGTATTCGACCCCTAATGCATCTTCAATAATAAATTCCAGAGATAAGAAATTTCGTTCCCTTCTAAATGAATGATACACATACTTTTCTAGCTAAATTTAGGGATTACACTTCTCACACAGTGACCTACTCCGTCATCCCGAAGATTCCCGATCATGAAATCATCGGCATTTGTCGGGAAATTATGAAAATGTGCATAATTTTTTACCGGAAGTACTCTATTAGGGTGCGGGATCCTTAAGAAGTTTGGGGTAGCTCAGTATCTGACAAAGTACTAATGCTACAGTAACCAAACTTGCACAAGTGATTCATCTTTGGATGCTGAGGTGAACCCATGCATCGGATGCAGCATCTGACCTACATTTTCTGCTTGAGTGACTTGGTTAAGAAGTTTGGGGTAGCTCAGTATCTGACAAAGTACTAATGCTACAGTAACCAAACTGGCACAAGTGATTCATCCTTGGATGCTGAGGTGAACCCATGCATCGTATGCAGCATCTGACCTACATTTTCCGCTTGAGTGACTTGGTTAAGAAGTTTGGGGTAGCTCAGTATCTGACAAAGTACTGATGCTACAGTAACCAAACTTGCACAAGTGATTCATCTTTGGATGCTGAGGTGAACCCATGCATCGGATGCAGCATCTGACCTATATTTTCCGCTTGAGTGACTTGGTTAAGAAGTTTGGGGTAGCTCAGTAACTGATAAAGTACTGATGCTACAGTAACCAAACTTGCACAAGTGATTCATCTTTGGATGCCGAGATGGACCCATGCATGGGATGCAGCATCTGACCTACTTTTTCCACTTGAGTGATTTCGCTTTTAAAAGCCAATATTGAGCAAAGTATAAGTGCTACATGTACCAAACTTGCATATTGGATGTATCTTTGATCAAACTTTCATAAAATGACCTTGACCTACTTTTTCCGCTTGAGTGATTTTGCCTTTAAAAGCCAATATTGAGCAAAGTATAAGTGCTAGATGTTCCAAACTTGCATATTAGATGTATCTTCGATCAAACTTTCAAAAAATGACCTCGACCTACTTTTTCCGCTTGAGTGATTTTGCCTTTAAAAGCCAATATTGAGCAAAGTATAAGTAATACATGTACCAAACTTGCATATTGGATGTATCTTTGATCAATCTTTCATAAAATGACCTTGACCTACTTTTTCCGCTTGAGTGATTTTGCTCTATAAAGCCAATATTGAGCAAATTATAACAGCTACATGTACCAAACTTTGTATATTGGATGTATCTTTGATCAAACTTTCATAAAATGACCTCGACCTACTTTTTCCGCTTGAGTGATTTTGCCTTTAAAAGTCAATATTGAGCAAAGTATAAGTGATACATGTACCAAACTTGCATATTGGATGTATCTTTGATCAATCTTTCATAAAATGACCTTGACCTACTTTTTCCGCTTGAGTGATTTTGCTCTATAAAGCCAATATTGAGCAAAGTATAACTGCTACATGTACCAAACTTGCATATTGGATGTATCTTTGATCAAACTTTCATAAAATGACCTTGACCTACTTTTTCCGCTTGAGTGATTTTGCCTTTAAAAGCCAATATTGAGCAAAGTATAAGTGCTACATGTACCAAACTTGCATATTGGATGTATCTTTGATCAAACTTTCATAAAATGACCTTGACCTACTTTTTCTGCTTGAGTGGTTTTGCCTTTAAAAGCCAATATACATGTACTAAGAAATATGTTTGAATTGAATTTTGCTGTCACGAGGTGAGCTTCGTAATCTGTGATTACCTATGTTTTTTTTTAATTTCAAAGTTAACTGCAATTTCCCGGACCACACCCTTCGCATGTAGTGTAAAAAATCAGATAAAATAGATATACATGATTAATGAATTTAAACTTAGCCCCGAGATGTCTGAAACTGACCATTCTCGTTGTGGAGAAAACAGTCACCTCCGCACACTTGGTTCTGAAGACTTACAAAAATGGAAATTATTAACATCAAACTGTAGGAGTTACATTTTGTTATATCAATTCTGTCATGTCATAAAGCCCACTATCTTGTGCAATAGATATGACTTTTATTCATCTATTTGATAATTTCTTTCTTTCATAGTATGTACAAAGGAGTAGGTACGGTAACCTACCATTTCGGCCCTATTTTCAAAGTTGTTTATATATCCATAGTATTCTAGATTATAAAATGACAAATGCATGTTCAATCCAAATCAGGAAAGCTTTTTGTTTTTTTATTTCACAGTCCTATACTGAATAATACGTCGCTCAAAATGTCTAAAAACGTTGAAATCATTGGAAATACCAATAGATGGGCGATATTTCGATACAAAACTATGAAACCAAGTAGGACTCCAGGCCTTGCCCATTAATATTTTTGTATCAATCGATGGGTTTCTCATCGGCCTTTTAATTTGCATAAAAAATTCTAGGGCGAGGCCTGGAGCGTAGATGAATTTTGAAGAATTGTGTGTAAAAAACGATAATTTTCCTGAGTGTTTTGGTCATTCAGGGTAAATGACGTAAAAACATGACGTCATATATCATGCGCGACGTTACGAGGGCTCTAGATTAAGACTCTGTATTTTCTCAAACATTTAGCATTTCAAAAAGTGATGATTAATAATTCGTTTATCAAAAGCATTTTTCGTTGAAATTATAGGGCCGATATGCGGGGTTAGCGCACCTAGTCCTTTTGCTGTAATTATCAGATTAAGTTTATTCTAAAGGGACGCAAAATTTACAAAGGAAAATATACCTTTTTATGCCTAAAAATGTCAATTCGTAATATTAAGTTTATTTAAGCTGAAATATTTCAAGTTATAAAGTTACTTGTGTCGAGGTGATGTTGTTGTTATTCTGAAGAAGAACATTAACGTTCATGAGTTAAGCAAGAAAAAAAAAGAAATTAATACTTAGAAGATGTTTAACATAAAGCAGACCCTGACGATAATCTCACCAGGCCTCACAATCGATCACAAAATTGAGCATCGACGAACCCCTAGCAAGCTAGAGGTAGGGCCAGGTGTCCGGGAGGAGTAAGGATCCCCTGTTGGCTAGGCACGGTCGATGTCCACGCAATTTATAAAATACATGTACTGTCTGAGATTATGTCTATATACTATCCGCTGGAAGCATCAGTGATGAGAGTTTTATATTCGAAAAATGTCTGGTGCAGGGAAAATTGGTTTGGAATTTTCTTCATAAAGGTATATAGAGTTAGAACACTTCCGTATTATTATATTGAAAGTGTTATGCGCAGCACATTTAAGGCCTTCCATGACGTCATTGACAAAATTTGATGTCAGTTTTGATAGCTATTTTCAAGGAATTATTAAATTGTCCAAATAAGATTGAATGAAATAGTTTATGTATCAGAATAGGTGCTATATCATAATTTATATGTTAATTATTGATATATGCTCCCCGAACGTCGGGTTGTCACGTGACACGTATATTTTAGTAGATCAACGTTGGTCATACAAAATCAGATGGCGCAAGGTGAAACCTAAACATTCAAAGAAAATATTGGTACCATACTACAAAGGGGGGTTTTATTTACCTACTTCTTGCTGGGGAAATCTTTGGTAAAGAACGACTACTTGAATAATCGAGAAAAATATACCCATTTCATAAAAAATTACCGACACTGGCACGAATGGCAAGAGAATTTAAAAGAAACTATAGAATGTAAACGTTTCCCACAGTTGAATTATTGAAGAACACCTATCAATTAAATTGTGTGAAAATTTCACTTTAATTTATGTACGGTAACATCTTGCGCCGTTGCAGTTTTTCTGACAGGTGCAAATCGGTAGTTCGTTCGTTTACCAAATAAACGTTCTGTGGAATCAGATTTATTCAAGGGACGTAATCGCGTTAATTGCTCTCTGTAAATTCCGTTTTAATTTTCTAAATGTTAATTTGAATAAACTTTTCATTTCATCATATGAAAAAATATCAAGCAATATTTATTCAAGTCTGTTAAATTTTATTTAACTTTTTGTATATTGAGGGGTGAATCGCGGGGAAAAAAAAGGGGGGGGAGAGGGCGCCATGCCAGGGTGTCGGTCGTGCCGGTTACCGTACTAACCCATGAACCCAATATATATGAAATTAACATGATGCTGCATAATATCGGACATGCATTAGAATTGCATGGATTGATTATATTAATTCGTAATATTTATTTACATACATTATACGTCCCTTTAATAATCATTACAGAAAAAAAAACTTGTTCGATTTATGACGCGCCTTTGACCGCAATGGGATCGATAGCATACATAAATTCTTCATTTTTTATCCCAAAATTTCTTAATGTTATGGATTCTCTGGTTTCTTATTTTAAGAAAGGAGACCTTATCTACTATATACTAGTATAGTCCTATGCTCCAACAGGTAATTCTAGATCCAATATATTTTTTTTTTACATCGGGAAAAAAATAAGGGTAAAAAAATTTAAAAAAGCTGATGTTTGTTTCCCAGCAGAAAAAGACAAAACAAAACAAAATTTGATCTAGATTGGAAACAGAGGAATCGGCAAATTCCGTGGATGATGTCCATTTTCATATTAATATTGAAATTTAGGTATACTTTCATACTGATTTAAAATTTAAATTCAATGTTTCATACTGATTTAAATTCAATGTGTAAGAAGACGCATAGGCACTGTTTCTTTTTTTTTTTTGAACATTTTTCAGTGTATAGTTTCTATAACAAAAATAAATAAATAAAAACATAAGCTATGTAAAAGCGTAGCTGACATTGACATTGAAAGGCACTTATCATTGACAACTTGCAATTGCATGCAAAAGTTGATGAAAATTGAAAGTAAAGCGTGACCTCGAGTTTCTATTCATCGCCCACGCTGCACTGACAATGGGAATATTCTGCTCGATTTTGTTAAATTGAATTTCATATGTTTTATTTGAATTCCATGTCCCCTGAACGTGAATAAACACATAGATTCTACATGAGATCGACGAAATACATGGTATGCCGTTTGACAGAAATTTAAAGAGCGGTCATTGATTTATGGGGCCGGGAAAGGGGGTGGGCAAGAGGACTTTTCAGTGTATGTGTAACGGCTTTGTTTCGGGTGGGTTTTTTTCTCTCCTTTTGTTTGCATTTTCAGATCATGAATTTATTTGATAGTCGTCCAGACAGGATTATTATTTACAGCAGATGAAAATTCAGAGATTTTTGGGGTCAAATCTGTAGCCGGATTTCATGCAGCAATCATGTTTCCCTTCGCCTTTCAAAATATTCGAAAGGTTACTCCTTTATTATGATATCGGATCCTTGTCGTAACAAACACTTCTATGTATATTATCAATAAATATGCCTCGGAATAGTCGAGCAGCAATCCCACGTTGTTTCATTACTCCCGATAATTTCGTGACAACATGATGGGGGGGGGGGGAGGGACAACAGACAAAGTTATTTTTAGGGAGAGGGCGTTTGTAATGTTGTTAAAACTTTTGCCCGATCCCATTTCGTTTTCGGAAATAAAATATGTTTAAACTAAACAAAGTGATCAACCAAAATTTAGATAAACGTCCGTCCTATGACAAATTTGATGTAAGCATTGAGCAAATTTGTTGAATATTTTCAGTATTTCAAATTTGTTATTTGACCGATGACCCAATCGTATTATATATATATATTTTTGCATTGTGCTGTTGTAGATATCAAATAAAATAATTGTAAAGCTTGAACAAATTAATGGTGCGTGAATAACTCTTGTCAGGAGCATGAGGTTATTTGTCATTTTTTTCCGAACACCATAATAGTGACCGACATTTAATAACTGGTATTATGGGACCTTTTTTTAACAGCCACCTTGTCGAGATGTTCTGCAAGTACAACAATAATTTATTTACGTATCTTTGTTACATACCATGCAGGTGTCAGTAGCTACATGTATCTTTTGAAAGCAAAGTCAAGCTTAAATTTCAAATCTTCGTATCGGCTCTTGCCATGCACATAGAAATTTGTGTACATGTTGACCTTGAAAGCCCTCTCATGCTCGGCTAAATGCTTCAGGCAGACAAACTATCAAAACAAAAGCAAACCCCCCCCCCCCCCCCCCCCCCCACCGCTCTGGGAGATTTGAGTATGAAGTCTAGTACAAATCAATTTTAGGAGATATGAATTTTCTTTATTATATATTCAAAGTAACATTTCTTCATCTGTAATGTGTGTGGTTGTTCAATGTTATTATTCAAGCATTCACTCTTCAAGGCAAGGATCTGAAATAGAAAAAAAATATTGACTATATAAATCTAGCTTTTAAAATCAAAACTGTATGGTATAGCTTGGACACAAAATTCATAATTTTACAAGTTAGTTATATAATAAACATGTATGTCCTAGCGACATAAATTACAAAGAATTCGCAGTGATATATTATTATTTCATGAATAGCTAAATAAGCCTGGTATGGCTATAGTTTTAGATTATTCACTATAGATAGTAAATGCATTAATTTTATTTGATAGTGGAGTGCCTTATGTAAGAAAATAAGCTGCCGTGGGAATTTTATGATTAAAGCAAACCACTATGATAAAGATATTAACTATGGGCTAGTATTACAGAAAAAGTTTGATAGACCTCTGAGATATGTGGCAGTTGCGATATTTTGGGGGTAAAATACCCTTTTCTATGCAAAAATCATAAAAAACTGGAAATAATTTATAACTTTTGCATAAAAAATGTTAACAAAATTTAAAAGATGTAAATATACTTAAATTCTGTTGTTTTTTCGAATAGAATGAGTTTCAAATTCAAATTTTGATATCAAATGTGGTTTTTGGGGCAAAAAAAAACCTTTTCTAGGCTAAAATCGCGAAAAATTGGAAATTTTTTTTAATTTTAACGTATTAACTGATTTCAAAAATTAAAAGATGTTTACATATTTAATTTCTGATCTTCTTCTGAATGAAATGAGTTTTCAATTCAAATTCTTATATTAAATGTGTTTTTTTGGGAGAAAATTCCCTTTTCTAGGCCAAAATTATGAAAAATTGGAAATGAATTATAACTTCTACATGAAAAATGATGAAAAAAATTAAAAGATGTTAATGAACAAAATTCCTTATGTTCTTTCCATTGAAATGAATTTCCAATTCGAATTCCTATGTCAAATGTGTTTTTTTGGGCAAAAATCCATTTTCTATACAAAAATCATGGAAAACTGGAAATAATTGATAAGTTTTGCATTAAAAATGATAACAGAAATTAAAAGATGTAAATATACTTAATTTCTGATGTTCTTTCATATTAAATAAGTTTCAAATTCGAATTCCTACATCAGATGTGGTTTTGAGGCGAAAAAGCCCTTTTCTAGGCTAAATTCATGAAAAATTGGAAATAATATATAACTTGAGCATATGTACTGATTTCAAAAATAAAAAGATGTTTATATATTCAATTTCTGATGTTCTTTCACATGGAATGAGTTTTAATTCAAATTCTTATGTTGAATGTGTTTTTTGGGAGAAAATGCCTTTTTCTAGGCAAAAATCATGAAAAACTGGAAATGCTTCATAACTTTAATATAAAGAATAGTGACAAAGCTAAAAGATGGTTATGTACTTTATTTCTTATGTTCTTTCAAATGAAATGAGTTTCCAATTTGAATTCCTATATCAAATGTATTTTAAGGGGGCAAAAATCCATTTTCTATGTTAAAATAATGATAAAACTGGAAATAATATATAGCGCTTGCATAACAAATGATAATAGAAATTAAAAGATGTAAGAATTCTTAATTTTTGAAGTTCTGTTGAATGAAATTAGTTACATTTCATATGACTATATCTATATATCGATAAATATGGGGGGGGGGGGGTTGGTGGCAAAAAGCCCTTTAATAGAAAAAAACATAAAATTGGAAATAATTTACAACTTTAGCAAGTGATCTGATTTAAAAATTAAAAGATGGTTTTTTACTTAATTGCTGATGTTCTTTCGAATGAAATGAGTTTTCTGGGCAAAAAAAAAAAAAAAAAAAACCATGGAAAATTCGAGACAATATATGACATTCAATTAAAACTTTATTCTTATGATACACTGAAATTTTACAATAGAACAATCATATAATTTAGTATTCCAACAGGGGATGCATACTCCTCCCGGGCACCTGATCCCACCTCTAGCTTGCTGGGGGTCCGTCGATGCTCAATTTGGTGCTCTATTGTGAGTGCTGTTGAGATTATCGTCAGGATCTTCTTTAACTTATTTGTGTCACACTTATGCCCTTTGCCGTGTGGAGCTCGTAAAATAAGTTCCCCGCGAGGGGTTTGACAGTAAGTGTTTTGAATATTTTTCCCTGACATTGTCGCCATAGCACTTTTTATATAGACGTGGCCTCAGACAGTGCATGTATTTTATATTTTCTTTTATTTTCGGGCGTGAACATCGACGGCGGGTGCGGCAAGCCAACAGGGGATGCTTACTCCTCCCGGGCACCTGATCCCACCTCTAGCTTGCTGGAGGTCCGTCGATGCTCAATTTGGTGCTCTATTGTGAGTGCTGTTGAGATTATCGTCAGGATCTTCTTTAACTTATTCAATTTCATAGTCCATATTAATGGACCAATTTTCCCAAGTGAAAACCTCTTGGAAAATAATAATTAAATCCACAGGAGGTAAAAGTGCTATATTTCCAGTGAAAAGGCATTCAGATTGATTTATAATTTTCCCGATCTTTGATTAAATGCTGTTGCTATTTTCATCCCAAAGAAGATAAGAAATTAAGTACATTTACATCTTTTAATTTCTGTTATGAATTATTTCCAGTTTTTCATGATTTTGGCCTAGAAAATGGCATTTTCTCCCAAAAAACACATGTGATATGGGAATTCGAATTTAAAACTCATTTAATTGGAAAGAACATCAGAAATTAAGTACATTTACATCTTTTAATTTCTATTATCATTTTTAATGCAAAACTTATGAATTATTTCCAATTTTTCATGATTTTTGCATAGAAAATAGATTTTTGCCCCCCAAAAAACATTTGATAAAGGAATTCGAGTTTTAGACTCATTCCAATTGAAAGAACATAAGAAATTAAGTATACTAAGATCTTTTAATTTATGTTATCTTTCGTTATGCAAAAGTTATAAATTATTTCCAGTTTTTCATGATTTTGGCCTAGAAAAGGGCATTTTCTCCCAAAAACACATTTGATATAGGAATTCGAATTTAAAACTCATTTAATTGGAAAGAACATCAGAAATTAACACATTTACATCTTTTAATTTCTATTATTATTTTTAATGCAAAACTTATAAATTATTTCCAGTTTTTCATGATTTTTGCATAGAAAATAGATTTTTGCCCAAAAAAAGACATTTGATATGAAAATTCGAGTTTTAGACTCATTCCAATTGAAAGAACATAAGAAATTAAGTATACTAATGTCTTTTAATTTTTGTTATCTTTTGTTATGCAAAAGGTATGAATTATTTCCAGTTTTTCATGATTTTGGCCTAGAAAATGGCATTTTCTCCCAAAAAACACATTTAATATCAGAATTTGAATTGAAAACTCCTTTCATTGGAAAGATCATCAGAAATTGAGTATGTAAACATCTTTTATTTTTTTAAATCAGCTATTATGTTTAAGTTATGAATTATTTCCAATTTTTCATGATTTTAGCCTAGAAAAGGGCTTTTTCGCCCAAAAATACACATATGATATAGGAATTCGAATTTGAAACTCATTTAATTCGAAAGAGCATCAGAAATTAAGTAAATTTACATCTTTTTATTTCTGTCATCATTTTTAATGCAAAACTTATAAATTATTTCCAGTTTTTCATGATTTTTGCATAGAAAAGGGTATTTTGCCCCCAAAATATCGCAACTGCCACATATCTCAGAGGTCTATCAAACTTTTTCTGTAATACTAGCCCATAGTTAATAACTTTAGCATAATGGTTTGCTTTAATCATAAAAGTCCCACAGCATTACATAAGGCACTCCACTATGACTTCTTTTTTAAATCATTATAATATTCCTAAACAGGCAAAACAAATGTTACTCTACACATACATTTTAAAATTCTGTACCATCAAAATTATCCAAAATGAACAGTACTGTGTGGCTATGATACATGTGTCTCTGAAACTTTAATCACAGTGTGTGACAATATTTCTTTTCATGCAGCAGCTGGTGTGAAATCCATTCTAAGTTAACATCCTGAAGAAAAAAAAACAGTAATTGGTATTTGAATATTTCAATATTTCGGTGCACATACTACTGCAAGTATAACTTACTGTACAAGTGTACTCAGATGCAAACATTTTTATAGGTACATGTTATGAAAACAACATTTACATGGGCATGGGTACATAAGTATCACATTCGCCCTTTTTCCCTCATCATTCAACTTTCGTATGAACTGATATCATAATCTGCAAGTGTCTAAACTATTCACATAAAGTTTAGCTACTATTCAGCTTTGCAGTAACAGTGTAACTAAAGTATTAAAAATTCTGTCATTTACACATACATTTCACACATGTCTCTTTGTAATCCAACGGGTTTCCTTTTATTTCTATGAATTAATTGATTCCATGATGTAATTGTACTAATCCTAAGATATTTCCTTCATACAGCACCAGTTATTGAAGTTTGATATCGCTTATACTTACCAAAATCTGCCTTTTTTTTCGTTTCACCCGCTCTGTAAACTGTTGATTCGCACCTGCTCGTCACCTCAAGCTTCCAAGTAACGCAGATCGCATTCTTCGGTATACGGGGTCACAGAGTACAGATATAGATTAGGGGTCTTCTCAAGAGTATATTGACTCGGCGATTTGTCAGTGATGAAGTAATATGTTTTGTTTTTTGTATAAATGTAATTTTATCTAGTAAATAAAGGAATCAATGATAACGAAAGCTAATAAATGTGTTGCTACCTAACCTGACGACACGGGGTCCATGACGTCATATGACGTTACGTTATTTGGCGGAAAAAACTTCTACGTCATTTCTATGGAAGGCCTTAAATGTGCTGCGTGGCGACAATGTCAGGGGAAAATGTTCAAAACACTTACTGTCAAACCCCTCGCGGGGAACTTTTTTTTAAGTATGACACGAATGAGTAAAATAAGATCCTGACGGTAATCTCAACAGCACTCCTTTAGACCATGAATACTCATCACTAATACTTATATAAAATACTAGATTTGCTGAATATTTTGAAGGGGAACAGGTTTGCTCTTCCTCTCAACGGTGTTTGTGCTAAGAACACAGCTTATTTTTGTAACTAATTATAAAATGTTATGATTAATTGTTTTATTCTCTGCAACTGAATACAAAGCCTGTGTAGCAGGCTGAAATTGGGTTTTACCTAATACAGTGGATTATTGTACACCCAATCTCATTGAACACTGTCCTTTTATTTGTCACTGAAATCATATTATTTACTTCGTTTGCAGTCTTTTGCACTCCAAAACTGGAGCCTGCTAGGATGTTGCTACTCAGATATTCTCTTCAAAGATTAATCTGCTGTTGAAAAAAGGTGGCTTCCCACTTGTTGATGTCTGCATGTCTCTTTCCTCACTTTCTTGATGCCACCTTCTGATTATACATCTCCGATCTGTAGTTGCAAGAACTACAAACCATGACTTCTCAACAAAACATCCCGAACTCTTTTCAGATGGTAAATGCCATCTCTTCCTGGGCACCTGGTCTCACTCCCATATCGGGAGTTCGCTTCTTTTCATATGGTGGAGGTTTTTGTTTGTTTGCTTTCGTTCCTGTTTTATCCTGATTTTGTATGCCTTCGGTTTCTGATTTTCTGAATTATCGATTTTGTGCTGTATACAGGGATATGGTCATTATCCATATTTGTCATTGGTACAATAAAAAATAAAAAAAAAAAACACAAATAAAGGAGAAATCAGTTGACCATAATAGCTGTTACCATGGAAACGAGCCTTGTGAAAATGCCATGTAACAAGTACTGCTACGTCTTTTGGTACATTTAGGACATAACACGTTTCATACTTTTTGGCCATATTACAATGTTTAGACTGAGGATCACTGACGAGGGTTTAGTACCCGAAACGTGCATGTAAATTTATCAGGTTTTAAATGATGCTATTGAATTTAAAGACGTTTAACATTCTACTGATGTGCAAAATTTTAATGATGGTTTCCATCATGGCAACGAAAACTTAATTTGTTAAAAGAAACTTTATTTTCGTCTCAGTACATCACTTTTCATACCAAAAATCGGAGACATGCTATTTCTTAGTGCTATTGAAATTCGTTGGTCCTTAAAGAGAATTGCTATTAATAGGTACACATATGTTAAAAGTCTTCAAATTCATTAGCATCATTAAGCACTGCTAAAATTTGCAGCATTGATCTGACGAGGGTTTAGTACCCGAAACGTGCATGTCTGATCCTTGCTGTAAATTTATCAGGTTTTAAATGATGCTTTTGAATTTAAAGACGTTTAATAATTGATATGACATGCACGTTTTGGATACTTAAACCTCGTCAGTGATCCTCAATCCTAAGTAATTTAATACGACCAAAAAATGAGAAAGTTATGTCACTTTTAAGAAATTTCAATTAATTCTGATAACAGAAAGTTTCGAATGCGTTGAAGAAACGATCTATCGAAGTTGATCGAACGAATCTTGGTCCAATAACAGTGACACTCACCAAGTGGCACAATTATTAAACGTCTTTAAATTTAAAAGCATCATTTAAGCACAGATAACATTTGGAGCATTGACATGTCATGCACGTTTTGGGTACTTAACCCTCGTCTGTTTGCATACAGATCATACACAGCCTGCCAATGATGAGGTTAGATTGAAATGGTTTGAACACTGTAACATCATTGCGGAAAACCGTTAGAACGAAGATCGCAAGCAGAGGAACCTTGGAATCCATCAATGAGGTAGTGGGTACTTGAAAGTGAGAAGAAAGCTCAGGTTTTCTGAAAAGGTGCGTTTGTATCTAAAAGGTGTATTCGATGAGGGAGAGAGGAGTGGTTCAAAGACAGACCCAGTGGCACAAATCATGAGGGTATGTAAAAACGAAGAAGGTCTAGAGATATTTGCTGTTGAAGAGTACTTGGAATCAAGTCAAAATTTTGAAACTTATTATGTTGATGATATTGTTAACTTAAAAACGTTCCTATTTTTACAGTTACGTGCGACAACACTTGAATATTTCAAAAGAATTTTGGAAATATGACCAATTTATTCCGATTTCTCCTCAACGGGACCAAAAACCCCATTACTTACTGCATGAAAAGATGACAAGAGGGCATAATGTCTCCTGCGAGAGATTGATGAAATTGCCTATGAAACATTTCTAGTAACAAAGTCAGACTAGAGAAGCCTTGGTGTATTTTGTTTCGGTTTATTCTAATATGTACACCACACTTCCTCATGACAAAATTAATGATCGATTATCTAATCTCATTAAATGGTGTTTTGATAAGAATGAAATTTATCTACAAGAATTAACACTTAACAAGACAAACCTTTCAAATACAGAAACACCGTTTTTGGACCTAAATATCAAAATTGTAAACGGAAAGATTCTTAAAAGTGTATATGACAAAAGGGCTGATTTTGGATTCAACATAGTAAATTTTCCCTGACTTGACGGTGATGTTCCAAGATTACCGTCATACGGCATTTACATCAAAGGAGGGGATCTCCAACAACACCAAGCTGTAGCACCCACAGCAAAACCCCAAAACACCCAATGCAAAAACACAAAGCAGACAAGCGCAAAAAGAGACGCGCAAGGGACAAGGAACTTCAACGCACAACACAGAAACATCAAACACAAAGGACTACACATAAACCAACGAGACCAATGGGCAACCGGTGCCGACTTAGGACGGCCATCTGCCACGGAAATAGCAGAAGGTATGGTTATCCTGGATTACGTGCGCACAACCCTCCCATTTCCCCGATTACCCAGAGGTCTCGAAGAACGTACAATTGTGGTGTAAAACAACCTCCTCACTGTCAGATGACCACACACAAACAAGACCGCAAAACGCAGAGGCCCAAGCAACACAGATGAATATGTAAATGGATATAAAAAGAGGGCCTACGTAATACAATCCGTGCTCTGCCGCCGCGAGCTCATGTATGTTATCACCCGAGGAGTCCGACTTACATTCAGAGAGGACAGGTGGTCGGGGCCCTGTCTTCTCTAAAGAGGTTTGGACAGGGCCCGTCATGGAGTCCCGTCGTCACAGTCAGTCAGAGTGCAAGTTTTAAGAATGCGCTTGTACAAGACTGTAGATTGGTCAAGTACCAAGCCTAGTGTCCGTCTGGTGACATTAGGATCATACCCACGGTATAAAAGGCGTTTTGATGATTCTGACGCATTTTCGATAATGATGTTGTCTATCTTTGATCCTTCTTATCTTGGTAATAATGTCACCATAAAATGCAGGTTGTGAAATACCCAAAGTAATATACTCTGTTGCCTGTAATGGTCCGAATTTCAGAAGAAGTTGACAATAATTTTTTGTAAAATTTCCAGAAAGTCTTTACTAGTTTGTGAAAGCGAAAACCTTGTCCTAAAAGTTTCTTGGTAATTTGAAATTTCTGCTATGAAAATCCAAAACATCAGTACATGCTCTAGCATATCGGATGAGCTGTGAAACATAGATACCATAGGACGGTAATCTAGGAACATCACCGTCAAGCCAGGGGAAATTTACTATGTTAAATCCAAAATCATCTCTTTTGTCATACACACTTGTATGGATCTCTCCATTAACAATTTTGATATTAAGGTCCAAAAATGGTGTTTCTGTGTTTGATACGTTTGCCTTGTTTAAAATCAATTCTTGTGGATAAATAACATTTTTATATTTCTCAAAAACAGGATTGTCGATAGCAAGAATATTATCCAGGTACCTAGAAGTACCAATGAAACATTTCACATCATCATTTTTTCTTTGTTTTTGAAGATTTTGGATAAATTCCTTTTCATACGTGTATAAAAATAAATCTGCAACAAGAGGCGCACAATTAGTACCCATTGGAATCCCTACAACCTGCTTGTAGAGTTTCTCACCAAATCTTTCATAAACATTGTCCAAAAGGAAGGACACGGCAATACACAGGTCACATGTCCATGATTTGTATGATTTGTAATCTGTGGCGGAAAAGAACCCCTTCGATTCAGAAGTACAAATATAAGTTTTACCCTCTCGATCAAAACACCATTTAATGAGTTTGGACAGTCGATCATTTATTTTGTCGGGAGGAAGCGTGGTGTACATATTAGAAAAGTCGTATGAAGATATCGTATTTGCTTCAAAATGTCTTGAGTTCATTTTGTCAATCACATCCCCTGAATTTTTAATAGACCAAAAGAAGTTTACGCAATTCCTGTTCATGACAGTTTCACAGTATTTTGCCACATGTTCCTTTATAGCTGTGAGTGCTGACGTCAGATTTCTAGACAAAATTGTTGTTGAGCAGTTGCTAGAATTAGCAATGTATCGAAACTTGTAAGGAGACTTGTGAAGTTTTGGTATACAGTATATTGTAGGGAGATCCAATTTAGAAATAGGGATGTTAAAAGAAGAAATTTCACTGTTATGTTAGTTCAAAATATTGGGAACACTTTCGTTGCTTTCGATATAAGTTTTAGTAGAGGAAAGTTCCGAAACTAATGTTGATATGTAGTAGCGTTTTCAAATAATTATGGTGTTGTTGGCTGCTTTGTCTGCAGGTGCGAAGACATATTTTTCATGTAAATTACGTAACTTTGATTTGAAATATCTTTCAGATTTAGAAATTGGATTTTCAAAAAGTTGAGGATTTTTGTGGTAGTTATCTATTCGAATATCGGTAATATCCAAAATGAGGTTTTTCCAGTCATTCAGAGCATGCGATTCGACTCCTTCCGAGTAACACCATCGTTTGGTGTAGGTATCTAAAGCTTCCTTTCGCACTTCGCGACATTTAATAAAATCTATCTTGGATGGGATTCTATACTTAGGTCCTTTCTTAAGAAGACCACGGAGCTGCCTGTCTTTTATAATTGAAAAGTCACCTGTAATAATATGACCAGCTGGTTTATATAGATATGCAGACGTTGCACATTCTCAAGAAGCAGGACATGATTCAAGTATTTTAGGATCTTGTGTAACTTTGTTGTAGTTAAAAACGAAATTTCGAATAGGTCTCTTATATTTGTAACAAATAAGAGGAGGTTCTAAATTTTCAAAATATTGAGGAATGGCACTTTCTACGCGATGATCCCGAAAAATATTAGAGATGTTCAGAAGATCAAATCCTTTGTTAATAAATGGAATTTTTATGAATCGTCTTTTAGGGGAGGTGTCTTTAACCAAAGGATATAGTTTATTTTGTGCGAATGCGACAATGATATTTCGCCTGAATCAATCAGTACGATGTACTCTAGCACTTTTTCTGAGTTTTTTGTTTCTCCTTTTACCGCGAGGCCTATGCTTCCTTTTAGTGTTAGGGCGGATTGAAAAAAAAAAACATTAATATTTGAAGAGGTCGAAGAAATGTTTCCTTGTCCATAAATCTGATCGTTAAGACCAAGGGGGTACGCAGTTTGTAGTTTGGTTATCCAGGCAAGTTCAGCTTGTAAGCGGCGTTTTTTAATTTCAGTTTTACTTTGATTTTTAAGTTTTTGGAATGACTGTTTTAAAGACGTTAAACAACTGAACTGGGGTAATTGTTATATCCGAAATTGAATGATTGTATTTAACGAAGTGATTATATAGGAAATTTCTCTGTTTTTTTCTGACGCGAGTTTCTTATCTGATACGAATGACTTCGAAAACGAGATTTTAAGGCCTGGCCTGTTTCCCCTACATATTGGGCGCCACATCCCTTGGCGTGTCATGTAATGACATAGATGACATCTTATTACGATCAATCAATGTCCTTATAAATCTTGATTTTAAAGGTCTGCCCATTAACACTAGATTTAATTGTTGTGGAATTGCAATTGATGAGCGGACACATACCGCATCTTTTCCCATTGCACCTGCAAATGGTTGAGAACCCTCTATGTTTGTTGTTAAATGTAGAGCCTGCAGATGGAGAAGTGGGTGAAATACGTCTACGAGGTTTTAATTTTAGAGGTGATAGAAGTACCTTTGGTGAGGAAAAACGTTTCTTACTGTTAAATGTTGATGATGGGAAAGTGACTGTAGTAATAGAGGGTAATCTCAAAGGAGTTTATTTGATACGAGGCGACCATAAAAATGCCATGCCATGATGAAATTATCGGTGAAAGGTGAATTATGATCTTGCGTAGAAGACACTACAACTTAGTCAAGTTAGAGAACGTAATGGAATTAAAACACTTCAAACATCGGGTCGCGGGGAATTGTATTACCAACTCCACACTGCAACACGAAATAAGTGTAGATATAAAACAAAGGAGGGGATCTCCATATAACATATCACAGTTCATCCGGTACGCTAGAGCATGTACTGATATTTTGGATTTTCACAAAACAAAAATACAAATTACCTTTTAGGTCAAGGTTTCCGCTTTCATAAAGTAGTTAAGACTTTCTGGAAATTTTACAAAAAATACAGTCAACTTCTTTTAAAATTCGCATCTTTACATACAACAGAGTACATTACTATGGGTATTACACAACCTGTCTTTTATGGTGATATGATAAACACAATAAAAAGGATCAAAGGTAGGCAGCATAACCATCGAATATGCGTCAGAATCATCAAACGCCTATACCGTGGATATGATCCTAATATCACCAGACGGACACTAGGCTTGGTACTTGACCAATCTACAGTCTTGTACAAGTGCATCCTTGAGACTTGCAACTTGACTGACTGTGACGACGGGACTCCATGACGGGCCCTGTCCAAACATCTTTAGAGAAGACAGGGCCCGACCACCTGTCCTCTCTGAATTTCAGTCGGACCCCTCGGGTGATTACATACATGAGCTCGCTACAGCCGGCAGAGCACGGACTGTATTACGTATGCCCTCTTTTTATATCTATTTACATATTAATCTGTGTCTCTGGGGCCTCTGCATTTCGCGGTCTTGTTTGAGTGATGTCATCTTACAGTGAGGAGATTGTTTTACAACACAATTGTACGTTTTTCGAGACCTCTGGGTAATTGGAGAAGTGAGAGGGTTGTGCGCACGTTATCCAGGATAACCACACCATTTGCTCCTTGCGTGACAAATGGCCGTCCAAAGTCGGCACCGGTTGCCAATTGGTCTCGTCGGTTTATGTGTAGTCTTTTGTTTTTTATGTTTGCATGTCGTGTGTCTCTTTTCCGTCTCGTGCTGTACTTGTCTTTTTTGTTTTTGCATCGGGTGTTTTGCTTTTGATGCTGCAACGGGGTCTTGTTGGAGATCTCCCTTCTTCAACAAGTCAGAACTCTGATTGCATGCAACCAAGTTCTATCATCTTCGTCTGTCTTATCAACGCATTACAAAAATTATGTTACCAAATTTCTTGAAATTTCTAAAACGTTGGTCCAGTAGCATCATATCACATCTTACTCCTCCCGGGCACCTGCTCCTACCTCCAGCTTGCTAGGCGTCTTGTTTTTTAAAAATTTCCCTGACATGGTCACCATCCCAGATAACAAGGGTACATTGGCCCGACTTTTTGGCCAACATATGCTGTTATATTTGGCCAACATTGCCATCATACATCGGCCCAACGTAATGCTGCCCATTAGTTCGCGGATGGACCGATATATCGGGCCGATGTTGGCACAATGTCGTCAAGGATTCATATCAACTTTGGCCCAATATTAGACCGGCGTCTATCTGCATTTCATACTGTTGGTATGATGTTGAGCCGATGTAGGTCCGCTGTTTTAACCACTTCCAATATTGGTCCATTGTCGGTTCAATGCTAAGCCCTAGGCTGACCAATGCCCGATAACCTTGATTCGTAATGGATATTTCTTGTTTCATAGATTCAAGTTATGCTTGCTGGGGGTCCGTCGATGCTTTATTTTGTGCTCTATTGTGAGTGCTGTTGAGATTATCGTCATGATCTTCTTTAACTCATTTGTGTCACACTTATGCCCTTTGCCGTGTGGAGCTCGTAAAAAGGTTACCCGAGAAGGGTTTGACAGTAAGTGTTTTGAATATATGTTCCAGCACTTTCTATATAGACAACGCCAGACAGTGCATGAGTTTCATATATTGTTTTTTTTTTAATTTTCATGCTTAAACATTCGATGCTGAACCGATGCAGGTCTGCTGTGTTATAACCACTTTCAATATTAGTCCAATGCTAAACATTTGACTGACATATGCAAGTTTACCTGGATTCGCAATTGTTATTCCATGTTTCATGGGTGCAAGTTACTGACAAACAGTGCTGAAAGGGTCTAACATTTTCAATTTTTTTTTAGGGAAGATTATGATAATTATAACAACATTACATCAATTTCATAGTTTATTCACAAGAATTATGGAAGAAAAATTCAAATTTATCTTGTAAGAAAAGCTAAACAGAATTGTCTTGTAGGTAATGTTTGAAAGTTTATGAAAAGCTCATAAAAGTTCATCAAAAGTTCATGACAAATTTAATAAAACTATAAGAAATGTTTATCAATAGTTCATTAAAAAAATCAACAAAATGATCTTGTAACGAAGTTCATCATCAGAAGTTGACAAAGTCTCCTGCGCAGTATTTTTAAACTCTCCTCGTCTCTTTCCTCATTTTCTTTCTCGTTATTTTCTATCTTTTCCATTTGTTTCTTCCGTCCCCCTTCCCGGTTAGCTGCAGTCTTAAACCACTCTTTTAAGGTCTGATCAATCTCCGCCTCTGTTGCATTGCAGCATAATCTGTTTCTTCGAACACCCTCTGAATTTATCTGTTCTTAAATGATGCTATTCAATTTGAAGACGTTTAATATTATCGGAACCGGGATTTGGGTGTACATCCATACATATAAGAAGGAGAGACAGAAAAGGCATATAGTCTAGTCAAAATAGCCTTAAGGAGCTGATAAGATAAGGGCTGTATTTAGCCCTGAATTTCATCAAGTATTTCTTCTACACAATGATCTATACGCAAGAAAATTTGATCATAACTAAAATGTAATGTATTTGGAGATTCCTCATACAACTTTTATTATGATAAGCTTATTTCTAGATACTTGAATTACAGTCCAAAGAGTAGGGGGTAGCCATGTTGAAAAGAAGCTAATATCGATAAAAAACGTTGAAAATTAAGAACTTTCTAGCTAATATGGATATCTATAAACTTTAAAACATAGTTATAGTCTGACCAAGTTACTAGAAATCAAATTTTAAAGACTGGTCTCAACTTTATCCATAAATTTTAAAATCTTGAGTCTAAAATGCGGTTTTATTTTGAATTCATTGACTACAAAGTAGGCATTTTACTGCGAAATACACACTGTGTAGAAATAAACAGCACACTCTTGTTTATTTCATTCCAAAATCTTTTGCATTTCATGTGAACATGTTTAGAACAAATAAATGAATGACTTTAAAAGGGAAAAAATGAAACTTTGCTTATATTATGGCCTAAAACACAGATTTGTAAAAAGCCCCCCCCCCCCCTCCCTTTTTCAGTTTTTCGTCTCTGGGGTATCGTTCCCCCCTTAGCTACAGAACCCCACTTTGTCAAAAGATGTGTATTAGTGATATACATCTTCTGTAAAAGTGGCGTTCTGTAGCTGAGGCGGGAACAATGTTTTAAAAAACTTTTCCATTTTCCATTGATTTCTATAGAAAAAAGACATATTTTGCCCTAAAATTTAGGAAAACAATGCACGATAAGTCTTATCCAACTGCTGATTATGATGAAACCGAGAGCTGGCATCAATTTTGCGAAAGAATTTTCTTGAAGTTCCCATTTTGAAAATTCCACTTTTTCAGGGCAGATTTTACGCCTTATCTTATCAGCTCCTTTTAGCCTAACCTCAAAGAAATTGCAACAAAAGCTTATTTGCCTCAACACGTCCTATCATATGTCGACTAAGATATCGCAAGTTTCTATTGACGAAATCGGTGTCTAAGTACCATTTTTGGGATAAAACCTTAAAAAAAACACCGAAAACTGGGAAAATTGATCATTGGAAAGACGTTATGCTCCAAGAAATTATTTTTTCTTTGTAATTGTTACTAAGTATACCAACTAACATATAATTAATGTTACAATCATATAATCAGTACAAACTGTGGTTTTTGGGGCAAACACTAAAGAAAAAATGCAGAAAAGGGGAAAACAGTAAAGCTAATATACTTTTCATAAAAAATGTATTTTGTTTTTTCTTTATTGAGATGTGTTAATACTCACATATCATCATGATCATGATATCCAGATCACTCTTATAAAATCAAATTTGCCAATGATATGGTGAAAGAGAAAAATTTTAACAACAAAAAGAATTGCTAAAATACGTCCATTATTAAAGATTGAACGTAGTGAATATAGCAAAATCTGCTTATTTGAGAGCCCACAGTGAGCTTAACAAAACAGGAAATTTTATTTTAAAAGACTTTACATTAATATAATGTTTATTTCAGTGGCGTACTTGCCACGAGTTGGTCAACTATATTCGTGATGCAAGGGGGGGGGGGGGGAGGGGGGCAAACGGGGTCATTGAATGGTGAAGATGGTTTTTGTTTGACACAAGGCTTAACCCCTAAACTCCCCTCAAAAACGCCCATTACGTTTCTTTTTCTCAAGAGAAATGTATCATAGATCTATCAACAGTGACCATGGAATATACGCTTTTTATGTTGAAAAGAGAACAGGATCATGGTCAAAGAAAGGTCATACTTAATAGCTACTGTATTTGAATACGTGTATATCATTATAAAATCATATCCATGGCGATTGCTTTATATGCGCGAATCTAGATTTTTTTTCCAAAGGGGCGATATGACATTTTACCCAAATACGCGTACGTATGGGATGGGAATGAGACGCCAACTTACGGATTTTGGAAAATTATTTTGAAGACTAAATTTTCACTTATATTTGACTAAATTCAGACGAATTCTTGAACTTTTCTTCATTAATCGCGGCTCCGATATGTCCTAACCGTCCTACTTTATTGAGTGGGACATTAATATTAGGACGTATCAGAGCCACAATTTATGAAGATGACTTTTAGTTTTTATAGATATGTGAATTTGTGGAATGAATATTAAATTAATCAAATTAATATAGAATTCCCAAACGACTAACACGTATATTCCATCTGAAAATAAATGGCCATGTTTTTTCCAGGCACTTGTAATACTCTCAAATTAATGGACGATGATATAAAAATTCTTATCAATTATTTCCATGGTTTTGGAAAAAAAAAATATATACACCTCATTTGTATGTACGGCGGATACATTCTCAAAATCTGCTATCTGATATCAATTCTTTTCTGAGTTTTTTATCCGAAAAATATATTTAAAACTGATCAGCCTTAGGAAGAAATTTTATGACAGAAAAGCTCCTCCGCCCGCCACAATATATCGATTGAAAATAATCTTTAAGGGGACGGTACTTAAAAAATAAACATAATTATCATCATCTGAACCCCCGGGTAGATCTATACGAACTTCCCCGTTGGTTACACACAATGAATATACATGTATATATAGATCACAAATATAATGAAAATAATTTCCAATGTTAAAACCAAAATGGCAAGACTGAGAAGATAATGAAATGATTTTAAATCGGTAAATTGAAAATAGAATTCTTAAACAAATAAATACCTCACGGATAAATAAATGAACAGATTTAAATGTGATTTTTCTTTCACAAATAAAGACATAAAAAGAATAAATAAATAAATAAATGGAATAGATAATTTAAAGATATTGCCCGTATATATCGTTCTTCGCTTACAAATGTCACTGACCAATATATTCACCCCCCCTTCCTGGGTCGCCTTCCTCCCCTTTTCAGACGTTATTGTTAAGTAACTTTTCATAGACCTGTATTCTCCTCGCCGGCAATATTTTTCATATCTAAATTATGGTGTGTTTCTATAATTTTTGATAAGTTACAGAGTCATTTACTTCGAAAATAAAACAACAGCAGTTATCAGTATTGGCAAGAAGGACAACTCTAGCTAGCAAATGACGTCATGAAGCAGAGGAAATTCGTATAAACACGAAAAGCGAGTCGAAGTAGACTGATCTTTTTTAAATTATTATGTTCGTATATTTCATTTACATAAAACAACCCTTCAGATAGCTACTCTGCAGTAACTTTTTTGTTTAATCATAACAAATTTATTATGTTACTTATGGAAGGAATACCTCAAGACAATTTTATTGAGACATCAGGGATCTGTCTCTTCCTTCGTGACGTCATGTTAAGGAGAGTTATCTCCCCCTTCTAGCATGATTTCAGTCTGCCTTATACAAGATATAAGAGAAAAGTATATAACAATGAACAGAATACATTCTTCACGTGTTCTTCACATGCAAAACATGTACGCATGATTGTTTTCGTTCAAGAGAACATACCCATACTGACTATTTCTATGGAAGCATTGTTAATTTTTTTTCCTCCCTTTTATATCTTAGAACAGGGAGCGATTTTTTTCAAATAATTTGTCCGATTTGTTTGGGTTTTTTTTATTTCATTTTTTTTTTTGCCCTGAATTTTGAAGTGATATGACCTTCATACTCCACATTAGAATTTCGTTTGAAAAGATTTTCATGATGTTTGACCTTTTGACCTTGACATTGATCTCTGACCTACATTTTGGTAACTTTACCGTGGATATTATACTTGAATAGACACAAACGGGGTTCCGTAATTCACATGATGTACATTCCTTGTAGTACAAAGATACTAGTATTCTGATATACTCTTATTTTGTCATTTCAATTGTGTTATATCATCATATTATGCATATGAAGTGTCTGTATTCATGTATGACGTGTCATTTTTCATTGTCATTTCTGTTACTTAATATGCATTCTAGAGGGGATGGACAGGGTGAAAGGGAGGGAGAGGAAGGGGCGGGAAGAGGGAGAGAGGGAGGATGGAGGGAAGGGGGAGAAAGGGAGTGAGGAAGGGGCTGGAGAAAGGAGGAAAGGGGACTGGAGGAGGGAGGAAGAAGGAAGGGGGCAGGAGGTGGAGGAAAGGTTGAAAGGGAGGGGAGGAAGGGAGGAAGGAGGTAAGGGGGCGGGAGGAGGGGGAGAGGCACCCCCCTGTCCACCCCTCCCCTTCTAAGATCAAGCTTTGCCAACAATCACAAGGTGTAGAAATAAACGGTATCAAATTCGAAACTTCTTTAATGACGAACAGATATGACAAAGAAAACTGATTTCAGAAACATATAGATTTTAGTAATTCTACTGTCTAAATATATATAACAACATAGTGAGTGTCAGTGTCTGGTGTATACATGTACATGGTATTTCATTCCTCAGTCACATTACTTGGTTCTTCACTGAGTGAGGCATTCTCTGTAAAAATAAAAGTAAACATCCATCAAGTGAATGCAGAAATATTAAAGTTGCATTTTTTTTCAAAATTTTGAAAATGTAAAGTCAAAGTAAATAGTTGTTCAACAATTATTGAAAAATACACTCAAAACCATTATTTATATGCATGCATTTCAAATATTATGCAAGCTTTATATTATCCAGATTAACATTAAAAAATGTTTGCCCTCTTTCCACTTTGATGCATGCAATAAGTTAAGCATTCATTAACATACAATATTGTGATTTGTTTCAATAAAATCAATGATGACTATTGATACCTCCTGCATTTGCCATTTCCATTAAGGTGCAAAGATTTCTCTGTAGCATTTCAACTGTCAAAACACGACCTGCACAGCGTGTTAAATGAAACAGCTCCTTATTGGCCTCCTGTTGAAGAACTAGCTGTCTGAATTTGATCTGATTTTTAACCCTCTCCTTTGCGGCCTTCTTTGAACAGCCTTGAAGTCTTTAAGTAATAGAGAAAAAAAAACATCAGAGTAGACAGGATTAAATAATTTTCATTAAATCATGGTTTATAGAGTAACAAGAGGCCCGAGAAGATCGTATCACTCAAATAAGTCCTATGTTATACAACGTGGCAACTTTTATTTTGACTAAGCAAAATTTAAAATTGCAAAATCAAAGGAACCATTGTCGACCATGTCTTTTTAAGCATCGGGTAAAACTTGGAACAGAACCTTCATTACTTGTTAGAAATTACACAGAGGATGAGAAAAGAAGTTGAAATGTGAAACGTTTTCATTGTATGACGACAGATTGATGAACAATAAGACGGACGACAGACGGCGGCAGACAATGACAAGAGCTCCTTGAGTTTCGCTCTAAAGGGGGGGGGGGGGTTCATGATTAATTCCATTGGAATACTCAATAAGATTGTTTTGATTTTATACAATGAATGATAAATTGTCAAATCAAAATTATCAAATTTGAAAATTTCATAAAATATAATTCTTACCTTCTATTCATCTCTTCTTGTGTTTTCCACAGTCCATCCTGCAAAATCGACGTCGTAAGTCGTTCTCTTTCTCGTCTTTCCTTTTCTTTCTTCTCTCTTGTCCTTTCTTCCTTCTCCCTACTTATTTTTTCTAGCTCCTCATTCAGATGTCGTACCCTCTCCTTCTCCTTCTTTACAATGGTTGGCAACATTTTCTTGGACCAGTCCATTAGTTTCTCCACTTCTTCATTTGATTTCTGTCTCAACCACAGACCTGTTTTATTTACCTTTATACAAATACATGTATTTATTAGAAAATATATATCAAAAGCTCTAAAACAAAATAAACAGCAACATAAATTATTTAAAAATTGGATATATATATATAAATGTTTGTTGATTTAAATTGGTAATTTTGAAATAATTGCTATATTTTAAAAATATGTTTTATTATGTTATATATTTTTATCATATTTTAAAAATATTTACCTGAAACACAATGTGGGCTTCATTTGCAAGTCTTGTTGCATTTGGTCGATGTTTAAGCATCCAGTCCAGGTAGCCAAAAACCCACTCCGGTAATTTGTTATGTGGCAGCACGGACTGTAAGTCGTCACGGTGTTCATCCATGCCATGAAATATACCGCCTTCCAAATGGTCCTTTACTTTCTCTTTTAACAACTTGCACATACCAGCACATATCTGCATCAGTAAAGATACTGTTAATGCATCGTTGTCTGATTGGCTAACAAGTGCGACCCAGATATCGTCTTTCTTAATTTCCACTGAGAAAGGAATATATTCCCCTGTAAGAAGCTCTTGGGCCCTTTCTGTATTTGTAGCAACAGCTTCCAGATACTGAACAAGGTCTTGATAGTACTCGTTCATGTCAAGTATATGCGTTGTTTTACATTCAAGAAGTTTCCACAATGGTGCGGTGATGAATTTATTGACAATGCCTAGTGCTCGCAGTCCAACTACGTATTCGTTCACATTAAGATCAGCCAAAATTGACCCTAGCAGCCAGTTCAGTGTTGATGTTTTTCCCTCTGATTTGACATCCTCTAAGAAGGAAACGATATAATCGTGTAGACAATAAATGACACCTCCATTGTGGAACACTATGTTGAATCGGTTGCCTAGAAACGATTTGATCTGGAGATTGTGCACACCCTTTCTTTTTATGTACGTAGTGAATTCTAACGAAGCCCCGTTCTTGTTGTCGGCGCCGGGTGCAAATGCCTTGCTGACGTTTCGGACAGCCCGTAAAATTCCTGATTCTGTTGACTCCGATCCAAGTTGAGAGGATTCCCACTGTTTAAAGATGCTGTTCATTAGTTCTGCAATATTCACTAATAAATGTAGACCACAAAAGAAGTTAAACATTCTAGTAATAAGGTGCTGTTCTTCTGGGCTCATGTTATCGAAATGGTCAACGTGATCTTTTATGAGATCTGATCTGTACGTATTTAACAACTCTTTAAATGATATTTCCGTCGCCGCACGATCAGACATCGTAGATTTTATTTTCCGCAAGATTTCCACTCTTTTATCTATGTCAGAATTTGTAGGGGTCAAGGATTCACAATGCTGGTTGACGTCTTCTAATATAGATTTCAAGGTGTCTAACTCGGTCTTGGAAGCTTTACTTGACATATGACGTATACCAAGTAACACGGGCTCCTTATTTTCATTCGTAACAAGGAAGGACCCAAACGACTGTCCGTTTTTCCTAGTTTCGTCACTGTACAAGGTACACTGATCTGCATTCTGAATTACTTCCGCGGCGTGAATTTGACCAAGAGCTAAGCGACGTGTATTTACCTTTGCAACGTAATCTTTTTTGGGGAGGGAATCCTTAATTTTAAGATTACATAAATCCAGGACACTTCTGATAACTTTTTCAACATGTTCATAGGGCACATGGGAGTCCAATAATTGCATAACGCAAAGATCCGTACTGGCCGTAAATGTGTATTTTCCATTTTTACATTCTTGAGTAAAAGAAACTTCTCTGCTATCTAGATCTAGACTGTCCTTTTCATCTTTAACATTCTTTAGTTCCGCATTTTTTCCCTCTAAATTCTGTTGGACCTTTTCTATAATAGACCTTAATTCTTTACTTTCATTTTCAAACTGCACTTTAGTCTTTTGTAGTTGGTTTTTATACTTTGAACTAAGGTTTTCCCAATACCGTGCTCTCTCCCGAAGACGCTTATTTTCTGCTCTATATTTTATTTGTACGAATTCTTTGCTTTTCTCTGTAATTTTCAGTTGTTTCTGTAGTGCGTTCACACCCTTTAGTGCTTTCTTTTCCCTGTTTATCTCCTGGATAAGTGCCTGATTTTCTGATGATATTCGCCCGGCCTCATTCTTCCAGTATAAACACAAATCCTTTAGGGTATCTGTAACGACATGGGTTTCTTCTTTCCTCAGTGAATCGAATTGACATGTTTTGAAATCATCCGGATATTCAGTGCAGTCAGATTTTGCTCTTTTTCTTGATTTACATGGCGCTAGCAGTTGATCATAATCAAATGGCGTACATAAAAAATTTTCAAGTTCTTGCTTGCCTTTTGCAGTTTTGCTTTTATTGAGAAGGGTATATCGTTGTTTGTAATTTGCCAATAATTTCGCTATTTTCAATTGCTTTTCCTTAGTATTTATTTCAGAATCTGTTGATTTCGGATTAAGTTGAATGAGCCATGCAACAAGTTAGCTATATGAATATCCAAAATATTCCTTTAAATTTTTAAGTTCCAAAATTGTCCCAATATTAATTTTCGTCACATCTTCCACCGATTTAAAATATACAGGTTCTTCTAAGAAATTTTTGAATCCAAGCGATATAATATAAGGAAAAGCTGTTGTCATACAGGTATACCTACAAGAAAATAGGAAAAATTAAAGAAGAAAAAAGAATTCCGACCCCGGATTCGAACCCACTCCTTCGATGGGATAGACACGATAGGTAAGGCGCGCTAACCATTACTCCACGAAACCTTTGTGCTGCCGGGAAAATTAATATGTTATATATAATTACATATAAAAAATGCAAGCGGGACAACTGTTACAAATTTGCGAGTAATTTGGAAAATTCCAGTGAAAATGATCGTTTCAATATGACAAGAGGGATGGGGACCATATAAAATAAAGAAATTTCATTTTCTAGCACTTATTATAATTTATAGAACATCAACAATGATTTTCAAGAGGTGACGAACATGAATGCCATATTTTCCATGTTTTTTTCTTATGATAGTAATGTAGAAAATCGTTTAAATTCGCCGAATTCTTCGGCAACGCTCCGCGATTACGGTGAGTATCTACGTCTGAAATGATGCGCGCTTTCTTATAAAACATGCAATGTTAAGATTGCCGGCGCATTTCGTACATTTGTCAGATTGCAATGAAATTTTCAGGGTACATTCGCAAAATCTTAAGTTTTTGGTAAAACAAAGCACGGAATTTTTCAATAAATACAGAAAGCAGTATCTTGATTTGAAAGACAAAAATAAAATTCGTGCATCGTTAAAGTATATAAAATATAGAGTGCTTTACCTGACTTGATCTGTAAGATTTTTACTTGTTGTTCATATTCAGCACAGCTCAATGTTTACGTCTGCTAGGATGCGCGAGTGGTGTAAACTATAGTCTGTTTCAGTAAAGTTGCGCTCTGCGCAGCATAAGCGAGTTTCATTACTGCTGTTTCAACACGAACATAAGAACACAAGAAAGAAAAATCATATCTTTATTTGGTATCACAAAAAAGAGATGAATATCCCCGACAAAATAAAGTAATTTTTAAAATGTGTATTGGCGTATCATTCCTGTAAACACCGTTTCTAAATAACAACACACAGCGCACTATTACCATTGTGACAGATACGCGACGTCATAAATGACGTTCCTGCAGAGTAGCTACTTCAGATTTAGCGCATAGAACAACAGAAACTGTTTGAATGTAATCGGATAATAAGTCAACGCAGCACCGGAAATGTAATGTTCAGTGTAAACGGCGATTTTTAACGGTGTTCTATTTTTAGATTCTAATTAATTTATTTTCTAATTTTGAAGCACATGTACGGGGTATATTTTTATAGAAACTTCTTGGAACATCTTACTTTGATACATAGAACTCATGGAAACTAAAACTTGCTTTGTTGCAATTTCTTTTAGGTTAAATGTAAACGTCTTCATATTGAATAGCATCATTTAAGAACAGGTAAATTGGCAACATGGACCAGTTTATTTTGACTAGGCTAATAACATTGTGATTGAAATTAGGAAGCAGAAAAAACAAAGCCATAAATACAATAGTAGCTTTTATCTGTATGGATCATCACTTTTAGGGATACATCTTTTAATGAGTCACAAAATTGAATAGAGGACGAGTAAAATTTTAATATAGTGAATGCCCACAACCGCTCTGTATTGGTCAATATAGTATTATCCTTAGCATTTCTGGTTAAAGGGGGTCAAAATTTTTAAGAAGTCCACCATCTTGTAGGTACATGTCGGTGCCAATTACGGATAGGAGGAGGGGCGTGTGCGCTTAGGATTGATTTTTTTGGGGGAGGGGGGGGGTTAATATCATGTAAAATGTTGTTGCTACTATTTCTTGGCTCAAGTCTAATGCCATTTTCTCTCATCGTAATGCTTATGTTCTAATATTTAAGGTCAATTTTTAACAGTACATATAAATGTTCTACTCTCAGCAGGGGAGAAATATAATTGCAGGATCAACTACTCTACCCTGAAGTAGAGTTTAAGATATAAATGTTTTACTCTCAGCAGGGGAGAAATATAATTGCACGATCAACTACTCTACCCTGAAGTAGAGTTTAAGATATAAATGACAATATCATAAATGTCTGTTATTAGTCTTTTATAGACAACACTGAAGGGGGACTCTTAGTTTCCTCTCAGTCTGTCTGTTCCTTCGTCTGCCCCATTTTCAGTTGAATCTAAAGACGTTTACATTTATACCACTTGGTGAGCGTCGCTGCTGGTGGACTAGGAGTCCCCGAGGGCACATGTAGCCAAGTTCGATCAATTTCGGTTGATCGTTTCTTCAACGCATTCTAAATTCTAAATAATGAAAACAAGAGCAAACAGTACAGTGAGGAACTGTACAAAGTACAGGTAAGTTGGCACAGGGAGTTAAGAGTACGGATAGACAGACCGGTGACATTCGTCCAAATGACAATATTTTGCTGATGAGTTCAGTGACAAAGAGACATCGAGGGAACTCCTGTCTGATTACCATGTAGACATAAGGTCACTGTGCTTAATGTATGTACCTGTTAACGAAGAGCTTGGTACCATCTATCATTTGACGCTTTTAAGTCTAGAAATGGATTTATTATCACTATTACAGATTATCGTGTTAGTATACAACAGTTCAGCGTTGTCACCATATCTTTTTTCATAACGATTTGGTGGTTAATTAAAAGCTCTTTTATTAGAAGGCATCACTGATGAGGATTTACTCTCGAAACGTGTCTAGTGAATAATAATTTGGTTTGAAAGCTTCTAGAAGAAGTTACCAAGTTGGAGCACTTCCGTATTATTGTAATGAAACTCGTACACTACTAATTTTGCAAGATCAACAATCATATGCCCAACGTATACTCGTTCGTTAAAAAGCTGCTGCACTTTTATTTTACTTTCTGCGCAAAATGAATGGTCTGAAAATACTTTGAATGATGATTTTGCACAGTATATTTTCAGTTTATTTTCTGTATGTATTAATTTGATGTTCACTATAGAAATCTTAAATATTTCCTATCTTCCAAAGCGACACATGAGTCAATGGAAGCAAACTAACAGTTTTATAAAGCCGATTTCAATATGTACATCTCAAAATGATAATGTTTAACATTCAATATTTTCGTTTATTTATTTTTTTTTACATTCAATATAGTTTTGTGTGAACCGTCTTTCTTCGGTCACACAAACATGCTTGAAATAATTCATCATTAGTACGTTCTCCTCGGGTGATAACATACATGAGCCCGCGGCGGCAGAGCACGGATTGTATAACGTAGGCCCTCTTTTTATATCTATTTACATATTCATCTGTGTTGCTTGGGCCCCTGCGTTTTGCAATATTGTTTGTGTGTGGTCATCTGACAGTGAGGAGGTTGTTTTACACCACAATTGTACGTTCTTCGAGACCTCTGGGTAATCAGAAAAATCGGAGGGTTGTACGCATGTAATCCAGGATAACCATACCTTCTGCTATTCCCGTGGCAGATGGCGGTCCTAAGTCGGCACCGGTTGCCCATAGGTCTCGTTGGTTTATGTGAAGTCCTTTGTGTTTGATGTTTCTGTGTTGTGCGTTGACGTTCCTTGTCCCTTGCGCGTCTCTTTTTGTGCTTGTCTGCTTTGTGTTTTTGCATTGGGTGTTTTGGGGTTTTGCTGTGGGTGCTACAGCTTGGTGTTGTTTGAGATCCCCTCCTTTGTTTGGCAGGTGAAGAAAAAGTGCGATTGCTAATAACTCCAGAACGATACGACTTAGAAAGATGGAGTTTTCGGGATCTTTTATTATACATAGAGATCATTATTAGTGAGTTTTATATTTTCGTCACTGCAGCTACTATTTAACATTTGTACCACTTGGTGAGTGTCATTGCTGGTGGACCAAAAGTTCTCGAAGGCACATGCAGCCAAGTTCAGTCAACTTCGGCTGATCGTTTTTTGCAACTAATTCTAAAATTTTTGTTATCAAAATTTACTTTAAAATGTAGGTCCTTAAGCAGCATAATCCCATCCATCCTGCGAATTCTTTCGGTACATTTTGACATAATAACTTTCTCAATAGTTGGTCATATTACAGTGTTAAGACGGAGGATCACTGACGGAGTTAAGTACCTGTAAAGTTTATGACTGGTCCATGCTGCAAATGTATCTGTTCTTAAATGATGCTATTGAATTTGAAGACGTCTTTCACATGACCTATTTTTGGCAATATAATATTTATGGGTATTAAATGTGCAATGCCATGTTGAGAAATGACAAAACATTATATTTGCGAGTGGGGATAGTTTCATAAAATCTAACAACGCGTAAATATTTGACTGAGGAAATATCAGTTATTGATAGGGTGATACTTGAACATACAATTTGCTATTTATTTGATTATTTTATTATGATACCCCCACAATCGACGATTCGGTGGCATACAGTTTCTGGCATATAGGTACTTTAAACTATATATTTTCTGAAAGGTTAAAATGCCCCCTGCTCAGAAATAATAATTTTCGGGCCAAAAAACAAAGGGGAATAACTGGTGAAGAATTTAAATTGTCTATTTTCTCTATTTAACATATGTAATATAACAAAATTGTAGAGGATTTGTTCCCCTTTTGATTTTTAAGACCTTGGAGTCTTAAATCTGAACTCAGGACATCGTTACCTTTCAGAAAATATATAGTTTATAGTATCTTACCAGGCATAAAATTACCATTCTTTACAATGGAGATGATTCAAATGCCATGTAAAATGACTCCATTGTACAACGGATACCTCAAATTAATTCCTATGAATTCTATAACATTTTCCAAAATTCATTGAAATTCTGTAGAAATGTATGAAAAAAGAAATCATGAAAGTATCCATAGCAACGCACAAAATTGTAACAGATACAAAGCTAAAGCAAATTCATGATATATGTATATGTACTCCTCCCGGGCACCTGGTCCCACCTCTAACTTGCTAGGGGTCCGTCGATGTTCAATTTTGCGCTCTATTGTGAGTGCTGTTGAGATTATCATCAGGATCTTTTTTAACTCATTTGTGTCACACTTATGCCCTTTGCCGTGTGGAGCTCGTAAAAGAGTTCCCCGCGAGGGGTTTGACAGTAAGTGTTTTGAATATACTTCCCTGACATTGTCACCATAGCACTTTCTATAACGTCAGACAGTGCATGAAGTTTTTATATTTTCATTTCCATGCTTCATGAACATCGACGGCAGGTACGACTAGCCAACAGGGGATGCTTACTCCTCCCGGGCACCTGGTCTTGCTAGGGGTCCGTCAATGTTTAATTTTGCGCCCTATTGTGAGTGCTGTTGAGATTATCGTCAGGATCTTTTTTAACTCGTGAATAATAAGGTATAGGAATACATAGGAGTTGTCCCTTAAAGAAGATCCTGACGATAATCTCAACAGAACTCACTATAGAGCACCAAATTGAGATAGACGGACCCCTAGCAAGCTAGAGGTGTGACCAGGTACCTGGGAGGGTAAGCATCCCCTGTTGGCTAGCCGCACCCGCCGTCGATGTTCATGAACGAAAATAAAAACTACATAAAATACACTAACATTATTGGATTTCTTGAGAATTATGTATAGAAAATGCAAGAAATCTCTAAAGATTATATAATTTTTCAACTGTAATTCCCTGTCTTAATTTAATGACAAATATGGATAATGACCATATCCCTGTCTACAGTACAAAATCGATAATTCAGAAAATCAGAAACCGAAGGCATACAAAATCAGGATAAAACAGGAACCAAAGCAAACAAAAACAAAAACCTCCACCATATGAAAAGAAGCGAACTCCCGATATGAGAGTGAGACCAGGTGCCCAGGAAGAGTAAGCATCTCCTGCTTGCATGCAACACCCGTCGCTTCAATTCGGTAGAACTGTCACATCCGGTTACTTCCATTTTGGAAGATATAGAGTACAATCTTTGGTTGGATGGTTCAAATGGTCTATGACAGAATATCATCCACCATTCTGGATAGTGGGACATCATAGTGTATGACGAGTTCCCCATATCGACCGTAGAACTTCCTCAGTGACGATGTTAGTTAATACTTTAAATTTCAATTTATTTCTTTGTTGTAGAGAACATCTTGGTCCAAGGATATTTTGTGCCAACTCAATACAGACAAGAGACTGTTGGTTCCATGCATCTTCACAACAAAGTAAGCATTTCTACATGTATTTTGATGTCTATTTTATTCTTTAGAACTCATATTTCCATCTGATTGACATTTGTTTGCAGGTGTCATTAATTACTGACTATAATTCTGGACTGTGATTGCTGTTGCTATGGCACTTAATATTCATGCCTAGTACACTTATACGAATTATTTACAATATTACTGAACAATTTTATATTAATTTTCGAAGTAATAGTTTCATCTTGAGTTGTGTATTTCCATTTATTGTTTTAAGTACATGAAACAAATCAAAGTATTGTGCTTAATCATACAAACTTTGCCCAACAAAGAAGAAAATATAAATAAATGAGAAATTTAATGATTTGAAGTGATTTTTTCCCATTATGTTAATGAAGAAGCTCGAAGGGTACGAGTTGTCGTTGCTTTCAGTCGAAACCTAGCAGTCGTTGAAAGGCCAATATTACATAGTTTAGCCTGAGGATCAAAGACGAGGGTTTAGTACCCAAAACGTGCATGTCTGGTCCATGCTGTAAAGTTATCAGGTTTTAAATGATGCTATTGAATGAAAGACAGTTAACATTTGAACTCCTTTGTGAGTGTCACTGCTGGTGGACCAAGAGTCCCCGAGGGTACATGTAGCCAAGTTCGATTAACTTCGGTTGATCGTCTGTCTCTTCAACGCATTTGAATTTTTCTGTTACAGAATTTCTTGAAATTTCTAAAACGTGGGTCCTGTAGCATCATATCCCAACCATTCTGCTACGTCTTCTGGTACATTTCTGGACATAACAAGTTTCATACTTTATGGCCATATCACATAGTTTAGACTGAGGATCACTGACGAGGATTTAGTCCCGAAACGTGCATGTCTGGTCCATGCTGTAAATTTATCGGGTTTTAAATTATGCTATTTAATTTAAAGACGGTTAACATTCAACTTCATAGGTAGGAATGCACACACAGCTATGTGGGCCACCAATGTTGGAAATTAGTATGACAGATTATAATGAGCGTCCTCACAACCAGTGAAAGCCACGGCCTGAGTAAGATGATCAGTGACTCATTACCCGATACAACTCTGCCCATGTGCCAGCCCCTTAGATCCTGTATGTAGACAGAGAGACTGTTGTGGCACTGCCTGCCTGTCCAAGTACTTCACGGACTGGCCATACCTTACCATCAGGTAAAACCACAATAGAGGTATCTATATTACAATAAACAGTTTAAGAAAGGAGGGGATCTCCAACAACATCTAGTTGCAGCATCAACAGCAACCTCCCAAAACACCCACTGTAAAACACAAAAATGACACGCACAGAAAGAGACGCAGTAATACATAAACGTCAAATCACAGAAAAACATAAAACACAAATGACTACACATAAACCAACGAGACCAATGGGCAAACGGTATCACCTGATCATTATTCAGTTGTTGGTGTGGTATCAGACATTGGCACAGTAAAAATGTCAAATTTATCACCTGATCAATATTCAGTTGTTGGTGTGGTATCAGACATTGGCACAGTAAAAATGTCAAATTTACATATTACAATTACTTGGCGAGTGTCACTGCTGGTGGACCAAGAGTCCTCGAAGGCACATGTAGCCAAGTTCGATCAACTTTGGTTGATCGTCTGTCTCTTCAACGCATTTGAAGTTTTCTGTTACAAGAATTCTTGAAATTTCTAAAATGTGGGTCCTGTAGCATCATATCCCACCCATTCTGCTACGTCTTTTGGTACATTTTTGGACATAAGTTTCATACTTTCAAACGAGGGTTTAGTTCCCTAAATGTGCATGTCTGGTCCATGCTGTAAATTTATCAGGTTTTAAATTATGCTATTGAATTTAAAGACGTTTAACATGCACTTGGGCATTCATCTGAGAGGGAACATTTATATCAGAATTGGGTCAAACTATATCTCCTGTTTAATGTTTAAAATACTTGATTACCCCTGAATTAGGCATAATGGAGTAACATAATCTATACAGGTATAGACAAAAAAATCCTCGTCCTGGTATGCAGACAATAATGGAAATTACATGTATTAAATCATTTCATACTATGGTTTTAGGTGTATGCAGTCCTGAATAATAATTTATTTGATTTCTTTAATATATGTACATATATGTATGTACTTTTTTATTCTATAGATCTACAATAACAGTTTTATTTACAAATGTATTTGTACACTGTTTTTTGAATGTCAGATGAAAAAAAAAAATGTATGGAAAACCTTCAACTGAGTAAATGATACAACTCAAGTACAAATTGATATATATATATATATATATGTATATTGCATTGTACCTTTATTCTCTTCAGATTAGACATATGGCACTTCATGAGACGCCAATTTTCTGTACGGCACATTCATGGACTGGTTAAGCCGCTCCATATTCAAGTGGGAGCAGGAGAACCTGCATCGCCTCAAGGCAGCAAAGAAGGCTGAGATGGTACGGCACCACATACTCAGCCCAACAGATGCATATGTAGTCCGCCAGATAAGTAATGCTGAACTACAGACGAATGACAAGAGGCACAGAGGAGACACTGGCACTTATATCAGCCCTCATTGAAGGTTGGAAGCAAATGATAAGATGAAATGGGTGTTTCCCTGATTGAGAAGGATAGGATGGAAGCCATTTGGACCATTCGACAGAAGCATGTTGCCTGTATTCAAGATCCAGGGAGTTCAACTTTATATAAGGACGGGATCTGTCACCAAAGGAGGAGTGCTTCTGCCCAAGTACAGGTGTGCCCGTGGATTCACCTCTCTAGAGAGCTTCCATCTCCATCTGAACCGTTTCATTCCAGGTTAACAAATCATGATAATTGTAACAATAAAGTTTTCTTTGTTATGTTTGTAAATCTACGAAAAGAGCTAAGTATGTACACAAGAATGCAATAGTTAACTTAGAAATATATACATGTAGTAAAATCTGTAAGTATATTTGTACAGTGGGGGGGATTTCTCCAGTCTTAAATTTTTTTTTCAACATTGATATTGAAAAGGGTTTTCCGTGACGTGAATATACGTAACGGTAGATAATTTACTTTGTGAGGTTGAATATTTATAGCTTAATTTCACTTTAAGTTCCCAATGACATCACAAGAAATTATTATTGATCTAATGTGTCATGCAAAAAAGTATTATTTTATTGAACAAACTGGCTGTTTACGTTCTACAAATATGTTTCATAATCTATTTACATGCGTCATGGTGTAGCATATAAAGACGTTTAACATTTAAACTACAGGTACCTTGGCAATCGATGTAAACTTCCAGGGATACCTCTTGGACGACATATACCGGTGGAATGAAGACAAGAGAAGGGTTGTCGAAGACCAAGACCTGCATGCAAGATCTCTCTACTCCTATGATGCGCCATTACAAGAATCATGCAATGTGCTTGCGGAGGAGATCTTTGGAGACAAATTGGTGACAAACTTCAGACAAGCTAGACAGTATACAAGTACTACATCTTCTCAGTCTTTGTTTCATTAAGTTGAAGTTCGTACAAAACACCTTGCAGTTCAGTGGCAATATTATCAGAAAGTTTGTGAATAATGTTATTGGCAATTACATGTAATAATGTATTAGTTTTAAGGTGCATCAAAATCAACATTTGTATTTTTTTCATATACTATGGATTGATTTTAGGATAAATCATTAGCTTCTATTCTCCGTTAATCCTTGGTCTGTGTGGTAATCGCTATGACTTAAATGTAGATAGAGCGTGATTTACAGTATACAGCAGTATACAAACTTAAATGGAATGTCAACTACATGTACATGATCAATTAAATTCAGGAATTTTTTTTTAATCTACTGATCATTATTAGCAAGTTAAATAATCATGATATCGGCAAATAATCAATGTAGAGGATGCAGAGGCTGAAGATAATTTACCCCAGGAGGAGGAATTCCAGAATTTCACACTTCCTACATTGGAGAAACCAAACCAAACTCAGACTATCCAGGCAGTATCTTCTGAAGCCACCAGCACCAGGACTGCTAGACCTATATTTGCCCTATCTTCTATGGAAGATAACAGACAGATGACACATACAGATGGTAATTAGTTATAAATTTGAAACTGAATGTTGTGATGATGTGTGTGTATTTTTGTCCAGTTTAGTTGTACATCAATCATATACAACGTATATTGTAAATATGTAACATAACATGAAGTAATTAAATGTTAAACATGTCATACATGTCATGTATTCATTTTAGGAAGAACTTTCTTTTGTAATCAACATTTTCAACCTATATTGACAATGACAATGGAATTTTATCTATTTCTGAAAAGTTTTATCCTTCGGTGATACTTTAACACTTTACATGTAAACTTTGTTGTCTGAATGGAGAAGTCAATATCTTACCTTGGAGTGGGTCATCTAACTTATGAAAAACATAAAACATGACCAAAACTGTTGAATCATAATAATAGAACTCTAGTACTTCAAATACAACAGATTTGGACCAATAAATTATCTGTATGTTGCTATTTATGTATAATTTAATGACTTGCATGTACTTTTATTTCTTTTTATTATCTTCTGTTTAGCTCTTGCAACAGCACGACAAGAAATTCCAGTAAGTCGACCACAACATGAATCAAGTGCTTCTACAACTACAGTGACAAGAGAGCACCGAGCATTGTTGCCCCCATGACCCAACCAACCGTAACAGAATCAACAATTAATGAGTTAAAGAAGATCCTGAAGATAATCTCAACAGCACTCACAATAGAGCAAAAAATTAAGCCTCGACAGACCCCTAGCAAGCTAAAGGTGGGACCAGGTGCCCGGGAGGAGTAAGCATCCCCTGTTGACTAGCCGCACCCGCCGTCGATGTTTAAGCATTAAAATAAAAACAATATATTCCATTCCAGCACTGTCTGACTTTATGTCTATATAGAACGTGCTATGGCGACAATGTCAGGGAAAATTTTTCAAAACACTTACTGTCAAACCCCTCGCGGGGAAACTTTTTACGAGCACCACACGGCGAAGGGCATAAGTGTGACACAAATGAGTTAAAGAAGATCCTGACGATAATCTCAACAGCACTCACAATAGAGCAAAAAATTAAGCATCGACGGACCCCTAGCAGGTGGGACCAGGTGCCCGGGAGGAGTAATTAGCTTGCGTCCAGTTCAAACTACTGAACCGCTTCTTGCACCTGAACCAGAACAGCCCCCTCTTGAATCTGCTTCCAGGGAGGAGACTAAACCTGATGAGGTTAATTATCATATATTTTTTAAATGCTACAAGAGATTAGAAATACATGTATAATAACCATACATGTTGTTATACAGGGTATCCTTTGTGTATAAGTCAACATGTTGCTTATGACTGGTTTTGTATGATCTTGTAACATAAATGTACATCACTTTGTAATATTACTCTACAAACTTTTTTATTCATACTACATACATTTAATAATTATACATATTTATGACTCTTGAATCGTTCAGCAATATTGGTAAATTTTATGACATTTGATATTTGGAGAAGATATACCATTGTGTAGAAAAATTTAATTCTATCATATGACGTTTTTTTATTTCTTGCATGCTATACATGAAATCTGTAAATACTTGTAAAGGTGAGTTTTGTTTTTATATCTACTTTTTCGTTTCCAGCGTTACCTAGATGAAATCAACATTCCTGGGTACAGTAAAGTTCTAAAACTAGCCAGGTTCCTAGTCTCTCTCAGGGAATTAGAGAATCCCATGTCTTCAGCACAGGCACCATTCAAAGCGAGATTTTCTACATCCGTTGACACAGGCAGATTTAAGAGTCCAAAGAAGACGGTGACAGAGGGGGTTACCAGTGTTAAGAGGTAGGATTTGATACTTGGTATTTGAAGTATGAAATTTGAAATTATTTATACATGTAAATATTTACATATTCCAATTCATTTGTATGGAATTTACACTGTGATTATAGGAGTATAACCGCGGTGGCGTGGTTTGAACTATGACGTCATAGCAACTTTGCTTGATTTAAACTTTGGCGGTACATAGTAACAGACCCTTAGCAACGGAGTTTTATTCGTATTTCAACGTCATATAAGCGTGAAAACTGGGATGTAAATATATATAATAACTGTCTTATGGAATGAGATTTTACTGTGATAACATGATGCTAACGCCCATTATGGAGCATATTTCCTGGATCAATTGTAGGTTATCACAGTATAATCACATTCCAAAAGACAGTTATTCTATAAGTATATTATAATTAAATTTAAATGGAATAAAGGCTATCAGAGAAATGTTTGATATTGATTTCAAACTTGCTGGGTTGATAGTCAATGTTCAATTTGTTATCACTTTCAGAGTTATCACTTTCAGAGTTTCAGAGTTGAATAATAATTTCAGAGTTATTATTCAAAATCTTCAAAAGCAAAGAAAACATGATGATGTGAAATGCTTCATTAGTACTTCTAGGTACCTGGATGATATTCTTACTATCGATAATCCTGTTTTTGAAAAGTATAAAGATGTTATTTATCCACAAGAATTGACTCTAAACAAGGCAAACTTTACAGACACTGAAACACCATTTTTGGACCTAAATATCAAAATTGTCAATGGAGAAATTCATACAAGTGTATATGACAAACGAGATGATTTTGGCTTCAACATAGTAAATTTCCCCTGGCTTGACGGTGATGTCCCTAGATTACCGTCATACGGTATCTACATTTCACAGCTCATCCGGTATGCTAGAGCATGTACTGATGTTTGGGATTATCTACAAATTACAAAGAAACTTTTAGGTCAAGGTTTTCGCTTTCACAAACTAGTAAAGACTTTCTGGAAATTTTACAAAAATTATGATCAACTTCTTTTGAAATTCGGACCCATAAAAGCAACGGAGTATATTACTTTAGGTATTTCACAACCTGCATTTTATGGTGACATAATTAACAAAATAAGAAGGATCAAAGGTAGACAGCATATGTATCGAAAATGCGTCAGAGTCATCAAACGCCTTTTATACCGTGGATATGATCCTAATGTCACCAGACGGACACTAAGCTTGGAACTTGACCAATATACAGTCTTGTACGAGCGCATTCTTAAGACTTGCACTCTGACTGACTGTGACGATGGGACTCCATGACGGGCCCTGTCCAAACCTCTTTAGAGAAGACAAGGCCCCGACCAACTGTCCTCTCTGAATGTCAGTCGGACTCCTCGGGTGATTACATACATGAGCTCGCTACAGCCGGCAGAGCACGGACTGTATTACGCATGCCCTCTTTTTATATCCATTTACATATTCATCTGTGTCTCTGGGGCCTCTGCATTTCGCGGTCTTGTTTGTGTGACGTCATCTTACAATGAGGAGGTTGTTTTACACCACATTTGTACGTTCTTCGAGACCTCTAGGTAACTGGAGAAGTGAGAGGGTTGTGCGCACGTAATCCAGGATAACCACACCGTCTGCTATTTACTTGGCAGATGGCCGTCCGAAGTCGGCACCGGTTGCCCATTGGTCTCGTTGGTTTATGTGTAGTCTTTTGTGTTTCTATGTTGTGAGTTGGTGTTCCTTGTCCCTTTTGCGTCTCTTTCTGTGGGTATCTGTTCTGTGTTTTTTGAATGGCTGTTTTGGGATTTTGCTGTGGGTGCTGCAACCTAGTGTTGTTGGAGATCCCCTCCTTTCTTTTATACTGGGACCCAACACTGGACCTGCCAATTGGCCATATTGTATTATGTACGTTGAGGCGACAATCAACAGACTACTCTCCGTCTTTCCAAATGATAGAAGGTCAATGACAAAGGGATCAGCAGCAAGATGGATCCTCATCAAGGACGCCTACACATGTATACAGAAGGCCATATATGGATCCACTAGTGTGAGGGAACATACGCTGCCTCGCCTCAACAGAAAGACTGATCCAATGGTAATATAATTGTCTAGCATTTTGATCTCAATCTTATCCTTGAAAGACACATATTCAGACATGTATGTATACTCGAATGAAACTGCACCAAACTCCAGAATAAATGTGAATGTCTAGAAAATAAATGTAAATGCTTTATTCTTGAAGGGAGGTAGTGTATACATGATAATTAGGGAGTATTGTGAATAAGTGTAATATCGGCAAAATCGAAATGTTTAATATTGATAAAAATCATCAAAGTTTATCAAATTTCATCAATTGTGTTGAAAGTATGCAGAAAGGAATGGGACAGAAAAAAGAAGTAATTTATTTTAGATATGAGATATATTCTGTAACATGCATTTGGTAATTCCTACCTGACTCATTGTCTAATTACATAAAAGCATTTAATTGAAGCTATGTATGCAAGGCTCAAACTCGTTTATGACATATATTTAGTAATCACTTTTCAAAAAGTGTACAACATGAAAACTTATTGATATCCTCCACTCATTAGGTACAACAAAAAGGAAAAGAAGATGGACCTACAGACATGCCTCCAAGGACTTGCCCTACCAACACCAGCTATGACTGGAGCCTGAGCTCCAGACGTCAAACAACCACCTGTCATCCTGGAAACTGGGACTGCGCCGCCTTTACAGTTTCCAAAATCGTCAGATACTGCTGGTCAGCTTAAGTTTGAGAAACCTTTACGTCCTCTTCCAGGGATGGGACCAACTATGTTTCCTGTCGTACTGACACCATCAACGAGAACCATTTCATTGCTACCAACTGGAACTGTTCTTGAGCGACTACCAGCACCTCACATGCCAAAGAAAAAGACAATACTAGTGTTCCATTGTAAGCAATGTGGGAAGGAGAGAACAAGTCCAAAGCACAAGCAGTACATTGGCTACCGATACTGTGAGCGGACATCTGATTGATTCCATTTCTGGAATAAGTTGTCTCGCAGTATGTTTGAAGACCTTGCTTGATGCAGGATAATATTTTCCTAAGCAAAATGGAAAGAGGTTTTGTGGAGTTGTGTGATTTATCTAATAGAATATGTTATACCCTTGTACTGTACTAGTCAACTTATTAAAACTGCTATTTTGAAAAACAGATAAAAAAGATATATCCTGTGTTAGACTTTGATTCTTCACTATGACCTTGACCTCATAGATATTACCTTGTCCATTGTACACCCTAGATCTACTGCAAGTATTCTGTCAAATGTCCCTTTAACCCACGTCAGTGATCCTGAATCTAAAGAATGTTATGTGGCAAAAATCTGTGAAAATTATGTCATGAATATACCTATGATGCTACAGGACCAATGTTTTAGAAATTTGAGACAATTTGCTTACATAAATTTTCAAATGCGTTTAAAGAAACCACCAACCGAAATTGATCGAACATGTCTACATGTGCCCTCGGGGATTCCTGGTCCGCCAGCAGTGCCACTCAACAGTAGTACAAATGTTTAACTTCTTCAAATTCATTAGCATAGTTTTAGAGCAGATAAATTTACAGCATGGACAATACATGCAGATTTCGGGTTTAAATCTTGTCAACGATCCTCAATCTAAAAAATTTAATATGACCAAAGTCTGTGAAAATTATGTCCTAAATATACCGATGTAAAAACATGGCTGGGATGTGATGCTACAGGACCCATGTTTTAGGAATTTGAGACAATTTGTTTACAGAAATTTTCAAATGTGTTCTAAGGAACCACCAATCGAAATTGATCGAACCCTCGGGGACTCCTGGTTCACCTGCAGTGACACTCACCAAGTAGTACAACTGTTTTACTTCTTCAAATTCATTAGCGTAATATTAGAGCATATAAATTTACAGCATGGACCAGACATACACGTTTCAGGTATGGAACCCTCGTCGGTGACCCTCAATCTAAAGAATGTAATACGGCCAAAATCTGTGAAATAACAAGAATGGATAATGACCATATCCCTGTCTACAGAACAAAATCGATACCTTACCATCAGGTATAAATACAATAGAGGTATCTATATTACAATATACAGTTTAAGTTATAACCTGATCAATATTAAAGATGCAGTGTCCCTGAAAATAATTTTTTATTGAAAATGTAAATTTTACTCCAAACGTTCTAGATAGAGGAAAAAATGAGCCAGAAAAAAATTTATTTGAAAATATACAGTAACCACTCTAATATTATCGATTTTGTAATAATTAAATATCCGTATACCTCTATAGTAAAAACTCAATACATTGTAGGTGGCGCTAGTGGAATGAATTAGAACTGCGCACCCCAAATTCAAAATGACGTTTTTAAAGCTCTATAACTGCGAAAGTGTGCGTTAGATTGGCCTGAAAATTTGAATTTGTACAAATGAGAATGTATACTTTCATATAAAAAGAAAGATTTTGCATTACAAAATTTTGTAAAACTAATTAATTTTCAGGGACACCGTCCCTTTAAGTTGTTCGTGTGGTATCAGAAATTGGCACAGTAAAAATGTCATTGACCAAATTTAACATATAACAACTACTTGGTAAGTGTCACTGCTGGTGGACCAAGAGTCCCCGAGGGCACATGTAGCCAAGTTCGATCAACTTTGGTTGATCGTCTGTCTCTTCAACGCATTTGAAATTTTATGTTACAAGAATTCTTGAAATTTCTAAAACGTGGGTCCTGTAGCATCATATCCCACCTATTCTGCTACGTCTTTTGGTACATTTTTGGACATAATAAGTTTCATACTTTTTGGCCATATAACATTGTTTAGACTAAGGATCACTGACGAGGGTTTAGTTCCCGAAATGTGCATGTCTGGCCCATGCTGTAAATTTATCAGGTTTTAAATTATGCTATTGAATTTAAAGACGTTTAACATGCACTTGGGCATTCATCTGAGAAAGAACATTTATATTAGAATTTGGTCAAACTATATCCCCTGTTAGTAGTGTAAGAAGCCTCTATAGGCGTATAGTATTTTTAGAACAGGGGAATTCCTGGTTTTGTGTATGGGAAAGGGGAAATTCCGTGGGTAATTCCATGTTTATTTATAGAATGGGGAAGTCCATGGTAAATTCCAAGGGAATTCCCAATTCTATATTTAGGTGTTTGGAAAGTCCCAGACCTATTTTTAAGTGTTGTTCTAGAAAATCATCTATTTGTGGAAGGAATAATTTCCCCCTACAACTAGATAAAAAAAAAAATAAAGACAAATTGAAAGTTTACACATATTTTATTCAACATTGTACATATTTCAAAAGTCTATGCACTGTACTGTGGCCTCACATTCTGACTCGCCATAGGTGAGCGTCCTCTGTTTGCTCCATAGATGGGTCGTCCTCTATTTGCTCCGTAGATAGGTCTGGGGTAATTTGGCCTGTAGCTTCCGTAGTTGTTGGGTCCATAGTTGTTGGGTCCCTGATACGTGTTGTATTCCTGTTGTACAGGACAGTCTTTGGCCCAGTGTCCCGTGCCTTGGCACTTGTAGCAAATGTCGTTCTGCTTCTTGGGCGGCTGAGGACATTCGGTAGCAAAATGTCCCTCTTCATTGCAGTTGTAACATACGTATCTGGCTTTCTTCTTGGGTGGTTCGTCTCCTCCCTCTTCTGCATTTCTCTTGTTATCCATCAATGTTTGGATGTCGGCTTGCATCTTGGAAATGGATGTCTGTACATCTTCCATCATGGCAGTCATGCGCTGACAATTGCTATGGATGTCGTCCATTTTGTTGTCTGCAGACTGCTGCTGTACATTGCCGTTTGGCCATTGAAAGTCAAAGTTGGTTAAATCAATATCAGAAACTTGTTGAGAAGTCATCTTAGTTGTGTTTCCTATGAAGCACATTTTCGGTGCACTGAGGTGCTGAAGGTGCAGCTATTGGGTGCAATGAGGTGTTGAAGGTGTATATTAGGCACTGAAGGTGCACATTTAGGGTGCACTTAGGTGTTAAAAGAGCACATTTAGGGTGCACTTAGGTGCTAAAATAGCACTTTTAGGGTGCACTTAGGTGCTTAAGGTGCACATTTTGAGTGCATTGAGATACTGAAAGTGCAGCTATTGGGTGCAATGAGGTGTTGAAGGTGCACATGTAGGGTGCACTTAGGTGCTAAAAGAGCACATTTAGAGTACACTTAGTTACTAAAAGAGCACATTTAGAGCGCACTTAGGTGCTGAAAGTGCACATTAGGTACTGAAGGTGCACATTTAGGGTGCACTTAAGTGCTAAAAAACACATTTAGGGTGCAATTATGTGCTGAAGGTGCACATATGGGGTATATTAGGTGCAAATGGTGCGCATTTAGGGTGCACTTAGGTGCTAAAAGAGCACATTTAAGGTGCACTTAGGTGCTGAATGTGTACATTTAGGGTGCACTTACGTGCAAACATGTACAACGTAGGTGCACATATGTGTCCAGGTGCACATTTCAAGTGCACATATGCATACACAGAACACAATTTGGGTGCTGGAGGAACACATTTAGTGTACAAATAGTGTACAAAAGTGTATAAGCACGTTCAAGTGCAGATGGCGAGCACAGTCTCAACGGTCATATTTGCTGCTGGTGCACATTACTAGTGCAAATCTCATCTGTTGAGCACATTTCAGTGTTTGATGAAATAAAACACAACACAGATTTTTAATTCAAATTTTATTGAACTATTCAATGTGAACAAGAAACACACGAAAAAACAGTCATATGAATGTTACGTAACATTGATATAAGTATTAATGAACCAGAACTATGTACAATGGTTTGACTAACCTAATAAGTTAACATAATGTCTCACAATGGCATCGTTTTCAAAAAGGTTTTCTGTGAACAAGGAAGTAATTTCAGTCATATCTAAACCTTTGTATCGATGAATCAAATAAAATATGCAGTGATGTCCACATACAACAGAGTGTCTGTCTTGAACTTGTTTGGTGTTCCAAATCCAGGAGTCTACATTCTTATGCATAAAGTCTGAAAATTCCGTATGAAGTGGTGGTAGGCCATAACTGTCGTAGTATTCTCCATTGCCACACTGGTCCAAGTAGATTGCAATCCAGTGTTGACCCAACTGGCTGTCCAGATCGGTATTGCAGACAAGCGAGCACGGTAATGTATTCACTGAGGGGATCCTATTTCGAGCAAATACACCAAGGAAAGATGATCCTACATTCTGTCTCATAACCGTCTGTATCTGTTTAGTGTTCATTGTTCTAGGTTGCAAAATCAAATATTACATTCCTGTTGCGATCAATCTCTATGATGTTATCAAATTCAGCATACACAACAGCACTGACGGTTTCTGCCAAGGCTTGAGAGAAGTGAATTTCCAGTCTCAGGTTACCATGTTTTATAAGGTGGAAATGACCTGCTTCAGATAAGTCTGGAGTCAGATCAAAACCAAATACTGTATAGCCATTTCCATATTCTTCCCTACTGATATCGTTTCCTTCATCATGGAAGATCTTCCCAGACCCCGTAAAAAGGCCTGAATAACTGCGAATAAAACGACTGCGTCCAAAGTTAGGTTGCAAAGGTTTGGCTGGAATCTGTTGTCCGTCAACATAGAGTGCCATAAACTCAATGTTGTTGTGCTTGAAATTGAAAGGATTCTTCGTAGCTACTCCGTTGTAAGCATCATTGTCTACCAGACCAACGAAAATGCGCTTAGGCATTTGTCCCAGGAACAGGTTCTCTTTGTTGATACTCATGCTTCCACTGGCAACTGAAAATGCTTTGGTCTCAATACGCTTTATGGGATATTTGGCTGTCCCTCTCTCCAAAGCTTTGATGTGAGCCATTCTGACCGTGTTACTGATCCTAACTTTCCGCACAAATAAGGCAGCGTCCATGATTTTGATTTTAAAGTCATCATTGGTTGCCATAAGTGCAAATGCATCTTTGCTCCTGATCAAATTTATCTTTGCATCCACTCCATTGAGAAGATATCTTTCTTGGAAGAACATATCCAAATGAAGTTTTCCTGTCAGATCAACTATTTTGCTACGGGCGATTAATGCTTTTCGTTTAGTAAAGCCAGCATTATCATCTGTTCTGGCTTCCATATTACTACTGCTATCTTTGTACCACATCTCGGAGGTGAGTTGCGATTCCTTGGCTGATTTGCCATAGCTTAGAAGGTTCTCCAGGTAAGCTCTGTAGGCATAAGTGTTGGCCGGCATGGATATCAGTTTTTCGTTTAAAGAAATGTTGACTTGGCTGAAGAGCGAATGCAACCAATTGTTCACAGGCCCTACATCTGACTGAGCGTCGAGGTTTGCGTTATTGTTTGCCGCGACTATTTTGGCTTGCAAATACAAGAAGGTGTTATTCAGATCCAGATAATCATCCCCTGAACCGGAAATATTAAATTCTATAGGTCCCGAGTCAGTGATAGAAGACAATGGCCGATGTTCTACCCAATGTCCATATTCAATGCTTGCTTGCGTTGGTGGAACAGCAAACAAGTCCAACTCTGACTTCATGCATTCACAGGAATGTTGATGGACCAAAGACATGTTGATGTTTAGGTGAAGATGTCTCTTTTCGGTTTAGATGTTCTCTGTACCTTTGCTCGCTTAGGAATGACAACTGAAGAATTTGCACGCCGCTTTATACCCTTTCGACTAGGTTCTCCGGGTGGTTTTGATATTCTGCCTCTTGCTTGATTCATGATATTTCTTCCCGCTTCTTTCAGTCGTCGTTCTGTGGATGTGCGTATGTTTTCTCCACTAAGTAAATCATTAGCAATGTTCAGTCCTGTTGATAAGACTTGTTTACCCAATGCTTTTGATCCTTTTTTGATGAGGGGCATTGCACTTTTCAAAAGACCGCTAAACATGTTACCGATGCCATGTCCTCTTTGAATTCTTACTCCTTGAAAAGCTGGTAATCCATGTCCTGCTTGATCAATGTAATAATCATCAATCGCATCTCTGTTTCCTTCAAAGCGAATACTTTTGTCTGTTTGGAATCTCATTATGACTGTCGTCGCCGGAAGTGTAGTATCACAACGACCTTTCCTCTTTCAAATGGCACTGGTAAGCCAGTGTCGTCTCTTATATCTATTTCTATGGTGTCAAATTGTCTCTGCTGTAGTGGTAGATACTGAATGTTTTGATAAGTATGAGAAACCATTTTGCCAGACGATCCCTCTATTGGAACAATTCTCAGTAATGGTACAAGTGCATCACCTACCATACTAGGCGCTACAATGTTACTGTAGGTGTACAGAGAATGAAATCCTTGTGTCACGTCGCACACCCAAGGAGCTATATACACACCAGCGTCGAATTCCTCTTGTTCAAAGCCTAAGATTTTAGCAAGAGAGTTGGACAGTTTCAAAATAGCTTCATTCACTATTGTGATTGTAACTTTGTGACTGACGTCATCAAATTCTATTTTCACGTTATCTCCTCCATCGATGCTCCCTTTCAAACCCCATAAAGTCCTCATGAGCTTTTCAGGTGAAACGTAGTATCCATTTTTCAGCACAAACTGAACTCTTGGAGCATCTGGATTTTCGGTTATCTCAAACCATGCTTGGTCTTTTGATACATTATACCACGAATGTGGATACTGAATTTCAGTCAATCCCACTTCCCACTGTCCTGATAAATCCAGGGAATGATGTAACTTGACACGATAATTTGTCAAAGTATTGTTAGAATAAGTTGACATCGAACTATTACTTGGGAGTGTCAGGTAAAACATGTTGAATGGCCGATGTGTGCTAGTACTGGTGTTTTGGGCAAACTAAAGTCTTGAGCAATATCTATCCTTTATATGTAGTCAACTGATTTCTGTTGATCCAACTGTTGAATGATTCGGGATATCCATGCCACTTGACAAGATATTGAATCTGCTTTCCTTTCTTTCTTTTCTGTAACACCTCTTCAATTCTGTATACGTCATCAGATTTAACGACCTTTTGTAACTCTTGAGGATAAAATGTTCCTTTCAATGGTTCTCCATTGTAGTCATTGATGCGATACACAGGTGGCTGACGTTCACGCACTTCACTAACAGTAAATATTTCTTCGCTCCAACTAGGTAAGTAACCTTTCTTAAATGCCCGTCTTGCTTTGCTGATTCGAACCTGATCTCCTATTTTCAGGGTGGTGTTTTTGACATCCAAAGCTTTGTCATCGTAGAGATTTTTCCAAACTATGATTTCATTCTTTTTTGTTGCCTGTACTGGAGCCATTTTTATACTCCTGTGATGAGTATGGTTGTATGAATACACCAAATCATCCAAAACATCAATGTACTTTAAAGTATCACTATGTGTAAAATATTTCCACATCTTTGTTTTCAGAGTTCGATTAAACCTTTCGGCTATGGAGGCTTTAATGTCTTCATTCTCTGTTGTGAAGAAATGTACGTCATTCTCTCTCAGGAAAGACTGAAAATTTCTGTTGGTAAATTCACTCCCTTTATCTGTTTGTAGCTGACGAGGTTTTCTACCTGACTTGAATATTGCCTTGAACGCTTCCACTAATGTTTTGCCTGTTTTGTCGCGCAAGGGAATGACCCATGCATATTTGGATAGAACATCAATGCAGGTCAACAAGTATTTGTATCCATCATTGTGTTTTGCAATACTTTGCAGGTCCACGAGATCTGCTTGCCATTGTTGATCGATACCAGCCACAAGTACTTTTCTCCTTTTGAAACTTCGACGCACAGGCTTATGTAAAGTGTAGGTGTCTTGTGTCATCAACCAGTCTGAAACATCTTTTTCTTTCACTTTCAAATTGCCGAGTGCTTTTTTGAATGATTTCACTCCGCCGTAACTTCCAGGATGTTTTGGATCATAATACTTTTTGGAAAGTATTTTTGATGTTTCCACCTTCTTCTTGGCTTTCATGATGAGGAATGATAACTGGACTTGACATAGATTGTATTAATAGGTGTTAATATGGTGACCAACGAGGCGTAGAGAAGGATGTTTTTGAAATGCTGCTCTTCTTTGGTGTTTTAAAACTTAGCTTCATACTTTCTGGATCTGATTCGTAACCTTGTGCCATTGATGACTTGAACTCGGGTTTGTCATCTGTTAACGTCTCCAAACTACTAGATGACGTATCTGATTCTGATGAATCATGCTCGTCTTGCAACGGATCCTTTCCAGATTGTATCCAGTTCCATCTCTCCTTGTGCCCTATGAGATCCTGTGGCACATTAGTTTCTCGAAGACCAGCACTAAATACCTGCCACCCACGTGGTTCGAAATGTTTTCTTCGACGTAAAACATCATTGACAAGATCGACAATATTACTGTTTTTGATCCGTTCACCCTTATAGACAAGTTCGCCACGGTCATTCCACTTCATGTCGGGTTTTGATTTGATTTTGTGTAATAATAGTTCTGCTCTATTTCTCATAGTCTTTGGGACAGATTTTATAATTTCACTTTCAATCGGGTCTGTTGTGGAAGATCCTTGGTCAACTCCAATACTTTGGTCTGTATTGAAACTGGCATCACTTTTTGGTGCAGTAGTACCCCTGACAACTTGTACTTTGACCGGTGGTCTGTTCTCATACTTGTCATCATAGATGAGAAATCTTTGTAGTTTCTGCTCGTAAGCTTTAACTTTTTCTCCCATGGAAAGATCATCTCTTTGAAGAATAGACTGCATCTCGTCGTCAAGTCTTGTCATGGATTTAATTGTGGGATTTCTCACTACATCATGATGCTGCAATCCCTCCAACAATTTAGGTTCTACCAGTAACATTTTCTTTGTGTGCTCCATCTCAAAGTCCTAATAATTTTGAAGCCAAAGGCGCAATCACTGGTGCCAACAAGGGTCCTAAAAGAGCAGGTAAGATACCACCAATTTGTAATACTTCTTTCTTTCTCTCAGTAGGAACTTTCTTGTTGACAAGCTCTCGGAGCTCCTCTTTGTAAGGAGCTAATGTGTTAAACTGGTCCTTTGTAAGGTCGACATTGCCTTTTAAAACATTCTTGGCACATTCACAGAGGCAAAGTATCAATGACCTATCTGCATCTCGGATGACGCTTCTGCACATTGTGGGTTTCGCAAAAAGCAAATAGTTCAAATCAGCCGCATGGTCACACAGGCGCTTGCAGGAATAAGGAAAGGACGCATCTTTCTCTTCTACTAAGTCTTCATCTTCACTGTTTTCACTATCATCGACGTGAAAATTCTTCATGTGTCTTTTTAATGCAAAGAGTCTGGAGAATTTCTTTTGACATTTCATACACTGTAAGGAAGACATGTTGAGTCTTTGATGTCACTATTTCAACTGCACTCATACGTATCATGTTGATGTTTTTATAGTGCCTTTTTCACGTCTTCCTTAAATACACCCATTGGTTTTGTCCTGGGAATATACGTGTACGAAGTCGTAGATGTTCTGGTGTGTCTTGCTTCAAATCAATTAAAAGGTACCCATAGGGATCCGAGGTGGCATCATGAAAAGCCTCCTGCATATATTTAACATTTCCTGGATACATCTGCTTGGCAAGATGTGTGATTTGGGATGCATCTCTAGGGTTTTTGAACATTACAATGTAATGGGAATTTAAACTGATCGTCCTGTTCTCTTTTCCTTTGTGAAACACATTCTGCACTATGTAGATAACACTGATATTTCTGTGGTGACTTTTCTTGGTGAATAAAGATGTTATCCTTTCGTCTGTTTCTGACATTAAGTCGTCAATAATAACTAAATGTTTCTTTTGAGGATCAAGAGCTCCTATGTCTGGTAGTCCCTCTACAAATTCAACTCCGCGTATAGTTGCGTAGATGGGCTGCCATTCCCCATAGTACCAGACTATGTGATCCGGTATAGGTTTAATCATTTCTTCTATGTGAGCTAAAAGACGTCTCACAAAGTATGTCTTTCCGCTACCAGTAGGTCCTGCTATAATGCATGTGAAAGGATGTTTCATTCTAGGATCCATGATCCTACTACTCTGATTACAGATAGACAAATGAAAATACAACACATAACCCAACATTTAAATATGTATGCGTTTGAGTCTATTCAATGGCATTTCCTTAAAATTCTCTCAACTGAGTGTATCTTACAAGTGCAATGAAGAGGGACATTTTGCTACCGAATGTCCTCAGCCGCCCAAGAAGCAGAGCGACATTTGCTACAAGTGCCAAGGCACGGGACACTGGGCCAGAGACTGTCCTGTACAACAGGAATACAACACGTATCCAAACAACAACTATGGAAGCTACAGACCAAATTACCCCAGACCTATCTACGGAGCAAACAGAGGACGACCCATCTATGGAGCAAACAGAGGACGCTCACCTATGGCGAGTCAGAATGTGAGGCCACAGTACAGTGCATAGACTTTTGAAATATGTACAATGTTGAATAAAATATGTGTAAACTTTCAATTTGTCTTTATTTTTTTTTCATCTAGTTGTATTCCTTCCACAAATAGATGATTTTCTAGAACAACACTTAAAAATAGGTCTGGGACTTTCCAAACACCTAAATATAGAATTGGGAATTCCCTTGGAATTTACCATGGACTTTCCCATTCTATAAATAAACATGGAATTCCCCTCGGAATTCCCCCTTTCCCATACACAAAACCAGGAATTCCCCTGTTCTAAAAATACTATACGCCTATAGAGGCTTCTTACACTACTCCTGTTCAATGTTTAAAATATTTGATTACCCCTGAATTAGGCATTATGGAAGAAGGGAGGAGATCTCCAACAAGACCCCGCTGCAGCATCAACAGTAAAACACCAAAACACTCGATGCAAAAACACAAAAGACGGAATGGAGTAACAAGATCTATACAGGTATAGACAAAAATCCTCGTACTTTATAGGTGGTATGCAGACAATATTGGAAATTGCATGAATTAAATCATTTCATACTATGGTTTTAGGTGTATGCAGTCCTGAATAATAATTTATTTGATTTCTTTAATATATGTACATATATGTATGTACTTCTTTATTCTATAGATCTACAATAACAGTTTTACTTACAGATGTATATGTACACTGCTTTTTGAATGTCAGATAAAAAAAACAATGTATGGAAAACCTTCAGCTGATTAATTGATACAACTCAAGTACAAATTGATATATATATATATGTATATTCCATTCTAACTTTATTTTCTTCAGATTGGACATATGGCACCTCATGAGACGCCAATTCCCTGTACGGCACATTCATGAACTGGTTAAGCCGCTCCATATTCAAGTGGGAGCAGGAGGACCTGGATCGCCTCAGGGCAGCAAAGAAGGCTGAGATGGTACGGCACCACATACCCAGCCCAACAGATGCAGATGTTGTCCGCCAGATAAGTAATGCTGAACTACAGACACACTGCAGACGAATGACAAGAGGCACAGAGGAGACACTGGCACTTATATCAGCCCTCGTTGAAGGTTGGAAGCAAAGGATCAGATGAAATGGGTGTTTCCCTGATTGAGAAGGATAGGATGGAAGCCATTTGGACCATTCAACAGAAACATGTTGCCTGCATTCAAGATCCCGAGGGAGTTCAACTTTATATAAAGACGGGATATGTCACCAAAGGAGGAGTGTTTCTGCCCAAGTACAGGTGTGCCCGTGGATTCACCTCTCTGGAGAGCTTCCATCTCCATCTGAACCGTTTCATTCCAGGTTAACAAATCATGATTATTGTAACAATAAAGTTTTCTTTGTAATGTTTGTAAATCTACGAAACGAACTAAGTATGTACACAAGAATGCAATAGTAAACTTAGAAATATATACATAAAGTAAAATTTGTAAGTATATTTGTACAGTGGGGGGGGGGATTTCTCCAGCCTTAAATTTATTTTTAACATTGATAATGAAAAGTGTTTTCCGTGACGTGAATATACGTAAAATTAGATAATTTACTTTGTGAGGTTGAATATTTATAGCTTAAGTTCACTTTAAGTTCCCAATGACGCCACAAGAAATTATTATTGATCTTATGTGCCATGCAAAAAAGTAGTATTTTATTGAACAAACTGGCTGTTTACGTTCTACAAATATGTTTCATAATTTATTTACATGTGTCATGGTGTAACATATAAAGACGTTTAACATTTAAACTACAGGTACCTTGGCAATCGATGTAAACTTCCAGGGATACCTCTTGGACGGCATATACCGGTGGAATGAAGACAGGAGAAGGGTTGTCGAAGACCAAGACCTGCATGCCAGATCTCTCTACTCCTATGATGCGCCATTACAAGAATCATGCAATGTGCTTGCGGAGGAGATCTTTGGAGACAAATTGGTGACAAACTTCAGACCAGCTAAACAGTATACAAAACAAATGAGGGGATCTCCAACAACACCAGATTGTAGCACCCACAGCAAAACCCCAAAACACCCAATGCAAAAACACAAAGCACACAAGCACGGAAGGAGACGCGAAAGGGACAAGGAACGTCAACGCACAACACAGAAACATCAAACACAAAGGACTACACATAAACCAACGAGACCAATGGGCAACCAGTGCCGACTTAGGACGGCCATCTGCCACGGAAATAGCAGAAGGTATGCTTATCCTGGATTACGTGCGCACAACCCTCCCACTTTTCCGATTACCCAGAGTTCTCGAAGAACGTACAATTGTGGTGTAAAACAACCTCCTCACTGTCAGATGACCACACACAAACAAGACCGCAAAACGTAGGAGTCCAAGCAACACAGATGAATATGTAAATGGATATAAAAAGAGGACGTACGTAATACAATCCGTGCTCTTGTATGTTATCACCCGAGGAGTCCGACTGACATTCAGAGAGGACAGGTGGTCGGGGTCCTGTCTTCTCTAAAGAGGTTTGGACAGGGCCCGTCATGGAGTCCCGTCGTCACAGTCAGTCAGAGTGCAAGTTTAAAGAATGCGCATGTACAAGACTGTAGATTGGTCAAGTACCAAACCTAGTGTCCGTCTGGTGACATTAGGATCATACCCACGGTATAAAAGGCGTTTGATGATTCTGACGCATTTTCGATAGTGATGTTGTCAAGTAATATACTCTGTTGCCTGTATTGGTCCGAATTTCAGAAGAAGTTGACAATAATTTTTGTAAAATTTCCAGAAAGTCTTTACTAGTTTGTGAAAGCGAAAACCTTGTCCTAAAAGTTTCTTGGTAATTTGTAAATTTCTACTATGAAAATCCAAAACATCAGTACATGCTCTAGCATACCGGATGAGCTGTAAAATATAGATACCATAGGACGGTAATCTAGGAACATCACCGTCAAGCCAGGGGAAATTTACTATGTTAAATCCAAAATCATCTCTTTTGTCATACACACTTGTATGGATTTTCCATTAACAATTTTGATATTTAGGTCCAAAAATGGTGTTTACGTTTGCCTTGTTTAAAATCAATTCTTGTGGATAAATGACATTTTTATATTTCTCAAAAACAGGATTGTCGATAGTAAGAATATCATCCAGGTACCTAGAAGTACCAATGAAACATTTCACATCATCATTTTTTCTTTGTTTTTGAAGATTTTGGATAAATTCCTTTTCATACGTGTATGAAAATAAATCTGCAACAAGAGTCGCACAATTAGTACCCATTGGAATCCCTTCAACCTGCTTGTCGAGTTTCTCACCAAATCTGTGGCGGAAAAGAAACCCTTCGATTCAGAAGTACAAATATAAGTTTTCCCCTCTCGATCAAAACACCATTTAATGAGCTTGGACAGTCGATCATTTATTTTGTCGTGAGGAAGCATGGTGTACATATTAGAAAAGTCGTATGAAGATATCGTATTTGCTTCAAAATTTCTTGACTTCATTTTGTCAATCACATCCCCTGAATTTTAATAGACCAAAAGAAGTTTACGCCATTCCTGTTCATGACAGTTTCACAGTATTTTGCCACGTGTTCCTTTATAGCCGCGAGTGCTGACGTCAGATTTCTAGAGAAAATTGTTGTTGAGCAGTTGCTAGAATCAGCAATGTATGGAAACTTGTAAGGAGACTTGTGAAATTTTGGTATACAGTATATTGTAGGGAGATCCAATTCAGAAATGGGGATGTTAAAAGAAGAATTTCACTGTTATGTTTGTTCAAAATATTGGGAACACTTTCGTTGCTTTTGATGTAAATATTAGTAGAGGAAAGTTCCGAAACTAAAGTTGATATGTAGTAGCGTTTTCAAATACTTATGGTGTTGTTGGCTGCTTTGTCTGCAGGCGCGAAGACATATTTTTCATGTAAATTACGTAACTTGGATTTAAAATATCTTTCAGATTTAGAAATTGGATTTTCAAAAAGTTGAGGATTTTTGTGGTAGTTATCTATTCGAATATCGGTAATATCCAAAATGAGATTTTTTCCAGTCATTCAGAGCATGCGATTCGACTCCTTCCGATTTACACCATCGTTTGGTATAGTTATCTAAAGCTTCCTTTAGCACTTCGCGACATTAAATAAACTCTATCTTGGATGGGATTCTATACTTAGGTCCAATAGAACTTAGGTTCTATACAAGTACTACATCTTCTCAGTCTTTGTTCCATTAAATTGAAGTTTGTACAAAACACCTTGCAGTTCAGTGGCAATATTATCAGCAAGTTTGTGAATAATGTTATTGGCAATTACATGTAATAATGTATTAGTTTTAAGGTGCATCAAAATCAACATTTTTATTTTTTTTTATATCATTTGCATTGATTTTAGGATAACTCATTAGCTTCTATTCTCTATTAATCCTTGGTCTGTCTGGTAGTCGCACTTACACATGAAGGGCTATGACCTAAATGTGCGCGATTTACAGTATGCAGCAGAATACAAACTTAAATGGACTATCAACTACCTGTACATGTACTAAATGAATTCAATTCAGGTACTTTTGATAATCTACTTATCATACAAACTTAAATGGAATGTCAACTACATGTTCATGAAAGAAGGGGGAGATCTCAAACAAGACCCCATTGCAGCATCAACATGTACTTGATTAATTAAATTCAGGTATTTTTTTTATAATCTACTGATCATTATAAGCAAGTTAAATAATCATGATATCGGCAAATAATCAATGTAGAGGATGCAGAGGCTGAAGACAATTTACCCCAGGAGGAGGAATTCCAGGATTTCACACTTCCTACATTGGAGGAACTAAACCAACCTCAGACTATCCAGGCAGTATCTCCTGAAGACACCAGCACCGGGCCTGCTAGACCTATACTTGCCCTGCTTTCTATGGAAGATTACAGACAGATGACACATACAGATGGTAATCAGTTATAAATTTGAAATTGAATGTTGTGATGATGTTTGTGCATTTTCCAGTTTAGTTGTACATCACTCATATACAGCGTATATTGTAAATATGTAACATAACATGAAGTAATTCGGTCTATTCAAAATAAAGAGTAACTTCCCATTTGTGCAGGTATCTGACGTCAATGCATTGTGACGTCATCAAATTCTATGGAAACTAGCATGAAATTTAGGGAAACGGGGTTACATATATGGCGTTTTCAAAGGAAATTAATGACGTCACAATGCTTTTACGTCAGATACCTGCACAAATAGAACGTAGGACTGTAAAATCGAAAAGACGGAATTAAATGTTAAAAATGTCATACATGTCATTTTTTTCAATTTAGGAAGAACTTTCTTTTGGTACCAACACTTTCAACCTATATTGACAATGACAATGGAATTTTATCTATTTCTAAAAAATTAAATCCTTCAGTGATACAACTTGTGATACTTTAACACTTTACATGTAAACATTGTTGTCTGAATTGAGAAGTCAATATCTTACCTTGGAGTGGGTCATCTAACTTATGAAAAACATAAAACATGACCACAACTGTTGAATCGTAATAGACATTTTTCATCGTGACGAACTTCGCACTTCGAACGTCGTACTTCGCACTTCGAACATTGAAGAAAAAGTGGCGTAGCTGCCGTTCGCGTATAAATTCATAAGCGGAGTAATCTTCATTTTGATTATTATACTCAATGGAATGGTATATTGCACTTCTTGTACAATTGGCACGCTTTTTTCGGCAACCTACTTATGAAATTAAAGTGAGAAGTGCGAAGTTCGTCACGGTGAAAAAAGTCTAATAATAGAACTCTAGTACTTAAAATACAACAGAGTTGGACCAATCAACTATCTGTATGTTGCTATTTATGTATAATTTAATGACTTGCATGTACTTTTATTTTTTTATTATCTTCTGTTTAGCTCTTGCAACACGACCAGAAATTCGAGTAAGTCGACCACAACATGAATCGAGTACACCTACAACTACAGTGACAAGAGAGCACCGAGCATTGTTGACCATGACCCAACCAACCGTAACAGAATCACCAATTAATGAGTTAAAGAATATTCTGACGATAATCCCAACAGCACTCACAATAGAGCAAAAAATTAAGCCTCGACAGACCCCTAGCAAGCTAAAGGTGGGACCAGGTGCCCGGGAGGAATAAGCATCCCCTGTTGGCTAGCCGCACCCACCGTCGATGTTTAAGCACGAAAATAAAAGCAATATATACCATTCATGCACTGTCTGACTTAATGTCTATATAGACAGTGCTATGGCGACACTGTCAGGGAAATATATTCAAAACACTGTCAAACCCCTCGGGGGGAATTTTTTTTACGAGCCTCACACGGCAAAGGTGTGACACAAATGACTTAAAGAAGATCCTGACGATAATCTCAACAGCATTCACAATAGAGCAAAAAATTAAGCATCGACGGACCCCTAGCAAGCTAGAGGTGGGACCAGGTGCCCGGGAGGAGTAATTAGCTTGCGTCCAGTTCAAACTACTGAACCGCTTCTTGCACCTGAACCAGAACAGCCCACTCTTGAATTTGCTTCCAGGCAGGAGACTAAACCTGATGAGGTTATCATATATGTTTTAAATGCTACAAGAGATTAGAAACACATGTATAATAACCATACATCAATGATCCTTATGACTGGTTTTGTATGATCTTGTAACATAAATGTACATCACTTTGTAATATTTCTCTACAAACTTTTTTATTCATACTACATACATTTAATAATTATACATATTTATGACTCTGTTGAATCGTTCAGCAATATTGGTAAATTTTATGACATTTTTATATTTGGAGAAAATATACCATTGTGTAGAAAAATATGATACTATCATATGACGTTCCTTTTATTTCTTGCATGCTATACATGAAATCTGTAAATACTTGTAAAAGTGAGTTCTGTTTTTATATCTACTTTTTCGTTTCCAGCGTGACCTAGATGAAATCAGCATTCCTGGGTACAGTAAAGTTCTAAAACTAGCCAGGTTCCTAGTCTCTCTCAGGGAATAAGAGAATCCCATGTCTTCAGCACAGGTTGATGAGGCTTTGAAGCTGTGGAATGACCACAACGACTACGACAAAGCCAGGACACCTTTCCAAACGAGATTTTCTACATCCGTTGACACAGGCAGATTTAAGAGTCCAAATAATAGATCTCTAGTACTTCAAATACAACAGAGTTGGACCAATAAATTATCTGTATGTTGCTATTTATGCATAATTTAATGACTTGCATGTAATTCATTCATCAAAATTCAGAGCTACATTTTGTTATCGAAAAAAAAAAACCCAAGCCCTCCCCCATGAATATCAAATGGACCGTGCCTTATTTCTTGTTGCAGTGTGGAGCAGTTAAAATTCTTCCCCGTGACCTAATGTTTATTAAATGGATTCTATACTTGGGTCCTTTTCTTTATAAACAACGGAGCAGTGTCGTTAATAATTAAAAACAGTCACATTCAGGAAGCAGGGCATGATTCAGGTACTATAGGATCTAATGTAACTTTATTGTAGTTAAAAACGAAATTACGAACATGTCTCTTATACTCATAACAAATAAGAGGAGGATCCAGATTTTCAAAATATTGAGGAATTGTACTTTGATCCCAGAAAATATTAGAGATATTTAGAAGATCAAAACCCTTTAGCAAATAGTGTAGTAATCCGGGTAACCCTCTCACTTATCCGGATACACAGAGGTCTCAATAGACACACAGTTGTTGTATAAATATAAAACTTTTCACTGTAAGATGACATCACAAACAATGACAAATATTGATAATGACCATATCCCTGTATACAGCAAATAATCGATAATTCAGAAACCGAAGGCATACAAAATAAGGATAAAACAGGAACCAAAGCAAACAAACAAACTTCCATCACATGAAAAGAAGCGAACCCCCGATATGGGAGTAAGACTAGATGCCCAGGAAGAGTAAGCATCTCCTGCTTGCATGCAAAAAGAAGGGAGGAGAGCACCCGCCGCAGATAGTTAAACGCAGCGGCATCTTGTAACACAGATTCTATGTAAATGAATCGAAACAATTTATGGCATAAGTCTGTGTTCTGCTGGCTGAAGCGAGCTCAAGATCAATCACCCGAGAAGTCTGACAAACTTTCGGATAAGACAGAAAATCAAGACAAGTCTTCTCTGACGAGATTTTAACAAGGCCCATCATGGAGTCCCGTCGTCGCGTGTGGTCCGGTGTGCAACGTGGTCCAGTACCATGCTCAGTATTTTTGTGATGGCTTTCGGATCATATCATCGGTAAAGCAGGCCGCCGACTATTTTCTTACATGCTCGGTTGAAGTTTGATAAAGAAACAGGGCGAAAAAAGACAGAAACAATTTGACATATAAAATGTAAATATTTTAAAAGATTGTTATGAGCTTTATCGGTAACCTTCATTAACTCGTATTTTTCAATTTTTATATCAAATTCAGTGTCTTATCTTTGACATATCACTATAAATGTGTAAAAGAAGGAACTGATAATAACACCATGATCATAATACTACATCGAAGACAGATAACTCTGAATTAGTGCGATTCTGCGCAAACTTCTACTACCAGGATAAAAAGCAGTGGCTACAGAATCATCAGTGTTAAGAAAAATGAAGAAATGTGGAACGAGCGATTTCGAGCACACATGCGAGAAAATAGTGTAAAGGAAAACTTGGATGGCATTTACCATCAGAAAAGAGGTGGGGACGTTTGGCTGAGAAGTCATGGTGTGCAGTTCCTGCAACTTCAGATCGGAGATGTATAATCTGTACGAGAAGGTGGCATCAAGAAGGAGAGAAAAGAGACATGCAGACATCAATAAAAGGGACGCACCCTTTCTCCAATATCTGAGTAGCAATATCCAAGCAGGCTCAAGTTTTGGAATGCAAAAGACTGCAAACGAAGTAAATCTGACGTCAGCACTTACTGCTATTAAAGAACACATAACTAGATATTGTGAAACGGTTCTAAACAGGAACGATGTAAATTTATTTTGGTCTATTAAGAATTCAGGGGATGTGATTGAAAAAATGAAATTTGTAAATTTCCAAGCCAATACGATTTCTTCATACGACTTCTCTAATATGTACACCACACTTCTTCATAACAAAATTAATGATCGATTATCTAATCTCATGAAATGGTGTTTTGATCGAGAGCGAAAAACTTACATTTGTACATCTGAATCGAAGGGTTTCTTTTCCTCGACAGACTACAAATCATACAAATCATGGACATGTAGTGACCCGTGTAATGCCTTGTCCTTCCTCTTGGACAATATTTATGTTAGATTTGGTGAGGATCTATACAAGCAGATTGTAGGAATTCCTATGGGTACTAACTGTGCGCCTCTTGTTGCAGATTTATTTTTATACACTTATGAAAAAGAATTTATCCAAAATCTTCAAAAGCAAAGAAAATTTGATGAGCTTAAATGTGTCAATAATACTTCTAGGTATCTGGATGATATTCTAACAATTGACAATCCTGCTTTTGAATTATATAAGAATGGGATTTATCCACAAGAATTAACCCTTAACAAGGCAAACCTTTCAAATACAGAAACACCCTTTTTGGACCTTAATATCAAAATTGTAAACGGAAAGATTCATACAAGTGTATATGACAAAAGGGATGATTTTGGATTCAACATAGTAAATTTCCCTTGGCTTGACGGTGATGTTCCAAGATTACCGTCATATGGCATTTACATATCACAGCTCATCCGGTACGCTAGAGCATGTACTGATATTTTGGATTTTCACAGTAGAAATTTACAAATTACCAAAAAACTTTTAGGTCAAGGTTTCCGCTTCCATAAACTAGTTTAGACTTTCTGGAAATTTTACAAGAATTACAGTCAACTTCTTTTAAAATTCGGATCTATACATGCAACGGAGTACATTACTATGGGTATTACACAACCTGTCATTTATGGTGATATGATAAACAAAATAAAAAAGGATCAAAGGTAGGCAGCATAACCATCGAAAATGCGTCAGAATCATCAAACGCCTTTTATATCGTGGATATGATCCTAATGTCATCAGACGGACACTAGGCTTGGTACTTGACCAATCTACCGTCTTGTACAAGCGCATCCTTGAGACTTGCACTCTGACTGACTGTGACGACGGGACTCCATGACGGGCCCTGTCCAAACCTCTTTAGAGAAGACAGGGCCCCGACCACCTGTCCTCTCTGAATGTCAGTCGGACTCCTCGGGTGATTACATACATGAGCTCGCTACAGCCGGCAGAGCACGGACTGTATTACGCATGCCCTCTTTTTATATCGATTTACATATTCATCTGTGTCTCTGGGGCCTCTGCGTTTTGCGGTCTTGTTTGTGTGATGTCATCTTACAGTGAGGAGGTTGTTTTACACCACAATTGTACGTTCTTCGAGACCTCTGGGTAATTGGAGAAGTGAGAGGGTTGTGCGCACGTAATCCAGGATAACCATACCATTTGCTTCTTGCGTGACAGATGGCCGTCCATAGTCGGCACCGGTTACCCATTGGTCTCGTCGGTTTATGTGTAGTCTTTTGTGTTTGATGTTTACATGTCGTATGTCTCTTTTCCGTCTCATGCTGTACTCGTCTTTTGTGTTTTTGCATCGGGTGTTTTGGTGTTTTACTGTTGATGCTGCAAAGGAGTCTTGTTGGAGATATCCTCCCTTCCCTTTAAAATAGTAGGATTTCAGTGACAAATAAAATAGATATGAAGAAAAGCACTGTGCTCACGGAGATGGGGTGTACAATAATCCACTGTATTAAGGTATAGGTAAAACCCAATTTCAGCCTGCTACACAGGCTTTGTATTCAGTTGCAGAGAATGAAACCATGAATCATGACATTATACAATTAGTAACAAAAATAAGCTGTGTCCTAAGCACAAACATTAGTCCAAGGTACACGTGTTTGGTATCGATCGATTCTAAATTTAGATCTTAGGGAGCAACCTTTGGATTTTTAGGGGAGGGGCAGGAAGACTTTGCACAAAAAAAATTTCCGGATCGAAATTTTAGGGAAAAAAAATGTCTTGATCATGAAATAGCCCCACCCCCTCTCTTCCGACCTATCCACTGCCCAGTTAACACTTTTTTATGTATCATAAACTAAGTATAAAACAATTGAACAAACTTTATGCAATTTGGAGTGAATAAATCAAATTCACAAGTCATTAGCACAATAATAGCCTGTCTCCGTTGAGTATCATTTAAGTAAATAGATTATTGGTATCATATGCCATTCAAGAAATTAAAATGAAGTGATCTGATGGCAAGAGATCAACTAATTCTTTGTTTGATGTTAAATATGGCCGAAAAATCACGCAGAATTATTTAAAATTAAGAGTAATTTTCAACATTGGAAAAGTACAAAAAAAATAATATAAACAATCCTGCCCGAAGGGCCTGCGAAAAAAAAACTTCCGGCTCTTAAAATGGCCGAAAAAAAAAATTCACGGCTGGTAAAAGTCTTCTTGCCCCCCCCCCCCCCCCCCCCCCCTAAAAATCAAACGGTTGCCACCTTATGCGAGATATCTGGGTCGCGCAGGTATAGCTCGAATTTTTTCCTCGTTTTTATGTTTGCGCATCTCCTTTTGGTCATTCTCAGAACATGACCGCTTCGACACCGTGACGTAGACATTGTGTATGTTATAAGCTCATTTGCATAATTCATGCACAGTTAGAAGGAGCTTAGAAAGAGCTACGTGAGACACATGTTTCGGATATTTTAATCCTCGTCAGTAGTACTTCATGCTAAACAATTAAAACAGAGCCAAGTGAATTTCCCTGGCGCCATCTACAATACAGAGCTTTAATTTCCTCTTGCCAGAATGTACCAAGCTAAGGACAGAGCTATGAAATGAGGGAGTTTTACAGATGAATATTTATACATAAATATATATAAATAATGTAGGGACGTACGAAATGCAGTCCATGCTCGGCCGGCTTTAGCCAGTAATACATCATTATTTCGAATCATAGAAACATTATTTAAATCCCTGCCCATTGCTGACAAGCCGAGTCAATTATTTGAAGACGTTTAATAGTCTAGTTGCCAAATGGCTATTTTGGGGTGAACCCAAAAAAATGTTACGCACAAAATGTTTTTGCATGAAAGTGATGTTAATACCCTCTACTTTGATAATCCGGCGGATGCCACTCTGGCATCCTTGGGCATTTCGAAATTTTTGGTAAAAAGATCATTTTTCAACGAAAACCGTAGAAAATTGGAAAAACGCAATTACTTTGTCCATGTTGTAGCTAGAACAACAAATTTGGTATGAAAAGAACAGCAATGCCATTGTCTTAATGTCCCAAGCTCAGTTTATCAATTTACTTCTCCATTAAATGGGGAAAACTATGGATTTTCGATGAAAAACAGTTGAAAATTGGGAATATATCATATCTTTTTTCATTCCGTAGATAAAATAACAATTTTGGTACCAAACGCACAATAAATGTATTGCCTTTCATTTTAAATATCAGATTAGCAATTTGCAAGTACGAAAATGGGGGAAAGAATGAATTTTGAATGAAAAATCGCTGAAAATTGGGATATTGCAATGTTTTTTCCATGCTGTATTTAGATCAACAGCAAGAAAAATGATTTCATTGCTTTAAATTCAGAATTCCACTCAAGCAAATTGAATCTTCTTGTTTTGTTTTGTTTTTGCTGAAAACAGGTTTTAAATTGTAAAAAAAAATTGGCTTAAAGAAATTCAAAAACAACAAATTTCGTATCAAAATGATTGCATATTGATAGTTTTAGATTTGCACTCTCTTATTACCCTTGATTCTACTCTAGATATATCATTCCAAATAGTATAAATGTCCTAGCATCGTTTCAATAGCACGCAACATTTCACGAAAAGAATGTTCCTTTTTAATTGCATAATTCATACATTGTTTATTTGATGTTTGATGTCGTGTTTGCTGTTCCCTGCCCATTTGGTTTTTCTTGCTGTGTTTGTCTTCTCTGTATTTTACTTGAAGTGTTTTGATGTAATGATATTGGTGCTGCAACCCAGTTTTCGTTGGATATCACCTCCTTTCTTATTGCCTTGTTTTTTCATCAACATGCAATTGTAATTCTTGTGTGTATTTACTTCTAACAACAAAGAACCCCTCTTACATGGTTGATCAAAATGCCTCCTTTGCATCGCACTCTGACAATTTTCTACTCCAAAACATTTATAGAATTAAAGAAAATTGAGCACAGAATTTGCCACATCTGTTTGTTACACAGCTCAGATTTCATGTGCAAATCAACAGGATAACAGATAGAGGTTCAGACGCTATTGGCGCAAATATATTTCGTTTTTCTTGACATTTTATCGAAATTCTTCAGTTAATAAAGTTGGTGGTAATGGTCATCCAAGAGTTTTGAATTCTGTGAGGAGGTTGTTTTACACCATAATAATGCGTTCCTCGAGACCTCTGGGAAATCGGAATAGTGGGAGGGTTGTACGCACGTAATCCAGGATAACCACACCGTCTGTTATTTACTTGGCAGATGGCCGTCCTAAGTCGGCACCGGTTGCCCATTGGTCTCGTTGGTTTATGTTTAGTCTTTTATGTTTCATGTTTCTATGATGTGAGTTGGTGTTCCTTGTCCCTTTTGCGTCTCTTTCTGTGGGTGTCTGTTCTGTGTTTTTTGCATGGGTGTTTTGGGATTTTGCTGTGGGTGCTGCAACCTAGTGTTGTTGGAGATCCCCTCCTTTCTCTTATAGCCCATTTCATTCAATCGTACACTGGACCTGACATCAGATGTACTGTCTAGATTCTCTAAACCATAGTATTTTTTTATGAATACCATGGCCGCAGTCACCATCTTTTCAACATCTGAATAGTTCTACTCCGGAAAACTGATAAACAACAGCTGGAGTCTGTCTACGGCGCGTGACCCCGGGACAAACTCAGCAGTCTGCGGCGATTTTATCTATAGATACATAATAGCGAACATGCACGTTTAGCGGTATTTACATTCAAACAATGGCGCATAATTTTTATTCTAACTCTGTCAAAGAATTACAAGAATTTCTAAAGGCTAGAGGAGTTATTTATGCTCATCAACGAAAACTTAATTTAGCCAGATTATGTGAAGCTGCCGTCGAAATCGGCTTAGATATTGACCCCGATGGATTAATCGAGGACAGAAATGAAGTAATAAGTGAAAAACTGACGACGCATAGTGGTGCGATGTTAACCAACCCCTCTGTATTGGATGACAGTGATGACATTTCATATTTACCACATATTTCTATATTTGATATATATAATTATCTCATGAACTTCAAGGACTTTGACCACGCATCGCTCCGGGAGTACACTAAAATGGAGGGTTATTCAATGTTTGAAGATTGATACGTTTTGGAAATCAAAACCTGTAAATATGCTCCTGAGAATGAACAATATGTCACCATCAAGAGCCACGTCAAACCAAGAACAAACGAAAAGGATCCTATATCAAAGAAACCATTCTATCAGACATGGATCATCATAACATCCAACGAGGAAAACCAACGAGGGTGCATTTATTCAGCTTACTGCACATGTAAAGGTGGGTAAGATCATTTTCATAACCTTAAGATTGAACACAGTATTATATGTATTTTGAATACTAACAATACTTAATACTATTTTCAGTTTAATGTATATATATTATACACTTTATTTTTCTTATATTGAACACTTTATTTTCACAGAATGGATGGGGCATGCAGACATGTAGTTGCCACGCTGTTTGAAGTTATGGACTTCATATCTGATGCCAAAAAGCAAAGTGTCACGTCGGGGGCTTGTGTGTGGGTAAGACGAGCCAGAGAAAATGAAGATCCTGTCCTTGTCACAGACCTGGACACATCATACAGCAGACAGAGGACGGACACACCGTTACCCACAGAGGATGGCTATACACCTATAGACCCAGAGACGGAGCTACCCCGTGTGTCCGACTTCAATACGATGGTCAAGGAATCATGTCCAAATGCATGCTATTTGGATACACAACAAGTGCGCCCTAACAGAAAACGGAATGACGGAGCACCTCAAATAAAAGTGAAAATACCTATTGACAAAATCCAAGCTTTTTTCCAGTGTCATGACTGTGGCAATGACTGTTGCACAAATGTATGTTTTGAAAAATTCAAGGAGGAACTTACTTACGACCAGAACGGTATTGAGAACATCGAACAGAGTACACGTGGACAAAATGACAATGAAAATTGGCACAAAGTGAGGAAAGGACTATTGACAGCATCCAGATTTAAAGAAATCATACATTGTAGGGACATGTCGGCAATGGCTAACAAAATGATAGACCCAAGTCCATTAGATGAACAGAGACTGCCAGCACCGATCGAATTTGGTAGAAACTACGAAGATAAGGCGCGAATGATGTACATAAAAAGTCACAGGTATCACCATAGGAAGTGCACATTCTATGTCCCAGGGTTCATGCTGTGTCCGACAAATCAATTGCTAGGTGCAAGTCCTGACTGCATAGTAAAATGTGACAGTTGCGGTGAATTCTTAATCGAAGTCAAATGTATGTACACAAATCGAAATTTTCATCCCAAAAATGCGCTTGTTGTTTCAAAAATATGCGACAAGAAATGACAAATATGGATAATGACCACATCCCTGTCTACAGCACAAAATCGATAATTCAGAAAATCAGAAACCGAAGGCATACAAAATCAGGACAAAACAGGAACCAAAGCAAACAAAAACAAAAACCTCCACCATATGAAAAGAAGCATTCTATGTCCAAGATGATGGATCTTTATCTGTTGTAAAAATTCATAAATACTATTATCAAATGCAGGGACAAATGGGAGTTTCTGGTGTCAAAAAGTGTGTTTTGGTTGCTTACACACACAAAGGAATTCATTCTGTTGATGTTCCTTTTGATGTCGAGTTTTGGACGGAAATGGAAAAGGATCTGTCCATATTTTATGAACAGGCCTTGTTCCTATCGTACATGGAACGGTTCTCAAAGTCAAAGGAGTGACATTTTCATTTTGTGCCACAAACTACAGCAAGTGTATCAAGCAGGAGACGGTGACTCCTCCCGGGCACCTGGTCTTACCTCTGGCCACAGTGACAGTGCATCGGTTCTTTTGTATTTTACTGTTAGCCTATTGTTGAAGGCATTTGTTACATGTATATATACATAAAATTTATAATACAAAATGATGGTACTGAATAATACACGAATAAAAGTTTTGTACAATATATATTTCAATCTTTCACTAAACGATCTTGTAGATTGCATAGAACAACAACAATTTTAATGATCTGATTTAAAGAATGACGTAATTTCAAGGGTACAATCCCAGACAAAATTTTGAAAGTCTTCATCCTTCTGATTGCCCTTTCGACATGGATTCGAACACTTGCAACCTTCCTTGACCTTTTCACGGCTTTCTTACTCAGAGTCTTTCCGTGACTGAATGCAGGGATATTTAAAGATGCCTTCTTTGGTAGTAACAGATGTCTGATGTTGAATCCCCTGTCTGCCATAATGTCATCTCCCTCTTCAACTTTGTCAACAAAGTTGCTTAACTGCACAATGGCCTGGTCTGAAATCGATCCACTGTACAGTTTAGATATAAATGGTATTTGGAACTCAAAAGTAGAAAGGATCAAAAGAGATGTACTTTTTCAAAAATTTGAAAATGGGGGACTTGGTCTTGTTGATATTGATAATTATATTAAGGGCTTAAAATGTACCTGGATAAAACGTATTCTCCTAGGAAATGAAACAAAATGGAAAAATCTATTAAATGAGTTTGCTCCAATACAAGATATGATTTCTCATGGAACTCAATTTTTAGAAAATCTTGCAACAAAAGTGAATAATCCATTTTGGTTTGATGTATTTAGAGCATGGATAGAATTAAGAAATAAAGAATTTATAAATTCATGGGAAGATTATATTTTACAGCCCCTTTTCTTCAATAAAGATATAAAAATTGATAATAAACCTTTGTATAATAAAAAATGGTATAAAAAGGGAATAGTCACTATAAATGATATATTGAGACACGATGGAACTTTTTTAACTCTTGAAGATTTCCAAAATAAGTATGATGTTTCAACCAATTTTCTTGAGTATAATGGAATAATAAATGCAATAAAAAAAGACATAAATAAAAGAAAAATTCCTATTCAAAATTTTAAAATATCTAATCCTTATATACCAAGACCTCTCCAAATTTTTCTATATAATATGAAAGGCTCTAAAGCTATGTATAATATTTTGATATCAAATAGTACCACTCCAACTGGCCAGACAAAATGGAATAATACTCTACTTCATCAGACAAATGACCAATGGAAAGCTATTTTTAATCTTCCTTTCAAAACATTATTAGGCCCTAAGTTGAAATGGATGCAGTTCAGAATCAATCATCATATACTGATAACCAATAAATTTCTGTGCAAAATTGGCACCATAAACTCTGATCTCTGCTCCTTTTGTAAATCTGAACCAGAAAGTATCACTCATTTAATGTGGGACTGTAGAATTACTCAAAATATAATAAATCAATTCTCCCAATATTGCCTTTCAAATCATAAGAATTTTGCACCTGACAAGTTAAGTTTTCTTTTTGGTATACATTCATCCAAGTCAGTCCCAGAAAATAATATCATTGTTACCTTTAAACAGTATTTATACAGATCACGTTGTTTAGACAAAGTTCCTTCTCTTAATGTCCTTTTATTTGATTTAAAAAAATTATATTCCACTGCAGAATATATTTCCTTTAAAACCAATAAACATAATGTATTCCTTTGCCTATGGAATAAATGGTCTTTCTTAAAAAGTTTTAGACCTTAAGAACCATTTTTGCTCTCCTCTCCTATGGTACATATCATTTTTTTTTCTAATTAGGAAGTAAACCGACACTCTCCTTTCAATCTTCTCTTATTATTAATAACCACTCTCTCACTTGCTCTATCTCTACATTCTTTCTCTTCTCCTATCATTCTATCTACCTTGAATCATGCTCCTTTACCTCCCTCACCCACCCTCCCTCTATCTCCTACTCACCCCACCCATCCCCTTTTCTTTTTGCACATCCTTTAACTAAAAAAAATCACTTCCATTAAAGAATAATTGTTGTATAAGTAATATGTATGATGAAGTGAAAAAAAAAGAAAAAAAAAATGTTATTGGACCAGTGGGTGATATTCCAACAAGCAATTTGAACGTATTTGCATGTTTATAATTTGACCATGTTGCTCTCTGTGCTTTTGGTCGGAATGTCTTTTCAACGTAGATTTCTGAACAATCAATAATACACCGAGTTCGAGGAAATTCGCGGAATGATGCTGGCAGGTTCCCTCTAGTTACATATTTTGAAGGCCATGTGATGAGTTGTTCGAAACATTTAGACAGAAAGTTCGCCCATGTTATGAAAATCCGGCAAACATGGCTTTGGGAAATGCCGAACAGGAAAGCCAAATGGAAAGTGCTGAATCCCTGTCGGATCCTTACGAGTGTGAGAATAAATTCTTCAAATAAAGTCAGAGTGTATCTTCTTCTTCCCTGTTTTCTTTTGGGCTCATATTTTCGTGTTCCGTCCCAAAGTTTGATTTTCTTAGTGGGCTCTTTTACCCATTCAAATATTCCTTTTAAAGTTTTTCTATTTGGTACTCCAGTGTATCTAAAACAGGAAGCATCGGCTGATTTTACTTCACAAATAAACGACTTTCTCCTTAATTTTTTCACAAACTTTTTATTTCGAAATAAATCCGTCCCACACTGAAAGCACTTTAGTTCTGTTTGCTCGTTTTCGTCGTCCTGGTGTATATGTATATTCTGTTCTGCTGCGAGATTGTTATCATTAGTCGTCGGTCCTGCAGTGTGGGTTACAACATTTTCCTGTAATGACATATCGTCTAGTACACCTGATGACTGTGATTGCATTTCTGTAGACGATGCCGGCACCTTACTAATTTTGGTCTTTTTTGGTAACGGCCCACGTTCCTTTGGTGCCTTCCTTTTTTGCCTTTGTTTTGCCATCAACGGATCTGCTGGTTCGGGATCAGGAAATTCATCTGTAGGCAATTTACCATCTTTGAAGTGCTAAAATATATAAAATTATCATTTTGATAGTAATTTCACTTCACCATGTTTTTTTTTTTCAGTTTATTTAAATCTCATAAAGTCAAATAAGTTCGAATTCTATTCATAATCATTTCAAATACAATAAATTATAATTATTTACCTTTGTACAAACGAACCTCCACTCGTTGATTTTTGACACATTCAGTTGGTCATGGGGTCTCCCGCACAACTTGATCCATCTTAAGCATTTTTCCAAGTTTGTCTTAGGCTTTGGAAATGGCACAAATTGGACATTGTACATGTGTGGCCTATCACTGTATCTATTGTCACTGTTACACGTTCCCCAGGAACACCTTTTGGTCGGCATGTTGCAGGGCAACAAAACACCTATGTTTATTAAGTTAACTTTAATATTTTCGATATTTTATTAAATACTGACTTTCTTATAACATTAAGCTGCCGAATGAGGTTCTTTTGGTCGTGTTTATCTCCACAGAATGATGGTTAATGAGTTAGGAATGTGCTTACACCATATGCATTACATAGCATCTGCATAGATAAAACGTGCGATAGCTGCTGTGTTTGTACCGGGGTCACGGCCACATCTGGCGCCCGTAAGTTTTCCGGATAACAACTATTAACTTCTCTCAAATTTGACACGGAACACCACTTCAAAAGCTTCCCACAGAACAACCTTTGTCTCTCCAATACCATCATATGTTGATGGTATCCATCATCATGATCTGTTCGCAATACCTACATCTTTAGAATATTGTGTAGTATGCGAGTTCTTAATCAATCGGATTGCTTTCTCGATCAACTGATTGCAAGTACATGTAATATCAATCAGTTGCACTTCATTTCATGAAATGTAGCTTTCTTGACTGGATCTTTTATGTTATTGTGATCGTAAGTAGGAGTCAATTGAATATCATTTGAATTTGCTCTCTGCAAAGTAATAGCAATTTTAAGTTCAGAAAATAGGGCCAGGGGAGCTGCTGGAGAGGATTTTGGCTGTGCCATGAAGTCACTTTAATTGAAGGCATCACTGATGAGGATTTTTCTATCCTTATGATATGACAGATATGATGCAACAGGACCCATGTTTCAGAAATCTGTGACAATTTTGTAAACAGACATTTTCGAATGCGTTTGAGACAAAGGAAGGGATCTCAAAAACCGGAAGATTGCAGCACCCTTAGTAAAACCTCCAATGCAAAAACACAAAGCAGATAATTACAGAAAGAGACGCATAAGGGACAAGGAACGTCAACGCACAACACAGAAACATCAAACACAAAGGACTACACATAAACCAACGATCAACCGGTGCCGACTTAGGACGGCCATCTGCCACGCAAATAGCAGAAGGTGTGGTTATCCTGGATTACGATTTGAAGAAATGACCAACCGAAATTGATCAAACTTTGCTACATGTGCCCTCGGGGACTCCTGGTCCACCAGCAGTGACAATCACCAAGTGGTACAAATGTTAAACGTCTTCAAATTCATTAGCATCATTTAAAAGCAGATTAATTAACAGCGTGGACAAGACATGCACGTTATGTATCATAGACAGTAGCCGCTTCCTTTTGAACAATGTGTCTAGTTTCCCCCACATCTTCAAAAGCTTGCTACAAGACTCCATGTACTAGTAAATTGGGTTTTTTTAAACTGTTGACTTGAATAAACATATCTTTGAGGAAGTTCTACGGTCGATATGGGGAACTCGTCATACACTATGATGTCCCACTCTCCAGAATGGTGGATGATATTCTGTCATAGACCATTTGAACCATCCAACCTAAGATTGTACTCTATGTCTTCCGAAATGGAAGTAACCGGATGTGACAATTCTGCCGAATTGAAGCGACGGGTGTTGCATGCAAGCAGGAGATACTTACTCTTCCTTGGCACCTGGTCTCACTCTCATATCGGGAGTTCGCTTCTTTTCATATGGTGGTGATTTTTGTTTGCTTTGGTTCCTGTTTTATCCTAATTTTGTATGCCTTCGGTTTCTGAATTATCGATTTTGTGCTTTATACAGGGATATGGTCATTATCCATATTTGTCATTTGTTCTAGATTTTCTCTGAACGTTTTGCATTTTTCAAAGTCCCAACTTTGTATGGGAAAAAACCTTCAAAAATCAAAGTTTTCTCTCTCATTGTTCTTCTTCCATTTTATTTATGAGCAAGTTGCTTAATATGTATTCAGAATAAAAGACAATAACAAAAACCTCTATTTTGGTACCATAATTGCAGAACATTATACTGCAGTTTGAAAAAGTCATTGCATTTTGCAAATTTTCAGTGATTTTTCATCCAAGAGTAGTGTTTTTTCCCCAATTTTTCTTACCAGCAAATTGCAAATCTGACTTCTGTATTATTTAAAATGAAAGGCAATAAATTTATTGTGCGTTTGATACCAAAATTGTTTATTTAGCTACAGAATAAAAATGATATGGTGTTTTCCCAATTTTTAACGAATTTTCATCGAAAACCCATAGTTTTCCCCATTTTATGGACAATTAAATTGGTAAATTGAGCTTGAGACTTAAAGACAATAAAATTGTCGTTCTTTTGGTACCAATTTTGTTGATCTAGCTGCAGCATGGAAAAAGTAATTGAATTTTCCCTATTTTCAACGGTTTTTCTTCGAAATATTCCATTTTACCCCAAAATTTCGAAATGCCCAAGGATGCCAGAGTGGCATCCACCGGATATCAAATAAGAGGGTATTGACAACACTTTCATGCAAAATCATTTTGTGTGTAACAAATTTTTGGGTTTCGTGAATGGCACCTAGACTATAACATTCAACTGTGACGAGACAGGCTTTACCGGTAAAGAAAAAGTTACGAAAAAGTGTTGTCAAGGAAAGGTACACATAGTTACCAACAGGCAGTCATGTGCAACAACCATATAACATTCAATGTGTGCTGGCGGCTGATGGTAGAATTTTACCTCCATTTGTAATTTTTGAGGGAGGTTTGCCTCATAGGAATTTCAATGACGGAGTCTCCAACAGCTTGCTTTACGGGTCGTCTAAAACCGGCTATGTGGGCGGAGATCTATTCAATCTTTCTACTGTTACTAAAAATCCAAAACTAAGGTCTGTATTAATTTTCTTGATATACTCCCTATACCCATAACAACATTAAGCAGTGAATATTTATAAGTGCATGTATTCAAATATGAAATGATGGAAGTATTCACTTGTAATTTATATGCACATGTACTTGAATTTTAACGTCCTTGTGTTTGCTCCAGATTCACCTAGCGTATCAGCAGACAATGAAGATGGCGTAGATGAAGATTTTATCTTAGGGGACAATTTTACTAACAGTAATAACCAACACAAATTCCTGTACATCCACCGAACAGAATGGCAACAGAAACTGTTAGAGAGATATGGTAATGAGATTGACCTCCTGGATGCCACCTACCGTACCACCAAGTACTCTCTGCCATTGTATTTTTTTGCGTGTACCAACAAATGTAGGGTACATTACAGTCGCCACATTCATCGTAGAGACAGACAGTTCCTCCATAGAAGAAGCAATGACTGTGCGAGGGGTTGGAATCCGCAATGGAAACCTCGCTTCTTTATGTGCGACTATGCAGAGGAGGAAATCAGTTCATTGGAGAGAGTATTTCCTAGTAAATCCATTCAATATTTATTCCTATTCAGAAGATATACATGTACCTACATGAACTCTCTTTAGAATCCTACATGAAAAATCTTTTGTTAATTAATATGCATTTTTTAAAATTACAATTAAGTCACAATTCAGTTTAGTAAATTGATCTGTAATACATGAACATTTTCTTAATTTTTGTTAAACAAATAAGCAATTTAATTGGTGTACAAGTTTGAGAATTTCAGAAACACCTCTCCCACATGTTGTTAATTAAGTCTAATTGCAAATTTCAAACAAAATTAAGATCTTGTCATTATTGTTACTATTATGCTCCTCCATGGAATACACACACATGTATTATTTGAAAATGTCCATTTTATTCATTTTATTTATATTACAACTTTAACAACAGTTACCCATTGGTCTCGTCGGTTTATGTGTAGTCTTTTGTGTTTGATGTTTACATGTCGTGAGTCTCTTTTCCGTCTCGTGCTGTATTCGTCTTTTGTGTTTTTGCATCGGGTGTTTTGGTGTTTTACTGTTGATGCTGCAACGGGGTCTTGTTGGAGATCTCCCTTCTTTTTAAGTTAAAGCTCTCAATTTGGTAAGGAACATCACTACCTTTTTACATGGTGCAGGAATTTTTCTCAACAATCATTTGCTTTATTAACTTTTCCTCGCTTATATCACATAATAGACAGAGTGTTCACATATAAGCTGTGACTGTAACTTGTACATTCCTATGCGTTTTCCTGCTTGATAAATGCATTTGTTGTACCGACACCCTATAATATCAGTAAATGTGTATTTCATCCTGGTGAAATTGATGTATACACTACAATATTTTCTTTATTTATATATACACGTTTTCTCTTTCATTCTTTATACTATATTTTATATATAAATGGTGTGTGTGTCTGATTGCCTTAGAACATAACAACAAAGGAGGGACGAGGAACGTTAACGCACAACACAGAAACATCAAACACAAAGGGCTACACATAAACCAACGAGACAAATCTCATTCTTGTAGATGATTTTGCGCTCTATTGTGAGTGCTGTTGAGATTATCGTCAGGATCTTCTTTAACTCATTTGTGTCGCACTTATGCCCTTTGCCGTGTGGAACTCGTAAAAAAGTTCCCCGCGAGGGGTCTGACAGTGAGTGTTTTGAATATACTTCCCTGACATTGTCGCCATAGCACCATTTCCTATATAGACATAACTTGAGACAGTGCATGAGTTATATATATATATATTCTTTTTCAAGCTTCATGAAGATCGACGGCGGGTGCGGCTAGCCAACAGGGGATGTTTACTCGTGATACCCGTTATCGATTTTTTAACAACTCTGAGGCGTTAAAACACCTGTTCAGTAACGTGATACCCTACGTCGATTCTAAGCCGTTGATACCCTAGCTACGTCCATTTAAAGGGATTAGTCCAGTACGATTATATTTTCCGTTAAGCATCCTTGTTAAGGTTGATCGTACCTCTTGTCTGGGCTCACGGGAAATTATAAAAAATATCATAAATTATTCACGACTGTGACAAGTAAAATATGTAGCTTTAAAATTTGTGCTTCCGTATACCTAATCCCAAAACAACTACCTCGGCCACACCTATATTTGCCCTGTAAATTTTATTATAATTCCCAGATGGTCAAGTCAGGGGACTGAAAACTAAACTTTTAATTTGTTGGACTGTTTCGTATGCCGACCACCTAACAGAATTGTAAATTTGGTTTTCTTGTAGAGGAACTCGTGAAAATGTCTCAAAAAACTAATTCTCTTGAACGAACATATGACAATGGAAAGGCAACCGGAAGTGACTTGAGGTCCTTGATAATAGATCATCTTAAAAATTCGGCTGTTAATGTGGAATTAAGGTATTTACCAAGAGGTCTGATTAGCCGTACGTCAAGTATTTTCAAAGTTTCTTGGGCATTTGTGAAGAAGATGTGGGAAGGTTATTGTGATTCCGGTTCTGTGAAGCCATTACAACATTCTGGTGGGAAAACAGATATTCTCAGTCAGCAAGATTTGGAATACATTTATTTCCTTAAAAAGGAAAGACCATCTTTGTCGTTAAAAGAAGTAAGAGAGAAAATTAAGGAAAAACTGTGGCAAAGACGTCTCTTTATCAACAATCTCTCGTGCAATAAATACTAAATTAAACGAGGGAAATTTGAGTTATAAAGTTTTAACTACACCAGCAACAGAGCGTTTTTCTGACCATTATGTTGATGCATATATACAAGAAATTAGGAAAAGGATCCATATAAACTGAAGTTTAGGGATGAGGCTGGTTTTGTTATATCCTACGTCAGGGATCCTATATCTAAACAAGAAAATATTTTTTTAATATGGGTAAAGAGTGTGAAAGGTGCTATGTATCTAAAATGAACCGACGTAGCATTGTGGACGAGAAATGATGCTACAGGACTGAAACTCGGGAAGCATGCATTATATATGAAATCCCAATTGTGCCCCATCTACTGTAAAGGTCTCAATTGGGATCTGAAAGACCCTGTGATTCGAGTGGGCTACATATCTTCAATATTTCTACATTTACATGGGTACTGTAGCACCCAATGTATTCCAATAAAAATGAGTCAGTTCGTCCTTCTTTTATTTTTTATTCCAGTAGGAACATCATACATGTCATAGAAACGATTGACTGAAAATCAAATAAAATTACAATAAATTTGTGTTTACAAAAGGAAAAATGAAATATTTTACAATAATTCTGTCTAATACATATGGTTATGACTTTAACAACTGTTGACATACACATGTACAACATATACAAATCAATTCTGAGAAACTGTACCATATACATACATGTACACGTACCATATAATGATAAACAAATCAATTCTGAGAAACCGTACCATACATGTCCAAACAGAAAGTATTCCAAAACTAGATTTATATAGATCATCATTAAAAACATTGTTTGCAACAATAAAAACATAAGTACTGTTATTTACCGTAATTCGTTTGATGGTATATCTGATTAAATGTGTCTATACTTGTCATTTGATCTGTTTTTAATTTTTGAGCCTTTTAGGCACGGTCCATTTGATATTCGGGGGCCTTGGTTTTTTTTTCGAAAAAAATAATTTTGATCTGAATTTTGATGAAAAAAATAATTTTGCTTATGGTGTTACAGAAAAAATCTCGCTCTTACAAGTAATCTGAATTTAAAGAATAACCATAAATTTCCTGAAAGGAGGATCTTTTAATTTTGTAAATGGAACTAGATTCTCCGCAGCTTTTTAATCTGAATCTGAAAAAATGTACCGAAAGATGTAGCAGGATGGATGGGATATGATGTTACAGGACCCAAGTTCTAGAAATTTCTAGAATTTAAGGTTAATGATGCGACCACAGGGAGATAACTCTGTTTTCATATCACATAATATTTGAAACACACATGAACGGTTCATGGTATAGATTTTCACATTATTTTAGAAAAAAATAATAATCCTTGAAACTTTCATTGCTGAATGGATTTGGGAAAAATGCATATATTTCAATGAAAAATCGTTGAAAATAGGAAAAAATTTGTCATTTTCGCATGAGTTATCTTACCAAAGATTCAAACATCAGAATATTTAATACCCATTATACTCTTTAAAAGAGAGATAATTAGATATTCGAACTTCAAGTTAAACCCTATGTTTTGTTGTCAAAATGTTGATTTTTTGCATATATTATTGTGCTATTTATAGAAACAGTCATTTTGCTCAAAAACTAATGCGGGTACATATTGATTTGACTGATTTAGGATAAAGCAATACCATAGATATATATTTAAAAAAAATGTGTAGCTGGCGACCTTCTAGCTATAAGTAAAAATGAGTTGTTGCCATGGCAACCAGCAATATAGTTTTTATAAGAAAACACTCTCCTTAGAACTGATTATTTTTTCAGAATTTCTCAAAATAGCCTTTAATTCATCCACAAGCTATAAGAATCTTAAAAAATAAGGATATATATGAATTTTTGAAGTTTCATGCATTTCAGAGGTATGTAAAGTTATGATGTGGTATTCTCTAAAATGACAAAAATGCTAAAATAAGCCAAAAATGGACGTTTATATCCAAAAACGAGACGGGCAAATTTTGATATTTTGATCTGAATAGTTCGAGGAGATGTTCCTTTACATATGAACCTATCCATCTTTCTTCTACCTCATTTCTATTAAAAGTCGCCACCCTGACCTTAAGGTTGGATCCCTTTTGTCAAACTGGACCTACCTGACAGAAATTGTTAAATGCATGTATTTGGTTTGCAAAACTAAATACATATTTTTACCTTCTGTAAGTGGCAAAGAGGCTGCCACCACCTCCATATAGCGCTAGCGCACCTTCTCTGGTGCGCTAAGTTTTTTTTTTTTTTTTTTTTTTTTTTGGTGCGGATTTACTCATTTCCAGTAGTGCCTAATCTAGTATATGCTTTTGGTAAGCAGCTTCTGTGATACTATCAAACTCTGCTTTTCTTGCATTTACAGATACTGCAACACGTTCTAGTGGGTTTATGAAAGACCCTGTTAAGCCAGTTGCGGACAGAATCTTAAAGAACCCAAGTGATGCTACAATAATATAAATAGATACTTAATGGGAAAAACAATATATTATAACTCTCAGGCTTTTTTTCCTTGTTTTGGGGCCGAATTTCGGCCCCTTCCCAATGACAAATGTCCTCTATTTTTCCCAAAAAATCACAATGAAATTCCCAAAGAGGAATTATGAAAAAAATCACCTGAGAAAATAAGACTCAAAACCTGGAAGTCAGCACAAAATGTCCCTTTTTATTCAAACCTTGTTCAGTTCAAGCAAATCAATAGATTATCAGTGTTAATATATGATTCTGTAGGGTTATACTTTGGTAAGAATTTGTTCCAAAATTTTCCCAATTTTAGCAAAATGTCGCAAATGTACCGAAAGATGTAGCAGGATGGACGGGATTTACTATTATCTTAATTTTCCCTTCGATGTATATGCATTCACTTTGTTTTAATGTAATATAATTCAACATCAATTCCTGACGTAACTTGGCAAGATACATAAACAAAAATTATATTCAATAGACAATAATTATCCAAACGAATTATATATAAAAACTGTAAAAGGTGAGAAACATAAGAGGAGTTGACACAGAATACATGTAATTGTCAGATGTGTACGCTTAATGCTACAAAACTCATGAATGTTTTTGCACCTACTTTTCTAACTTGACAAGCTCTGGAGGTTTCCAACTGCTGGCAAGCTGTGTTGGTAGGCTTGACATTTCTGATGATATGAAGTCGGACAATCCCCACAGGTTATCCCAACTATCCAGGTTCTTCAAAATTAGTAATGACATTTCATCCCATGATTTCTACAATATTCAAACTTCTCATAAATACAATCACCAAAAAAAATTCTATATGCCTAAGAATATGCAAGTATAAAGGAAAATGCTATACTGTACATATAAATAATGACCAAAAATTGATAGCTTTATATTACAACCTGTATTAAGCACTAAATTTCTGTAGCAGGTACATGTATATGTATCAAATATTTAACTGCATGAGTTAGAACAAGAAACAACTACATTTTATCAAATTGCTTTTAGATCATAGAAGTTGTTTTTGCAGTGCACAATTTAAAAAAAAATTCTCAAATGAGGTTCCCAATATTGGTCTATTTTTGCTCTGAGGTCCTGAGTTGGCAATTAAAAAAAAATAAACAAAACAAGAACAAACACCGGAGCATAGCCATGCTACACTCAATTTTCATCTAAATCATATAAGTTTTTTTATGAAAGTAAATTACCGCCCCTCCCTCCTACACTCGAAGGAATACTGCTTGTGTTTTTAATACCTGTATATCAAAGATTTCTTTAACTTTCTTTTTATTTTCATTGAGGCAAGCAGTACTACTAGATTTATTGAAGCATGGTTGACCGTCATCTGCATTTGTAGCCTGCTGCATGCCAGATGGAGATACATGTAGTTGTTGATCACTCACACAAGGCTGCTCAGAGTCCACAGTTGACTGAGGATCATCCATTTCTGTGTGTGATCCACTTTAAATTTCTACATCATATCGTCCTATATTAAATTAACATAAGAATCAAAATTACATTCACTATACAAAATATGCATGATTATAAAGTATATGCCGAAATGTTGCCACTTTGACGTTTCTGACCAAAAAACAGCAGTGAAAGGAAAATAATATTGACCTTTTGACCCTAAAATCAATAAGGCTGTTCCCCTTCAAGGGACTCAGAATTCATATTTATTGCCCAGTTGGGAGGGAGACATGAAGATTTGTTCAACCCATAAAAAAATCATGTAATCCATTGGCTTAGTCCGAGGGTAACATGATTTTATGGATAAAACAAATAGTCATGTCTCTCTTCCAACTGGCAATGAATTATTTATTTCACCGAAAGCTGATAAAAGGTCATTCTCAAAGTCTGTAGTAGTAAACAAAACAGTAGAGTATAGGGTATTCATGAGTGGGCTTAAGTGCTGAATCCTGACCTTTTATGTATGCTTACTCTAACCTGAACTTATTTCTTGGTAGATATGAGGTTACGTGATGCGATGAGACATGACGTCTTTTTCGTTGGATAAGTAAGCAGCTGTTTCATGACAGGTACATATTAAAATGGAAGTCTTCAAGCCAACTGACTCGGACAAAACAAGAGGCCCAAGTTGTAATCCTTACATTACACACTAATTTACATGTAGTTGCAAGCAACAAGTTATATGGATGACAAATATGGATAATGACCATATCCCTGTATACATTCGAAATACTAATGAAAAATAAGGAGAAAGAAAAACATATTGTTTAGAATTATTGCACAGATGGAAACAAGACTTACTTCCACTTGTATCCATGGCCTCCTCGTCATACTTGAACAATGATATATACGATGTTTTGTTCATTTTCATTGGTCGAGCAGGTTTGATGTCATGACTGTGTTGCATCTGCTCGACATATGAAATTAGTGAAAGCTTATCCAGCTACTTGTTACAGCCTACAAGAATGAGAATGTTATTAAAATGGATTGGTACAATACAAGATAAAACAAAAACATTCATATAAACTGCTAGTATGTACTAATGCAGTGTTTCCAGTAAAGAAAATACATGTGTATACAGATGAATTATGTCTCCCCAACGGGGAGGAGACATATTGGTTTTGCCTTCGTCGTTCGTCTGTCTGTCACACATCGTGCCCAAGCTATATCTCTTGAACCGTTTGCCGGATCACTTTCATATTTTTGTATGTTGTTGCTTATGACCCGAAGGTTTCACATCACCTTGACCCAAGGTCATGTGACCAAGGTCAATGTCACTTATTGCATGTGTAATGAAATTATGCATACATTCCTGTCCCTGCTATATTTGTTGAACCGTTTGCCAGATCACTTTCATATTTTTGTATGTTGTTGCTTATGACCCGAAGGTTTCACATCACCTTGACCCAAGGTCATGTGACCAAGGTGAATGACACTTATTGCATTTGTAATGAAATTATGCATACATTCAATTTATAATACTAAAACTATATTGTTATACCCTTATCATTAACTCTAAATAAAATTTATGCCCAAAAATGCTTCAAAATTCGAAAAAAATGACCAAGCAGTAAATAGTTACATCAATACTGGCCCCAGGGCTATAAAGTTATATGGTAGATTTGTTTCATTTCTGTCTCTTTGCCTTAGTTCTTATTTTATCCTGGTTTCGCATGCCCTTGGTTTGATGATTTTTCGATTAACGATTTTGTACTTTTTCAAGAAAGTATAGAGTTTGAACCCCTCCGCATTATTCTTTATAGGGATATGGTTTTTCCATATTTGTCATTCTTGATAGGGATCTGGTTTTTCCCATACTTGTCATTTCTCCATACACATCAATGAAAATCAGATTTCTTCATAAGATATCCCCTCCCTAAGGTTTCTATTAAAACAAATGTCCTACAGGTACAACCTATTGGCTTCAAAACAATGCAATAATGAAGAATTGTTAATGGAATCAATGAGGGAAATATCTTGCATATCAAAATCCGTCCACTTTGAGTGTGTGTCAACGACTATTAGAAAGGCATGGTTCAAGAACGGAGCTGAAATATCGATATGAATACGTTCCCAAGGTTGCATAGGTGCTTTTTGTGATGCAGTATTAACGTGCATGTATGGTCCATGTTGCCAATTTATCTGTTCTTAAATGATGCTATTCAATATGAAGACGTTTACATTTATACCACTTGGTGAGTGTCACTGCTGGTGGACCAGGATTCCCGAGGACACATGTAGCCAAGTTCGATCAATTTCGGTTGATCGTTTCTTCAACGCATTCTAAAATTTCTGTTATCAAAATTTCTTGAAATTTCTAAAACGTGGGTCCTGTAGCATCATATCCCACCCATTCTGCTACGTCTTTCGGTACGCTTTTTCGACATAGTAATTTTCATACTTTTTTGGCATATTACATTGTTTAGATTTGAGGATCACTGACGAGGGTTAAGTACCCGAAACGTGCATGTCTGGTCCATGTTGCCAATTTATCTGTTTTTAAATGATGCTATTCAATATGAAGACGTTTGCATTTACTAATTGGCACCCTTCACATTTCTTACAATAGTTTTCTATGTCACTGTCAATTCCAGGTCACCACACACAGCTACGAGCTTAAGATTTCCTCTTTACGATTCCAATATGGCCTTCATATAGCTCCTCCAGAATTTTCCCGGGTAGTGAGGGAAGTACAGCTTCAATTTTCTTCTGGGTTTTGTGTTATCCTAAGCGGTCTATCTCGTATCCGAAAAATTCTATCTTGCTCGCAAACTTTTGCATTTATCTAAAGTTGCTCTTAGGCAGTACTGCTTAAGACTATAAGGACGACATCTTAATTCCGAAGATGTTCCTATTCAGTGTTCCCGGTAATTACCATGTCATCTATGACGCAGTCGACTCCGCTTTCACATTGGATACAATAAATTTAGACCTCTGCCATACGGCAGGCGCAGACACTACGCCGTAGAGAATGTTAAACATCTTCAAATTGAAAAGCATCATTTGGGAACAGATAAATTGGCAGCATGGACCAGCCATGCACATTTCGGATACTTAACCCTCGTCAGTGATCCTCAACTCAAACAACAAAGTATTATAGCTACTATGTCGAAAAAGCGTACAGAAAGACGTAACAGGATGTGTGGGATATGATGCTACAGGACTTACGTTTTAGAAATTTCGAGACATTTTGATACCAGAAATCTTAGAATGTGTTTCAGAAACGATCAACCGAAATTGATCGAACTTGGCTACATGTGCTCTCGGGGACTCTTGGTCCACCAGCAGTGACCCTCGCTAAGTGGTATACATGTTAATCGTTTTCAAATTCAAAAGCATCATGTAGGAACAGATAAATTGGCAGCATGGACCACATATGAACGTTTAGGGTACTTAACCTTCATCAGTGATCCTCAATCTAAACAATGTAATATGGCCAAAGAGTATGAAAGTTATTATGTCCATACGAATCAGTATGCCAAAAAACATTGAATTTAGATGTATTAATCATTCAATATATTTCTGTGTTATAAACTTATATGATATTAAAAAAAGCTTTTGCACTAGCCTAGTAGATATAGAAAAAAGAAATATTTCGAAAAGGGGCGTGTTTAGGAGTAAAATAAAGAAAAAATTAATTGAAGAAAAACTTATTGGTGAACTTTTGATTTTTCAGCGAAATTTGATGAAATATTATTTATATTATAGTTATTTCTAATCTATTATAGCATATAAATGGGCGGAACTTAGAGCACTGGAAGTTTGTTGGAGATTTTACACCAGGTGAGTTCTATGGTACATACTGTATGCGAAATTAACGGTGGCCCGATGGCCAATGTCTACAGTAAATTGGATCGGTCTATAGTGATCAAAAATGCTATAGACCAACTTGTCTGTAGGAAATTTGAGCAGTTTTTTTTAAATGTTTACTTTGTAAACTTAAAACACCACTACATGTACTACATGTAACATATGAATTGTGCAGCATTCCACAAAATTGTATTAGTACAAATGGAGAGAAATAATGAAATGATCAGAGAAATTACTTGAGATTGAAAAAAGAATATGAGTATTGTTTTATCAAATAAAACCGTATGAAAAATTAGATTTTAGGGGTCTTTTTTATTTTGGTCTACAGGAGTTTGCTGCGGTCTATAGGAACTGAAATTACTGTAGACCGAATGTCTTTAAGACTTTAAAAGTCAATTTCACACACTGCATACATGTATAGGGAGAAAATTTCAAGTCATATTAGAATATGATCAATATCAATTTGCATGACAATGTAATCAAAATTGCTTTTATCCAGTTTCTGAAGTGAACAGTACAAACAGTAATACAATTTTGTAAGTTTTATTGTTATTCACAGACAAAATTATGGGGTTAAATTAGCAGGGTCTGGGTAAAGTAGCTCGTTTGGACCTTCCGTATTTACTCATGACAATTCCAGGATTTCCTCTGACTCCTGGCAAGTACATCAGTAAATTCTGTGGACATCCAATAACTATATTAGGTAAAAACCATAAAGATACAGTATCCATCAATTCAGAATATAAATGAAATACGGACCTACCTGTTCATGTCCTTGACATCTGCAACAAGTGTATTCACCAAATTCAGTAACGATCTGCACTGTGGAAATCTCTCCGATATTCTTCTTACGTTTCTTGATAGTGACTGCGTTCTCACAAGAGCTAGTTCTAAGTATTCGCTCTCTCTTTCGTCCGTTCTTAACAGTCGTACAACATCTTGTTCAATATTATTACATGCCGTTAACAGTCGTACAACATCTTGTACAATATTATTACATGCCGTTAACAGTCGTACATCTTGTACAATATTATAACATGTCGTTAACAGTCGTACAACATTTTGTACAATATTATTACATGCCGTTAACAGTCGTACAACATCTTGTACAATATTATTACATGCCGTTAACAGTCGTACAACATCTTGTACAATATTATTACATGTCGTTAACAGTCGTACAACATCTTGTACAATATTATTACATGCCGTTAACAGTCGTACAACATCTTGTACAATATTATTACATGCCGGTAACAGTCGTACAACATCTTGTACAATATTATTACATGCCGTTAAGGTGTGACAGCTGTATAAGATTTTATGCAGTTTTCAACCAAATTATAAGTGACATTTCTTTCTTATAAAAAAATTGTGGACACTTTCACCTATCTAGTCTTGAAGTCTGATCTTAACTCTTTATTTAAAGAACAAAAAAAGTATACCTTGTGTTTACAAATCGAAATATAACTACACATAATGTACACAACCCTCTGTTTACGTACATGCGTGCATGATTACCTCTTAGGACCCCCCATGGTCAGAATCGTATCGGATTTGATATAAAAATGATTTCACATATGTCTTATTTTCTGAAATGTCTTCGTCTATCCTCAAAGATTATACTGATATCAAATTCAATTTTATAATGCTTGTCATTATCAACATTTCAAGGTAAACACGTGGTAGCTCTGACGTCAATTTACGTGACCTGAGGTGTGTTACAAATTTGATTGGCTTATACAGCCATGTGACCTTAAGAAGTTGATTACTGTGCGTCTACTTCGCCTTTCCATGTTTACATAGATCGTTGCTCACACTGGGCATGCGCCTGCACAGTATATTCGCTTTGCAAGGGACATTTTCATTGGTTGATATAGACGAACGCTTGCGAATTTTGCCTATTATTTTTGCCTAGGCAATAATTAGAATTCTGCCTAGGCTGAATTATTTTTGCCTATGTATTCCGCGCCATAATGAGTTAAAGAAGATCCTGATGATAATCTCAACAGCACTCACAATAGAGCACAAAATTAAGCATCGACGGACCCCTAGCAAGCTAGAGGTGGGACCAGGTGCCCGGGAGGAGTAAGCATCCCCTGTTGGCTAGCCGCACCCGCCGTCGATGGTTAAGCACGAAAATGAAAACAATATATAATCTTCGTGCACTGTCTGACGTTATGTCTATATAGAAAGTGCTATGGCGACAATGTCAGGGAAATATATTCAAAACACTTACTGTCAAACCCCTCGCGGGGAACCTTTCTACGAGGTCCACACGGCAAAGGGCATAAGTGTGACACAAATGAGTTAAAGAAGATCCTAGTATCTACTTTTAATCTTTTCCTTTTTGAGTCAATTTCTTTCATGCTTGTAAAACATGTTGCTTCAATTAACTTGTCTTCAATTAATGGGATATTTTAGCGGGAGAAAACCATGTGGAGTAGACAATTTGTTTACAATCTTATAAGATTTGTATTACCGTGTGTACGGTAGATTTTTTCTTAGACATAACATCCTACAATACAAGTCTTATAAGACTAGTCTAATCGTGTGAACTGGGCTTAAATAAACAAAACTTTCTGTTCAAGTGTTCTCTGGGCATACCTCTATTCTTGACCAGAATAGATAACCATCGATGACCGTATGATAGGCCTAGAATAGCATTTACCTTGTTTATCTAAGTGGATTCCCATGCAAGAGATTATTTTCATCACGTGATATACCACGGCGGTGAAGATGGCGTTAGCTTGTTTTATCAACATCATTGAAAAATTGTCGAATTTTTGTGTCAGCACTAGTATACATTTGATGACCATTTATTAAAACTAACACTCCAAATATTTTACATTTTAATCATTATCCTATTCGCTGTTACCCATTTGAACCTCATCGATTCTCAGAGGCTGCAAAGGGGATGTGCTTCAGTCAATAAGATTAGATTCCTGATGACATGCGTGTACACGCAGGGCCTTTCAGATATAGCGAGAGTATGTTGCATAGAAAAGAGATGTACTCGAGTATATAATACATGTATAACTTATAGTCTCTGTGAGAACAATAGCAATAAATCGTTACAGTATGCATCTCCTGTTTGCATGCAACACCCGCCGCTTCAAATCGGTAGAAATGTCACATCCCGTTACTTCCATTTCGGAAGACATAGAGTACAATCTTTGATTGGATGGTTCAAATTGTCTATGACAGAATATCATCCACCATTCTGGAGAGTGGGACATCATAGTGTATGACGAGTTCCCCATATCGACCGTACAACTTCCTCAGTGACGATGTTAGTCGGTCACAAACATATCCCTGACTGAGAAGCTTATCTGAAAGACGCCTAGCTCTTAGAACAAAATCCGTATATTTGGTACTTGCTCTGGCATAGCGTATCAACTGAGATACGAACACACCATAAGCTGGCGATGAAGGGATGTTGCTACTCAGCAAGGGAAAGTTTGTAATGCTGAAATTGAAGTCGTCACGTTTGTCATAGAGTGAGTTGTTCATGTGACCATCAGTGTCGTAGGACATTGACATTATGTCCAAATAGGATGCTGAATTATTTGTCTCTGTAGTTTCTTTGACTTCAAGCTCTGAAGGATAGATACTGCTCAGATAATCAGCGAATTTTGGATTATTGATGGACAACACATCGTCTATGTATCTGTAAGAGAAGTTGAATTCAGAAGCTAAGTATCTTTTCCCTTCAGAGACCAATGAATGAATGAAATCAGCTTCGTACGAGTAAAGGAAAATGTCGGCAAGGAGTGGGGCACAATTTGTAATTGGTCCCCAATTGTGCCCAACTTTATATAATAAATATTATATTATATTGGGGCACATTTGGTCCCCAATTGTGCCCCAATTTATTATTCTCAAAAAAATGTTCAATTGAAATTTTACAGAAACATTGCTAGTATTTTATTTATATTGTTTAAAGTTCTATGTATATGTTTATTTAGAGAAGAGGAAGGGGAATGTAACGGATTGGAGGAATTAGAAAAAGCAATACCAGCCAATTTCTGCGATCAAAGTGCAGACAGAACTGCAGATATTATAGCTGAAGCGACTTTAGAGATAATGTAAGTACAATTCTGAATGCCATGAATGATAAAACAGAAGTAAATTTTGATCTTTTAAGATAATTTCGCTCGTTAATTAAGTGAGATGCAAATGCTTATATATATATATAGATGTCTATCGTGTACATATTACATTTATTTAAAATTGTACTTTATTTACAGGGCAGATGTCTCAGAACCTGTATCTATTCTAAAAGAATACAGGGAACAGTTTCTACAGGGAAGACCTCTAGATGTGGTATCTATGGTGGAGGCTATAGAGGGAGATACTTCTGCAATTTTTATCAGCAGAAATAATCTGTTTGACGACGCCATGGAAGAACTTAAAGTTAAGGAAACATCCGCTGTCCTCTAGAAGTGTCCTTTTATGGCGAGGAGGCCATGGACTTGGGCGGGGGGGGGGGGGCAAGAAAGGAGTTCTTGGCCTCCTTAATGCAGGAAATCCAGGATCGCTCTCTAGTTACTCATCAAGGGGATGTCATCCTGTAAATAAAAGAAGATGCAATTAGGAAGCACCATTTTTTTTATGCGGGCATGGCCGTCGGTGAGTTCAAACTATAATTCAAAATGTATGTGTCAATCACATAGTAAAATATTTTATTTTCGACCAAATACACGTACAAGGAGAAGTTAAAAAGAAAAACCCGATGATTTGTTTGATGCATTGTTGTATTGAAAAGTTTTGAAATGTTCCTTTTAAAAGCAATTATAACATTGATGTATGTATATGTTTGCACACATACTCATTTTAGCTCACCTTAGCCAAAGGTTTCAGGTCAGCCTTTGTTGAAGGTTAAGGTCATTTCTAATTCAAGGTAACAAATTTAGGAACAAAGTTTATGGCAAGCGACTTTTGTGTTGTTGAACACTCTAGTTATTATAGTATTAATTTTTCGGCTCGACAGGGATAGGGATTTTGCAAGGTGCGGATATACCAGAACACCTCCTGCATGTGACAACACAACCGCAACAGGAACATGTTCGCTATTTCCTTTCTGGCCTCCGCAGGACAGGCGTACTCTAGGTATATAGATACGCGTTTGTTCTTCAGACAGAGTAATATATGAATAGACAAGTTTCCGTCTTTCAAAATGGAGCCCGAAATGTCAGAGCTGACATATTTTGGTGTTGCTTTCATTATGACGTCATAATTACTGACGCAATTTTATTCTAGAGTAACAATGAAAAATATTGGCAAAAGTGATCACCTCGGACATTTAGATCTCTGTTATAAAGATCGGCAAGTGGTCTATTCGCCTATAGCATAATCTTGACAGCATTTATAATTTCATATACATGTACCCCAAGAAGAAAATAAGGAATATGAAAAAGTCATTACCGAAGGGCTTCTCGATATCCACCTTAATGTCAATATCTGGTTTCAGACGTGTACTCGTTCCACATTTATATGTTGATTTCCAAAGTCATCTTAAAAACATTGTCTGATATAGGATAAAATATTACAGGGACAGGAGTCTATTGTGGTTGTGAAAATTATGCAATTCAATAATTTAACTCAACTATTACTTAAACTTGATGCTTTCCATCAATCATATGACATGCACCAAGTGAAATAGTACGTATGTAATTGATTTTCTTTTCCATTAATTTCGGATAAGGTTTATCAGCTGTACAACAATTCAACAGAAAAAGAAAAAGAATGCATGTGTGGCGTTTTATAACGTAAATGTTCTTACCTGAACATTTCCTTTCTGTTGAAGTTAATTGAATCCAATCCAAACTTTGTAAACAAAGTAAATTCACTGAAGCTAAAGCCAGATTGTCTTTTGATTACATATGATGTAACAAGTATGTACACTAATATGACATTTGATGAACTTCTTGACGCTGTCGGTAGGTCATATAATCAAAATATACTGCAAATTCAAGTTGAACTTAAATGTTCTACCAAGTAAAACATACTATACCTACTCAGATTAGATCTTGAAAACAATTATTTTGAATTAAATGGCAAACATTATAGACAGCGCATAGGTGCAGCCATGGGAGCAGTCCCAAGCCCCGAAATGTGTGATATTAGGATGCACGAAATAACAAATGCAACAGTATATAAAGGGAACAAATTTAACACATACAATGTGCTTGACATAAAGTCGTACTTAAAACTTACAAATAATTTTCAATACCTGCACAGAGAAAGTGCACATCCAAAATCTGCATTCAAAGGTTTTATTAAAGGGGAATGTTACAGACTTATGCGTAACATGAGTGATAAAGACTTGTTAGAAGGTGCTCTACTTGGTTTCAAAGAAAAATGAATACAGCGTGGTTACCACGAACATGAAATATTGCCGATCATACAAGAAGTATTACACGGAAACAGAACAGAATTTCCTCAACCGGGACTTAAAAAGCCCCAAAAAAGATACCACAATACTTGTTAAAAAATATGATTCAAGAATAAAAGGCATTAAAAGGCGTATTTCAAAACACTGGAAGTTAATATCAGATGATTTATTTCTGAAAACAATCTTCAAATCAGCGCCGATGATAGCATACGAAAAGCACAAGAATCTTTCAGATTTGTCAATAAATGCACTTTCAAACAAATTTATGGTTGGACCCCTGATGAGGCAGGACCATGATAGAAGCGACGGAAATGATGCCACATGTTGAATGAAATTTTTTAAACTAAATACTGCCGAAACACTCAATCGAATATCGAAGTTGCTATCAAATTTTTCAAAAAGTAAGAAATATAATTTAGAAACACAGAGTGTCGGGTCCTTTTGATGAGACTTGCGTGGCTGTTAGGAACCCACAAATGTACGATATGGTTTTTCCTTGTAATGTGTAATGTTTGCGTTACGCTTAGCTTCCTTCGAGTCCTTTATTCTTTCATCGGTATCCAACAAAAGAGACAAGCATGTGCACGATCAAAGACACGTCCATCTTTGGATTTCTCATTTGACTTTGTATGTTCCTTTATGTAAATGCTACTGTTCTTGTTTTAAATCGGATTTTCTTCATCAATTTTTCGTCCAATGGCTAACTTAGAATATCCATCACATTCTTTGTTTTTTGTGCATACTGTTGTCTTTCCAGCTGACTGAGTTTCTGTAGACATGTTAGAGGTATTTGTTGTACCTTTGTCACTAACCTCATTGTTGTTTGGAACACAGGATTGTTGTTTTAAACTCTTTTTCTCTTTCGCATTTAATAAGTTCCAGGCCTGATTTTCAATCTCCTCTTCATCTGAATTACTACTGTCCAGAAAAGAGTCCGCATCATACTCATAAACATCACTCATATCATTTTCTGAGAAATCCAGAAGAACTTGATTTTTGTTATGACCAAACTTCGCTGCTGTTCGGAAAGTGCCATCACCTGGACTATTTTCACTCTGACCATGACAATTGCTATTATTTCCTGTTGTCTGGAGAGTGACTTCATGTTGATCATCCTCGTTCTGACCATGCAAATCACCATTGTTTTCTGTTGTCTAGAGAGTGCCTTCATCTTGACCATTCTCGTTCTGACCGTGACAATAACTATCGTTTCCTGTTGTCTGGAGAGTGCCTTCATCTTGACCATTCTCGTTCTGACCATGACACTAACCATTGTTTTCTGTTGTCTTGAGAGTGCCTTCATCTTGATCATTCTCCTTCTGACAATGACAATAACTATCGTTTTCTGTTGTCTGGAGAGTGCCTTCATCTTGACCATTCTAGTTCTGACCATGACAATCATCATTGTTTCCTGTTGTGTGAAGAGTGCCTTCATCTTGACCATTCTCGTTCTGACCATGACAATCATCATTGTTTCCTGTTGTTTGGAGAATACCTTCATCCTGACCATCTTGATCATTCTTTTTCTGACCATGACAATAACAGTCCATGTGTTTCAGACATTGTGAGTGCCGTTGAGGTTATCGTCAGGATCTTCTTTCACTCATTTGTGTCACACTTATGCCCTTTGCCGTGTGGAGCTTGTAAAAAGTTCCCCGCGAGGGGTTTTACAGTGAGTGTTTTGAATATTGTTCCCTGACATGGTCGCCATAGCACTTTCTATATAGACTTACTTACCTCAGACAGTGCATGTGTTTCAGACATTGTTTTCATTTTCTTGCATGAACATCGACGGCGGGTGCGGCTAGCCAACAGGGGATGCTTACTCCTCCCGGGCACCTGGTCCCACCTCTAGCTTGCTGGGGGTCCGTCGATGTTCCATTTGGTGCTCTATTGTGAGTGCTGTTGAGATTATCGTCAGGATCTTCTTTAACTCATTCATCTTGGCTATCTTGAGTGTTCACCTGGATGCAGATGTACTGAAAATAATCAATTAGCAGAATCTCCAGTGATCATGAATGGATAATATGACGAAGGAGAGCAAGACGAGGTATAAAGCATGCATATTTCTGTATTCTATTGTAAGGTTGATAAGTTGTAAATATATATTGTGGCAATATCCCCTCCTTTCTTTTATGATGATATTGCCACAATATATATTTACAACTTATCAACCTTACAATTAAAAATACAACCTAGCGTAGACGAAGATGAAATAATAAGATATGTTTAACTTGCATGGTGAAATTTGTTTTATGATAACATTTTGCGCAATTCAGAGGATTTTTTTTTTTTTTTTGGTCATTTTTAGGACCTGTATTTTCATCATTGGAGGAGCTGTTAGCCCTTAGCAATAGTCTAGGACTCGAGTTTATTGTAGAAAATATTAATATGAATTTAAATGAAGGTCATTTTCCTGTGGATCCTGGTCAAGAAAAAGATAGGCGATGTGGATCTTAGTCAAACAAAAGAGATGGGTGATGTGGATCTTGGTCAAACAGAAGAGATGGATGATGTGGATCTTGGTCAAACAAAAGAGATGGGTGATGTGGATCTTGGTCAAGCAAAAGAGATGGGTGATGTGGATCTTGGTCAAACAAAAGAGATAGGTGATGTGGATCTTGGTCAAACAAAAGAGATAGGTGATGTGGATCTTGGTCAAACAAAAGAGATGGGTGATTTGGGTCTTGGTCTACCAAAACAGATGGGTGATGTGGATCTTGATCAAAGAAATGTTATCAGTGATTCAGAGCATGTAAATGTCTCTAAGGATGAAGATGAAGGTAATTGTTCTAGTCATCCAATTACTATTGAACATATCATGCATGTATACTAATTTTCTCTATTCAATTGTTTGATAATATCCAAAGTAAAACTTACTTTTTCTAGATTCCGACAACAGCATTATATTTCCCCCGCCGAAAAAAAGCAGTGGCTAGGGCAAGGGAAAGGGGCTTGTTTGTAAAGATAACAAGAGCCCCAGGGGGCACAACGCTCACCTGATACCCATGCACGCTCTAATTGACATACTGACATTGAATACTGATAGTGCCAGTACCAGGATTTTAGCCCACAACCTTTCTAACAAGATTTTTGCCGGATGCAGACAAGTTTTTTTTTCAGACAACCTTTAAAAGTACAAACAAGAGAAAATAGTCACATTTCAAAACAACAACTTTTTTACTGATTTGAAAAGATGGATTATGCGATCCAAAGTCATATGCCCAGCTAGTATAGTTCGATTTTGCAACATCAAAAATAAAATCTTTTTGTAAAATTCCACATTAATGTGCAACAGAAACAGAATAAAACAATGAAATGATTTCATAAATTAAGTTTATTTAAAATTGAACACCAAACCTTTCATTATTAATAGCTAGTATGCCAGAAAATAATAAAGCCTGTGTTTGTGAAACACGAATGCCCCGCGGTGGCATCTTTGTTGGTATAAACACCATTTTCTGTTAAGTATGTGAGAGGTCAGGGTCAGAGTAATGTTGGTATCAATGGAAAGATCTTGTCACAAAGAATACACATGTACAAAATGAAAGCCCTATCACTAACCATTCAAAAATTATGCCCAATGTTAAAGTTTTTGAAAAGTAGGTCAAAGGTCAAGGTCAAGGTCACGAGGTCAAAAATTTTGGTATCAATGGAAAGGTATTGTCATAAGGAATACACATGTGAAATATGAAAGCTCTATCACCTTCCTATCAAAAGTTATGCCCAATGTAAAGTTTTTCGGACAAACAGACATACGGACAGGCCAAAAACTATATGCCCCCGTATCTTTGATTCCGGAAGCATAAAAAACAAAGACTTTTCGGTTTTGCCTTTATTCATATTAAATTATACAGAAATCTATGAATGAGAGCTTTTGAATAGTACTGATTTCATCTTAATACATGTAACGTACAGTCAAAATCGTGTTAATCCAATTAACACAGACAAGATGTTAGCGGACAATATTAATTCAAGTTAGTTGTGCAGAAATTGAGCCAATTTATTTTCCAAACAGCAGTGTAAGGTGTATCAAACCTCATGACCCAGTGAAGCCACTTGGACAAATTATTTTCGGTAAATATGCTGAAATGCGGTGCTTGGAAATGTATTTTTAGCATATGAATCAATAGTCGTGATAAATTTAACTTCGAACTTGATCTTGTGTTTTATGCAATCTACAGATAGGTTTGAAAATATGCAAAATTCGGAACATTTTCGACGAGGACGCAGAGTTCCTGTATAAAAGTGAAATTTGCGAAAAAAGGACATGCATGACCCCCCCCTTTTTTTTCTTTACATTTTATGCGTGCCAAAGATTCGCAATCAAAAAAGACCAATTTTACAGACTTCCGGGCATTTCAAGTCAGTCAAATTTTTAGTGTGCACCTTTTTATTTCCTGTAGTTACCCCTACTAAATGGGCAAGGAGGTATTGAACCAATCAAATCTGTAACACAAGATATATGGCGATTATGTTTACCATAGATACAGAAATAAGACAGAGAAAATAATCATTAAATAGGGAAATTGTTCTGAAATATGCATGTATGAAAAAAAAGCAATCCAAGGAATGCTTGTGTCGCCTGCGTAGCGGATTTTTTTTTATTGAAATTAGGTCAAATATCAAGGGCAAGGTCACTAGGTTAAAAATTATGGAATGTTTAGAAAGGTTTTTTCATAAGGAATACAAATGTGAAATATCAAAGCCCTATCACTTACCACTCAAAAGATATAGCAAATCATAGATTTGTTGAAAAGTAGGTCAAATATATAGGGCAGGTGCACGAGGTAAAACATAGGTAATCACAGATTACGAAGCTCACCTCGTGACAGCAAAATTCGATTCAAACATATTTCTTAGTACATGTATATTGGCTTTTAAAGGCAAAACCACTTAAGCAGAAAAAGTAGGTCAAGGTCATTTTATGAAAGTTTTATCAAAGATACATCCAATATGCAAGTTTGGTACATCTAGCAGTTATACCTTGCTCAATACTGGCTTTTAAAGGCAAAATCACTCAAGCGGAAAAAGTAGGTCAAGGTCATTTTATGAAAGTTTGATCAAAGATACATCTAATATGCAAGTTTGGAACATCTAGCACTTATACTTGGCTCAATATTGGCTTTTAAAGGCAAAATCACTCAAGCGGAAAAAGTAGGTCAAGGTCATTTTATGAAAGTTTGATCAAAGATACATCCAATATGCAAGTTTGGTACATGTAGCACTTATACTCTGTTCAATATTGGCTTTTAAAAGCGAAAGCACTGAAGTGGAAAAAGTAGGTCAGATGCTGCATCCGATGCATGGGTCCATCTCGGCATCCAAAGATGAATCACTTGTGCAAGTTTGGTTACTGTAGCATTAGTACTTTGTCAGATACTGAGCTACCCCAAACTTCTTAACCAAGTCACTCAAGCGGAAAATGTAGGTCAGATGCTGCATCCGATGCATGGGTTTACCTCAGCATCCAAAAATGAATCACTTGTGCAAGTTTGGTTACTGTAGCATCAGTACTTTGTCAGATACTGAGCTACCCCAAACTTCTTAACCAAGTCACTCAAGCGGAAAATGTAGGTCAGATGCTGCATACGATGCATGGGTTCACCTCAGCATCCAAAGATGAATCACTTGTGCCAGTTTGGTTACTGTAGCGTTAGTACTTTGTCAGATACTGAGCTACCCCAAACTTCTTAACCGGACACGGACGCGGACGCGTGGGGTTATAGCATTAGCTCACTCAACTTCGTCGAGGTGAGCTAAAAATGATGGTATGTGAAGAAAGGTCTTGTCACATGGAATGCACATGTGAAATATCAAAGCCTATCACTCAGCAATCAAAAGAAATAGCCAATCTAAGATTTTTTGAAAAGTAGGTCAAATATCTAGGTCTTGGTCATGAGGTCAAAAGTTATGATATGTGTAGAAAGGCTTTATCACAAGAAGGAAAACACATATGAAATATCAAAGCTCTATCACTTACCAATCAAAAGATATAGCAAATCTTATTTTTTTCTAAAAGTAGGTCAAATATCTAGGTCAAGAGGTCAAAATGATGGTATGTGTAGAAAGGTATTGTCAAAAGGAATACACAAGAGAAATATCAAAGCCCTATCACTTGCCAATCAATAGATATAGCCAATCTTGGTTTTTTTTTTAAGTAGGTCAAATATCTAGGTCAAGGTCATAAGGTTGAAAATATTATAGTATGTGAAAAAAGGTCTTGTCACAAGAAATACACATGTGAAATATCAAAGCCCTATCACTTACAAATCAAAAGATATAGCCAATCTTAGATTTTTTGAAAAGTAGGTCAAATATCTAGGTCAAGATCACGAGGTCAAAAAATATGGTTTGCGTAGAAAGGTCTTGTCACAAAGATTACATATGTGAAATATCAAAGCCCTATCACTTGCCAATCAAGAGATATAGCCAATATTACATTTTTAGAAAAGTAGGTCAAATATCTAGATCAAGGTCAAACATTATGTGTAGAAAGGTCTAATCACAAGGAGTACACATGTGAAATATCAAAGCCCTATCACTAATCAATCAAGAGATATAGCCAATATTAGATTTTTAGAAAAGTAGGTCAAATATCTAGGTCAAGGTCAAAAGGTCAAAAATTATGATATGTGTATAAAGGTCTTGTCACAAGGAATACACATGTGAAATATCAAAGCCCTATCACTTACCAATCAAAAGTTATGGGGTGTGACACCCAAGTGTGACAGACAGACGGAGGGACGGATGGACGGACAGACGAACAACAGACAAAGTGATCCCTAAGTGTCGCTGTGCTTCGCAGGCGACACAAAAAGTCAACATCTTAAAAATAAATTCAGTGTATATTTGATAGCGTATGTAGCCAAGTTAATTCGAAGTATGAAAATAAGTACACAAAGCCAAACTAGCTATAGCTTGTCTTATTTAAAAAAATCATTAAAAATCTAAAAGTTGATATTTTGACAAAATTCTTTCACAGTTTCATTTCTAGTGATAAATATAAAAATAAAAAGAGAAAAAAAAAATGAAAAAGGGGAAAAAAAAGTGTTGGGGTCCCGCCGGGGTTTGAAGCTACTCCCCATGGGTCCATTTGGCATGGAAAACATACATTATACCTATGTACAATCTTAAAATATTCCTTAAAAATCCAAAAGTGGATATCTTGACAAAATTCTTTCTCTTGTAGGGTACCATGCATGAGTACCTCATACCTACAAATTGTCATGACAATCTGAAGAGTGGTTATAGAAAAGAAGCAGAAAATGTATGAAAATCAACCCCCCTTCCTTTTTACATAAGAAAAAAATTCATAAAAAATCAAAAAAATAAATTTTAAGCATAAAATACATATCAAAGCATTAAAGAAGTTAAATATGATAAATATGTAGTAAATGAGTGTGTAAAACCATACACTTATTGAGTTATTAAAAGAAATAGTGCAAAAATGTGCATTTCTGACAAAGTCCGAAAAGACGTCAAAAACACGTCAAAAATTTGACTTCGAAGTGGAACCAAAAATAACAACACTTCTTAAGACATCTCTCTAGATCATCCTGATGCTTTCGGTTTGTCGATACATGCTTCGGTTCTGAAGAAGTTTGTCAAAGGAGGGTACCCCCCGTGACCTACTTTTGGCTGTGGTGGCGCCACCTGTTGGCAGATCCGGACGAAAAACAACAACACTTGTAGGGGACCATGAGTACTTCATACGTACCAAGTTTCATCAAAATCCCTTCAGCCGTTCTGGAGAAGAAGTTTAAAATGTGAAAAGTTTACGACGACGGACGCAACACTATGACAATAGCTCACTTGAGCCTATGGCTCAGGTGAGTTAAAAAAGGCACAGATGCCCAAAAGAAACGAAGAGAATTCAACAGACTAAAGGGCATCTACCATAGACGGAGAAAAGCCCTTTACAAGGAACTCCTAAGTCTTCAAATGGAGACAGGATGGGACAGTCTCATAATCCTTCGCTCAAAAGACAAAAAGAAAATTGTGTGTGGGATACGGATATAGAACTTGAAAGAAAATTGAACGAGGAAGAAGTCTTGGTAAATAATTTGGGTGGGATGAAAAAGCGGGTTTTCAAAAGATTGATGTGTCTAATGTAATTTTAAAATTGTCTGCAGTAGGGAAAAGGGGTTGAGTCTATACCTGAATCACCTGATCCTTCTCCATCTAAAATTTCAAAATGGCAAGAGACTTGCTTCCCGGGCAACAGCAGAAGCAAACTTTTGAGAACATTGAATTGGATAAATTGGACAGTGTGGCACAGTATCAACTGATCTTACAATTTTCACACAGAAACGAGTAAATCCTAACCAGTTCAAAACCAAGAAACCTAAAGTAAGAGAGGAAAGGGAAACGGCAGGGGCAAGGGTAAATGTACAACATAAAGCAGACTATGAGTTCTCTGTTAGTTTTATCCATTTTACTCCATTTGTTAATACAGTTTTATCAGGAAAAATATACATTTTACACTTTTAAGTAGATGTCGCAATTAATGAAATGACAAATATGGATAATGACCATATCCCTGTCTACAGTACAAAATCGATAATTCAGAAAATCAGAAACCGAAGGCATACAAAATCAGGATAAAACAGGAACCAAAGCAAAGTTATATACACATCATCAGCTTGAATGCTCAGTTTTTAAAACAAGTAAAGTTGATTATCATTCAATGAACGGAGGTGTTACAGTTCTGCAGATGAACGATGGCCCATAGACTTAGATTTACATGTGAATGCGCCTTGGATATTTACAGAGCAAGTTCAACTTTCGTCACGCTCGACCTCTTTTTTGGAATCGATTAAGCAGATAAAACCTCAGAACTGAGCTGCACAGACAGTAAGTTAATTAAAATACATGTTTAATTGAAGAGACATAGGCAGAGTTGCAGGACATAAATATATGCCGCCACTAGGGCACTTATATCACTCAGCGATCATAACATTTTTGGTATTAATTTAGTTTCCTACCAGTAAAGCAAGAGAAGACCGTTTTTTTATTAACATGCCAGAGTGGAATGTCCCTCCGTCTGTCCGAATATCATTTTTTCGGACTGTTTTCTGCAACGGATGGAGATATTCAGATGAAATTTGAACCGCAGTTTGGTCTTGAATAGTTTCAGAGCAAGTTCGACTTTCGTCACGCTTGTCCTATTTTTAGCTCTACTGGTCTCAGACCAGTCGAACCTATGCGGTACCCCGGCGTCCGTCCGTCCGTAATCAATTCTTGTGTTCGCAAATGAGTGAAAGAAGATCCTGACGATAATCTCAACAGCACTCACAATAGAGTACAAAATTAAGCATCGACGGACCCCTAGCAAGCTAGAGGTAGGACCAGGTGCCCGGGAGGAGTAAGCATCCCCTGTTGGCTAGCCGCACCCGCCGTCGATGTTTAAGCACGAAAATGAAAACAAGTTGCTTCCTTTAAAAAAGAAAGCAATAGGTGAACACCAATATAATTGTTGGATAACAATATGCAAAAATACAAAATACAGCTCAAGAGCTCTGATAGAAGCTGGACATTTTGTGAATTAAAGACTTGTATAAAAGCACTCATTCACTATTACATTTTGTACTTTATGTTGAAAAGTTAATGCTCGCAGTTTGCTCATAGATGTGCCCAAGTTCATAGTAAAATCAGATGTTGTAAAGTTTGTTTTGTAGTACAATGTTAAATTTAGGCAAATTATGCTAAGTATGTGTACAGCTGTATGATTATCTGGCAAATAACCCACATAAGGTGATTGATATCTATATGACATTGATGAAATGTCCTTTGTTGTATTGTTTTACATATTTCTGTAATAGACAGAAATTGAAACATTGATAATTCCTGTGCAGCATGTAGATCCTGTTCTAATTTCTCTCTCAAGATCATAGTGACAAAAATGATTAAAAGAATGTTATAATGCTTCAGGAAAGTTAACTTTTCAATTTTATTAATACTTGACTAAACTGACTAAACTCACAAGTAATATTGAAAGATAGGGATACATGTAAATGTTTCATAATACAACTACAACTAATAATGCTAATTCACTCTCGTACTGCTCTCTTTTACATATTGAAAGATACGGATACATGTAAATGTTTCATAATACAACTACAACTAATAATGCTAATTCACTCTCGTACTGCTCTCTTTTACATATTGAAAGATAGGGATACATGTTAATGTTTCATAATACAACTACAACTAATAATGCTAATTCACTCTCGTACTGCTCTCTTTTACATATTGAAAGATACGGATACATGTAAATGTTTCATAATACAACTACAACTAATAATGCTAATTCACTCTCGTACTGCTCTCTTTTACATATTGAAAGATAGGGATACATGTAAATGTTTCATAATACAACTACAACTAATAATGCTAATTCACTCTCGTACTGCTCTCTTTTACATATTGAAAGATACATACATGTAAATGTTTCATAATACAACTACAACTAATAATGCTAATTCACTCTCGTACTGCTCTCTTTTTACATATTGAAAGATAGGGATACATGTAAATGTTTCATAATACAACTACAACTAAATTGCTAATACACTCTCGCACTGCTCTCTTTAACATAGAAAGATACAGATGTATACTTAACTACAACTAATAATGCTTGACCCCATAAAATATTGACTATGGAAAATAACCTTAATTAATATGACTATAACGTTATACACTGGGCAAATGTTTTGGTTAAAATTCCCTGTAAGTATCAAAGCAGTACAGGACAGCCACAAGTATATTTATGTATTGTGTAATTGACTTTGACCTTAGACACCTGTGTACATGATTTACTAAATATTTAAGGCAAGTGAGGTACATGTAGTATAGGTAAGTAATAGCAACTGTACATTTATAGTGTATCGGTAAGTACAACTTGAAATGAACCTTGACCCCCTATTGCAAATGTTTCCTGCAAAATTAATGGCAATACAGGTAGTACATGAAGTTATAAGCATGTGTACACGGTGACCTTGACTTATTATATGACCTCGACTTCAAATATACTGGTCAATATGTAATGGTGAATGTCCCCAGAAGTTTTATGACAGTTGGAGGTAAAACAGGGCAGATATAGGCATATATGTTAAAGTTTGACTTGCTCTTGAATACTGTTGAATGTCAAAGATGCAAATAATAATTATAAAATTGCAGGCCAAAAATATCTACTTATCTGAAATAAGGCTTATATGGTAAAGGTTCCTCTTTTAATATGGATTTCAATCATAATAACATCCCTTTACATACATGTACATGTACAAGTATGTTTCATTATGGCAATTTACTCTTGAATTCTCCTGCATGTCAGATCAACTACTGTTGAACCTCTGAGAGTGTACTTAATATCTATGGGTATCAGTGCCATTATCTTACCCATCATGACCTGCTTATCAAAATCAATTTTTGCTTCAATGCCCCGGGACATGAGTAATTTCTGAATTGTTGGCCAAAACATTGAAACCTTTTTGCTCTCACTATTTGAAGTAAGCAGAACAGACATTCTCATATACATATTAGAGGATCCACCTCGGAAATGGCCGTTACAGTTGTTACACCTCATGACGTATGTTTCATGTTGCTTGATGGTGATAAGTTTTTTATTGTTACAAGAAGCCACTGGACATGCCAGGTAAGGATCAACGTCGAAAACGGCAGAGAGTGTACCACTGGGCATTTCACGAGACAGTTCAGCGTCACTGTCACCATCCTCATCATCACTTATGTCACTGCCACCGTCAGACTTGCTTATGATCTATAAAAATAAATGAACAATATTCAATTTTTTCACTTGCTCCTCTTTTCTATTCTTTTTTTAAATACTTGCCATCAATTTCATTAAATTTGAATTTGTGTTTATTTTAATTTCATTAGCTACTGCTTAGAGAATCGTGAAATATTAAAAATTTTAGTTAATGACAAAATACTGCTATGATAAAAGGTCACTTCTGGCTCAAAGGTCATCGTGGACGTGGATACTCAGTCAATAAGTATCCCTAGATGGTCTCGGTTTTTCTATGAAGTGTAATAGGGTATATAGAGTAAAATGCCGTGGACCATCTTGGGATACATCATTGACTTACAGAGATTATCTGAACAAACTAAATTGGAATTAAATAAACCAACTGTGTTCAAGCACAGATACAGCAGAGCATATAAAAAAATTCAATAAGTTTCATCTGATTGTACATTGACACATGTTAAGTATGATAATCTGATAGAATGGCAGACTCTTTAAAAAGTAATACATTTAAAGGACCTGTTAAGATAACGGCCCTATTTAGCCCTAAATCTCGTGACTTATTTCTTCTTCATGGCGAATCGTATACAGAAAAACATTAATTATTATTGAAATATAATATATTTGTAAACCTTTTACATGTTTTACATTTCGTTAAAGAAACCTTAAGATTCTAAAATTAAGGTCGAAAGAGGTAGGGGTGCACGCATAGAAAAACTTAAAATACGGTCTCATTTTGTATTCAATGGCTACAATGTAAGCCTATTAGCGCGAAATACACATTGGCGGAGAAATGAACATCGTTCTTGCTTATTTCATTCCTAATTCTTGTATATTTCATTAAGTCATATTTAGGTTACATTTTTTGATGGATTAAAGAGGAAAACTAGTCAAATGTGCTATATTTTATGGTCGAAAAGGTCGATTCTTAAAAAATGCACCCCCCTTTCCATTTTTGGTTTTTCGTCAATGGGGTTGTGTTCCCCCCGGAGATACAGAACCCCACTTTGCCAAATAAATTGTATCATTGATATACATCTCCAGTAAAAGTGGCTTTCTGTATATCCGGGGGGAACAATGTTCAAAAAACCTTTTCCGTTTTCTATTGATTTCTATGAGAAAAAGAGAAGTTTTGACTCCAAAATTAGCAATAATATGCAAAACAGATAAAAATTTACTTCATATTCTGATGGTATGCAGTATAGGTATACATTTTACATAAAAAGGTTCTTGAAATTTCAATTTTCAAAATTCCACTTTTCAGGGCTGATTTTACGCCTTATCTTAACAGGTCCTTATGAATGTATGTACATATTTTTATATCAATCATCGCGAAAACTGAAATGATTATGTGGAAACAGTGATTTTGTGGACTACATGTATTTGTATTGACACTTAACAGAAAGACAGACAATGAAATTTGCAATCTGTATGCTACAAAAATACATAAACTTTTTAAATTTACCTCGCATGCACTGGTCTTTGTTGTACACAACTTTTTTTCTTCATTGAAGAGGCGTACTCTACATTTGGTAATATGTATGTACTGGCCTTTGTTAACAGTGTCTACCATTTTGTCCCAGATAGACAGTGTGATGCTGCCAGATTTATCTTTTATTTTCAACTCTTGAAAAGGAGTGTCTGTTCCATTTACCGGTTTGGTTGTTGCATGATGTACCTTAAAAAGATAGAACAAAATAGGTTACTTTTTTGGAAGTGAAAAATATGCTTTTACTAGTACAATATTATGGACTGGTATTTTTCATATCAATAAATAGGTACTCTGTACTCCATAGCTATTAATTATAACCACACTTTATTCAAAGAGAACTGCAAATCATGGATATTACAGCTATTAAAGTTTTTGCGACATTCATTTGTTTCTTTAATGCCTTTGTGTTCCTATTAAGGTGATATTGATAACTGGGTCAGACCTCATTATGAAAGAGAATGAAAGTGAAATTCATATATACGTGTATTACTTCCAAGACAAACACTTTTTTAAATTATTAAGCAGTTGTACAGAATTGACAATGTTTAACCTACTTATATAGTCTAAAATACTTTTAAAATATGTACTGCACAAGTTGCCTAGATGGTGAAAATGTCTTTTTTTAGAACTGATGATACATAACAACAGCTTGATTGAGCATATTGAGCATTTCCCTTCCTGTACAGTCTAGGTGCTTTGTAATTTTTCCATCCAGCAAATTGGGCCACAGCTAGGTGTACATGTAATTTGACAGATTACAGAATACAATGTGTATTTTATACAAGTATGAATAAATACAGTTAAATTTCTACCAAAGTCCGGTTGTGATTTTAAATTTAGTTGTTTTTTCCATCTTGTTTTTTTTTTTTTTGCAGTTTATCTCAAGCACCTGGAGTGTACTGTACTTACGGGTAAACTAAAGTTAATGTATGCTACTTTCGTAATTTTGCCTTTTACTGCTGTTAATGTTTTAACCGGAGAATGAAGGATGGTCTCTATGTCACTTGCTGTTCCTGGCAATTTTGGTGCAGCTGACAGTATTTCTTCAGGAATCGTAAATGGTTGAGCAACTGCAAGACAGTAAGTGTTTTGAATATACTTCCCTGACATTGTCGCCATAGCACTTTCTATCTAGACATAACGTCAGACAGTGCATGCTTTTTTTACATTTTCATTTCCATGCTTCATAAACATCGACGGCGGGTGCGGCTAGCCAACAGGGGATGCTTACTCCTCCCGGGCACCTGGTCCCACCTCTAGCTTGCTAGGGGTCCGTCGATGTTTAATTTTGTGCTCTATTGTGAGTGTTGTTGAGATTATCGTCAGGATCTTCTTTAACTCATCTGATCGCTGTGTAACTCCAATGTACGACTGCTGCTTCAATAAAGGGTTGATGATTATGACTCCCATTCCCTTTAGAAACTTGGTATATTCATCCTTGTTGTACACAGTGGCATTAATAGTGTCAGTGTTATCTGCCAATACGACGTAGAATCTGGCTTTTGATGCATTTTTAGCTCCTTGGACTTCTTCAAGTTTTCCTACTTCTAAAACAACAGCATTCAAAGTAGGACACAGAGGCACATCATCCGAATCAGCTTCAATTTTCTTAATATCAGCAATCTTGATCATGTTTCTACAAATAAGCAAGTAAATATATGCACTATTTTCATTAGATAGTAAAGGGTGCTAGCATTTACTGGTAATCAATTACTGTATACAGCTTTCAATTCAGCCAGACTTATTTTCATACTGTAGATTATGGAGACGATTTGCCCAATCTTGAATTCATCCACTTTCAATTTTTGTTCAAAAATTATTTGTCTAATATAAAATTAACCAAGTTTTTCAAATTCATTCTTTAATCAGAGGGAGAAAATAATATTGAGGCAAAAATTTCCCTGTATACAGTATTGCATTTTCAGGAATATTTGAGACATGTAGAAGAGATGTACAATTCATATAGAGCATTGTAAATTTGTGCACCTATAATTCTTATTTATCATTGATGCTTACTTCCATGTTTTTATCAGATGATTGAACCTTAACTGCATCAAATTATCACTGATGCTCATCTAGGTTTCTTAGGCGAATATTTTCATGTAATGCCTTTTCTGCTGGTTGGACTTTATCTGAATTAAATTTCAGTAAAAACAGGCCTTTCAACGTCTTAACTCTGCTAAGAGCTACATAAGCCATTCCTTTTTCAAAAAAAATATCATTTCCTATTGAAACTGCAGCTTCCTCTAAAGATGCACCCTGGACCTTGTGTATTGTACATGCCCAAGATGGTATTAAAGGAAATTGTTCTCTTTACTATCATTCTGCCTTTAAAATAATATTCTTGAGAAATTGGATCTATTGGTATTGAATTTTGCTAGTCTGACACTTGGAAATGTTTTCCGATTTCAGTATCATTGAATTTTACATAAATTTGATGAATATCATCATTGCATGTCTCCAAATGTTCAAAATACCCCATAGCACCATTAACTAAACCTACAGATGTGTAAATATTTCTAATAAGCATTACTCGTGTACCAACTGATAGCTTCAGGAAACGATGATCTTCTGGAATTAGTTCATTATCAAATACTGCTTGTGGAATTGGACTAATCCTTGAGTTAAGAATTGTGATATTTTTCTTTGTGAGTGAACCGACTCTTGCCCTTTTAAAGATACAGTGTCCCTGAAAATAATTTTTAATTGAAAGCGTGGAATTTATTCCAAAGGTTTTAGATAGAGGTAAAAAGGAGTTTTGTTTGAAAATATTCAGTAACGACCCTAATATTGTCGATTTTTTAATAATTAAATTTCCATATACCTCTATAGTAAAAACTCAATACATTGTAGGTGGCGCTAGTGAAAAGTATTAGAACTGCGCACCCCAAATTCAAAAATACGTTTTTAAACGGCTATATCTCCGAATATATACGTTAGATTCGCCTGCAAATTTGAATATATACAATTGAGAATATATACTTTCTTATGGAAACGAAGATTTTGCATTCCAAAATTTTGTAAAATTAATTATTTTTCAGGGACACCGTCCCTTTAAGTAAATCTGAAAAAGTATGATTCTTAGATTGCCTTACATTTTCATTTAAGAAGAAAGGTTTAAATACAGATTTCCATAAACTGTCATGCTCAAATGCATATTTTCCTCTGAATGGCCTTAGCTGGAAAAAATCACCAACTGTTATTATATTCAGACCTCCATATTTTTCATTATTATCTTTAATTGCACAAAGCAGTAGATGAATATATTCCAACATAACAGTGCTTACAATTGATATTTCATCAATGATTAAAGTATGAACAAATTTAAATATATTCCTAAGTTTCTGCAGTGATATTGATGGCAATGGGAGATACTTTGGTTGCTGACCATGTTGAACTGGAAGTTGTAATACACTATGAATTGTCTTTCCTTTAATGTTTTTTTGCTGCAGTACCTGTTGGTGCACATACAATTACAGGATCAATCCCCATTAATTCTGATGTGGAACATCTTAACCAATCAATAATTAGTCTTGTAAAATAGCTTTTACCTACTCCACCGCCTCCATTTATGAAAATATGTATAGGGGAAAGTTAAAAATTCTCTTTTGTGTAATGTTTAACTATATAATTCATCACTTGTCTTTGACAATTGGTTAAACCCATAACCATAGCGTGCATACTCTCTGGTGACATACTGCATATTTCTAAATTGTGTAAATACATGGTATTGCAATCTTCATTTGTAGTTATATTTTCATTTTCGAATTCGTCATTGCTAGAATTTACATCATGGAATGAAATAGATATGTTAGCAGCTTGCTCTCCATTCAACTGATTATCAAGTTCTGTAGTTGCTGGATTTAATGTACCAGCAAGCTCTATTTGAGTGCAGTGAATAAATCGCAAAGCATTTTCAATTTCATCTAAAATTGTAAATGAATTCGAGTTATCTAAAACCATATGTTCTTTTTTGAAAATGAAAGCATCTCTTGCAGATAAATATGGTTCTTGTGTATTGTCAACATTTTTTAAAATGTCATTTTCAAATCTATGTGGTAAAAAGGCCATTAATAAACTGTAAAAATAGTTATCTGTATGCAACTGCAGTCTTGATAACCTTACAATAATAGGTTTTACTCGCTTTCTGATATATACATCTTTAAATGGTTTGAGCAGTTTAAATATTGGCTGTAATTTTCTACCAACATTTGAAACAGATTTTGGCTTTTCGCATTTCACGTACCATTGTGAAAATTCATAAAAGCATTTATGCTCAAGCTCCTGAGGTCTACTTCTATAATATTGTAAAATATTGTCACAGAATATTTCTGTACTATTATCTTGTAACTGATTTCTTTCTGATTTAGGTTTCAATACCCTGTATCTTTCACCAGATGGTTTTGTACTTATAGACATAAAGGATCTGCTGCTGGTAATTAAATGCAAACCACTTAATCTGTATGCAGCTTCTTGAGCACTTAATTTTCTGGTTTTCAAGACACAAGATCCTATCTTAAGCATACGTTGCCTATGCCTGCAGTTTTGTGGTAAATTCTCTATGACATTTTTCAATGCTAATTTTAAATCTTCTGGTTCAGACTTACAAAGATAAGCACATACATAGTAAGCTGCAGACTGATCATTTCCTACTATTTGTATATCCATATTTGCTTGCCAATGATCCAGAATAGTAGGATTGTAAGCATTAATATATCCTGATGAGGTTGAGCGTTTCAATTCATAAAACCTAGCTTTTGATGTTTCAGAAGCAATATCAATGTTATTCAATAACCTGGTATCACTACATGCCCTAAAAGGAGATCCAAAGCGGCACTTTCCCATTTTTCGCAAGCAATACTCTGTGTGACAGTGAGTCTGAATTTTTTTGGCATATGGATTTGATATATTTGTACTTATAGAGTACTTACTGTTGAGATAATCGTCAGGATCTTCTTTAACTCATTTGTGTCACACTTATGCCCTTTGCCGTGTGGAGCTCGTAAAAAAGTTCCCCGCGAGGGGTTTGACAGTAAGTGTTTTGAATATACTTCCCTGACATTGTCGCCATAGCACTTTCTATATAGACATAGCGTCAGACAACGCATGAGTTTTATATATTTTCATTTCCATGCTTCATAAACATCGACGGCGGGTGAGGCTAGCCAACAGGGGATGCTTACTCATCCCGGGCACCTGGTCCCACCTCTAGCTTGCTAGGGGTCCGTCGATGTTTAATTTTGTGCTCTATTGTGAGTGCTGTTGAGATAATCGTCAAGATCTTCTTTAACTCATTATAGTTTTATTAATATAGTCAATTTATTTGTTTCTATTATCAAAAATTTTGTCGAAACCATAAATCCATAAAAACATATGTACATGTGGGCTTCCCCTGCTTTGGAATTCAATTCGAATGAAATAATCTACTATTTTTCCCAAAGGCTGTAATGATCCAAGCAATATGTTTTTGAGTAAGGATTAAAAACGTCGCTGAAAATGCAATGCTGTCATGTATGGATTAAGCTTAACCAATTCAATTGCATTCTTTGTTTTAATAGCATCTTCATATGAACAACCCTTTAGATTCATTATAAGATCAGGCCAGTGCATGTCATTTGCAGAGAGTGTAAGAAATATACTAGGGGGACCTAATGATTTAAACATACAGAGGACATTTTGCGATGTATTTTTCCAATAGGCAGCTGTTCCTCTGATATTTTTCATAAACATATAAGAGTTAGTAAGAAGATCTTTATTTGAACTGATATCTTTGACATCTCATGCTGTTATAAAACCTCCACTTTTCCTCATTCTCATATGTATACTGACAGAATTTAAGAGTCTTTTAAATTCATAAAAGTTAACAGCATGCATCATGTATGGAACATCTTTTCGAAAACGGCCATCTTTATACAGAAGACGGTGATGGAAATACTTTGCTGTATCAAGAGATATTGGTCTGTTTTGCTTAAAGCCATTTATGCCTCTAGGAAACAGCGCAGCTACGTTAAGGCACTCCTCAGAAATGACGACTTAAAATATTGCGCGAAATGACGTCAACCTCAGATTTCGACGTCATCAACACGGAGTCTATTGTCGTTTGCAAATTTTGATACTCTTAATTGTCATTTATCATCGAGTTAGATCTATATGATTGAATTTTTTGCTGAATACGTTATAACTTTTATCTATAGTAAAAATACTTGAATGGCATAACGTAGTATACAAATATTTGATGAAAATGCTTGCCTAGCAACCACGTGCGGATGTTACTCAAAGTCGTAGAAAAGCTTGAAAGCTTTATGGATTCTTTTCTAAAATAGACGTTAAACTAACTGAGGATACAGCCTTTCAATCTAAACAAAGTGAAAGCAAGGAAATAATGATGATAAGATCATAATAAATTCTCTATATTATATTATATATTATTCTCTATAGGCCAAATTTAAAGACGGGAGAGAAAATACTACCGACGACAACTTGAAAAAAAGGCTTAAAAAATTAAAATGCTGGAAGTTACTAAGTAAGGTGGCGTGCGTAACATTCAGATTGGACTTCGTCGACTATAAATAATTCTACGACATGCAATTTCTTCGTGGTATTCTTATAGATTGTAATTAGAGTGAAAAAAAAATAATGATATAAAATTTTCACGTCTCCCTGTTTGTTTGTTTTTTTTTCTCTCTCTCTCTCTCAGACCACGTAAATTGAATATCACAAGCTAAAATAAAAATTATAATTTATATGTTAGTAACGAAATGTTACAGAATTAATCATCTCTTTCCTGATATCACACATTTTATCTGCACTGTACAAAGCTCTTTTAATAAGTACAAGCATATACGATATACGGAAACAATGCCTATTGAAATCATGGTGCCTCTCACTGAGTTAACAATTAATTTTGAAAAATAAAATGATCTTTCTGCCAGGATCGAACTCGCGATCATGGATTTTGCAGTCCTGCGTCATCACCACTACGCCACTGCACCGTTGCGTAAGGATGATGAAATTGTAAAATAGATTTCACTGATTGCCAAAGATTTAATCTTTTCACTTTTTTGATTGAAATACGATGAAACTTTCCTCAATTAAACAACATAGTATTTATTTCATCTTCTCAGGTAAACATTTGTGTTTAAAGGCCACAACATATGAGAACGAAATCGGCGAAGTCGACCTTGATTGCTATAAACTACGAGTTGCTTCCCTTCGGTATTCACATATACGTTTGAAAAAGATATTGTCGTAGGGTGATGGTATAAAATTGCATGGAGCAGGCTGAAATTACAATGCTATGTGTTGGGGTCGCGATAAACTAGTCCGATAGATGGTTGTCCTCCATGATCTAAGTAGGCACTTTGTTGCTTCTATCTATGACTATTTAAAATATATGACAATACTGGGAGTTTAGTGCTGTTCTAGTCATTTTTTAGATAAAAATCGTCTTTTATTCCAAAAATATAAAAAAGAAGAAAAGTGCGCATTTGAACTCATAACTAGCAATACCTACAAGGTATTTTGGTAGTAAGCATAGAACTGTAACTGCAGGAATGGCGTTGCGCCAGCTCGTTTTTTACAATTCATTGTTTGCATGTTATAAATAGTTGTCACGTGACTTGTGATGTGGCACATGACATCACTATTGGCTGAATGTGCAGTACAAGCTTAGTGTTAAACACTGATACCAAATACATAAAGACATTTTATTGGAGGATGTCCTTTTTTCATTATTGAAAATGTATTTTAACGAGATGGGGGAAAGCTGCTTCTTCTCCTTGTTCTAAATCATAAGCATTGACAGGCTTTGACGTACATTTTTGTAATGATAAATATGGCAAATCTTCTGTATTAGCAATGGTATGTATGTCAATATCTGGTAATGAGTAATCTATGTCAACAACTCCATATTCTTCACAATTCTGCATTTCTTTATTGTCTTTTTCATTTATATCTAAATTAAATAACTCATTTATTCTTGCATTATTTAAAGATATGTTTTTATAAATTACATTTTTTTTTAAACCAGTGTAAAGAAGACAAAATTGTTTTCTTCCTTACCAAATGACTTGGTTTATGATTTTTGTTTTCTCCATATGAAACTATGATTATGTTACTGTCAGAAAATATCCTTGGTAATTTAGAAACATGTTCATCAATGCTTACAGGGAAATCATTAGCCATACCCTTTTCTGCAAATTGCCCTCCAGGGAGAATAATTATTGTAACAAAAACATGCACCTTGAGACTTGCACTCTGACTGACTGTGACGACGGGACTCCATGACGGGCCCTGTCCAAACCTCTTTAGAGAAGACAGGGCCCCGACCACCTGTCCTCTCTGAATGTCAGTCGGACTCCTCGGGTGATTACATACATGAGCTCGCTACAGCCGGCAGAGCACGGACTGTATTACGCATGCCCTCTTTTTATATCCATTTACATATTCATCTGTGTCTCTGGGGCCTCTGCGTTTCGCGGTCTTGTTTGTGTGATGTCATCTTACAGTGAGGAGGTTGTTTTACACCACAATTGTACGTTCTTGGAGACCTCTGGGTAATTGGAGAAGTGAGAGCGTTGTGCGCACGTAATCCAGGATAACCACACCATTTGCTAATTGCGTGACAGATGGCCGTCCAAAGTCGGCACCGGTTACCCATTGGTCTCGTCGGTTTATGTGTAGTCTTTTGTGTTTGATGTTTACATGTCGTATGTCTCTTTTCCGTCTCGTGCTGTGCTCGTCTTTTGTGTTTTTGCATCGGGTGTTTTGGTGTTTTACTGTTGATGCCGCAAAGGGGTCTTGTTGGAGATCTCCTCCCTTCTTTATTTGCTCCTCATTCTTTTTTCCATAAGAGAAAGATTCAATAAACAACTTGGTATTTCATCTGGATCCAATTCATTGTACTTTGTATTCAGTATGGTATTTTATCATTCTTTAAATTTGATATTCAAAATGAACATAATTTGCAATTTAATGTTAGATCCAGTTTTTTGGTTACATCAGAGTAAAAATTAAAAATATATACATTGTCGAAAAGAAATCTATCACAACTTTCACATGTATGACATGGAGACATTTTTATTTCTCTGTAATAATTTTCCGAGCAAACTGCACTTTTCTTAGATTTTGACGAGTTATCATAACGGTTACAGTTTTCATCCCTACCTTGATTACATGATATTATCTCAACTTCTGAAGCTATACTGCTATTGCAATTTGATAAACAGATATCTTCCATGTTCATACTATCAATTTTATTTGAACTGTTTTTGACTAAGCCACTTTGTATATCCTTTGCACTTAATTTATTAGGTCTGCATTTGTAAGAATTCCGTTTTCTTTTATTTGGTCCAGATATGTGATAGGTGTGATTGTTAGTATAGATTGTTTTAGTATGTTCAATATTGAGTAATGTTTGCTCATCAATTACGTTAGTTAGCCTTTTAATATTATCAATTTCTTGTAAGTAATTGTCAACAGTATCATCACCATTCTTATTTACAGTCGATTCACTGTTCCTCCCATGAATTTGAAGAATAATAGGAGATATATTGTATTGAGCACCATGGTACATTCTGTCTATATAATTCAAGACAGACAGCAGATCACTAAACTGTAAAATGACCGACGCGCCATCATTCGAATAATTTCCGAAATTGTCCCTACTATGAAATATCAAATAAATAATATGCATTGTTCAACCTTACCAAAGCTATTGTCAATTCATTAAAAGTACAAAGCAAATAATCAGAAATCTGAAAGCCAGCATCCAAAGCTCCATTAAAGGAAATGGCTCCCATGTCTATATCATACACAGTTTGGCCTACTAAACCGTAAAATATATCACAATAAACTGTTGTTTCTACATAACCCATATCGGTATTCAGTAACGAGGGAAGCTCATTGTGACCTAAATAATGTCCATCAGGAAAACCTTGCTGCTGTACTATATCCTCGTACACTCTGTTCCAATTAATAATGATGTCATCTATAATTTCTGGAGTAAAAATTGCACTTGAAGGGACTTGTGAATGATAAAAATTGTTGGTAAACTTCATGACAATTGCAAAATATGCAATTGCAGTACACTGGACACCTGCACTGCGAAAAATTTGGCAACCTTGGTGTAAATTACCCCTTATACACTGACTAAAAACCATTGTGTAAAACGCACTTACCCTGTTTATGCTTCTTTCTGTCTCAAAAAGAAAGTAGTGATCGGCGCGGCGTAGGTTTTTACGGACAAAAGGCCTATTTAGACGCTCTTCTTTTCCACATCTGCTTAAGTGCAAGTCTATGAGAAAACCATGCAGATAGCTATACAAGCAAGGTCTTCAATTTCCATTTCTTTCATCATAAATATTTACTACAATGACTTTTAGAGATTTTTATGATGAAAAAATCAAATTCTTGTAAGTAGTTGGCATGCAGCGCCACCTATTGGTAGAATAGCCTAATACATGTGAAAATCAAGCTGAAATTGTCATATTTTGTCAACAAAAATTCCATTTGCAGTACAGAAAAATTCCAAAGACTATAAGTGAATTGGTTAGTACCAGATAAAAGCTTCATGAGCAATATTAAGGAAATTGAAAAATTCGCAATTTTCAAAGAGAGATAACTCTTACAAGTTGGTTAGTTTCTAAAAATAGAAATTTAATGTAATAAATAAACAGTTATAAATACCGATACAACGCCTAAAAAGGAAAAATTGTGTCTTTGATCTAAAGGGCTTATCTAAGAGAATTACCCATGAAATGGAATGTCTCGGCATTCAATGTATGTATGCGGTAGAGGGCAATCAAGAACATGAAAATTTGACCCCCGTGAAGGCACTTTTTTTACACACAACTTTGCTGAAACTAGGTCAAAGTTCAAGGTCATGGTTATTACTTGACCTCAACCTCAAGGTCTTACAACATAGATCATAATTGCCAAATATGAAGTCTCTATCTCATATAAATCAGAAAATATAGAGCTAATTTACAGAAATTAGTAACTTTGCGGACTAATATTTTAGTCCTCAATTTGACATACCACTAATAAAATATAAATACCAAGGTCATATAATTGCCTCAAGGATAGGACCTTTCCATATACATCATGCATGTATTTTATGAAAGCACCATAGCATAAGAATCCAAAGATATTAATCAAATCAAAGCAGTAAATTAACCATTCTAATCGTATATCATAATGAAGCAACATAAAGATGAAAAAAAAAACCAGCAATATTTTAATATTTTAAACAAAGCTTTTAATAAAGACATATACAGATTTCAGATATTGAATCAACCACGTAAACAACTCGAAATTTTTAGGAACATACAAATATATTGCCTGCATACATGTAGTATTTACCTGTACATTCAGGTCAAGGTCATATAGTTAAAAACCATTGATACTCAGTTAAGTCCTTGTCACTAGGAATACTAATTTGAAATATTTTCATGTATATCTTGTCACTATCAGATAAAAAGTAATGCTCAATCTTATATTTCTTGGGCCAGTTCAAGATCACAAGAAAACCTGTAAGACTAAGGAATGTTTCCTGAAATTGATATCGAGTAGCTTTCAGAAATTATCATGAGTAGTGATTCTTTAAATATATTTTTGGCATTAATAAGTTTGACCAATAAACTTACAGTGAACATGTAGACTTTTATGTTGAAAACTGAAAAACTAACATCAGTTAAATTTCTGTTGAAAAGAGGTAACACTTTCAGTATTTTTTGTATCCTAAATCAAATGACTTGACCTTTCAGGAATGACCTTGGGTCACCTTGGTACAACAGCTTTCCTCCTGTAAAGCATGTTGAAGTATTATGATACAAAATGAAGATTATAAGGGGCTAGCTAATAAGTATAGCTAATAATAATAGTATAATTTTTTTCTCCTTTACCATGTTTAAGAGTTATTTCAAAATCCAGTAACAGTTTGACATACATGTAGTAACAAATGAAAATTCAAATTTTCTTTGCTCCCTTTTCATTGTCTGTATAATCACTATCTACTTGTGCTTCAGTATCTAATTTTGATTTAATTATCTCACACCCTTCCTTTGTAAAATTCAATACTAGTACTTGTAAAGACGGTGCAATACATTCATAAATTCTGTTCTTGCTTGACATGTAATACTGATCTTGCGCTGTAAATCTGAATATTTTCAAATGATGCAAGATTCAAGTAGAGCATGTTCGTGTTGTATCATTCATTTCCATAGCTAGGCTGAAGATGTTGTGGTGATCTAAAAATAGATAAATATAAACATACTTTAAGTTTATTACAATACATTTGAGTAGCCTGAATTATACTACTATCAGAACAGAAGATTCACGTCTATGATTTTGAGAAATTATAAAAGAAATTGAGATTTGCCGATGAGTTTTATTTGTAATAATAAAACCTCGTACAGTTTTAGTATATGTGTGTGTGTGTGTGTGTGTGAATAAATAAAAGTGAAAGTACATGATATGCAAAGGCTTCAATAAATAATTTTGCAGAACCTCTAATCTTGCGGTATTTTGCTCTAGGTGTTTTTTTTTAAGTTGGTAGAGTTAAGCAAAGATCTAAAATTGAAATTGTGTCATATATATACATGTATATACATATATATGAGGTGTCATTAAAATCAGTATGGTATTCTGAAGATTATGGGAATATTCTTCATGTAACATAACTGTTACTGTATAAATACTATGATAGGCTTGTATTATATTGTATGAAGCAAAGTGTGCACATAAAAGGATGACATTATGAAGATTTCTGTTTATTGTCACCAAAAGGCTGATCCTACATATACATGTCATGCATACATGTATGCCACTCTAGTTTGCAGGCCAATTAACATGATTGTAAATACCTGCTGAATACATACCTTGTGAAATTGGGTATAATTGTTAAATGTCCTCAAATTCTTTCAACCCACTCTTTCAGTAAGCTGTAAGTGCAGAATAGGCTGCTAGTATGCAACTGCAAAGCTGAAAAGAAGACAGATGGGATACTGTAAAATAATTTAATTTTTGTTGGTCTCATATTTTCAGTGACAGTCATACAATCATGTGCTATCTACATGTATATAGATGTTCAGATAATGTGTTAAATCTGCCCTAAACATTCAAAATTTCAAAATGCTTAATTTCAGTAAATTCATTTTTATCCCAACCAAATTTATTTAAATAGGTAAGACAGTGAACAAGAAATAATCAGGTGATTTCAGGCCTAAATCAATTGAGTCCTTATCTGAACAGTTCCTTACATATAATTTTGACAAGATGTTTCCTTAACACTTCTCTGGCATCAAAACAATCATTATATGCTAGAAGTTTTATAAAAGTGTTATATAAATGTACAAAATGTAATAGGCTATTTATATTTTTCTTATTATTGCATTCAACTTGACTTTTATGCTCACTAAGACCTAACATCACAATATCTGACATTATTTCATTCTGTGACAATGGTGAGGACGAAAGAGGGGATGTCTAGTTTTGACATACGTGTTTATAGATATAAAAGCAAGTTTAGCCATATGTAAAATGAGACTGGTCTATGGGACATGTCCAGAAAAATTTGGACCTGTTTGATGCATGTGTTCATCCTCAACTATTTCTAAATAACTATTAGTTCACTTTAGCATGTTTAGGGAAAAAAATATTCATAGGTTGTGATCGACAAATCAGATCTGTCAACAGATTGACACATTAAACTAAATTTAAAATACATGAAAATGAATATCTATTGAAATTCGGTACATTTTATCAACTATGTCAGAACATAAGCTCGAGTTAAGTTTTTGACCGACTAACTTTAAAAGAACATATATAAGACATTACATGTATTTAAACTATAAACATGTATAAGGCTACCTAGAGAGAAGATGTGCAGTCCGCACACATAAGAGATGTGACGATAGCTGCCAACTTTCTATTGGTAAAACCCCTTCAAGTTTTGATAATTGATACTTAAAAATTGACAATAGATTGTCGATCAGAAATAAAAGTAACTACAACATGTACAATCTAAATCATGTAAATTGTTGAAATTAAAAGCTAGCAAAATGACATCATGCTTAGTCGACAAAAATGACCATACTGAATTGTTGCATTTCTGCTCATTTGCAGTACTAGTACAAAATGTATACTGTATGTGTAAAAGTATGTTAAAAAGGCTACAGCTAGGTATTTCACCAGTTCACGGGTCTTGAACAACATTTTCAATTTGGATTCCGATAATAAATCAATAATAAGTTTCAAAGTGTCCCGATAATGGATAGTAAAATTAGTCAATTGCTCATTACAAACACATGTACGCGTCATTCCGTACTCACGGTATACTGATGCGGTGATGGATCTTGTACAAATGGAACCCTCCCTTCCCCGAATCGATGCCTAGAAACCCCTTAAATCATAGTCAAATGGCATGCCAAGCATTGATCAATATACTATGACATTATATTAATATAAAATTATGCCGGCAAGTATCACATCAATATGACTGTACTGCATATATATATACTGAGTAACCCATTGTAAAGTACAGCAAATTTACAAAGATAAACTGAACCAGACAAAAAAAAATAGAATTTTAAAATAGATAATTTCATTCAAAAGACTGGTTGAATAATTTTACATACCTGCAGCAAAGCTCCATGCTCCATAATGCAAACAAGTACAACAGGTTCTACTTTCTCTTTCAAAATGTAAACATCTGCGGTTCTTTACATGACTCTTCAATGGGGTCCGTGATCTAGACCTTTTGAAACTCCAGAATAATAAATATAATTGTCCTCAAGGGTCTTCAGAATATAATTCAGCTTAAATGACCAGGAAAAACGCAAAAAATGCAGCTGTGACTGTTCTTCGTCTTTGGTGGGAAAATCCCGGATTTATCAAAGCTCGATCCCGATTATTTTTTCGCCATTGAATTGAATGGCAAACTATTTTTCGTCTATGAAACCGGTAATATATATTTGCCAAGAAATTCCAGTTGATGGAATAATCCATGGGAGGTGCTTTATCCATGCAACATAGAAATTAAAGATATTAAGCGTTGTATGGGCTTTTATTTCGGTTTAACTGTTTTAACCCTATTCTCTAAAGACTGGGGTAGACACTAATGAAGGGGATAAATTTGAAAAAGTCATATAAAATCTGTTTAGAATCTTGTTATTCTTTAAAGTTTTGGTCGCTTCTACAATGTTTCTTTTCATATTTTACTAAAATTCAGGGCTAGATTTTCCGACTCTTTCAGCACTCCAAACCCCTGATCCATAGCTTTTGCCAATATTTCCCGAATGGTCGATTGAATGGAAATTTCCTTTTTACTACATACTATCTTGTCCCTTCCAAGTATTATGAGCGGGTTTTGGAGTTGAAATTTGAAAATAGCTTGTATAGAAAAATAGCGATTCTGCATGGTTTTCTCGTAGACTTGCACTTAAGCACATGTGGTAAAGCAGAGCGTGTAAATAGGGGGTTATGCAAAACACGTGTGGTTGCAGACCGATTAGAACATGTTCTATTCCGTCTGGAAAAGCAGAGCTGCTTCGGCAGTGAGTAACCAATCAGAAGCGCAGATCAGGTTCAGATAAGGATAATCAGGGTCAGCTTGGGGTTAAGTTTACAGTTTCAGAAGCAAAACAAAGCGGTAACAATGGCGAGTAATAAGAAAAAAGGCGATGAATTGAAATTAAATGGTGATCAGATGGAGAAACTTATTGAACTATACCAATCAGAATCGGACCTATGGAACATCTCTGCACCAACTTATTCAAAGAAGGAGTGCAGACAAAAAGCACTCAATAATATCAAGGAGCGGATGATGGAGCAGTTTGAAGGTCTTGTATGTACTGGTACGTATGAGAATATTTTATTTGAATTCCATTATTAACAGGTTATTATACAATACTGTTAAAATAAATTTACTGTTCTATGTAAAAAAAACCCAGTAATATATACAATCTACCAATAATTAATGACCAAATTTTGTTATATTTATTCACTTTGGAAAACTATTTTACAATTATTTCAGAGGCACAGATCCAGACCAAAATATCTTATTTGAGAGGATACTACTCCAAAGAATTATCAAAGGTCAGCAAGTCCAGAAAGAGCGGTGCCGGTGCTGATGAGGTGTACACAAAACCTTGGGTCCACTTTAAAAGCTTGGATGCTTTTCTAAAAACTCAGGTTGTGCCAAGGGCATCACAGTCAAATCTTGTAAGTAGCTTTTTGTAGAACACATTATTTATAAAAAGTTCCATTGCCATGGGACCTGCCCATTAGTATTAAAATAGTCACACAATTCTTCACGTATCTCACGTGCGTCTTCTGTAGAACGATTTCCTCCCTGTCGCTCTAGTCCCGTCAATTCTGTACCCGGCTCACGTCTCCAGGAACCCGGGGTGACTGTGCCCTCTTCAAGGTTCTCTTCATCAACCAGACAAGGGGTGGTATAAATACTCCTTGAAGATTTCTTTGTCCTTAAAAAGTTATGCAATGCACAGCATGCAAGGACGATTTTTTCGGCTTTTTCTGGATCCAATGGAATACTTTTTTTCAATACTCCGAATCGGCATGCTAAAATTCCAAATACATTTTCAACAATTCTTCTGGCTCTTGAAAGTCGATAATTAAAAATCCGTTTGCTACCGTCCAAGTTCCTAGATGGATATGGTTTCATTATGTATTTTTTTAACGGGAAGGCCTCGTCACCGACAATTACATGTGGTAGAGCCAAATGTCGCTGTGGAAGGGGTTTGCTCGATGGAATATTCAATTCATTGTCTTCTAGAGCTCTGTACAAACTTGAATTTGCAAAAACGCCTCCATCACTTACGCGTCCATTACAGCCACAATCAACGTAAATAAATTTGTAATCAGCATCAACCAAGGCAAGCAAAACGATGCTAAAAAACTGTTTGTAATTATAATAATTTGAACCGCTTTTAATTGGACATTGGATTGCTATGTGTTTCCCATCCATGGTACCGACGCAATTAGGAAAGTTCCACATTTCTTCGAATTCTTGTGCAATGCTATTCCATTCCTCCGCTGAATTCGGGACCTGAAATTAAATGAATTTAATTAAATTGCAGGACATAAGTGGCAGTCAGGGCGATGATGACGATGTGGACGATATGGACGATAATGCCTCACAGTGTTCCGAAGCGTCCACAGAGGAGTATAGACCGCCAAAAAAGAGGGGTAGACAGCATGGGCCAGAAGCTGTTATGTCACAGGCCATGTCCGGCTTGCAGGACATACGAAAAAGGTCCGAATTGACAAAGTCTCTCGTGAAGCTGAAATTTCAAACTATTTTACATGAAGTAAAATAGGGAGCATTTGGCGGGATGGGCTATGGATACAATCCAATGCAGCAAGTTGCTCCATCGCACAGTATGCAATCACCTCACAGTATGCAATCGTCACAAAGTATGCAATCATCACACTCTCAGGATGGTTCGCAGCGTTTTATGAACTTACAATAGTTTATACAAATGAAATGGTACAATACCTTCATATATTCGTTCTTCAGACATGTATAAATAGCGGCACATGTCTCGGGGATTATCTGTGACAACGTGGATATCGGTATCCGGAATAAGTAGGAAAGTGAAGGATAGCTGTCACCTGTGTAAAAAATAAAAGTTATTTGACTTCATTTTCAATTTACCAGAACTATTATAATACACATGATATATGAATAAATGAATTCACAATTCTGATTTGTACATATTATATTGAAAAATGGAGTTGTTTGTGCATGCAAAAAAAAAAATCGTACCTGAAGCCAGATAACGTAATGTCAACGAAAGTCTCTCAGCTGCCGTTATAGATTCTCTCATTATTGTGTCCTTCTTCTTTATCATAGGAGACACCAGCGACAAAAGTTCGTCAAAATTTTCTTTGCTCATTCTTACAAAGTTTCTGTACGTTTCTATATCTTCGATTTCCAATTCTTTCAGCAAAGCATGGTGAGCGCCGTATTTGTCTCTTCTTTTAATCCATGGCTTTATCCAATGTGTCCGCCTTTTTCGTTTATTTCTTATGTATTGGCGATACGCAGCAGCCATAATTAAAATTATTATAGGCCCCAAAACCTCTAATTCGTCCATTTTATCGACACGTGTATATGACAGATGGCGGGAAAACCGCTCACCGATAAGGAAAAGCAGAGATGGTTAGACATAACGTGTAAATGCACAATCTGCTTTGCATCTCTGCCACATGTGGCGAAGCAGATGTGGAAAAGAAGAGCGTGTAAATAGGCCTGAATGCTGTTGAAATATTATCGCCGGAATGTAACGGAGAGGCTCCAAACGAAAAATAATATGTCTGTACCACCCGCATGAATTCACGTAAATCTATCTCTCTCTCTCTTTAATCAAAACAAACTGTCATGTCGGTGAAAATTTTCACTTTGGGATATTTATTTATCTAGACTATATTTATTCGAAAGTATATATGCTCAGTGGCTGTAATTCAATCATAGTCTACATTGTACACAAATTACTCCAGAGCCTCAATAACAAAATATTTCTCACGGATCAAGAGGAGAGTAATATTTTATGAGTCTGTCAAAGAAACTCACTCCGCTAGCTACCCCCGGTGTTTTATCAGTGTTTCAATACTGCACTGACTCGTATGAAATGTATGCAGGTTGTCAACCTGATACATAATATTCCTGGGAGATGGAAATGCTTCAAGATTTCATGTTTCTGTGTGTGTAAAATGCCTTCGGTATTCACGTGTACATAAAATGTCGCAGGTCTACGAGCTGGGGCACTCTTAGTGATATTAAATAATTGACAATAAACATTTGAATTACTTTTTTTAAGTGATGTATCTCTGATAATAAATAATAAAACGGTTCCCATTACGTGAAACACTAAATCGTTTGCAAGCGCCAAGCTTTATTGCACGTGCACTGATTATCGTACGCGTACTGCATGTAATATATCGTCTGCTACAGAATATTTTTTTTCTGCTGCATGTATACAAACAACCGACGTCTGTGAAAAAGTACTATCACTATTAAACTTTAATCATTTAATGCTGCACTCTATTACTTATAAATTCATGTCAGTTAAAAATTCGTTGTTAATTCAATGAATTGATAAATATTAATAAAGTAATATTAATTAAAATTTTAATAAATATATATATATAATTATGTAATTGATTAAAATTTTCTATCCTGGCATACATTTATGTAGTCAATCAGGTTTGAGGAAAAAAGAATTCTAATATAATTTAAAGCACATGTGGTATTGATCAAATTTATGTAGTGCACTGTGCTGCCAGTCAACAGAGAAAGTTCTATTTTTATCGGATATATATTCAGCTTCAGTTATATACTGCGAGTGATGCATGCAGATATATCGTCTGCTACAGTATAGAAAACGCCTCGCTTTAAAATAAACATGGCGCTATCCATGTACCGGAACTTAATTCTCGCAGATTTTCAGAGGGGTTAACACTCAGGTGTTCACCCAAATAGTCATATTTCCCATATTTAATGATCTTATTAAAGATCGACTCCTTAACAAATACACCCCCTTCCTTTTTGGGTTTTTCGTATCTTGGGTAGTATCTCCCCCCCCCCCCCGGAGATATAGAACCCCACGTTTCCAGAAAATTTGTTTCATGGATATATACCTCCAGTAAAAGTGGCGCTCTGTATCTCCGGGGGGGGGGGGGGGGCATGTTAAAAAAACTTTTCCGTTTTCTGTTGATTTCTATGGGAAAAAAAACATGTTTTGACCCAAAATATTAACAATATTATGCATAATAGATCAAAAATAACTTCAGAGTTTGATTGGATACTGTATTTGTATTAATTTAACAAACGATTTTTCTTAAAATTCCCATTTTCAAAATTCAACTTTTTAGGGCAGATTTTACGTCTTATCTTATCAGGTCCTTTATTGCTAAGGGCCTAGATAGAGGGAAAAGGGAGCCTCTCTTCTTCTTTAAGATTTCAACAAAACTTCATGAGATCGAAGATTACTTGTTGTGCATGGCCGATGGAATAACAAATTTAAGATTTTGAAAATGAAATAAATGAAAAATGTGTATGGTTACACAAAAGCTAGGGACAAATCGTGTATAAAACCGGAAGTGATAGCGAGTGTTTACAACTGCACCGCCTTAACTATGTAACAGAGCAATATTTGATTGAAGAAGAGTTATGTGGAATCTCTGAGTATACAGAGATACATAATAATCTATAAGACAAAAGTTGACAGTATTTGTTTCGTTTAAGAATACAGAAATCGTTGTAAACGCGATTTTCCCGAGGTTTGATGACCTCCCTTTTCTTTCATTTTCTTTGCAACATTCTCTCGCTATATCTGAAAGGCCCTGTGGCGCACCCCGAATTAAAAATTACGTATTTAAACGGCTTTAACTGCGAATGTATGCCTTAGATTAGCCTGAAAATGTACATTTATACAAATGAAAATATAAACTATCATATGAAAAGAAAGATTGTGCATTATAAAATTTTGTAAAAATAATTTATTTTCAGGGACACCGTACCTTTAAAATTTACATTTACCTTTATTTTGATGTAACTAGAGATTGAGACATTGTTCAAATCCAAGACCAACTCCAAGCCCTAGAAACCCTAAACAAAGCCGTGGCGGCTGAAAGTCATCGCAGCTTCTAAACATAAGGTAGGAAGGGGGGATCTCCAACAAGACCTTGTTGCCGCACCAACGGCAAAACACCCGATGCAGAAACACAAAAGACGAGAAAAGAATGAGACGAAAAAGATACATACGACATGTAAACATCAAACACAAAAGACTACACATCAACCGACGAGACCAATGGGCAACCGGTGCCGACTTTGGACGGCCATTTGCCACGCAAGAAGCCCCAGAGGTCTCGAAGAACGTACAATTGTGGTGTAAAACAACCTCCTCACTGTAAGATGACATCACAGAAACAAGACAGCAAAACGTTGAGGCCCCAGCAACTCAGACGAAAATGTAAATGGATATAAAAAAGGGCGGGCGTAATGCAGTCAGTGCTCTGCCGGCTGTAGCGAGCTCATGTATGTAATCATCCGAGTAGTCCGACTGACATTCAGAGAGGACAGGTGGTCGGGGCCCTGTCTCCTCTGGGCCCTGTCTCCTCTAAAGAGGTTTGGACAGGGCCCGTCGTCACAGTCAGAGTGCAAGTCTCAAGGATGCGCTGGTACAAGACTGTAGACTGGTCAAGTACCAAGCCTAGTATCCGTCTGGTGACATTAGGATCATGAGTACAGGCAAGATCCTACCAAATAAAGTTCTTGCCTTGCTGACAACACTGGCTCCGTCAGAGGAGTCTGTTTTGATCATTCAAAACTCATATTAAACAAAGATGGAGAAGTAATTATGTTGTCCAATTTCTCCTGGAAAAATGGAGACACAAGAATCCACAGTTCTTCTCCAACCGACGTTTCTGAACAACTGGAAGAGAAGGCTAGGGACTTCATGTTCCCAAAAGAAACTCTTCATTGCCATTCTTAACTTTGACCAAATAGGAAGACAACTTCCACAAGACCAAAATTTATATCTGTAATGACAAATATGGATAATGACCCTATCCCTATATACAGCACAAAATCGATAATTCAGAAAATCAGAAACCGAAGGCATACAAAATCGGGATAAAAGAGAATCCAAAGCAAACAAACAAAAACCTCCACCACATGGGAAGAAGCGGACTCGCGATATGAGAGTTAGATCATGTGCCCAGGAAGAGTTAGCATCTCCTGCTTGCATGCCACACCTTCCGCTTCAATTCGGTAGAACTGCCACATCCGATAACTTCAATTTCGGGAGACATAGAGTACAATCTTTGGTTGGATGGTACAAATGGTCTATGACAGAATATCATCCACCATTCTGGAGAATGGGACATCATAAAGTACGGTCCCCATATCGACCGTAGAACTTCCTCAGTGACAAACATATCCCTGACTGAGAAGCTTATCTGAAAGACGCCTAGCTCTCAGAACAAAATCCGTATATTTGGTACTTGCTCTGGCATAGCGTATCAACTGAGATATGAACACGCCATAAGCAGGCGATGAAGGGAGGTTCTACTCAGAAAAGGAAAGTTTGTAATGCTGAAATTGAGGTCGTCACGTTTGTCATAGAGTGAGGTGTTCATGTGACCATCAGTGTCGTAGGACAACATTATGTCCAAATAGGATGCTGAATTATTTGTCTCTGCAGTTTCTTAAAAATCGGAAGGGAACTGTCCCATTTTACCTAACCTGCTCACTCAAGTATCGAACGTTTGGGTCAGACTACCCTTGAGATGTAATACTTCTCAGAGACCATCGAACTAAAACTGATGAACCTTTGTGCAAACAATGAAGGAAAAATTATGCTCACGCCAAATAGCCTCAAACCAACCGTGACAAAACAAAAAAAAAAAGAAACAGAAGAAAGGAACAAGAGGCAAAAAAAATTACTACAAACAGTACGAACAATCAAATCTTATATTGTTCATGAGGTAATTATAATGAATTTGTTAAATTTATATTTATAAATACTAGGATATAAAATAACATTTTTCAGATTAGGCAGCATCGCTTACCATGAATATTGCTAATAGAAAAATGATAATATAAAAAAGCAACACCAATGCTGAAAGATAGGCCTGTTCGGGTACTTATTTTCTCATAAATAATATTGTGAATGTAAATATTGCACTATCTTCTCGTGACAAGTGTACGTAATTAAGAAATGAATCTTATATTTTTTCTGTTGATGCAGGTATCACCCGAAAAATTGGACAGAAAACTTTTGCATCAATGCGCGTAGCGCATTGATGCAAAAGTTTTCTGTCCAATTTTTCGGGTAGCGCATTGATGCAAAAGTTTTCTGTCCAATTTTTCGGGTGATACCTGCATCAACAGAAAAAATATAAGATTCATTTCTTATCATTTAATTTTGAAAAACAGAATGTTTTCTTGGGTCAAAAAACAATCAATCACCGCACTATATTTCGTGAGTCGGAAGGTTTCGCAGTGATGCATCTGTCAAAACAAGTTATGGCAGCCGCCATGATTCAAACAGCGAACGATCGTCTCTCTATATCTTGGAATAAGGACTAGTTTGAGCAAATTCTACATGCACTGTTAATTTTTGAGTACGTAGAAAAGAAATGGTTCCCTTGAAATGATAAGCAAACATCTACACATTGTATTTTCAGCAACGAGTTCATTTGTGTTTGAAGGAACCCCCATTTCTAAAAATAATTCTATAAATAGACTTCCGTGAAAAATTGTGTTGATCGATGTATCAACAAAATTTTTCAGCCAATCAGAATCTTCTTGAAAATGACAATGGAAATTAAATGATTAGGTATAACGTACACTTGTCTTGAGAAGATGTTGATTATGAAGAAACCCAGAACATGAATACATTTTGTAACGAATTTTCTTAAAGTTCCTAATTTGAAAATTTCACATTTTCAAGGCATGTTTCATGCTTTGTCTTCTCAGCTCCTTTAATAAAGAAAATTCCCTATACTGATATTCTGTATAAACTTGATAAAGAAATTGGTTTATATTAGTATATACTTATGCATATTAGTATATTATCTTTGATTACAAACAAATTGTGATGAATTATTATATGCACTTTGGTTTATTTAAAACAATTTCACATACACGAGAAAAGTATAATTTAGAAACAGATGTTGTAACACGGCTTATGTTTCATTTAGTTATGCTTTATTTATTTCTTGGGGGATGTTCCTCTAAGGGAGCAACCATTTTATTTTTATGGGGGGGGGGGGGGGGGCAGGAAGACTTTTGCCGGCCGGAAAAATTTTTTCGGCCATTTTAAGAGCAGGAAATTTTTTTTCGCCGGCCGGATTATTTTTTTATAATAAATTTCCAATGTTGAAAATTACTCTAAAGTTTAAATAATTCAGCATGATTTTTCAGCCATGTTAAACATCAAACACACATTGAGTTCATCTCTTGCCAGCAGATCACTTCATTCTAATTTCTTGAATGGCATATGGTGCCTATAATCTGTTTACTAAAATGATACTCAACGGAGACAGGCTATATGGTGCTAATGACTTTTGAATTTTATTTATTCACTCATAATTGCCTAAAGTTTGTTCCATTTTTTATACTTTGTTTATGATACACAAAAAAGTGTTTATTTGGCAGTGGAAAGGTTGGAAGAGAGGGGGGAGGGGCAATTTCATGATCCGGAAATTTTTTTTCCCTAAAATTTCGATCCGGAAATTTTTTTTTGCAAAGTCTTCCTGCCCCCCCCCCTTAAAAATCAAATGGTTGCTCCCTAACTCTCTCCAAACTATATTTGTCACGTGTACTTTATGTTTTCTAAATCACCATTTCCTAGAGTAGTATCCGATAGATATTTCTTTGTTTACGCACGTGTCGCTTCTGAACAATTATCAAATTTACATAATCATAATATGATATCCCCTTAGTTTCGATGAAAAATTGGCCAATTTGTTGTGAAAGGCAGTTGATCTGATCTGAATTTGACGGAATTCCCCGGGAGACCTCTTTATGTTCACAAGGCGCCAGTAGGATATTTAATTTACACCTGGTAAGATAGTGTATTTTTTTTTAAAGATCGCGAGGCGCATTAAGGCATGGTCCATTTGATATTCTTTGCTAGGGGTCCGTCGATGTTTAATTTTCTGCTCTATTGTGAGTGCTGTTGAGATTATCGTCAGGATCTTCTTTAACTCATTTGGGGGGGGGGGGGGTTCGAAAAAATGATTTTGCTCTCAATTTTGATGACAAAAATAAATTTGCGTATGGTGTGAGAGAATAAAATAATCTTTTTTTTTTTGTGCTCAGCTAAATGGCTCACTCCATAAGCTCATTAACATGATCAAAATGCATTGTACACTAGTATTTCTAATGTGCAGTGCGGTGCAGTGCGTTTTGTCAGTCATTTAAATTCTATCCATATGTATACATTTGATTGAGCCATATCATCATCGCACAAATTCTTTTTTTTTTCTTCTTCTTCTTTTTTTTCATATTTATTGTCAATATCTATATCTAACAAAGTAAATCATAAGAAAATAAAGTTTAGATAACATTACTATTTAGTGTGCGTGATTAGTTATTAGTCTGATGGAAGAATGAAGAAAAAAAAACCAAAACTAAAGTACACGACTACGTCGAACGTTACCATTTTTCTTGTATTGAATTGAGAATATTTCTTATATTTTGTCGATCGATTCTACATTTCAGAATAAATTGGATTTCATAAAATAGATTTATGTTAATTCGGTTTATCATGTCATGCTGGCTAAACGTTTTCGTTTTGAATTTTATTTCATTTCTGAATTTCCATAAATGCCATTTCATAGTAAATATAAGAAAATTTAAAACCTCTTTTATATATGTATTTTCCGCTTTATCGGTTACACCAAAAAGTATTATTTTTGCATTTTTAAACACTGCAATATTGATATTTTCTACAGAAACAGATAATTTGGTCCAAAAAAAGTCTAATAAAAGTTTTGTGTGAGGACATTCAACAAACAAATGTTTGATTGTCTCCAGACAGGTTTTACAAAAGTGACACTTTCCATTCGAATTTCCAAATTTTATGATAATGTTTTCTAGATACAATATGTCATGTATACATCGCCATTGAAATACTTTAATATTATTAGGGATAAGAACATTGTTAACATTTTTCCAAATATGCTGCCAATATGGTATATAATCTAATCTTGCTCTTACATATAATCTGAAGGAGCTGTTAAGATAAGGCGTAAAATCTGCCCTGAAAAGTGGAAATTTCAAAATGCAAAAATTGAGAAAAATTTTCGGTAAAAATATGAAGCTACTTGGTCCAGATATAAATCTTCTGTCAGATTGGATAAATTATTCAAAATAAGACTGATTTTTGGGTCAAAATAAGCGCTTTTTCGATAGAAATCAATGGAAAACGGAAAAAGTTTTTCTACAACATAGTCCCCCCCCCTCGGTTCAGAATGCCACTTTTACCAAAGGTGTATATGAATAAAACAAATTTTCTGGCCAAGTGGGGTTCTGAACCGAGGGGGGGGGGAACACTGTCCCACAGGCGAAAAACGAAAAAAAGGGGGGATGGATGACTATTTTAGAATCAGTATTTAGAGCGGTAAAATAAATCAAAATTGCCATTTTTTTTCTTTTAATATCATGTAACAATCTATTCAGAGTGTGTTCCAATCACATTATTAACCGTTAGGAAGGAAATAAACGAGAAAGTTGTCTATTTCTACGCTATGCGTATTTCGCGCCGGAAAGCTACATATGTGGCTGATAAATACGAAATATAGCCGTTTTTCAGTTTCCGGACTGCGAGTTTTGCCGATTATATTGATATAATAACATCAAGGTTAATTTTTCTTATCCAAGTTTGACATTGTAAGGTAGAGAAGTATAATAAACATCAAATTTATGTAAACTAATGCATTTTTTTGTGAATTTCCGCTCGATATTTGAGGTTTTCTCTCATCGATACCCCTACCTCTTCAACCCGTAATTATAACATCTTTCACCAAATCTATTTGAATAAAATACCTGCTAAGAATCTTCTGATACTTTATATTTTAATCCCGACCACTTTTTATCTGAAATAGAGGACAGCGCACGAGAAATAATCGAGTGATTTCAGGGCTAAATCAAGCCCTTATCTTAACAGCTCCTTTGAAGAATTACCATAAAATTTCACTCAAATTCTTGAAAGTACGTTGCAAAAAGGGTACTACAGGCAAACAGCTTAATGTACCAGCAATATAGACTTTAACCATTCGCCCTGTCCAGTAAGACACTTTCACATTAGAAATTTAGGTCTAAGGAAAATTACAGAATGTGTCTATTGAAACTACCTTAGTTTCTTTTAATTCATTTTGGACCCGAATGGTCTGTTATGGGTTGGCGGTATATTAAAAAAAATCTCACCTGGATGAAAAGGAGAAACATCCAAAAACGCTTCCATGTTGGGAACAAATTTGCTGCGTAGATTTCACGAGAAAATTTTTCATCAAGGACGTCATAATAAAATTAGGGTAAAATTAGATCAGAAGGCTTTTGGATTATCGGCAAGAAGAGACATGTATCGTTAATGCTTCATCACTGTGTTATCTGTCGTCCACTGCGCAGAAAGGTTTGAACTCAAATTGATCTTGGCTGAACATCTGTCAGACCGAGTAATCCTGCTTCTCCTTTCAGTTACGTAGGAGTTGATACTTGCAGACTAGTTAAGACTTTCTGGAAATTTAACAAAAATTACAGTCAACTTCTTTTAAAATTCGGATCTATACATGCAACAGAGTACATTACTATGGGTATTACACAACCTGTCTTTTATGGTGATATGATAAACAAAATAAAAAGGATCAAAGGTAGGCAGCATAACCATCGAAAATGAGTCAGAATCATCAAACGCCTTTTATACCGTGGATATGATCCTAATGTCACCAGACGGACACTACGCTTGGTACTTGACCAATCTACAGTCTTGTACAAGCGCATCCTTGAGACTTGCACTCTGACTGACTGTGACGACGGGACTCCATGACGGGCCCTGTCCAAACCTCTTTAGAGAAGACAGGGCCCCGACCACCTGTCCTCTCTGAATGTCAGTCGGACCCCTCGGGTGATTACATACATGAGCTCGCTACAGCCGGCAGAGCACGGACTGTATTACACATGCCCTCTTTTTATATCCATTTACATATTCATCTGTGTCTCTGGGGCCTCTGCGTTTCGCGGTCTTGTTTGTGTGATGTCATCTTACAGTGAGGAGGTTGTTTTACACCACAATTGTACGTTCTTCGAGACCTCTGGGTAATCGGAGAAGTGAGAGGGTTGTGCGCACGTAATCCAGGATAACCACACCATTTGCTACTTGCGTGACAGATGGCCGTCCAAAGTCGGCACCGGTTACCCATTGGTCTCGTCGGTTTATGTGTAGTCTTTTGTGTTTGATGTTTACATGTCGTGTGTCTCTTTTCCGTCTCGTGCTGTACTTGTCTTTTGTGTTTTTGCATCGGGTGTTTTGATGTTTTACTGTTGATGCTGCAACGGGGTCTTGTTGGAGATCTCCTCCCTTGCAGATATTGGAACGTTTTTGTGAGAAAGAGTAGTATTTATTTACTTGTGTACAAAACAAAAGAGGGGATCACCAGGTCGCCATAGCACTTCTATTTTGTAAGGATATTCTTTATATCGTTGAATGGTAACTTATTGAGCATCTGAAAAAAAAGTTACGATGTGTCTGGGACAATTATAGAATAGCGAATCGTCAGAAAACTAAGGGTGGTGAGTTGCGATAACAACATTTCTGATTGCACAGCTTTGTCTTTGGCTGGGTTTTCGGTATATTATATAGGTCATACATGTATTAAGAATTAAGTTGTAACATTTTTGGCCATATTTTTCACTGAAATTAACTTCTGAAAATACACCGTACAAAAAAACTTGCAGCCGCTCAATTTTAGCAATGGCGCCAGGAAAATTGACTTTGTCTTTATTCAACCTATTTAGCATTACGCACTACTGACAAGGATTATAAAAAATCTAATAATACGAAAGTGTACACGTGTACAATATAATTGGTATAAATTCGACGAGCGTTTAGTACCCGGGTCAAGCATGTCTGATCCATGCTGCAAATGTATCTATTCTTAAACAATGCTAGTGAACCAGACCAGACACGCACGTTTCGGTCCCTATTCAAACAATGTAATATGACCAAAGAATGTCAAAAGTTAATATGTCTAAAATGTACCGAAAGAAGACTAGAAGGGTTGATGGAAAATAATGCTACAGGGCCCATGTTTAGACATTTTGATAACAGAAAAATTCAATTTCTAAATTCTACATATTTCCAATTAAAGGGACGGTGTCCCTGAAAATTAATTAATTTTACAAATTTTTGTAATGCAAAATCTTTCTTTTCATATGGAAGTATACATTCTCATTTGTACAAATTCAAATTTTCAGGCCAATCTAACGCACACTTTCGCAGTTATAGACCTTTAAAAACGTCATTTTGAATTTGGGGTGCGCAGCTCTAATTCATTCAACCAGCGGCACCTACAATGTATTGAGATTTTCCTATAGAGGTATACGGAGATTTGATTCTTTCAAAATCGGCAATATAAGAGTGGTTACTGCATATTTTTAAATAAATTTTTTTCGGGCTCTTTTTTTCCTCTATCTAGACCGTTTGGAGTAAAATTTACATTTTCAATAAAAAATTATTTTCAGGGACACTGCATCTTTAAATTGTGAATTAACTATTCTTATAACAATACATGTATACGTGTTATGTGACCGATTAGGAGGTAGCGGGCGGGGGGGGGTTATAAATCAGCAATATTATATTTTCTTTCTCTCAATCATGATTTCTGTATTGTGTAAATGTAATTGTCTGGACCATAATTCATATACGTATTTTCCTATAGAATATATAAGAATTACTTCATTGCAATGTCCTACTCAAGCAGACAGCGTGGAATGAAGGATTACAATTTGTACTTTAATTAAACACATAGAAGTATCAATATGATAATAATCAAGCTTGGGGGGGGGGGAGGTCAATGACTCCAGACAATTTGTGTAATCCAAATGTTATATTAGGGAGAAAAGGGTCTACAACCTTTACCTTTGACCCCTTCCCCTTAACAAAAAGAAAGGTCAGTTATTGATATAAAAAAACGACAATACTTAGTTTTCGAAAATGAGGGTACACAGCACCAAAGACTCTACAGAGATGGCACTGTAAGTACCTTAAATCATATTAAAACCCTTTTTCAAATGACAACAATTCTCCTCCATGTATGACGGGGTTTTTAAAGAAAACCTAGTGTTCTATAAGTAAGAAGGTACACTACATATGTAAATAACTTTAATAGCGTAAACCTACTAGTGTATGATACTCAAAATTTAACGTAGTACTTATTAAATACAAAAGTATGAATATATATGAAAATAGTGTAACTACGAAGATATGTTTTTTTAAGGGGGGGGGGGGCGTAATTTTTATAGTTGTTGACAGCGAAATTCTTATGAATAGGTACAGAAAAAAAACCTGTAAAAATGTGTAACTTCTATTTTAAGAAACAAAAACTCTGTCGATTACTTTAATATTAGTAAGAAATATGTCAATTTTTATATTTACGTTGAGTAATGGTATAAAATATGTCACTTTTTTTCCAAAACACATATAATACTCTCATGGTGTAAACTGTTTCTGCATTTACAGAGATATCGATTTGGATGTCATTTTTGGGGACTTCGGGTTGGATATAGAAGAATTTGATTCACGGTAAGCATGTAAGAGTCTAAATTCAATGAATTGAAAAAAAATCTTTTATCCGACAAATTCATTCCAAAATATGTGTGTTTGTTAGTCATACGGTATACGGTATCTATATTTCACAGCTCATCCGGTATGCTAGAGCATGTACTGATGTTTTGGATTTTCATAATAGAAATCTACAAATTACAAAGAAACTTTTAGGTCAAGGTTTTCGCTTTCACAAACTAGTAAAGACTTTCTGGAAATTTTACAAAAATTATGATCAACTTCTTTTGAAATTCGGACCCATAAAAGCAACGGAGTATATTACTTTAGGTATTTCACAACCTGCATTTTATGGTGACATAATTAACAAAATAAGAAGGATCAAAGGTAGACAGCATATGTATCGAAAATGCGTCAGAGTCATCAAACGCCTTTTATACCGTGGATATGATCCTAATGTCACCAGACGGACACTAAGCTTGGTACTTGACCAATATACAGTCTTGTACGAGCGCATTCTTAAGACTTGCACTCTGACTGACTGTGACGACGGGACTCCATGACGGGCCCTGTCCAAACCTCTTTAGAGAAGACAGGGCCCCGACCACCTGTCCTCTCTGAATGTCAGTCGGACTCCTCGGGTGATTACATACATGAGCTCGCTACAGCCGGCAGAGCACGGACTGTATTACGCATGCCCTATTTTTATATCCATTTACATATTCATCTGTGTCTCTGGGGCCTCTGCGTTTCGCGGTCTTGTTTGTGTGACGTCATCTTACAGTGAGGAGGTTGTTTTACACCACATTTGTACGTTCTTCGAGACCTCTAGGTAACTGGAGAAGTGAGAGGGTTGTGCGCACGTAATCCAGGATAACCACACCGTCTGCTATTTACTTGGCAGATGGCCGTCCTAAGTCGGCACCGGTTGCCCATTGGTCTCGTTGGTTTATGTGTAGTCTTTTATGTTTCTATGTTGTGAGTTGGTGTTCCTTGTCCCTTTTGTGTCTCTTTCTGTGGGTATCTGTTCTGTGTTTTTTGCATGGGTGTTTTGGGATTTTGCTGTGGGTGCTGCAACCTAGTGTTGTTGGAGATCCCCTCCTTTCTTTCTTAGTAAAATAGTAACTTTTTTATTTTTTATTCTAGATCACAACCAGTGCATGAAGCAAACCCACCAATTCAAACAAGCACCTACAGTGCTCAAGCAACCTGTACAGCGCCACCAAACCCAACAATTCAAACACGAACCTACAGTGCTCAAGCAACCTGTACAGCGCCACCAAACCCAACAATTCAAACACGAACCTACAGTGTTCAAGCAACCTGTACAGCGCCATCCAAAACAGGGAGTCAACCAAAAAGACAATCTATACTTAAAACATTGTAAGTTCTTTAAATTTTCATTCCTATAAAATACCAAAACGTATATTGTAATATTTGAGAGGTGATGTTCGTACATATATAGAATTATGCTATGTATTTACATGTGTACGCATTTTTTCTCACTAGGCTCAACGATGCAAAAAACAACAAGAGAGAGCTTGAGAACAAAGAGTAAGTTATAGTAATTACATATTGTTTTAACTACATGTAAATTACGAAATCAATTGAATTTGTTAATTGTTTTACGACTTTCAAAGAAAATCTTGATAGACCGAAACATGACGTTGAATTGTCTGTTACAGAAATGAGCACCAACAGAAAAAGAGGATAATAAAAACAGTAGAAGACGACTATGTACAGCCTTTAATGTGAGTTGATGTCTGTTGTTCACGTTTAACAAAAAATATTTCTGGATCATTATGATGAATACTTTATTGTAAGTTTTTGACAAAATTCTGAACTATAGGCATATAGGAATTTGTACTGTACTAGTAATTATATCACAATTTGTCGATAAAACTCATACACTAACTGTTTCCTCAGTGTATGTACTATATCGTGTTATTATTTAATCACATTCTTTAGTTTTACTATTTATCAAACAAAGTTAAAGAAAACACTATTCCTTTTTATCTAAATATTCTCTTGAATAAATATTGTTTTTCTTATTTTTAGACAGTCTAACACTTTACGGACACCCTTGGAGAGGAGAATGATAACATCGGAGAGGTTCCAAACTCTCCAACAAAAGACATTGTCCCTTCAAAGGGAAATGTGCGGCTAGCCAACAGGGGATGCTTACTCCTCCCGGGCACCTGGTCCCACCTCTGGCTTGCTAGGGGTCCGTCGATGCTTAATTTTGTGCTCTTATGTCCAGTGAAAGGAGAAAGGAATTCCTTAGATGGTACAACGAAAAAGAAAATGAAACTTTTCACTTTCAATCTGAAATGTTAAAATATTGCCGTTCCGATGTAGATATCTTGAGACGGGGGTGCTTAAAGTTCCGTGCTTTATTAAAAGAAGTCACTGTTGGAATTGATCCTTTTGATTATGTAACTATAGCTAGCGTTTGCATGGGTATATTCAAAACTCTTTTCTTAAAAGAGGAACGAGAAAGAGAAATTACAGATATAGTCAACGACAAATCTAAGTGGATGGCACAAAAAATGGAAAATGACCAGGAATATTTACTTTTCAATGACACGTGGATACCAGTTGGGGAATTACTACAAGACATGAATTATAGGATAGGCAATACAAGATTCCGAAAAAGTTCTATCGCAGCAGTGCCATCCAAAAGCTATGTAAGCAGAGATAATTATAGTAAACTTCTATACAATGGCTTGAATGGGAAATGGAAAAGAAGAGAAACGAGGGACGTCAATTGAAAATACAACATGCCCTTCGTGGAGGAGAATACAAAGTTCCCGGTACCAATTATAGGTGCGATGGCTTCGACGCACTGAACAACACAATTTATGAATTTTATGGTATGTTTCTGATTGATTGCACATTGCATTTTATTATCATCATCTTTTTTTCAATTCAAGCTTTATTTTGCGTGAGTATTAAATGGAATGTCGGTCAAATTTAAAAAGAAAGAAAAATGAAGTGTAGTTCTCCAACATGGGTTTGATATATTTTCTTCTAGGGTGTGCATTTCATGGCTGTCCGACGTGTTTTCCGAACAACAGAATTGAAATACATCATCCTACCACGAAACAATCTTTCGAGGAATATTGTATATTATAACCATGAAAAGAGGCGGAGTTGCGTTCAAGGGGTTTCAAATTAATAACAAAATGGGAACACAAATTCCAAGCAGATATCAAGAGACATTCTGATTTACGCCAATATATCGAATATTTGGACATACAGGATCGGTTGCAGCCTCGAGACAGCTTTTTTGGTGGACGCACAAACGCTACAAAGCTTTATCACAAAGCCCAAGATGGTGAGAGTATTCAATATTTCGAGTTCACCAGTTTATATCCTTACACAAATAAATACATGAGGTATCCTATAGGACATCCTAAAATCATTGTAGATAATTTTACAGATATCACAGACTAATTTGGAATTGCCAAAGTGAATATTTTACCACCAAGAGGATTTTATCATCCTGTGCTTCCCTACACTTCGAATGGGAAGCTTTAATTTCCTGTACGTCGAACTTGCGCCAACGAGGAAAATCAAACAGAATGTAAATGTTCAACTGAAGATCGATGTGTTGAAGCATTTTTTTTACAGTTATAACACGGATCTATCTATTTGGAGAGACCTGTAAGTCAATGTCATATGTATTTTATTTAGTTATCATATCACTTTAACAATATGTAATCATGTTTCGGATGAAAAAAGTGGGGGTTTCAAAAGGAAGTCTTACCTGCACGACATATAATGGTTTATCTAACATTTTATATCAATTTTAATATACGTCCCTGGTAAATGTGAGAGTGTCATCTTTGCCTTTCGTTACATTAGATGATTTTGTTTTAAGGTCAAATGCCTGGTAAATAGTGATTCAGTAATTCACTTTTGTCTGAAGTTTATGTTGTTGGTCTTGCAATACAATATAATCTGCATATATATTTTAAGTACTCATAACAAACACTCTCTGTTTCATTACAGTGTAACATAACCTCCTAAATGTAGGGCAATTTTCGTCAAGCTCGATAATGTATTATCTTTCAGTTCAAACTACCCAGATGCATAAAAGTACACCGTTTTCAGCAAAACGACTGCGGTTTTTCTTAAAGTGCCTCAACATTGCAAAATCATATTTTTCCTACTACTTGGTATTAATGAAACGCATCTTTTCCCGAAAACGCGATATTTCTGCGGTGAAGATTTAATGAATTACTTACACCGTCTTATCTTGATTAACTTTTGACCACCTGTGATCGCCGGTCTCCGGCGCTCTCTGTGGTCAGACGTACAAAGTGAAACGAATAGCCTGATCGTTGATGCTAACTCTGTATGAATAATACAGAGAAAGAGAAAGAAGGAGAAACTTTTGAACAGATTTTTAGATTAATTAATGACTTAGAATAGAGAAAAATGGATAGGGATTACAAAAATATACATTTTGAACACAGAGCACGATAAGAAATAATTTATATAGGCATTTACAAGGACTTCTTAACAAAGACTTATCAAGCATACATAGAGTACAGGCTCCTATTATGTATTTCCAGTAAAGTGTAGTTATCACCGGGAAATAATTTCGATTTAGTCAATATTTCTTGAAAAAATTAATTTCTTTAAAGTGTGAAATGTGTGTTTGAAATCCGAGAGTAACAAACAAGGGTTAAAGACAGAATTCTTCCGACCAAAAGAATGTTATATTCGGAAATATTATTTTTACCCTGGAGGAGATCGAGACTTCCATCTATTTTCTTCATTTTTCTGGGTATTTTAACTGTCTTTCTTTTTCTTCTGTTTTCAATTTATCCTATTTGATATATCAGTTCCTAACGAAGAAAATAAGATGGCTGGAATGGAAGGAAAGGGGGGGGGGGGGGGGGGTTAAGAACGTTCGAGCTGCGAACTTTCTTATTATCAGGCCGATATAACATGCCGAACTTTTGTAGTAACGTTGAAAATACTAGGCTAGCTATTTTAAACATACCCCCTCCTCCCCCCAATACTTCGTATATGGTGCTTACAATTGGACTGATCGTATTCCCACTTTACCTGTGCCTATATCTCGGGCCAAAGCAATTTTGACCTCTCATTGCTCTTACTCTTACATGCATAATGCAAAAAAAGAAACAAAGAAAAAACAAACAAGAACCAAAAAAAAAAAAAAACCTACCTAATCATGCACCGTAAACATGTATATATCTCTTATTCGAATATCAGTGGGGTTGAAATTAAAATGTCATGTGAACTTATGAAATGCTGTATTTCTGATCAAGTCTGATATAAATAAAATGTAGGGGAATAGGCTCTTAAAATAAACTCGTGAATATATCTGTCTATTTACCCCCAAATGTCTATTATCTAATTGAATTTTTTAACATTCCCTTTTAATTTTCTTGAATTGTAATAGTGTACAAAACACTACATAGTAAATGGGACAATAATTATCATTATTTCAATTCTATTTTTGTAGAATATTCTGTTAAATTCACTGTTCATCTATGCTTCATACTACTATCTGAAATGCTTTCTGTTTCACTCATGACGATTTCACCACACATGTGGTCAGCAGCAAGATTTAGCGATAAGACGCTCGGCTATCTTCCGCTGCAGGTGTAAATGGACACTAAAATCACAAAATACGGGGTTAAAACGCAGGAATTTTTGCAAATTAATTATGCAATCGCAAATTGATTCATATTTGTTATATGATGGACTTAAAACATCCTGTAATGTGGAGGCACTTTAAGGCACGGTCCATTTGATATTCTGGGGGGGGCTTGGGTTTTTTTCGAAAAAAATAATTTTGCTCTGAATTTTGATGAAAAAAATAAATTTGCTTATGGTGTGACAGAAAAAAAATAATCTTGCTCTTACAAGTATTCTGAATTTGAAGAATAACCATAAAATTCGCTTAAAATTCCTGAAAATTTTTCGGCTCGCTTCGCTCGCCGCATTTTTTCTTTCTATAAACATATTTTGGCTCGCTTCGCTCGCCAATCTTTTCTTATGTAATGGCAAGTTCATATTTGAAAATATCAAAAGAATGCATGTGACTGAAACAATTAAAATGCTTAAATACATCATCAATATGATTAATTATTATTGATTGATACAATAATGTATCGCCATAGAGTCTAATTTTATATACAAGCTTGGAAGGAGGATTGAAATAAGTTTTTCACTAGTTTTCATTTCTTCATGTAAAAACTTGCATCAGGCCCTCTTACATTTTACATGACCTTATATACATTTTGTTTACTTAAATTATATATCACATATTGTAAAAATCTTTCATCTCTCAGTTTAGAAGTGAATACAAGTTTTACATTATTTTTTTAAAAATAATATTTGGAGTAATATGAGTAAAAATAAAGAATTTCTATTGAAAAAACACAAACATTCTTAATATTCACATCAATTGTTATAAAAAAAATTTCCTTGCTCCAACTTTGCAAGAAAAAAATTTTTTTGCCCCGGTCCGGTGCGAAAAAAATAATCTTGCTCCGACAAAAAACCCAAGCCCCCCCCCCCCCCCCCAGAATATCAAATGGACCGTGCCTAAGTAAACCGTCCCATGGCCTCATTTCTATTCAGTTGTCATCGAAGAGGTGCCCTTCGGGATACCATACTGATCACACGTTTTGATTTAAATAGGAGAATAGGATCGGATTTTTTGGCGAGAAAAATTTAATTAATTCTATAGTGATTAAACCAAATACTGGGATACGTAAAAAACACATCAAGTTCTGGTCTTATAAAAGAAGTACAGGTAAATTCTCAAAAAAATATAATAGTATAAAGTCATACAATTTAATCCATTCCGAAGGGTTCAGACAAAAAAATGAAGGTTCTAAAAATTGTTTCGGCTGGCGGCCCATAACCGTCCTTTGTTCATGAATTTCAAATAGAGTAACTTAGATGATAACATGTTTTTGTTAATACCAGTACCCTTTAAATGCCTCACGTTGAAGAATTCATGTCATGAGGCACTAAAGGGTCCTAAGCCCACCAGGTAAATTATCACCATTTCTCCGTTGCACTGTAACTATTAAATTACGTTGATTCATATCATTCCTTTGAAAATGGAATAATACATTGTTGCTCGGTCTACGTTGAAGACGGAAATTAACACCTTTCCAGACGGTGCAATAACGTTCATTGTGTAGCAATGATTAGATTAATTCTTGAAGTAATGAATGACGGAGTCGTGGACTGATTACTATGAGTAGTTATCTTTAGCTGGCAATGAAGAATTATCTAATCATTGACGATAATTGTTTGATGGCCTAACAATTGGCGTTCAACAATTGGGTTATTTAACTGCTCCTCGGGCTACGCCCTCGGAGACAGTAGAATAACCCTTACTTACAGAAAATTTCCGACTTGCTTTGCTTGCCTGCATTTGTAGTTAAAACTCTGACAGCTTTTCATGAAGTATAGTTGATTTCTTAGATTAACAGAATTTAGAAACGACGTCTGACTTCATTCCTTAAGAATGTTGGTATTAGTTTCAAAAAACAAAGCAAGAGGTCCAATGTGATCACGTTGCTCAACTAAGATCATCAAGAGAGATTGGTGAAAATCTGCACAGCAGTTGAGATGGAAAGGCGTAAATGTGAATGATAGCAAGGTGGTCATCTTACATTTCGATCGAGAATATTCAGTACTTGTATTGTAAACTACGTAGTCTAAGATATCTTTGGGCTCGGGCCATGTGACATTCTGGATGGGCTTGGGGTTTTTTTCGAAAAAAAATAATCCTCTGAATTTTGATGAAAAAAATAATTTGCGTAAACTGAATTTGAAAAATTATCATTAGTTTTCGCTGAAAATTTCCCGGCTCGCTTCGATCGCCGCAGTAATTAATTCCTATAACGAGAATTTTGGCTCGTCATACTTTTCTGTTCATACATTTTTTTCTTTAATGGCAAATTTCATATTTGAAAATACCGAAAGCATTATGCATGTTTATGAAAATTTGGGTTTTCTTAAACATGTTAAAGGCTTAAATATCAATGTAATGTATAACTATTAAAGATGCAGTGTCCCTGAAAATAATTTTTATTGAAAACGTAAAATATATTCCAAAGGGTTTAGATAGATGAAAAAAGAAGATATAAAAAGTTGTGTTTAAATAATATGCAGGAAGGACTCTAATATGAACGATTTTTAAATAATTAAACCTTCATATACCTCTATTGTAAAAACTCAAAATATTGTACGTGGCGCTAGTGGAATGAATTAGAGCTGCGCACCCCAAATTCAATATGACGTTAGTCTATAACTACGAATGTATGCGTTAGATTCGCCTGAAAATTTGAATTTATACAACTGCGAATGTATACTTCTATATGAAAAGAAAGATTCTGCATTCCACAATTTTGTAAAATTAATAAATTTTCAGGGACAGCGTCCCTTTAATAAGATGCATACATCACTATATCAACAAAGAGTCTAACTTTGTGCTGTATACAGGGATATCGTCATTATCCATATTTGTCATTCCTACTCTAAATTTGAAAAATTGTCTGGAAGACCCTCTCCCTCTGACCCTCTTACTTGTACCTTGTATGAATTTTGTTTACTGCGGATTATATTATAAAATTCTCTTAACTCTCGATCTGTTTAGAAGTGAATTAATTTTTTTGCGTAAAAATTAGGAATTTCTATTGATAGAACACAAGCATAGGTTTTTGAGTAAAAATAAAGAATTTCTATTGATAAAACACAAACATTCTGATTTTAATATATTGCACTTTATTTCATTGCATGAAAAATCATCAAATCATTCACGAGGAGGTGAAAAATGCCGGCTCTGAATAAAAATGGTGAGTGTATCATGTTTTGTTTATCTCCCTCAGTCAAGGACTGTAATAACAATTGACAAGTCTTTACAGTTATCCTTTACATTATCAGATTATGAAGATGTTATGGTAACAATAAGTGGGTTAAGGTAGGAATGAATTTTTTTGGTTTTTCTCACCAAACTTCCTTTAGGTTTGAAAAAGAAATTCCTTGTTCCAAGTTTGCAAGAAAAAAGTAAATTTGCTCCGGTTCGGGGCGAAGAAAATATCTTGGTCCGACAACCCCCCCCCCTCAAGAATATCAAGTGGACCGTGCCTTAGTCGGAATTTGCGGACGCATCCACAGTAGTGTAGGGACGCTTTTGTACGAAATAAGTTTTTTGTGAATGTCAAAGCGATAGATTTACATGTGTCAATATCAAATGTCGAAGGGTTAGGGTTAATATCCATCTATCGCGTAAGCACTAGAATACTTCTACAGATTCAATGTAGAACATTACTTCTTAGACAGGTAGTACTGAATTAGATTGCCGTGAAATTGCAACTTAAAGAACATAATCAATGGAATACAGTGAAATTCTACAGTTTTATTGTGATTTTTGAGTCCCCAGGTGTGTCAAATGTGACGGACAAGTTCCATTTGTAAAGAAAGCTTACAAAACCTAGTACCTTGATTGTATATTTATAGAAATAAAGCTTAAATAATGAGAAATTAGTAAACACGAACTGTGCGGTTATATGCAGCCACTGTAGGAGTTCTGTACTTATCATATTTTATTTGCACCTTACACACCGGTAAATCTCCTCAACTTCATTATAGTGGGTATAAAAAACATATTTATAATACTGGAGAATATACTTATAAGAGTTCGGTAATTCTAGTCAATAAAACTGAAAGGTACATATTGTATATGTATGGTACCCATAAAATATGGTTAGTTCAGGTTACTGGTCGTGAACAGGAGCGTTCCTACGCTGAGTCATCGGAGTCAGAATAACCGGCATGTTGAGGTACCCCTGGGGGTTCAGCCCTAGAGGACGATTAAGGGGCGTCATCTTTGCCTGCCCACACTGATCGGGTATGAGGAAAGAAAATAACACTGCAAGTACACGCGGGAATGTAAGGAACGCGTCATGAATGATTTGGCCTTGTTGGAAAGCATCATGCGACGCGCAAGTGGTATGGGTTAGAATACCCCAAAACGCCAGCAAAGATCAGACAAAGACAGAATATAAATTTACAAGTTTAATTATGTACAATATATATATATATATATCGAAAATGATTAAAACTTACAATACAATGTCCGGATCAAAGTGTCCGTTACTGTCCACAAAGTCTATCGAATATATGGTTTCCGATAATCACAAACGTTCTCGAAAGCTCGGTGTCAAAACGTTGTTAAATGGATTAAAGTAGGGATGGGACGATTCAGGTATCCTTCGATTCGGTTCGGTTTCGAATCATAAGGCCGCGGTTCGGTTAATTTCGATTCGGTTCATTTGGATGAGATAAAGTACAAAATAATGTAAAAATGGATAAAATTCACAAAAAATGAAGAAAATCTCAATTGATTTGACCATCACTTTAGTCTAACCTTATACAACATAATAGTTCGCATAATAATCTGAAGAATGTGTGGTGTTTCATCAGTTTTACATCCATAATTACGGTGAATGCATGTGCTCCAACACAACAGCATGTACTGTGAGAAATTTTAAAAATATAAATACAAATTTCAACACATCATTTTTCAACAACCAAGTATTGACAGGTTTCACAGTATATATTTAAGTGGACGTAGCTTTCCTTACATGATATTTGGCAACTACAATCCCGTTTATTCTTGTTGCTGCTTGTACAAAGCTTCCTCGGACCAGTTCACGGAAAGCGAAAGTAGAGCTACTTTCACTTTCCTTTTCATGGGAGGTCTGCAAGTGGGGGGAAATGCACGTAAACCGGAGCAATAAGTGAATGTTCGTTCTTTTCATACATTTTGGCCTTCTTAAATATAATTTCTAAGCAGTTTCAAACATCTTCTGGTCACTATTTGACTTAAGTTTACTTTGATAAATTACGTCTGAACCGAATCGGAATCTAGAATTCTACGTCGGTGCATCGAACCGACAATGCTAATTTCGAAGCACCGAAATATTCGGTGCAACGCTCAGCCCTAGATTAAAGTCTCAACAAGTAAAGTATCCCAGTATATCAGAATAGATGAATGAATCGTGTGTACGAATGCCCCCTCAACACAGTTCATCGGAGGTATTTATACTTAATACCAATGAATTAATCAGAAGCTTCTAGAACAATGACTCATTACAAATGATTAACAATAGAGTAAATTCTAGAAATCACAGTCATGTGATGATAATGATGTAACAAAGAACATACTGGAATATTCTCTAATGAAATAAACATGACATAGTAAAATCTAGATAGAATTATTATGAAATCATTAAACAACATGACTAAGTACGTGTGTACCTACACATAAAGTAAAACTAAAATAATACATGACCCACAACACAAGTGACTGGCGAAATTACGAGCGACATCCCAGGCTTCCAAATTAATTGACCAACCGGTTTTCAGGAGTCGGTGCCCTTCGGCCATAACTGTGGGGGCATGATAATACCCTGGTTGTACTCCGAGAGCAGTATACAAAACCAAATAAGTTAGCGAAATATGTATTTGTGCGAGGCCCTATTGGCATGTGCACATCTTCAAAATGTCGCCGGAGGGACTGGGTAGGGCAGTGCGTCAATATGTACGCATGACTTCTCCTTGGAAGTACGGATAATCCGTTTGAGCAGTGCCAATACGTCTGTCACCATCGAGTGACGGTGTATTTGTGCGAGGCCCTATTGGCATGTGCACATCTTCAAAATGTCGCCGGAGGGACTGGGTAGGGCAGTGCGTCAATATGTACGCATGACTTCTCCTTGGAAGTACGGATAATCCGTTTGAGCAGTGCCAATACGTCTGTCACCATCGAGTGACGGTGTATTTGTGCGAGGCCCTATTGGCATGTGCACATCTTCAAAATGTCGCCGGAGGGGCTGGGTAGGGCAGTGCGTCAATATGCACGCATGACTTCTCCTTGGAAGTACGGATAATCCGTTTGAGCAGTGCCAATACGTCTGTCACCATCGAGTGACGGCACCTCCTTGGGTGCGACGAGGACTTCGTCACCATCGGGATTAGGAATAATGATCCTTTTACATGGTTTAACGGCCATCATCGGTCTACTTTTTCTCCTTGGGATGTGAATTAAGTGTTCTTTTTTCATGGAATCTGCCAAAGAATTTTGACAAAATCAATCCTCCTATCACAAATGATAAAATTAATTCTATAATGGAGATTTCAAGCTGAAAACACATTATGAATCAAATAGATGCAAAGTAATGCAGACAAAAACTCAAAACAACGCGATTTATTATGATATAAAATGAATATTATTATTACTACTATACTTTAAATACTATATTATTTCACAAACATCGATCAAATTTTCAGCTCGATCTCTGACTATGACCAGATTCAATTTCTGTCTCCAATTTATGATATAAATCAGGAGACGCTGACTTTCCCAGGGCACCTGGTCTCACTACGGAAAGTTGTTCACAAGGGGGTTCGCAACCGTTTCGATGGTAATTCTCAGGATTTTGCTTTATCTTCCCGACTTTAAGACTGAATAACGGCTAGGTACTTCTTTGATGTTTATTCATATTCTTTGTCAAATATAGATATTGAAAAGCCAGCATACATTATAGCATCTTCGCAATCCCAGGCTAAGATGCACCATGTTTTCTTATGTGAGTCAGAATGTCACAATTTTTACTGGCATGCATTAAAAAAATCTTATGCCAGTGCCTCTAAGTGAAGAGGTCATAGACCACTTCAGCGTGTATGCTTAGAAACTTTCTGATATAAACTATCATCCTAGTTTTGGAATTCAAGAGATATTGATACCAGTAGCTCACTTGTGTTTTTATAGAAGATTCCAGCAAAAATTCAAATGTTGTGACCCACAGAAGAGGGACTTAGTGCAACTGAGTGTGGGACTGCGATGATGACATTTGGTCATCGGACAGTGAGGAGGTGTTTTACACCACAATTGTACGTTCTTCGAGACCTCTGGGTAATCGGAAAAGTAGGAGGGTTGTGCGCACGTAATCCAGGATAACCACACCTTCTGCTATTTCCGTGGCAGATGGCCGTCCTAAGTCGGCACCGGTTGCCCATTGGTCTCGTTGGTTTATAGGTAGTCCTTTGTGATTGATGTTTCTGTGTTGTGCGTTGACGTTCCTTGTTCCTTGTCCCTTATGCGTCTCTTTCCGTGCTTGTCTGCTTTGTGTTTATGCATTGAGTGTTTTGGGGTTTTGCTGTGGGTGCTACAACCTGGTGTTGTTGGAGATCCCCTCCTTTGTTTTTTTGTAGGTTACTTACTTTTTAAAGTTCAAATTGAAGTCTGTGATATTTTAGCTATGAATGACAAATGACAAATATGGATAATGACCATATCCCTGTCTACAGTACAAAATCGATAATTCAGAAAATCAGAAACCGAAGGCATACAAAATCAGGATAAAACAGGAACCAAAGCAAACAAAAACAAAAACCTCCACCATATGAAAAGAAGCGAACTCCCGATATGAGAGTGAGACCAGGTGCCCAGGAAGAGTAAGCATCTCCTGCTTGCATGCAACACCCGTCGCTTCAATTCGGTAGAACTGTCACATCCGGTTACTTCCATTTTGGAAGATATAGAGTACAATCTTTGGTTGGATGGTTGAAATGGTCTATGACAGAATATCATCCACCATTCTGGATAGTGGGACATCATAGTGTATGACGAGTTCCCCATATCGACCGTAGAACTTCCTCAGTGACGATGTTAGTCGGTCACAAACATATCCCTGACTGAGAAGCTTATCTGAAAGACGCCTAGCTCTCAGAACAAAATCCGTATATTTGGTACTTGCTCTGGCATAGCGTATCAACTGAGATATGACCACGCCATAATGACCATATCCCTGTATACATTTAATATATTCTAGATATACATGTGTATTTCTCTTTAGTTTATGCTATATTCTCTGATCAAGATTTCGTCCGTCATGATTAGGGGATTGAAATACTACTTTTATTCGAGCATGGACGTACTCAAATTCATAACATGATAAAGCAATCTTGAAATTGTGAAATTATGATTCATGTATGTATGTGTAATAAAAGTAAACTTCGTATATAACGAAACCCAGGGGAACATGCAAGCAGGAGATGCTTACGCTCCCATATCGGGAGTTCGCTTCTTTTCATATGGTGGAGGTTTTTGTTTGTTTGCTTTGATTCCTGTTTTATCCTGATTTTGTATGCCTTCGGTTTCTGATTTTCTGAATTATCGATTTTGTGCTGTATACAGGGATATGGTCATTATCCATATTTGTCATTGATCTAAATTCGTTATAGCCATATTCCGTTACATGCATTTTGATGCTAAATATGTTTTCCTTGGGATGGCCGTTCTGAATAAATGAAAAGTTAAAACCAGTATTCAATAGCTATGTTGTGATTTTTAGAGTAAGCATTCTTTACAGTTGACATGCCGACAGAGTAATAGATGGTTGGCAATCATTTCCTCGTGTGAATACAACATGTCTCCTCATAGGTAATTAGTGTGGGGACAACAGACCGGGAGAGCAACTCTTTGATTATTAGTAATTATCTGTCCAACAGGTGCGTTAATTGGCAGTAAGTGTTTTGTATATACTTCCCTGACATTGTCGCCATAGCACTTTCTATATAGACATAACGTCAGACAGTGCATGAATTTTATATATTTTCATTTCCATGCTTCATTAACATCGACGACAGGTGCGGCTAGCAAACAGGGGATGCTTTCTCCTCCCGGGCACCTGATCCCACCTCTAGCTTGCTAGGGGTCCGTCGATTCTCAATTTGGTGCTCTATTGTGAGTGCTGTTGAGATTATCGTCAGGATCTTCTTTAACTCATTGATTTACATCATAAAAACTGGATGTGTCTAATTAAAGGACACGTTGTTTGTGTACGTCTTTAAGCCCCCTCCCCCACCTTGAGTCTCGTGCGCTTCAGTATCATCAGAGATATATCGAAAGTGTATGAATGCTACTTACATAAATTATCTGTCGATAAAGAAACAATTTTATCCCGTGCTCTTAAAGGGCCCACGTGCATACGTCTCAAATTTAGCAAATGTTCATGTAGATTGATAATAAAATTTGTGTTATCAGTATTCATTATTTACAGCTTGTGAATATCAAAAACTAAAAAAAAATATAGATAATTATATGCGTATAGTATTTACTACTTCACAAATTTACAAACTATTGTGTCTCTATACATATGTGTTCCTAAGTTATCATGGTCCTCGTCCGAATCCAAAATTAGAGTAGGACTTTTTCTTTTCTTTTGGGGCGGTTGCCCGGGTTTTTGTTTCTTTTGGGAATGGAATACAGATGCTTGAAGCGCACCTTCTTCTTCGAAATGACAAGATGAAACCAAATTTTTTAATTCTTATTCTTCGTTTCTTTAAAAATCAATAAAACGAAAAAAAAACCTGATAAAATCATAGCTTTAACTGTATGGATACTGCATGTCACAACACTTCTGGAACATCTCTATGCAGTTAGAGGTAAAACCCTAAGAAGATAAGTTTTTTTTTCTCTTTTTTTTCCGAAAGTTTATCTTTGTCGTGGATCATACTTGTACACTTTCTGCACAGATACAAAAGGTACTATATTGCAAGTACTTTGTCTTTTGAATCTGTACCTCCTTGACGGAAAGACAAGAAAGCCCTCTCATTCCTCCTATGGCATGGGTCAATTAAGCTTAAAGAAGTTTGTTTTTCTATGGGGATTATACTGGCCTTTCTCAAACGGACTCCATTCTGTCATAGACCATTTGAACCATTCAACCAAAGATTGTACTATATTTTATCCGAAATGGAAGTTACCGGATGTGACAGTTCTACCGAATTGAAGCGGCAGGTGTAACTTTCAAGCAGGAAATGCTTACTCTTCCTGGGCACCTGGTCTCAATCTCATATCGGGAGTCCGCTTCTGTGCATGTGGTTGAGGTTTTTGATGATTTGCTTTCTGTTTTATCCTGATTGCGTATGCCTTCGGTTTCTGATTTTCTGAATTATCGATTCTGTGCTGTATACAGGGATATGGTCATTATCCATATTTGCCATTGGTACCATCGCATGTAAAACCTGGGGTTTTCTTGGCACAAGGAGCATTGCTCGCGGAAATCAATCTTGAACTTGCTTGCCCATGAAAATCACCAGTCCAAGGTGTTGACAGACATGAATGGTGCATACTCCTCATTAATTCTCTTATAGTGACTTGTCATTAGATCACAATATCCAAGGAATGTTATTTGTGACTTCATGATATTATCTACAAAGTCCCAGCCTATCTCATCACCACCTTAGACAACAAATTGATACAATCTGCTTGTCAAGTGTAGCTTATAGTGCACGCAGAGTTGTTTTGCATGCAACAACTGTCATAAACCTTAAAAAGAAAAGAAACACACAAATTGGCAAATATACAGTAAAAAATTGATAATGCTTACAAATTCATTTGATATTTGTTTACATCTATACATGAACCTATAATATATTTTTCTACACAAACTTATATTTGATGTGTTTAAGATAATACAAGTCATATAATTAGCAAGCCATAATGACCCCAACAGCAGTAAAACATAGAAATTATCTCCATACCTATGACACTCTCAAAAAACTGTCTTTCCATACAGTGCAAATAAGAGAAATTAATTAATCCATTCTGGAGAGTGGAACATCATAGTGTATGACGAGTTCCCCATATAGACAGTAGAACGTCCTCAGTGACGATGTTAGTCCGTCATAAACATATCCCTGACTGAGAATCTTATCTTAAAGACACCTAGCTCTCAGAACAAAATCCGTATATTTGGTACTTGTTCTGGCATAGAGTATCAACTGAGATATGAACACGCCATAAGCAGGCGATGAAGGGATGTTGCTACTCAGAACAGGAAAGTTTGTAATGCTAAAATTGAAGTCGTCACGTTTGTCATAGAGTGAGGTGTTCATGTAACTATCAGTGTCGTAAGACAACATTATGTCCAAATAGGATTATTTGTCTCTGTAGTTTCTTTGACTTCAAGCTCCGAAGGATAGATACTGCTCAGGTAATTTTAGATTATTAATGGACAACACATCCTCTATGTATCTGTAAGTGAAGTTGAAGTCAGAAGCTAAGTATCTTTTTCCTTCAGAGACCAAAGATTGAATGAATTCAGCTTCGCACGAGTAAAGGAAAATGTCGGCAAGGAGTGGGGCACAATTGGTCCCCATTGGAATTCCGACTATTTGATGAAGACCTTTCCTTCAAATACCACAAAATGTTGTCGATCAGAAAGTTTTACATCTGAATAATATCTGTTTCAGTGTACTTATTTTCAGAATCGGACCGTTCTTTTTAAAAGTAGATTTTGTAATAGTTAACAGCAATAAATTTGTATTTGCGATTACCGTTCTTACTTGTAAACGCATTACTTTTTGCGAGTCTTTCTTTCAATTTAGAATGGGGAATTGTAGTGTAAAGTGTTGAAAAATCAAAGGCTTTGATCGAATGGACTCCGTAAAAATGAGTGGATTACTCACTCTAACCCTTACCCAATGAGTGGATTTCAGATGTTCTAAAAGTTCCTTCGAATTCTGTAAAAGCATTTTATTAAATTATTTAATTTAATAAAAGAAACTGCATATTACTATAATTACATGTTATTGCACATACTTACATGATAATTTATGATTTGTAGTCTGCTACATCTAGTTACCCTAGTACTTCACGGACCTTCCTTGATAGTGATCAAACAACTCGAAACCATGACCGTGAAACCACTTGGTCCACCTCCCACTCTACCACAGTAAGAGGGATTTATAGATTTTGAGTTATTAGAACTTGTGATTTGACCATTAAACTAGTTGCAACTACAATATTTTACTTGATATTACTTGGAATTCCAGCGCTAATCTCCCCCTATTTATTGTAAAAACATGTTTATAAAAGAAACTTAGGAAAGAATCCCCTCCTTTGTTTCATTATTACTATGATTACATATTATTACACATACTTTCACTATAATGAATGATTTTTAGGCTGCTATCGCTCGAAAATATATCTTGGAAAGACATGAATTTAGTTGCATTCATAAGAACAGATCGTGCCAAAACATTGCGGAAATACCGATCAATCATGGGGTAAGATAAAGTGTTTTATTTATAATTTTCTTTAGTTTTCTTACCTTTGGTCTCGGAACGAGTCTCCACGTTTCCACCAATTTCAATCTTTAAAAAATTAAGGTAAGTTCAAGAAGATCCTGACGATATTCTCAACAGCACTCACTATAGAGCGCAATATTGAGCATAGACGGACCCCTAGCAAGCTAGAGGTGGAACCAGGTACCCGGGAGGAGTAAGTATCTCCTGTTGGTTAGCCGCACCCGCCGTAGATGTTCATGTACGAAAATGAAAACAATTTATAAAAAATTCATGTACTGTCTGCGATTTCATCCAAATACAGTACTGCAACCCACTAGTTTGACAATTCTATCCTATCCTATCCATCATCCTACATCCTCCTTCTATCCACTCTATCCTATCCCATCCTAACCAATTCCCTCATTCTAATTCAGTTTTATCCTACATTCTATCCTACATGGTCATTATCCATATTTGTCATCCTATCCTATCCACCTTTTACTACTTCTAATCACATCAAGCGAGATTATGATTAAAACTAAATGACTTGATACAAAATCATGCATAAGTAGTAAATTATTTGTAATTATCGCTGTTTTGGATATTATTAAATGAAAATTTTTTTAGATGATTAAATAACGTTTTTGAACTTGTAGTGAACGAAACAAATTATCACAACAAACCTCCAAGTTTGTTTTTAATTGAATTAAAATTTATATCACCCATTATGTCAAGTAAGAAATTTCATTAGATCAAATATAATCAAATGAGTATGTTTGTCTGCTAAAATGACAAATATGGATAATGACCATATCCCTGTTTACAGCACAAAATCGATGATTCAGAAAATCAGAAACCGAAGGCATACAAAATCAGGATAAAACAGGAACCAAAGCAAACAAACAAAAACCTCCACCATATGAAAAGAAGCGAACTCCCGATATGGGAAAACTTAAAAATTAAAAAAAGAAAGATTGGATTGAAGAATAAAGTGAATGGAATGTAGGATAGGATAGGATGTAAGATAGAAATGGTTAGGATTGAGGTGAATAGGATAGGATGGGATAGGACAGGATAAGATTCTATCCTGCATCCTACATCCTATCATATCCACTTTTTTGTCAAACAAGTGGGTAGCAGGACTGTAGAAAGTTATATGGCGACCATATATTTCAATCTTTCTGCATGCTCTTTGAGTAATTTTTCAATCCTGTTTAGGACAATCTCGGTGTTCATTTGATTTTCCTCCACCATAGCTTCTATTATTTCTCTATCTGATTCCCACGGGATGGTTGGCTGTAAAAAAAAAGTTTTACAATAAATATCATTTCCAAATCTGTTGTATTTATTCGCAGCTAATGTTCAAGAAATGCACATATGTATAACAAAAATATTATTCTATTAAAATACTTACATATTCTAGATCTGACATCGGTGATAATTCCGGCTTCTTGTAGGTACTGATGTTAGATGTGAATACTTGTTTCTTGGGTTCTGAAAGAACTGAAAAACAAAGTCATTTTGAAGATAAATAAATCTTTAAAAAATCAAATAAAATAATAATTCTTAATCAAATCATAAAAATATAGGTATATGATTTAAATGAGAAACAGAAAGTAGATGGCAACTGTTGCAAGCAACAGACGGATTCCTCCTTTAATAGACCTTCCTCGGACCTGAAGTGTTAAAATCCGAATAAAGATGAAAAAAGAATAGTTGCTTTAGTACCTTATTCACTTCAGCAAATGAGTCAAAAGAGATTACGTCCAACTTGGGACTCTTATCTATTTATCAACAAAATAGAGGAAAAGATGATAAATACCTTTCATGTTTACGAAAGCTTTAAACTCCATGATCTATCAGTTCTAAATCCTCTAAAATTACTATCTCAAAAACATATTTGCACGATGAATTTGCAATGAGGACATAAAAATGACAACAGCATCAATATGCAATGAACAGACATGTCATGCTACTTTGAAAAAAAAAAAACGAAGAATAAGAATAAAAGAGTTATCTTTCTTATACCTTGTTAAGTTCAAATAAGAAGGACCAATTGTGAAAAGAATAAAAAAAAGGTATAGGACAACAACTTTATTCAACAAGTAAATGTTGTTATGACCTTGAGAATGACTATCTGACCTTGAACCAATGTCATGGATAAAAGATAAGTATTGGAGGTTATTTTCATCATGATTGATCTATATCTGATCAAACCTTAATAGTTAATAACAAAAGTCTCTTTTGACCTCGAAAACGAACAAATGACCTTGGGTCAAAGTCAAGGTGAAAAATTGTAAAGCAAGGAATATATGCGTAAAGTTTGAACTCTCAAGGTTAAATACAGATAAGGAATATTTAATCTTAAACAGCTCTCACGTTAGTCCTCATTCATTATTTAAACGTATTCTTAGTTCACGATTTTTATCGTTTAATTAACCTTAGTTATTGATTTGCTCACGATATTACCAAATAGTCCTTATTCATTTGTATCAATACTGATTGAAATACGTACAATGGTTAGCGCTTATCTCATTCACGTTTGTATTCAATTTTTCTTATTCATAGCGGTAGTATCAAATTATCTGTATTCATTGTATCGTGATAAATGAGTAGCGCTAATTATCCATTCTATCGTGAGCGTGCGCGGAAAAAAAATTCTATCGTGAGAGTATGCAGAATAAACCGTTAGCGTATGCATAATAAACATTACAATGGAGAATAACGTGAATGAATTAATATTACGACTCAAAACTTGCAAAACGAATAAATCTCATTCAGAATCCGAATTTTGTTTATAATCTTATGAAATTTGTACATTTTTATCGGATTTTTTTTTATTTGCTAGCTAAGTATTATACGTACTTTGTACTAATCTAAATTCATACAACGATAATATAAATGTAATACATGTATTTCTCTACCAAAGTGGTCTGACCGGGCGGAGATAATTCAATCAAGCAAATGAGAACAATCGATAAAAAAATTAGTTTACACACTGTTACATAGAGTATGAAATGCCTGTATAATTATAAGATTACGTATTTTGACATCTTGTATCACCTGCCTAGGATGAACTCTTCCGATGACCAGGAAAAACTATGCTTCGCCCTACCACAACAATACCTGTGTTATTTCAACAATTACCTGTCATGTGGCACGAGCTGTTTATCGTGTGTATGATGCGTGTCAAATCGCGTTATTTTATTTTTTCATTTTTAATGCCGAAATTAATTATTAATTATTCTTTTATGGTACAGCAAGCTACTGTCAATATTTAGGAAATTGTCTTTCTCGGTGCTTTCCCTTTTCTCTAATTCTTTATATTGATAATTTTGAATAATTTAATTTTCATTTCCAAAAAAAAATCAGTATTTTCGTCTTCCGTTTATGTTGATACACATTTCTTTTTCTTATGCAAGATTTTTTTTTATTTTTGTAGATTTTCATATACATATTTTTATGCAAGATATAATCCAATTGAGTTAAAGAAGATCCTGACGATAATCTCAACAGCACTCACAATAGAGCACATAATTAAGCATCGACGGACCCCTAGCAAGCTAGAGGTGGGACCAGGTGCCCGGGAGGAGAAGCATCCCCTGTTGGCTAGACGCACCCGCCGTCGATGTTTAAGCACGAAAATGAAAACAATATCTAAAATTCATGCACTCTCTGACGTTATTTCTATATAGAAAGTGCTATGGCGACAATGTCAGGGCAATATATTCAAAACACTTACTGTCAAACCCCTCGCGGGGAACTTTTTACGAGCTCCACACGGCAAAGGGCATAAGTGTGACACAAATGAGTTAAAGAAGATCCTGACGATAATCTCAACAGCACTCACAATAGAGCACATAATTAAGCATCGACGGACCCCTAGCAAGCTATTTTTTATACTAGTATTTACACAACTAGCCCAAGAAACCAGACTCGGATAAAGAGTTGTTATTATCTGTGATTTATACATCTTTTACATGTACGCATGAAAACTTTATATTAATTTTTTGTCTCCAAGATAATCTTTTTTTTAGCATCACAAGATCAAATCAAACTTGTACAACAACAATTGTCTTAGAATTTATAAATTTCGCACAATAATCCGAGGGTGAGTTCAACAAACTCCTACCCTACCCCCTTCCGATTCGGCGCTTTGCGCCTTCACCAGAGACTGAGTCCTCCCGGGGAATATACCCTCCTCAGTCAGGAAACGACAGCAAATCAGTCTACTGTGAATTAATCTGTAAATAATTAGATATGCATTTTTCGCCTGGATTATTTCAAACAAACATGGTTTTTTTTTCATCTTTTTGAGATTTTTTGTATGTATATAACTTACTAGTTTTAAAATTTTTTTTTCTTATTTGACAACGTAAAGACTTTATACAATATAGCTATAACAGGCATGCGCGAGTTAACGCACTTTCCCATTCTGCTCCTTGTTAAATAGGTCAGTTTTAGGTTGCAAATTCATGGTGGTATTGACATAATAAATGTATTATTTAATATCTAATCAATTGATTTGAAGGTTTATCTCAACATAGAAATTAATATATCTCCAAGAAATGATCTAGAAATAAGTAATTTTCTAATTTGAAATCGATGACTCACTACGCGAACAAAGAATTCAGTCGCCATTTTGACCTCTTCATGACATATGTAAATTGCCTATTTTGCATACAAGCACGTGTTTCATCTGGGTCAGTGGGATGTTTTCTTTGAGGGAACATATCAAAGTTATATTTTGATACCCAACATGACGTATGCACCCCATATATGGAAAACGGCATTGAAAATAACACGATGGTTCGACTTTAACGGCGCCTAGCTCTTAACCTGTACGTTTTGACAATATATGGACAAGCATTTTTCAAAAGCAGAATATATGGCCTTTTGATTCGTGATGGAATATCTATGATTAATTGATGCACGTAGATGCACAAGCCTAAAAGACGACACGGATCTATTTTAGAAAACGGACATTTTTTCATCAGGGGTAAGTAACTCTTTTTTTTATGCAGAGTTATCCGTCTCAATATACAGCGAGGAAAGTCATTTAAAGTGTAAAATCGCCAAGTTCTTCTATTTTTACGGGATTTTTTACATATATATTGTAAGTATATATTCAATTGTTTAAAATAAAACCAAAGATACATCTTGAACTTGTCATACGACGAATAAATGAAATAATCCAATCTTTCATTCTGAAAATTAGCCGGAATTTTCTCTGATCATTTGGAAACGTTTCAAATCATAGTAAAACTCTTGACTATGTAGTTAAATAATAATTATATGTTGAATTACGCCAATTTATGTCATATTTGAAATGAGAACAACGTGAATTTTGTATTAATTACTGGTGTGTGGTTTCTTATTTAGCATTTTACCAATTTGGACATAATTTTAAAATTATGCCCAAATTGGCAAAATGCTAAATAAAAGGGAAGGGAATGGGATAAATTATTAAGGTTCTTTAATCAAACCGATTATATGTTGGTCGACAGATTTTATCAAATTCAGAACATTTTTATTTCAAAGCAAAGTTAGAAACATTACCTTTATTATAAAGTTTATTCAAATTATTGACTTCAGACACACACTGAAGGACGAATGAGTGAGAAAAGAGAATTTGAGGCTGATAGAGACAGTGGCGAGTCTACATATTGCAGCGACATTGTGCCCCCCACTCGACAAAAGAAGAGAAAAAGTATTCTAAAGACCAGAAGGGTACGTTGCATGCATCTCACTATATCAACAAACATTATGCTTTATGATAAATTTAAATTTTCAATCTTCAGTCGAAACCAAATAGACAATGATCATGATGATGTAATTTACAATGAATAAAACTATTTGACTTCAGATTTGTAATTTAACATATTTTAGGAGAGAGACGAAGCTTCTACTTCCAAAGTGATTTTGATAGAATCTGACTCGGATGCAGAGCAAGAAATACCGGTAGAACAAAGTCAAAGTATTTTCAAGCGTTTCCAATTATCAGGTAATTTATTTGCATGATTTCTCTATCATGCTGTTCGTAAGACGTCCTCCTCTTTGACTATTCCGTTGTACTCTGATACTGTTTTACTATGAGCGTCTCTTTTTTTGAATTTGTATCTCTTTGTGAATAATCCATCAATGAAAATGTGTGTAGAACTCTGGTTGTTATGGAAACATAACAAGCAACCTGTACAGAGAACTAATCCACGCCTTATTTTTAATTGACAATCTGAATGGACAACTTCTTTAACATTCCGAGCCAAGCCACACCCATTTAATTGACGGTTATAGTGATGATGGTTGAACATGACATAACGCCAACTACTAGTAGATTATCGGCATTTTCAGCACCAAAACGCACACCAGATTCATAAAAATGTATTTACCAACTTGATTCGCATTTTTTTAAATCATTATTGCAGAATCTGGAATGATGATAGTGACCATAATTTTATGTAAACATATACAGACGGCTTAAAGGATGTACTGTTCCTTGCGCTGGGTTTAAACACGTTTAGTGTCGAAACCGCTTATACCTTTTTTGTGCTATTTATAAAATATATATATATATATTTTATTGGTAAAGAACTGACTCTCCATAGTTAATCATGCCTTACAGAAAAATATTTCTGTTACCGCTTTCTTTGTATATTGTTGTAACGTTGTTGATGTCAATGACCGTAAGTAGGACTTCACGATAGGACAGTGTCACGGGACAAAGACAGACAGGTCATTGATAAATTATTATCAAAGTAAAGAGCTGATTACAATATAGAGTAACCATACCATTATCATTCTTTTGGAATGATACAAATAGTTTCAAATAGCAAGTTCTTTACCCCGATCGTTTTATCTAGACTATTTTTTTTTCACAGGAATAAATAACAAACTAAAAACGAAGAACAAAATAAAAGGTTCCAAGTTTAATTTTTGATTTCAAGTTTGAGAAAATTACATCACTGTTGGACTGTCAGGTTCTTAATAACACCATTGTTGGGTTCCGCTTTTAGTAACACCATTTCAACTACAGGTGTGTAACTTCCTCCTCCTCCTCCGTCGTCGGTGGGGGCCCTGCATTGGTGAAGCTTTCCAGTGGAAATGCCGGAGGTGCGCGGACACTCCTCGTCCGCCGGGGACGGGCACGTCTCACCAGCGAACGAAACTCAACGTCCGAGAAAAATCGTCTTTTCAACATTTTTAGGCACCAAATCAAAACGATCATTATGATCAGTATGAGACATGTTACTCCTCATCCCAATGCCTTGTCCACTGTAAAAAAAAGGCGACAATAAGTTTCATTCTGAAGGGAAAGAAACAAAAAATAAAATCTAGACGTTTACTTTAAACATTATATTTTTTTTTTCGGATTAGACACAAGTTTTACAATCTAGTAGTATTTAATATAATTAACAATCTTATAGACATTTGTACATAATTTCTTTGAAATAATTCTCTTTTATTATAAACAAATACGAATATATATTTATGTTTAACGCATAAAAGCATATTTTTATGTATGTAAAGTAATATTTACCTCATTCGCTAAATTACACCAAGATTACATGAAACAGAATGAAAAAAAGAAAACAAACAAACTAAACATAAAAACAGACACATACTACAAATAGAAGTCATGCATTCAATTAACAAAAAAACGTAATTAGTTATTAGAATTTTATTAGTAATAATGAAAAAAAAAAAACAATCATTAAAATAATAAATGGGGGAAAAAAGTAAATTGATTCTTGTGTGTAAATATTTTCTTAAAGTCTAACTAAATGTCTACTCAATTATGTTTTTGTCTATTTTGGTACCATTTCAAACTCCACTATCGATTTATCGCTATCACAGGCAGTTAATGAGCAAGGTCTGTAAATATGTTTATTACGTCTTCTTATATATATTGGTATACACATGCTGGATAACACTAATGGTACAAGTAAAATGCCAAATATTGTAATCGGGTACCATTGCTGGACACTTTCTGGATGTATTGGTGCGTTGAATCCACTGTGGAATTAGTCGGGTTGGGGGATAGGGTAGGGGGTTCAGACATCATGGTTGATGTGATGTGTGAGGGTAGAGACCGGGACATGTCGACCCTAATCGGAGGGGAAGAGGGGATGGGTAACTGGGTTTGGGAGAGGGTCGGTAGTAGGGTAAGAGGCATGTTCAATCCCAGACTAAAGGTTGGGGTGGGTAAGGATTGAGATATGTTTGCCAAATCCATACTAGGGAAGAGATTTGGTGGGCGAGTAACGACAGATGTGGAGTTTATATTCGATTCCAGAGTGGGTGTCGGGTTGTGAGAAATGGATGGGAGGGGAGTAAAGGAGTTTTCAAAAGATATGTCCTGTGTCTTAGGTACGCTATAGTGGTACGTAGACGAAGGCGCAATTGAATCATGGAGATAGTACGTTGACGGCGAGAAGATAGGAGCTTGTCCAGTAGACCCTAAAAGAAATTGTAAGTGAAAATTCCACAACTGAAGAATATGTTCCAAACTGTGAATTTTGAACAAATCAAAGAACAAAAGATCTTAAATATACTTACAGAAGGCTTGCTCATCAGAATCCATGTTTCCGTTCTTTGAGTCAGGACTTTCTGTAAAATAAAGTTTCAGTAATTAAAAAATATATATCGAATAGAAGATAGGTGATATTTTAACCCCCCCCCCCTATTTTTTCTATTCCTTTTCTACATGATAACATTTGGTTTACAATTCTGATAAGACAAAATATTACCCAAACAATCAACGAAAACCCCGTCTTTGTCTATGCGACAGAGTGGCATGACTGGTCAAGACCCATTACGTCATGATGGGAACGGGTATCAGTTCGATCTATTTATAGACATTGTGCTAATATCGTGAGAAAGATTCACTTACCGATTTTGCAGGTGTGTCGTTGCCTACTTCTCTGCACGGTGATCTGTGAGACGTTGAATTGACACAGAAATACATAATTATCAATACTTGCACCACATCTACCATGAACAAAGACATTTCTAATCATGTAATCTGAAAAAATGGATTTGATTGTACATGGCACTGATACTGTATCAACTCCATAAACGCAAACAACAGAACTTTCACAAGTGGCATAATTCTTTTCTACATCACATAACTGACATGATGACACAACAGCAATAAGATAAAGATGAGCGAGAAGAAAAATCATCTTTACAGTGGGTTTTTTTTTCACTTGGATGGATAGATTGAGAATGAGACAATTTCTCTATCATTTGTACCCTATTGTTTTATTTATTTATCTTCTTTTACCTAATTGTTATCAATGATTGAAATATGTGTTGATATAAAGTTTCTGTAATTGAGAAATTGAGTAGTATCACCTATAATGTGGGACTTCACGGTCTTATTTATTTGTCTCATTTATTAACTTAACCTAATTTTTATCATTGATTTAGATATGTGTTGATACAAAGTCTAAGGAATATTTTTCTAGAGGCAATGCCCTTCTCATTTAGATTACAGAATTTATTTGAACTGTCGCACGTTGACGAGGGGAGGAAACTAAATTTGACACACCAACGATGGAAGGAAGTAATCTACGATGAATTGAAAAGAATAAAATTTAAATGAGCGAAAAGAATATAATTACATTTTCCTTTTACCCTAAGGATGGAAATTTTTGTTGTTACTCATTCTTTCTTTCTCTTGAAATTTTGAATACCTGGTCACATGATCTACTTGTATAAATAAGCGTTTGGGCCCGAAAATACCGCACTCTTTCTGACAATATATTTCTTCAAGAAAAATATAGAAAAAAGAAATCATGAGCGGGTAAGTAACATTTAATAGGTTGTTTTTTTTAGAGAGAGAGAGAAAAAATATTACAACCAGTATAGTGGGTTAATTTTTTTCTTTTCAAATAATTTTTCTATCATCTCAAATGTTTCAGATTTTCAAATTTATTGAGACTGACCTGTTGTTTTCATTTCTTTTTTTTTTGTAGATGTACTTGCAAACAAATTGAGGAAATCATACAAGTTATGAGCTTCCTTGCTAATCTTATTGAGGAACTTGAGTGCTCGTAAGTTGTGTTTTTTTTTTTTTTATTAACCTATTTGAAATATTTATGTAATTTAACTGTGATTTTATAATGATCTTGCATTTACGAATTTTGTTTAAATTTCATCCAATGTTTCATTTTTGATTTGTGGTTTTCTTATGAATGAAAAAAAAAATATATATATTTGATTCTGTTTGTACTTATTCGGGTTTTTTGTTTTTTGTTTTTTAGGATTCACGGATCCGGGCAACAGATGAGGTAATTTTCAATTTATTTATTTTTATTTCAATGAAAAAAAAAATCAGCCAATATATGCTAGACTTTTTTTTTCCTTAAATGGTAATTCATAGATAAAAATATCAATTGAATGCAAAATTCCAATTTTTTTTACAGATTTCTGTATCAATTTTTTTTTTTTCAATTATAGTATATTCTATATTTTGAATTTCAGTTCCACTCCGGCGGACTAGCGCGTACGGTATGTTTAATTTTCTTTACTGAAATTAGCAATCTTTCACATCGGATTACCAGATATCTTAAACACTACATTTTCTACCTTATTATGATTTTTTTTTCAGGCTGGATTTGGCACTCATCATGCCGCAGCTTACGCCACTAAGATTGTAAGTTTTTTTTATCTATTTATTATGATTGATAAAATAAACATATATTTGTTGCAATTACCAAGATGGAAGATTGAATTAAAAAAAAATTATGTTCGTAGATTTGCGACACCGGAACTTCCCCAACTGCCCATAACGCCTGGCACCTTCGGTGAGCCGGTCCCGGGCCCATCAGGCACACAAAAACCGGGATCTACAGGAACTGGCGAGCCACAACCGGGACCATCCGGAGTCCAGGGACCATCGGGCGAGCCCACGCTGAGCGCGGGATCATCCGGAAAAACTGAGGCAGCTAAAGTAGGAGAATTGTAAGTTTTCTGAAATTTTTTTTTAATTGTAAGTCTTCAGAAGTTTGAGCTTTTACATGACTTTTAGAAAAACAAATTTTAATATATATATATATATATATATATGTACATTTATTATTATTATTATTTTTTATTCTTATTTTATTTTATTTTTTTTTTTTGATTTCAGAGATTCGACAATATTATGGGGATCATCTTTTGAAATCCCCTCTCCTGGGTAAGAACATTTTTTTTTCTAATCATGATTCAAATTTTTTTTTTTCTAATTATGAATCAAAATTTATAATGGGCAGAAAAATAAAAAGACATATTCATAACTTTAATTTATATGATTTTTCTTTCATAGGAGATCAAGCAACCCCATCCTCCTTAGTGAGGAAAAAGTGAGTTTGAATTTGCATGCATAATAAATTATGATAATGTAATGTCTTTTTTAAAATACTTTAATCAGAGTTTCATTCATTTCTTATTTGCGTTTATTTATTTGTTACATTACGGTACTTCATATTACTTACTTAGTACTCCTTTCAAATTATAGAAAGCACAGGAGGAAAATCACGGGGAGAAAAAATAAAAAAAAAAACTGTAACAAAGAAGGACAATAATATGGACAATATTCCCCCCCCCCCATATGGATTTACGGTAACGGATTCAAAACTTATGGAATTTATATATACTTATGCATTATATAGTGAATTATGGAACATATAACAGTAAGGAATATGTAACAGTGAATGATTATTACAAAAATATGGATTTGTCTTAAAATAAGGAATGGATCAGAGAAAAAGAGGTAAGAAAGTATGAGAAATGAGGGAATATATACTTTTAGAAGAGAGAGAGAGAGAGAGAGAGAGAAAGAGACTTGATGTGTACTTCTTTTTCCAGGACAGAGCAAAGTTAAAATTTGAACACTTGACTTTATTTACTTATCAATATAGAGCGAGCAATTATAATTGGTAATACTAGAAATTACATGTACATATATAAATAATGTGATACGTAATTTTTCATACACCTCATTCATTATATTATATACCATATTTACTTATATATATATGTGTGTGTGCGTGTGAGAGAGAGAGAGAGAGAATGAGAGAGATTTATATGTAAACTATATATTCTATTCATTATATATTACATACCATATTTACTTATATATTTAAGAGAGTGAAAGAGAGAGAGAGAGACTGAGAGAGATTTATATGTAAACTATATATTCTATGACTATTAAATTCAATGTAACTTATGTCGATGTTTGATCTTGTTTTCCTATTGAATGGATGTATTAATGTGAAATTCGTAGCGTTTTTCTCGTACTTATAAGGGGATATGTGACTTATGTGTCCTACATTTTGTCCGGTGAATTAAAAAGTACACGTCGTAAAAGTTTGTATTTGAATTTCCATTCCCTTAAAACTGATTATACTCGCTGCAGTAAGCACACGTGTCGTTCATACGTCACATTCTTTCATAATCTCAACACACTCATTCATTAATACATGATTGATCTATACATTTCGACAGGTTGATTTACATACATCGTAAAAAAGGGCACTCGAACGTATCCTTCCATTCACTTCCCATGAATGGCTACGCATTCCAACGTGTCATTTTCACATCACATTTCTACGTCAGCTACTAGCAAGTAGCGTTATCCAATCAACAGACAGGGAGCATTACCTTATGCTTATTTCGAAAATAGCGTCCCTGCCCGAAGCTCTTGTATCACTCTTGAATTATACCACCCTTTGTTCTCCTAATTGCTTAATAATAATTGTTTTCATGTTCTATACGTTATCCAATCAACAGACAGGGAGCATTAGCCAATGAACAGAGAGAAACTTATTTCGAAAATAGCGTCCCTGCCCGAAGCTCTTGTATCACTCCTGTATTCTATTACATCACCCTTTGTTCTCTTAATTGCTTATAATAATTGCTTTCGTGTTCTATACGTTATCCAATCAAATGACACGGAGCATTAGCCAATGAACAGACAGAAAAGGCGGGACTTATTTCAAAGATAGCGTCCCTGCCTGAAGCTATTCATTCACATTTGTATTATGTTGCATCATCCTTTATTCTCCTAATTGCTCATCAATTGTTCTCATGTTTTATACGGGTATATATGCTGCTAACATGTAATGATTAAATATATTATCTTCAAATTTATTTCTTAAATTATTTCGTGTTTTTCATATGTAGTTTTTTTTTAATTTTTCTCTCTTAGACATGACGGAATTTCCCCCATACTGAGACAATTGTCTCAAGAAAGGTAATTATTAAAAGCGTATTTTCTCTTGTAACTATTTTCTTTAACTGATAATGCATTGGAAAATATGTATGACATATAGAAGGGAAATATATATCATTTCCTGTTTATTGGTTTTAGAAGATTGAATATTTCCATTTATTAACTTTTTTATAGTAATTATTCATATCTTTCCCTTTATTTCGCTGATTCAAATTCACTAATTGATCTTATTTGTTATAACAGTGGAGGTACACCCAGGTCTGGTAATAGGAGGAGGGTGGCGTAAGTACCATTTTCTAATTTACGTGAATTTTGAAGACTGTATTACAACATTGTATCCTATGTACATCTGTATATTAAACATTGTATCCCATGTGTCATCTATCACCATATAATAATAATTTTCTTTACAGTTCAACGCCGACGGGACCTCCCACAAAAAAAACAGGTAAATACCCCTCTCTCTCTCTCTCCATCTATATACAAAATGTACTCTGTAATTGTATGAATCTAAGATTAGTGAGTCAAATTGTAATTCTGTGAGTCATAAGACTCACTGCATGGATTATGTGTCACATCCTGCTATAGCTTTACAGATATGCATACATATCAAAATTAAGACAGTTAAGGGAGCAACCATTTTATTTTTATGGGGGGGGGGGGGGGGGGGGGGGCAGGAAGACTTTTGCCAGCCGGAAAATTTTTTCGGCCATTTTAAGAGCCGGAAAATTTTTTTCCCCGTCCCTTCGGGCCGGATTTTTTTTTTTTTTTTTTGTAATTTTCCAATGTTGAAAATTACCCTAAAGTTTAAATAATTCAGCGTGATTTTTCGGCCATATTAAACATCAAACACACAATGGGTTCATCTCTTGCCAGCAGCTCACTTCATTTTAATTTCTTGAATGGCATATGGTGCCTATAATCTGTTTACTAAAATGATACTCAACGGAGACAGGCAATATGGTGCTAATGACTTTTGAATTTGATTTATTCACTCCAAATTGCGTAGAGTTTGTTCCATTTTTAATACTTTGTTTATGATACACAAAAAAGTGTTTACTGGGCAGTGGAACGGTCGGAAGAGAGGGGTGAGAGGCAATTTCGTGATCCGGAAAAAAATTTTCGCCGGCCCTTTGGGCCGGAAAATTTTTTTCCCTAAAATTTCGATCCGGAATTTTTTTTTTGCAAAGTCTTCCTGCCCCCCCCCCCCCCATAAAAATCAAATGGTTGCTTCCTAAGTGTTATAAAATATACCTCTTTTGTAGGTTACAAGGTCATACTCACAAGGTATATTTATTATGACCAAATGTTTACTTTAAATGCTGAGGTTGCACATGCGTACTACAACAAGGTAAGTCTCGTCAAATTTTTGAATTTTATTTCTCATCTTCATGTACATGTACCTGTTTAGTCGGATAATTTACAGATTTAACAATAATATTTATCGGCCTCCCGTATCCCAACTGTGCCTCATAAACTACCAGAGGCCACAATTGGGAGACGCTTGATGTGACGCGGTGTACATAAACATTTTTCCTTTCAACAAGGTTAACAACTCGAACGACAGAACATCCGAAGAAAAGCCGCTCGCTGAGCGAGCTGCAGCGAAAATGTATCGAATGTACCGACCTAAAACTATCGCAACAGTCCGGCAGTGTGACAAATTTTGCCCTTCCTAGAAATTTATTAATTCGATATAAGAAGTCTACTAACCGAAAAATCTACATATCGCACCATGGTTTATCGTTTCTGTATAATTTTCGGTCTATTCTGAAGGTTATGGCCTTATCATATAAATTAATGTTCATAAATTTAGCGACTTCGATCAAGAACAATAGCTCCCGTAGTTCGACTATAAGTAAGATCGAATGCACTCTAGTTAGCAGGATAAACGTAGTTTTTCTAACTTTAGTTTTACCACCTGTCAAGTTGTCAACCAACGGATGAGCGCCGGTAGATTTTTGATCAAGATGGCGGATAATTCTAAGGTAGATGGAAAAGCAAATGAATATTACTTAGAAATCTACGTATTGGTGATTATTTCTTGAATGCACTTTAAGGGGGTTCGAGTAACGTTATTTTTACACTGTTTGGATGTTCAAACTAACGTTATTTTTTCTCTAAACTAAAATCTATTGTCAGATATTCTACAATGTATAAAATATATGCATCGTGCAGGGCATCTTTAGGGTCTAATACTTGAACAAAGTCGGGCATTCTTAGTGGAAAATCATATTTAGCCCAAATTTTGAGTATATCCAAGGAACTCTGAATATAAGGTACCTGAAGTCAAATTTTCTAATGGAAAAGACTTGCTTTAGAACTGCAGGTACTATTTATTCGCAATTGAGGACAAGACAATGGTAAAGATTTTAGGAATAGCAATGAAATGGTAAAAATATGTCACAATTTGCGGGCTTATATTTGATGTCAAAATATGCCAGAGACTATATTCATATGCCATTTAATTAAAGGAAACCCCTTGTTATGTACCTTTTCCGTCATTTAGATGTGTTAAGGGTGCAACAATTTATAAGTATATCAAATTCTAAGAGTTTCGACCATAACTTTTAAAGATATTGTAAATTTAAATACAAAAAATGCTATATTTTCAGCCAAAATGCGTAAAAAACCTTATGACAAACCAAAAAGTTCTAAAAGTTGAAGGATTTATTATTCAAACATGTTTGAATATTTGTCATCTGCAATTAATTAAGGCAATACAACGTTATTCTTATATATTTTGGAAATTATAATCAAAAATAAAGGAAGTCAACTCCTTTATCAACATTTTTACCAGCCAGATCATTCTGTTTTATCTTTGAAAGTCGGGATACTGTAGAAAATTTATCACCCCACAAACAATCCCAATTTTCGCACTCCTGTACTGTGTCAGTCTTGGTAATAATGAAGACAATATAACGGCTAGTTTAACCAATTATCAAGAGTCCATAAACGATGACATCGAATGATAAGATGAGGCGTGATAAGATGTGTATTGTGCAAAGCCATAAAACCTGTAGAAAGGTGAGCCGGAGCTCTAACAAACATGTCTGGCAACATCAAAACGTAATATACTGATAAACCTATACCGGACACAACAAATCCGGATAAGGTTACACCACAACTCCTTTCCGTCGCAACAGAGAGGAAGACTGGATCAATAATCTCAGCACTGCAGGACCCTATGGTTGCAATGATAATATTTTAGGTAGGAAATCTAACCAGTCCCGGGTTTCAATCGGTAAATACGATACTTCCTATATTAATGAATGAAGAAAATTCCAAACCAATTTTTTCTGCACCAAACACGTGTTTCGAATATTAAATTCTCATCAGTGATGTTTCCAGAAACCAAAGCTGAAGAGGACGGGGCTCTGCAAGCTGCAGTATTTCATTCAATTTAATTACGATAAAATTTTGTTGTAAAGGTATTCACTAATTTATAACTTTATTGTCATATAAATAGATAAATATACTTTATGAGTAGTTGCCATTCATCGTGCTTACTGTAAGGATTTATTGTATTCAAATTTAAGAGTATTTTCTTTCAATTTAACTCCTATTTCAGTTCGTCTAAAATGTAAAAAAAAAAAGGCTGTAAATGATATCAAACAAATATGAACCTCAAATATAATCTATTTCAAAATTGACTGAAGAACTTTTTATCCTACCTATCTTCTGCTTTTTTGCCAGCCGGGATTAATTTAAGAGGGTATGAGCGTGAACAAATCAAACGTAAACCGTATCGATGTCGCAAAGAAAACAAAATCTGAAAACTTATTGAACTAATGGTTGAATATACCTCTAGATTAAAGAGCAATGCATTTCGAATGACAAGCAATATATATCCTTGTTAACATCTAAAATACGCTTCTATCACGACATCGTTTTACCCTTGGCATATAGTTAACGTCATCAACGGGAGTTAATTTGACGTAATACTGAATTATGACGTTGTTATATTTTTCCGCGAATTATCATGAAAGCGCTTTGTGTTTGTTCGTTAGAAGTCCTGTAAACTCAGTTTGTCTTATATTATTTCACGCCATCATAACTTTACGGAGCGGAATAATTTGATTCCGATTGAATTGAGTAACAGTTTAATACTTCAAATTTATTCTTGCATAAAAAAGACAATGACACAAATAGATTCAAAAGAATGATTATATTTTATAGTTCAAGTTGACGATGCGGCGTTACTGACCACGCAATTTACCTCAAATATTGAAAACGTGTAAAACTAATATATCTTGAAAGTACTTTTCTTTCATTTACAAACGTATGTGTTATAATGATTTAGTCAGAATTTATATCACGAGGCCTATTGATTAGTAGCTGTAATAAGTGAGCATGACGACCGACTGTCAAATCATCAAAAGGACCAAAGATCACGTACATCATGTACATGTAGGTTGTAAAATAAATGGATCCGAAGGACTCCGTAAACACACTTCCCACTGTACGCCCTGTTGAAAGGGGCAAGTGCAGGAAATCAATGCGGAAGAAAGGGTGTGCTTTTACTACCTTTCCTATCATATCGACACCCACCCCCCTTCTAATCCATGCACTTAGTAAAAAGAAACTAGAAATGTACCTCAGCTAACTTTAGATAAATTGTATCAAAGCAAACTTATCAAGAGATTAAGAGATCCTTCGTACCGTTGTTCTAAAAGTTGCTTCATTTCTTTTTTCAAATCTGGTACAATATGTACGAATGTCAAAACTACATGTACATGTGTAAATAGATACGTGTAGATGCCGCAAAATCAATTTTGAGAGAAATGATATACAGAAGAAGCATACAGAAAGGAATCTAGAACATCCATTTTTTCTCATTCACTGAGATTAACAGTATACAATATCGCCGAGCATTACCTAAAGTAAGCGTCACGATGAGCGCTACGTCACGTTACGTTGTCGGTGCTTATAAGCGCTAAGTGTTGGGAAAATGAATAAGAAACTGATCAGAATATGACTCAAATTTTTAGTCTGAAGTCCAGATTATAAGAAATCTCAGATAAAATGTATTGATATATAACAAATTTCCATTTTCAATCATAAACAACGGATTTATCATATCCAGAGGTTTGGTCAGAGGAATTCTAAGCTAAATAACTTTAAAACGGCTACACTTTTTTTCTATAAATTATTTTTTTATCTTTAGCATGTATCACTAGATGATAAAATAAACATTTTATCAAAATTATATTATGCCAACAACTTCGAAAATTAATGTTTTTAAAGTTTTCATATAATTTTTACTGTCAAAAATGGGATAAAATAAATGTCCTTCTCCAGCATGGTTACCATGGCAACAATTTTTTTTCTTCTTCCGAAAATGATAAATTTACTTCATTTGCTACGTCAATGGATAAACATTTACTTCGTACTGTGTTATGTTGATTTTTAAAAGTCAAAATTTGGGACAGAGTTGTCGGTATATAGGGGAAAAACGGTTACACTTTTTTTTTCATGAAATATTGTAATCGATGAAGGAAGGGATATTCTTTTATATGTAAACAATTATTTTCAATTTCTATTATTCCCTGAAACATACCTCCTTAACAGCATGGAAGTCAGTAAATTTTTGTACAAGATTACGAAGTGGTTGTTACATTCAGGGGGCCTAAATACTAATGAAGAAATCGTGAACGAGGATTTTAATACTTCCAAATTGTTAAAAATGGATACAAAAATATTACATTTTCTTAAATATCTCTCTTAATTTTCGTCATATTTCTAAATTTTATATGCCATTCGCTAATACGTTCTAATCGAACTCTCGCTAGCATACTGTGATGTCCTGTATTGGTGTACTTCAACATAGAAAGCTGCAGAAGTACCGAGTTCAAACTAAAGACAGCTCACGACAGAATGATAATCGAAACAATTCTCAATATTAATACATAATACATATTTCATTCACGTTACTCATATAATTTTTTTCATTTGTAATCAAGAGATCGAATCTAATTTCTCCTTTTGTGTATTCTTTTCTATATATTTAAATATTTGATACTATTTAAGAAAAGTTAAGACAGGAGGATAATAATGAGAAATGTTAAGATAAGGAGATCACCAAAATGAAAGTGGAACCAAAATGAAAGATGCAGTGATGACCTACATGAGAAATAGGAAGATCACAAAAATGAAAATGGAACCTAAACGAAAGATGCAGTGATGACATACATGAGAAATAGGAAAATTAACCAGATGGAATGTGTGTCATCACTGCATCTTTGGGATAATCCTGATCCTCCGACACTTTTAACTCCTGGAGGCTAAGCGAACAATAACATCACACCATGGAAACATAGAGGACAGCAACATATACATGAATTATTAATATCCCATCGCAATATAGCTGCAGGGGGGTATAGTAACGCCGTCGTTCGTATGAGGATGATTGTGTACGTCAAATTTTGTATGCAGCGTAAAGGACACAGTTTTGATCAGATCTTGACCAAACTTCATCAACTTATTTCTTATGGCAAGAGAAAGAACATTTATGAATTTCAAGGTCATAGGTCAAAGTCAAGGTCATAGATTGGAAATGGCTTAAACCCTTGCATACAGCCTAGAGGCCAGAGTTTGGATCGGATCTTGATCAATTTCATACACCTATTATTCCTGGTGACACGAGAAAGAACCCTATTGATTTTCAAGGTCAAATGTTAAGGACACACATTTGAAATGGCTAAAACCCTTGTATACAGCACCGCACAATTTGTATACATCCTAGATGACACAGTTTTGATTGGATCTTTACTTAACTTCATACACTTTAATGAATTATTGGAAATGACTAAAATCCTTGTATAAAGCCTAAACGACTCAGTTCAGGTCGGATCTTTACAAAACTTCATACACTTATAGCAAGAGGAAGAAACCCAATTTATTTCCAAGGGCATAGGTCAAAGTCAAGGACACAGATAGGAAATGGCTTAAATCCTTGTATGCAGCATAATGGGTACGGTTTTGAATTTGGATCTTTACCAAACTTCATACACTGATTCAATATGACAAAAGTAAGAACCCTATTTATTTTCAAGGTCAAAGGTCAAGGTCACAGATAAGAAATCGCTTAAATCCGTCCTAGAGTACACAGTTTTGATTGGGTCTACACTTATTCCTTTTGGCAAGAGGAAGAACCCTATTGATTGTCAAGATCAAAATCCCTCAAATCCTTGCACAGATCCTAAAGAGTGCAGTTTTTTCTTGATCTTGAACATACAAGGCTTGCTTATGACAGGAGGAGGAACCCTATTGATTGTCAAGGACAAAGGACAATTGTAGCGTAAAATAACCTTCTCAATGTAAGATGATCATGCAAACAGAAGCAATATGTAAAGACCAAAAGCAACACACTGATGGATATGTAAATGTACTGTACTGTATATAGAAACAGAGGGCTTGTGGAATTCATTCCGTGCTCTGTCAGCTGTAGCAAGTTAATGTATATTAAATTATCATCCGAGGAGTCCGACCGACACAATCAGTAGAGAGCAATTTTTAAGATAGCGCTTGTACAAGGCTTTAGAATGGTCAAGTACCAAGCCAAATGTCGTTCTGGTGACACCCTTAACAATTCGGCTTTATTAAGACCCTATCTTACCATTTTGTATATATTACCATTTTTTGCGATCAGAAGTGTATTTCGATACTAAAGAGACTAATTCCATGACAACGTTTATCACTTTTTGTCATAATAAGACGTCCAGCGTTTTTGAAATCATTTAAATTGGCCAAAAATCAACAAATACACCGTCAAAGCAATATTCAGAT